>CM039318.1:33177542-33855886 GCA_022316695.1 Camellia oleifera
ATCAGGTGTTTGGAAGGAAGCGCCTAAGTCTTAAGACCAGTCAATATGGGGTGTCTACAACATGGAGTGTGGTTAGGAACGGTGTGACGCATTTAAGATCTAGATGGTGATCGTCATGGATCTGGAAGTGACAATAACGAATCCAGAAGCGGTAGTAGCAAATTTGGGAAAGGCAAACAACAAGTTTGTAGTTATGTATGACACTCAGTTCCTATATGGATTGTGGTTGCAAACGATGGTTGTGAGTAGCAGCAATGGCAGTGACAGATCTAGAAGTGATGACAATTTGTCTAAGTAATGACAATAGGAATATGATTGAAGCGGTGCAAAGAATGAGAGAGAGGTGCAAAAAATGTGAGAGAGAGAGAGAGAGAGAGAGAGAGAGAGAAAGAGAGAAAGAGAGACCTACAAAAATAATAATAATCTAAAATTGTTATAGTGTTTTTATGTAGAGACCCCAACTTTTGTAAATACTTTTAAAATCGTAACCTTGAGATTATTTCAACTAAGACCCTAAATTTTCACCTTATTGCAAATTAAACCCTAGAACTGAAACACATCACGGATGAAATCTTATAAAACCTAATCAATCCCAGTAACTTAGTAATCATTTCTAAAACTCTAATATTAATTATTTAACTCTCTAATTGTAGATTAATCACTCTAAATCCTAATTTCCGGTTTCATCGTTTTTGTTCGGTTATTCACCGTTTAATTCAAAGCGAAATAATACAAATCAAATTATTTTTTATACCACTATTTTAATTAATTTTATACTTGAAATAGGTATTTTAATTTGAAAAATTGGTCCATTGCCTCACACTTTACTAAAATTGCACTTTAACCTCAAATTATTATATTATATATATATATAAGTACACTTTATTATAATAATCTTTTTTCACACAATATCTACCACTTATATATATGAATTTGTACACAAAAAGAAAATGAAAAATCCCTCAAAATCCATGCACATGGCCAGCCACCCCTTGTATATATATATTGATAGGTACTTTTGTAAACATCTTCCATGAATTTAAGGAAGAAAGTAGCTTAATACCCCCAAAATTTGGAATTGTGTTTGTACCTCTAGTTCTAATCAAACTAATCAAAACTAAATCTTGTTTTAAACCATAATTAAACCTTTTAACCAGCCTTCATTCCATTACTTTTAAACTAAATCTAAATCTATTTCATTCTATTCTAACATATGGCACTTTAGACTTTTCACTACAATTTTCTTATAAATAGACCACATCCCTTAACACTTTTACACACACACACAGACATACACACAAAAAATTTAGCTAGATAGAAAGAAAGGAGAGCAAGAGTGAGCCTTGGAGGAGGAAGAAAGAAAAAAGATAGCAAGCTTGCACAACACTAATCCTAAGCAAGAAAGTAAGTCACAACACAACCTATTCTTTCTTTTCTCTACTAAATAAATGACATTATATATGTTTAGAATCTTGTTTATGTATAGGGTTCTTGCGTTTGGATACGAGAAGTTGAGTTTTGTTGTTTACTTTGCTTGTATTCTTTCTTTGTTAAGCAAAGTCACAAATTTCTATCCATTTCATGTATCATTTTTGAAGGCACATCTTCAAACAAAAAATCTGAGTTATTAGTATATTATTTATCATATTTTCATCATAAGAGAAGTGGAAAATTACCCATGGTTTCCTCCTTTTCTTACAACTCTTTTTATTTCAAGTCTTGAATAACCAATAGTTTCAGCTAACTTCCAAAACATCTAAAAAAATGTAAAAAAATCTTCTTAAGGTCAATTTTACATCAAAACCTTCCTTAAAGTGTTAACTTTCAAGAAAAATTGTTTTATTGAAAATGAATGAGTGGTTTGAGAGAAAAATCAATTTTTGTACTAGCCAACGAATCTGGACAGAGCTAGAATATTTCATTAATAACTAAAAAGCTATTCCACTTTCATAAATTGATTTTGAAACTAAACAAAATTCTCTACAAACCCTAAAGAAGCCAACTTCTAAAAGATTCTAAAAATATCACTTGGATAGTTATCTTTAAAGTAAACCGAATTTGAAAATTTATTCTTGTTAATAGTTTCATGTTCTTAGTTTATTAAATATGATTCTTATTGTTTGTTCAAGCTTTAGTATGACATCTACATATGTTTGTGGTTATATTACTTTAAATTTGTGCTTTCAAATGCTTATACTTGTGTAGTAAATGTTATTTAAGGGTGGTGTTGGGTTTTCGATCACTAAAGAAATTTTATAAGATAATCGGATTGATGAGACAAATGGACTAGTTATTTGCAAATAGAAGGAAAATGATGGATTGTGGGGTTAAGTCTTGCGCAATTGTGTCGCGGTACTTAAGTTGGCTTAGGTTTAGAACACGGTCCTTTATGTCAGCCGTGCAGTGGTCTTGTAGAACAAAAATAAGAATGCTTGTGGCATAAATGAGAATTTATGTGGCAAACTAGAATACAAATGAGAATTCTTGTGGCCGACGGGTTATGACTTTCCTGTATTCCAAGATGACACGGCCTGTGTACTTAACCCCGAGAGTGGGGCATCTGGAATGGTAAGCAGGAAAGGGTATCGGTTTGCCTTAAGCCAAGCTTGGAATGTTAGGTAGAAATGACATTCCTTGGAGAGTTGCCTAGAACTAACTTGGTTGACATTCTTGATAATTGAAATTTATTATAAGCTTTGTTTGATTATTGCTTCCATTGTATGATATGATCGTGCCATTATTATAATTGTGTATTAGATTGGAAAAAATGAACGGGGTGTGTGTGAGTTTATGGGGTATTCCAATGTAATAACCCTGACCCGTAATTAGCTATTAGTTGGTAATTAAGAATGCTAATGAGTGGATTAAAATGAATTGTGAGATTAATATGTAATTTGCACGATAATTGGCTTCTATCTGCTACTTATAGCAATATCTATTTGAAATTTTGCTTTAATATGTTAATTGGAATTTTTAGAACACCATGGCAAATTTTAAAAAAAAAAAAAAAAAAAACTGATTCAGTTTAGTAAAATCACATGTGATTAAATTAAGCCTTAATTGGAACTATTTTTAAATAATTGAATTTTGTGCTAATCTTGAATAAATTAAGGTTACTTGTGTTGAATTAAATAATGCATGATTGGTACCTAATCTAGTTCTATTATTGACCCAAGATGAGAATTAGTGTATTATTGGGTTGAGGCATTGGTGGTGTTGGGTGTAGGGAATCATAACCCTTGTGAGTGTGTGTTGGGTGAGTGCATGTGAATGCACGTGTAGTGTATGCAAAGAGTGATGTGTGTGTGTGTGCTTTCAGCCGAATGAATAGGTTGTTGTCTCTTTCTCCCTGCTTCTTAAGTCCTCTGTGTTGAGAGTTTGGTCGTGTAAAGAGAGAGAGAGAGAGAGTTTAGCTAGAAAGTGAGGATGTGAGCTCAAAAGTTGAAGAAGAAGAGGAAAACTAGGAAGATTCACCCCTTGCTACTGAAATAAGAAGCTTTGGGTAAGGGTTCTTGTTTAAATTTTGTGTTTAACCCCTCATGCATCATGTATACATTGAATCATCTAGTGGGTTTTAAGGTGGAGTTGGTTTTTGAGCAAAAGAATGGCTTGTGTGCATGTTATGGAGGACTATACTTTGATTCATTCATGTTTTGGGTTTTGGCTCTTAGAATCTTCGCATGCATGTAATTTTATATCATGTCCATAGTTTCAAAATTCATGAATTTGAGGATCACCATTTGCATGTTATGAAAAATCATGGAAGAGTTGAAATATTGCATGAAGGAGTTTTGGTTCAAACCTTTCAAGAATTGATGAGTTTTTTAATAAAAGATGTTTTAAGGGTCTTGTATTGAAGTTTTCTAAAGCTATTTTTGTGTGTTTGATCAAATCATGCAAGACCCCAAGGTTTAGAGGTGGTTTGGAAGCCATTTTTGCTAAGCTTTCTGCCCAGAATTTTACAGTTGACTCGAGCGAAGAAGTGGTGGCTCGAGCCAACATTTCGAGCTCTCAGAATTTTGCACTCTGCAAAAGGCTGGCTTGAGCGAAGAATTCTTGGCTCGAGTGAGCTTTGTTTTTGCCTTCTGCTGGCTCTAGCCAAGAAAAACTGGCTCTAGCCACCAACCTATTTTCAGTATGTTTTCAAAAGATGTTTTAAGCACATATCTTCACTCTCATCTCTTTATGGGCATTCTTAGGCATGATTTATGAGCCGTTAAATATTAATAAGCTAAGAGATAACATAAGTAAGTGAATTAGGAAATATGTGTAGAATCCGAGTATATGGGCAATATGAACAAGTTGTGTAGCATGGAATGAATGGGAAATTAAAATGAGAAAGCTAAGCCATGTATGACCACACGAATGAATAATAATGAGACATATTTTGTGCTATGTATTTTGTGATTGTAGGTCAAGACTCGAGGATTGATTGGCCATTTACGGGAACCACTATGAGTAACGTTATCGTAAAGATACGTTTATATGAAATTATGTTCCAAACGAGATATGATATATTATGTTTTCTGAAATGATATATGCTTCTGTGAACGAACATTCCAAGTTTGAAATCTATTATGGCATCCATAGATAGTCCCAAGTCATGGGGGACGGCATGAAAATGCGGGTCCATGACATTTACCAGATCTCGTTAGCCACTTCATTGTGGTGATATGTGTTTAATCGGTGTCCGGGACCGGTTACTCTAGTCGGAAGACGTTATGTGATATGTTCGATATGTTCTATGGGATGTACCATTATTATGTTCTGATATGAGATGACTATGATTGTGCTATGATCTGTTATATACGTATAAAATGTTCGGAATTCGTTCACTAACCCCTTTACCTTAATGTTATTCACTGGGCTTTAGCTCACTGTTTGTATATATATGTATTTAGGTGAGCATTTTGGAGTTCGAGCCCGAAGGCTTTTGCCTGGAGTTCTGTGCTATTGTCAGCCAACCTTTGTGCCTCACAAGAAGGTTTCCGAAATGTCTTGGGTTCAAGTGTTGATTAATTCTATTTATGCATGGGACTTTATTTTAATTATGTTGTCTGTACGAAAGATACTGTAATGTGTGTGATATAATATAATGTATGGTTGACTTATGGTTATGTATATAAAGTTTTAAAATATTCTGTTTCATGTAAGTCAACACAGCTCATTGGACAACTATGTTTATGTATCTGCTTCCGCTAGCCCCTTATCTTATATTAATATGTACAGAGGCCTTCGGTAATCCAAGGATTACTGGCTGGATTACGATGCTAAACCTATAGGGGCGGGTTTGGGTCGTGACATCCAAGCTCATGGCATTTCATGCCAAGTGCTGAAGAACTTTATTTGAAAGGTGATGCCACGAAAACGTTCAAAGATGTATGGCTATCTTAGAAGAAACTAATACTAGTCTCCCTTTGTAATCTTGTTTTGGGGTTGTAATATAGAAACTCTTGTTGTTACTTTTTTTTTTTTTTTAGATGGTCAAAAATTAAGAGAAAGAAAACAAGAAAGTGCGACATCAAAGAGACGCCTCCCTCCTAACAAGGGAGCGTAAAGACAGCGAAACATCCTCCATCCAAATGGAAAAGTCCTCCAAAGCAAAAGCCATCCGAGCTAGACAATGAGCCACCGAATTCCCTTCTCGCTTCACATGCTAGATAGCCCAGGAATGGAATCTGGGCAGCAAAGATTTAGCTTGTTCCACAAAGTGCCCAAATGTAGCCAAGGACTTCGAGACGGAGTGAAAGGCCCTAACGATCATAAGCGAGTCACCTTCGAAAATGATATGGTGTAACCCCAAATCCAAAGCAAACTGAATAGCTGCAAGCGTTGCAAAGGCTTCCATGCATTCCACATCCATCACAGACGCCCGCTTAGCGGACATGGCAGCAATAACCGCACCCTAATGGTCCCGAACCACAACGCCAACACCAATAAATTCGTCTTTTTGTTACTTAAGACACAACTTTGTAATTATTATCTTACTTATATATGTGTATATATCTTTTGTGGAACCTATCATTTATTTTTTGTCAACTTATGTAGACCTTGCGTTAATACCTTGTTAAGATCTGTCAAAATGGTAGTTTTGCTATCTAAGGAGATTGGACTTAGAAATGAGGCTACTTTGATTCCTCCAATCTTTCCTAGGATCTTACTTGGTTATTGATTAAATAACTCATTAGTGACGTATCATTTTTTATTCTTGAACTTGTAACCTGTGTAGTACCTTATATTTGTATGTTATTATATTCCTTGATGTTTTCGATTTTTAAGGCGTCATGACTTGGTATTATAGTCAAGGTTCAACTCTTACCCACTCATTTCAGCTTGAGATTAGAGGCAATCTTGCCATAAACATTATTGTATTATGATAACACTATTTATTCTATTTACTAAAAGACATCAAAAATGAAAATTTTCTTGACCAAACTTAGCACTTTTATTTGGATTTTAGGCATGGCAACATCGAGTCGTGAAAGTATATAGCAGTGTGCCAATGATTCTAATATCGGTTCCAAGAATTGAAGAAAGCCTTTTAGATAAGGGTGGTGGAACTAGAATTTCATAGCGAGAAAATGTCATGACCTGAACCTACCCCTAAAAGTTTGGGTCATAACTGGCCAGTAATCACTTGATTACCTTCTGCCTCATACAAACATACAGAATAATTATAATAATGGGGTCACAAGCGGAAGCATACCACAATTAAAGAAGTCCATCGAGCTGTGCCAATATGAGCAAAATTATAAAGCTTACACCATAACGCATTCACACATTTACATGCCCGTGCAAAAAGAATATGAGTACCATAGGAAGTTTTATACACATCAATTACAAATCACAAGACCAAGATAGAAAAAACAAAATAAATTCAAAGCATGATGGGAGTCAAAGGCAAGACTCCATCCCAGAGGTATGACTCTACAAGTTCACAAAAATGGCTCCTAAAGCTGACTCTAAGGGTGAGCTCCATGTTGCGGATCACTTACATGTGTATACATAATATTGGGTGAGCGAAGCTCAATGAGTAATTGTACATTAAAGCAGTATAAATAAAAGAGCATAAGATTCTTACAATATCCATAATCATAATACATAACGGCCTCAAGCCCACAATGGTACAGAGCGGCCTTGAGCACACCTGTTAACAACTATTCAAAACGATCTCGGGTCCAATCACATATCACTACGTTATTAACAGAACGGCCTCAGGCCCAAACATATTATAGCATAAACAAAACGACCTATGGTCCACATTGCACATGTGATATAACTTTCATAAATTTCATTCATTTCGATCAAAACACAATGTTGGCACAATGTACCATTCATGGCTCGAAGTAAACAATTAAGAACATATATGTACAACACTATTACTCACAGTGCGATAGGTCCCGCGGTATTTCCTCTAGCACATGACCTACACAAACATTTCATACACACATTCGATGAATAATCTGTTCAATTCATACATGTTCTTTCATTAATTCGTTTTACGATTTGTTCATTTTCCATTCATCTATAGGTATTGCGGAGGGTCAAAACATGCTTATAAACGAATTCAGATGGATGGGGAAGTTAATAGAAAAAGGCTAATTTTTTCTCCTTTTTTCCGCACCTGCGAAAGCCTTTCACCGCACCGAATATGCGGTCCGCACGTGCATTTATTTCAGTAGCGTGGTTCCAAATTGCCCTATTTTCCACACGTGCCGTTGTAGGCCTCGTACGTGCGGTCCTGGTTGTTCTAGGCAGTCCAAAGCTAATGCAAATTTTAAGCTTCTAGGTTGATTTTCAAGCCGTAATTCATGCAAAAAAAAAACTCAAATACATGATATACTAGCATGATACAAGGTCAATTACATCTCAAACACATCAATCTTGTTTCAACATTAAGTTCATGGTCTCATCTCTTTATTACATACATGAATTTCATTTACAAGCTCAAAATATATACAACCATGGATGATCTCTCACAATTTCATGGATTAATCACAAGATGGAAGTTAAATCAAACAAAAATGAAGAGATTAGGGTTGTATTCCATGCATTTAGCTTAAACCCTTACATAACTCAAATCCGTAGCTCAAAATTCCAAATGCCATCTTGATTCAAGAACAAAGTAAGTTATAAGCAAAGATTATAAGTAGATTATCATACCTTAACTCAAATTTAAGGTTTGCCCCTTGATTCTCTTCCAAATCCCTAGCTCTTCCTCTCTCTCTCTCTCTCTCTCTCTCTTTATCTTTCTCTCTAACTTATTCTAGCAAGCTTTAACCAAAATGATGAACACAAGGGTTATATATATATATAACTTAACTGATAAACTTAATTAAAACATTACGAATCGTAA
Source organism: Camellia oleifera (assembly GCA_022316695.1). NCBI lineage: Eukaryota > Viridiplantae > Streptophyta > Magnoliopsida > Ericales > Theaceae > Camellia > Camellia oleifera. The sequence goes on from CM039318.1 coordinate 33,185,899, forward strand.
TTTTTCAAAATTTCATCGTAGGCTCTAAAAATCATGCTAATCACAGATATGAAGTCGATTTTTGTTTATTGTGCCTCTAAGGCTCTCAATTTCAATTCAAAGTTGTAATAGCAATAGATATTCCTACATTCAACAGATATTATTCCAAATTCACGTAATTTACATACTTAAACTTGCAAATTCATATCAAACACATAATTACATGCATAATTAAGCATAGTGCGCGTTGGGTTAATACAGAAAAGGTAAGGTTGATCAGCGAATTGGAACATATAGTTTGTCCCAAAGCGATCGAGAGTGATAACAAAGATGATAGTTAAGTAGGACTACTTTATGTACTTACTAAGTGTTATTTGGACTGTGTTTTGGTTAAAGCATCTCACCTTAGTAATTTCCTTAACTAACCTCGTTAGCAAAACCCTAACTTTAAGATTAATTGATTACTCTTGAGAAATTGCTTCCATAATTAGAACCCGACTTATGCCTTCTCCCATACTATGAACAAAATGGTGGACCACACTCGAGCCATTGATTACACTGAAATAAGCAATAATGTCCGAGCCTATGAATAACAACGCAATAAGAGCGCAACACTAGGGAATTGAAACCCTAAGAATGGACCCATGCATGTGACCGAAATCCCAAACCACATTGGGAATCAGATTTTGGAGGAGTTAGCACACATAAAAGGAAACAAATAGAACGATAGGACTCGCCTCTTTTTGAAGGTTAGAAAATAGAGACCTCCAAAATTTATAGGAGTGCCAAACCTAAAGATGGAAAAGAACTGGCTCTGGCAGATAAAAAAAAATGTTGGATACTATGGGAGTGACAGAGCATACAGACCAAATTGCTCTAGCGGGATATGAACTAAATTATGAGGCTGATCATTGGTGGGCACTAATTAAGAGCACCCACGATGTTGCTACCATGACATGAGAGCAATTCAATGAATTATTTTTGAGGAAGTACTTTCCAAACACTATGAGACAGGAACGAGTCTAGTAGTTTTAGACTCTAAAGCAGGTATAGACACCTCATTTTGACTGACCCTAAGACTTCGAACACTTGTAAGTCTTCCAATGATGAAATGGTAAATTACTTCATCTTTAGAATGTTTAAGGGTATTCGAAGTTGTTGTGTAAACCCGTTTTGGCCAAAAATCAACTTTTTATGAAAATGACCATTTTACCTCTAAACCTATTTTGGCCAAAAACTAACTTTTTTAATCATGAGAAAGAGAGAGAAGTTTGGTTGTGCTTCGATCAATCATATTTTCCAAAATTTGTGGCCGATTTTATCAAAAACATTTATCATAATGCAATTCGGGCTTATTTGTGTCGCAAGTAAACCAAGGGCATGAGATCTTACACTTGTGCATGCATACATGGCACGTATACCAAGAAAATTGGTGCATGCGCACGTTAGCTGTGTATAAGCACAAGATTGGTGCGTGCGCACATTAGTTGTGCATGTGCTCGAGACTGGTGCGTGTGCACATCGAAGCATTGAAGAGCTAGGTATGGAAACTCAATCTTGGTGCATTTTTTAAGGGAATGGTGGATGGAAAAGTGATGAAACCCTAGAAGGGTTCTAGAGCCTTCCTTCAACTCTATAAATAGAGCCTCTTCCCCTCTCTTTCAAATGGATTAAGAACTTAGAGTAATTCTTGAAGTTTAAGAGCCAAACACCAAACACCACACATCTTCACTCTTTCTCTCCTTAGCTCCGAAAATACCCCACCACACAGTAACTCTAGACTTTTGAAGATCATTCGAAGGTTGAAGGACTCGAACAAACTCAAAACCTAAGCTTGAGGGAGGCTTTGGCTTCCCTTGATTTATTCTTCGCATTTTCTTCGGTTTACTCAAATTAGAAGGTAAACTGTCTTCATTCATTAATTTCAGTGCCCTTTTAGTCTTTGTTTCAGTATTCAAAGCATGCTAGGTTGTTAGTTCATCGTTCCATCATGTAATTTCTTTACTTTATTAGCTTTTTCACCTTTCTCTTGCGTATTCTCTTTATTTATTAGAACTGCATGTTTTAGGCCTCATTTAATTACATAATAATCATGCGTGGCCTGGTTTGATCATCATGTAGTTTTCTAGTATTTTTGCCTTTTATTTGGTAGTTGTATTTTATGCATAACCATCATGTTGGTAGTCTCAAACCGGGCTTAGGGTCATCATTGTGTGTATTAGTTACATATTAGGTCGTTTTAATTCTTGTATTGCGTGAAAAACATGTGAAGTGGGCAATCGGATAAGTCCTATGTTCCTCCTTGCTATGTGCTTGTTTCTTGCATTGTTTTCCAATTATGCAAGTTAGATGCTCTTTATGTGTAAAATTGTATGTTTTAGATGTTTTATGAATGTTGTTAATTTTAAATTGAGTTTATGACCATCGATTGATAAAATCCACATTTTAATGATTTTTTTTTATTTTTTTTAAGCTTTATTCTCTTAATCTAAAATAAATGATATTAATTTTTCTTCAAATCACATAGTTTAGGTTAGTTAAAAGTTTTAGGTCTAATAATGAAGTTTGTGAACAAAAAATCATAAAATAGAGAGCGAGTAAAGGCCAATTTTCGGATTGAGCAAAATGAGGTGCTTCTATGAAAATGGCATTCATTTTTTGTACCTAAACTCCCGAACTCAGAATTTTTTTGGTGATGATGCACTAGGCCTTAACTTAGTTTTCATCATTAAAGGTTTCTTAATTCCACTTTAAAAATTAAGTGGTGACTCTTTGTTGGTCAAAGCAAGTCGGTGTGGATGCATGCCCTAGATTCGAAAAAGGCATAGCACTCACAATAGGGCAACATGATTGATGTGGGCTGAAAGGTACCACATTGAGATCGCTTAAGTTACATTTATAGTCTTTTAATTTTGTTTATTTGGTGGAGATGACGTGCTTTGTGCACTTATATAGATTTGGCAGGAAATACGCAAATTTAATCAAAAAGGGCACGAAAGCAGATTATCCGTGCGAGAAGCGAAAAATCCGAGCCAGCTACCTCACCACATGTGCGGCCAAGCTTCACCACATGTGTGGCCCACCAAGGGATGCGTGCGCAAAATTTTGGGTTTGTTCTGCTGAGAATAAAAGGAAAAAAATAGGCTAACCTAGGGTTCTGAAAAATTCAAAGAGAAAAAGGAGGCTAGGGTTTGGAAAAAGGTGATTCTCAATCTTCAAAGCCAATTCCCGTGGAGGGTTCCATCTCTTTCACCTTTTTCCACTCCTCCATGAGTGGCTAGGCTCTTCTTTTCTAGGGTTTTGATGAAACCCTAGCTATGTAATTAGGTTTTCTTTTTTGTTTTTGATTATATAAAGGTTTGAACAATTGTATGGTATTTTAGAAGTTTCATATATATATTTTTTGCTATTTCTTCGAGTATTCGGCTTTCTGTGATTGTTGAATGCTTTCCATGAAATAGTTTTCTATTCTTTCATATTCAAGGTATGAGACGAACCATACTACGAGAAACGAGTCGTGTCGCTACCCCAGTTTAAAGTGAACGATTCATACTACTTGAGATGGTTCGTATCCGTACATTGAATGTAATGATTTTCTTGATAAATGCTTCGAACTTGTAGTTGCGAAGTATTATTCCATTCGAACCGTAGCATAATTGATTTCAAATTGAAACATTTTTTACGTAACTAGTGGTGAACTCATTGCCCTAGGTTTTTTCCCAAATCAGTAAATTCATCTTTATTTATAATTACTAGTTTATTCGCTTATTTAATTTAATTATTATTAGGTTATGAACAATCAATCTTTTTGTCAAACTTAATTTAGGAATCTAACAATTAAATTAGTTTAATTTCCTAATTGTTCCTGTGGATCGATACCTAGACTTACCATTATTCTAAGGAATTTGGTATAGTTTGGTGTTTAATTTTGGTGTGTGAAACGACCCATCAATGACAGTAACTCAATATGCAACAAAGTTTGAGGAACTAACTCGCTACACCACCAGATGCGTAGCAAATAATGAGGAGAAAGCAAGGAACTTTGAATGGGGATTGGACTCTTTAAATAAAGGAAAGGTTGTGCCCATGCGTTTGCAAACCTATGCAAAGGTAGTAGATACATCTTTAGAAAGTGAGCGGGAGGGGATTGCTATTCGAAAAATATGGAATAAGAGGAAAGAGAAAAGATCAATCCTGTGTGGGACCAGAAAAGAACGGCCAAAAGCATTCAATGTAGAAATCATACTCTAGTGCCCTGATTGTCGAAGGGGAAAAGAATGACACGGGAAGAAATCAAGTGAAACAACCTAAGGATGACTATTTGAGAGGAGAAGGATCGAAGAACACTAGGAACTAGGCCATGTTAGCACATTAGGTGAAAGGAACATAATGACAACAAAGGCGTGGGCAAGAATAAAGGAATATGATTAATGATTGGATGGGAAAATGTTATGAGTGTGGCCAACTAGGACATTTTAAGAATGAATGTCCTCAACTCACTCAATCAGGATATCAAAGAGAAATAACGGAAGCAAACACGCAAGGAATTGGAGGGTAAAAGTCATAGATGAACAAGTCAGGACAAGTCGGTCAACAATACCAGAGGAGATGAGCCAACAAGAAACCTGGTCTCAACAATAATTAGAGGTTAACCGATAGAGTTTTAGCACTGCAAGGAAAAGAAGACAAAGACTTCACTAAGAAGTATCCTGAGAGTGAATAGTACACTGCGTACGGACCTGAGAAATGGTAGTACGAGCCATGACTAACCTAGGAAAAATATGACTAGGATAGTAGTTAGAACTCTTTTGGAATGACTTTTGTGATTCGAGCATAAATGTGTACATTCTTTTCTCAGTGTCTTAACACTCATATTTAACAATTCTTGAGTAAATTTTTTATTTATTGTATCTCTTCATATCTATAATATATAGAACTTGTATGAGAACCCTTAGGAATTGTTGTGCGTTTGATTGTCAATTCTCAAGGCATGAAGATACCCGACATCAACCCCATCTTAGAAATAAATTTGTTATTTGTACATCAAGTTATTAACGATGGTTATTTACCCATCCAATGGAACTTTTTTAATGTTTAAGGGAGATAGACTAGTTGCTGTGAATTAACAAAACGACAAACGCAATGATAGTAGTAACTTACTGGAAGGCCAAGGAGATTAATTCTTAACAAGTATGTGAACCAACATGTCAGAAATTGGCAACATGGACCTTCACGCTGAAGCAGCCATATCATATGACAAGCAGTTCAGAATTTTCAAGAACTACAGAAGGTTGACGCACCCCCTTACGTCATTAATTGAGAAGAAATTCGATTCAAAACACTACTATTAGAACGAGACCATTAGTGGCTATAGATAAAAGGAAGAAGAACTTAAGAGAAAAAATATGATCTAGGTAATTAAAGTATGTTGGCAAAATTTATCTGGAAGCTCGATGATGCAATGCAGGCAAATTATCCATAACTCTTCGGGACATAAGGAATGACTTAAATTTCAAGGATGAAATTTGTTTAAGGGGGATAAGTTGTAGAGACCCCAACTTTCGTAAATACTTTTGAAACCCTAACCTGGAGATTATTTCAATGAAGACCCTAAATTTTCATCATATTGCAAATTATACCCTAGAACCGAAATGCATCACAAATGAATCTGTATAAACCTTAACTGATCACGGTAGCTTAGTAATCATTTCTAAAACCCTATCTATAATTGTAGATTAATCACTCTAAACCTTCTTTTTTTTTTTTTTTCATCGTTTTTGTTTGGTTATTCACCATTTAATTCAAAGCAAAATAATACAAACTAAATTATTTTTTCTACCACTATTTTAATTAATTTTATACTTGAAATATGTATTTTAGTTTGTAAAATTGGTCCATGCCTCACACTTTACTAAAATTGCACTTTAACTTCAAATTATCATATTATATATATATATATATATAACTACACTCTATTATAATAATCTTCTTTCACAAAATATCTACCACATATATATGAATTTGTACACAAAAAGAAAATAAAAAACCTCTCAAAATCCATGCACATAGCCAGCCACCCTTTGTATATATATATATATTGATAGGTTCTATATCTTTCATGAATTTAAGGAAGAAAGTAGCTTAGTACCCCCAAAATTTGAAATTGTGTTTGTACCTGTAGTTCCAATCAAACTAATCATAAGTAAATCTTGTTTTAAACCATTATTAAACCTCTTAACCAACCTCCATTACATTACTGTTAAACTAAATTCCAATCTATTCCATTTCATTCCAATAAAGGGCACTTTAGACTTTTCACCACAATTTTCCTATAAATAAACCACATCCCTTTACACTTTTACACACGTGCGCGCGTGCGCACACACACACAATTCAGCTAAACAGAAAGAAAGGAGAGCAAGAGTGAGCCTTGGAAGAAGAAGGAAGAAAAAAAATAGCAAGCTTGCACAACACTAATTGTAGGCAAGAAAGTAAGCTATAACACAACCTATTCTTTCTTTTCTCTAATAAATAAATGACATTATATGTTTAAAATATTGTTCATGTATAGGGTTCCTATGTTTGGATAGGAGAAGTTGAGCTTTGTTGTTTACTTTGCAGGTATTCTGTCTTTGTTGAGCAATGTCACAAATTTCTATCCATTTCATGTATCATTTTTAAAGGCACACCTTCAAGCTAAAAATTTGAGTTACTAGTATATTATTTATTATATTTGATCATGAGAAAAGTAGAAAATCATCTATGGTTTCCCCCTTTTCTTACAACTCTTTTTATTTCAAGTTTTCTGCACCAATAATCGATATTTTTAGTCAACTTCCAAAAATTCTAGAGAAAATGTAAAAAAAAAAAAAAAAAAAAAAAAATCCTCTTAAGTTCAATATTATATTAAACCTTTGTTAAAGTTTTAACTTTCAAAAAAAATTGTTTTATTGAAAATAAATGAGTGGTTTGAGAGTAAAATCGATTTTCATACTAGCCAACGAATCTGGATAAATGTGGAGTATTTCATTTATAACTAAAACTCTAGAAAATCTATCCCACTTCCGCAAATTGATTTTGAAATTAGACAAAATTCTCTATAAACCCTAAAGAAGCCAACTTCTGAAAATTTATAAAAAAATCACTTGGATAGTTATCTTTAAAGTAAACCGAATCTGGAAATTTGTTCTTGTTAATGGTTTCATATTCTTAGTTGATTAAATATGCTTCTTATTGTTTGTTCAAGCTTTAATATGATATCTACATATGTTTGTGGTTGTATTACTTTAAATTTGTGCCTTCAAATGCTTCTACTTGTGTTATTTCAATAACACACCTAACTTAATGGGAAACTTAATAAGGGTGGTGTTGGGTTTTCGATCATCTAAGAAATTTTTATGAGATAATCAAATTGATGAGACAAATTGACTAGTTTTTTGGAAATATAAAAAAAAAATAATGGATTGTGGGGTTAAGACTTGAGCAAGTTGTGTCGTGGTACTCAAGTTGCCGTAGGTTTAGAATGTGGTCCTTTATGTTAGCCATGTGGTGGTCTTGCAAAACACAAATGAGAATTCTTGTGGCCGACGAGTTATGACTCTCTTGTATTCCAAGATGACACAAACTGAGTACATAACCCTAGGAGTGGGGCATTTGGAATGGTGAGTAGAAAAATGTATCGATTTTTCTTAAGCCAAGCTTGGAGTGTTGGGTAAGAACGACATTCCACGAGGAGTTGCCTAAAACTAACTTGATAGACATTCTTGAGAACTGAAATTTATTATAAGTTCTGCTTGATTATTGCTCCTGCTGTATGATGTGATCGTGCCATTATTATAATTATGTATTGGATTAGGAAAAAGTAACGGGGTGTGTGTGAGTTTACTGGGCATTCCATGCTCGTGGCATTTCATGTCAAGTGCTGAAGAACTTTATTTGGAAGATGGAGTTGCAAAAACATTCGAAGACATATGGCTATCCTAGAAGGAATTAGAACTAGTTTTGTTAAGTTTCCCTTTGTAATCTTGTTTTGGGGTTGTAATATAGAAACTCTTGTTGTTACTTAAAACACAATTTTGTAATTATTATCTTGCTTATATATCTATATTTATCTTTTGTGTAACTTATCCTTCATTTTTTGTTAACTTATGTAGACCTTGCGTTAATATCTTGTTAAAATCTGTCAAAAATGTAGTTTTGCTATTTAAAGAGGTTGGACTTAGAAAGAAGGCTACTTTAACTTCCTTGATCTTTCTTGAGATCTTACATGGTTATTGACCAAATGACTCATTAGTAGCATATCATTATTTATTCTTGAAATCGTAACTTTAGCAATATCCTATATTTCTTTGTTATTATATTCCTTAATATTCTCGATTTGTGGAGCCACACATTTTAGGGTTTAAGGGTATTTTTGACCATTTATCTCCAAACTTTCCTTATCCTACTAAATTTGAAATTTAGGTACCTTAACTGGTATGTAATATTTCAATGTCCTTTAACTCTTATAAAAATATGTAAAGGGATTTATCCCTAATTAGCTCTTTTTTAACTCACTTGAAAATTTCAAAAATCTATTTTTGTTCTAGTTCTCCATTTTTTTATAAAATACATATTTTTGGAATTATTTCATCAAGATTTATAAAACATGATCCATGATGAATACAAAATTTTAAAAAAAAAATTTTTTTTTTAAAATGACGAAATTTCACTAACCTGAGACAAGTCAGTGAAATTCTGGTTAGTTAGTGAAATTTCGGTGGCGTCACTAATGTTACGCTGAAGAATTGATCATGAAAGCCACTGATTTGATCCCTACTCTTTATGCCCTTTGAGTTTTATTTTTTTTATTACATTTTTATTCTTATCTAAAATTACCAAAAACACCTTTCATCCCGAAACTTTGAATTCCTTTTCATTACACTTTCATTTCATCACCACCACCTCCATCAATCCACCCACTATCGTTGAACCACCTTCTCTTCCACCTAAATCCTCTTTGGCAACCCCCAACCTAGAACGTCATCCCTTCTACCACCATGACCCAATTCTATCCATCCACCACAACCTAGCCCCTATAATCTATCCCCACCGGTGACCCTTTATCTCATTTTCTCCTACTAGCAACCCCATCAACCCCCACTAGTGACTCCAACCACTGTCACCACCTTCGGCAGCCGAATCCTAGCTCTTCCCCACTGCGACACCCCTCTCCCCAATAACTCACCCTGCAACCACTACCCATTGTCACAACTACCACCTCCACAATTCTTCTACTCCTGTAAACCTTAGTCCATAATTCTCTACTTCACCGTGATCTATCCCGTCTGCAATGAACCTCCATCGTGACCTTTTTCTCATCCTTCTACCACCATGAATGGATTGCAAATCGCGAGTAAGAAAGACAAAGAGAGTAGATCTAAGGTTTCAAAGAGAGAGAGAGAGAGCGAGAGAGAGAGAGAGAGAGTAGATCTAGGGTTTCAAACCTAAGGCTTGGGAAGGAAGAAGAATAGAAATCAGGGTTAGGGTTTGTGGATTGAAATTAGGGTTAGGTTTGTAGACAAAGAAGAAGAAGAAGACATTGTGGTGGTGGTAGATTGCGGTGGTAAGAACAAAGATATGAAAATGTTGAAAATGGGGGTAGCTGTGGCAATAAGGGGTTGCAGCGGTGAGTGGTGGTTATAGGTACAACGACACGGAGGGAGTGGTGGCTGCAATGATGAAGATGGTGGTCAGAGATGATGGTGGGGGAAAATTAGGATTAGGGTTATGGTTTTTTAGGTTTTGGGTTAAGGAGAATTAGGAAGGTTCGGGATGAGAGTAATAAAGAAATTATAAATAAAATAAATTGAATTTTGAAGTTGTAAGGAGTTAAATTGGTGGTGTACGTAGAATTATCCCTTTGAGATTCAAATCTGAAGAACTTTAACTAACAATCAATGTGTTGGTGTCCTTAAACTCTTATATAAACTTGTAGAGTAATCTCTTCCTAATTTTCCTCTTTTTTTTTCTTCTATGTTTTTAATTTGTTAATATCTCTTATTTTATTTATTAAAAGGATGAAATTTTGCATTAGTATATGATAAAATGTTAGTGATTATAATGAATGTATAGTAATAGTTCCATCGATTTAAATCCTGAACATCTGAACTTTTCATTAGGCCAATTGTCCTATCCACATTCCTATAGTACTTAAACAACCTAATTATTTAATGAGGCCTCGTTTGGGAACAGACTATTTTAGTAACTTTTTGACTTTTTGGCTAAAATATGAGGTAAAAAAAAATTAATATGTTTAGGATGACTTTTTAGCTTTTTACGAAAAGATGTGTAAAAAGTAGAAAGAAAATGAAATATTTGACTTTTTGGTATGAATTGTTAACTTTTTGATTTTTTTAATGACTTTTTGGCGTTTAGGCTAAAACAGCCACTTGCCAAACAAGGCCTGAATGCTTATAACCTAATAACTAATGGAGTGTTTTAAGAAAATGATTAAAAATTACTTTTTGACTTTTTTTTGATTTTTTTATGAGAGAAAGAAGTGGATTAAATGTTGAGAAGTAAATTTTAACCCACTTTTCAAAATGAGCCAATATGATTTGGACTGTGATAACACGAGAGAGAGAGAGAGAGAGAGAGAGAGAGAGAGAGAGAGAGAGAGAGAGAGAGAGAGAGAGAGACCTTGACTACTGAACAAACAAATCCTTGCAAAATCAAGGCTCCGTTTGGTAGAGCTTTGTAATTATGATTTGAGAATATGAGTTGTATTTTGAGTTTGTGTGTTTTAGAATTATGATTTGAGTGTAGAAAATTTGTTTGGTTATGGTTTTTGAATAAAGTGTTGAATTGAGTGTGGAATTGAGTTTTGAATTGAGTGTAGAATTGAGTTTTGAAAGTTTGATTTGACATGTGAAGTAAGAAAATTTGTTTGGTTATGAGTTTTGAAAAGAGTTTTCAAAATTTTTTACCTTGACTACTGAACAAACAAATCCTTGCAAAATCAAATTTTAGTCTAAAAAACAAAGCTGTCTTTGACACAAGGCCGGAAAGTGATTTTTTCTTTTGTTTTTCTTTTTAAAATTTATTTTGCTTCAATAAGGAATCCTCCATACCATTTCTTTCCCAATAATATCCAAAACCAAAAAGACATACTTTTCTTTTCTATTTTTTTCCTAAGATTTTTATCTTCATCTATTAGCTAAAGCACCAAGAAACTACTTTTTGAAGCACTTAAATGAGAATTTAGATCATTTCTCCTCTCCTATGTAGTATTTTCTGTCTCCTTAAATCTTATTAGCTCATAGGATTATTTTTGTTGACGTGGACAATTCATACGGATCGATAAAATAATTGTGATAAAGATCTCCTATATATACATGACCCTCACAATCTCCACTCTCATCTTAACTATTCATAATGTGAGGCTCACACATATATGAGTGGATCCTACACGTACATTAAGGGTTAAGATCAAATTAGGGGTCATCAAACCCTCAAAAAAGAAGATCCCAAACATTTCTGATCGATAAAATGTAAGGAGACAGAGTTGGGGTCGGTGTAGTGCCACAAGGCACGACACTCATGGTGTGAGGCTCTATGAAAGCGTATCCCGGACTTCTTTTAGATCAAGTAAATATTTGATGACGAAATTACCTATATCGAATTTATTTAAACTTATTTATGAATAATTTAATTGATAAATTTTATAAAATGAACCCGGACATGCCGAACTCGCACCACAGCACTTACCTAAAGTCTGGTATGGAAGAGACCACGTGACCATGGATAATTATTAAATAATTTTAAAATATAAACATATGATATTCTATAGTATTATGATTGGTAAAAAATATGAGTAGTTGAGAAATTATGTTAGGTGATTGGAGAATATAAAAAGATATATTCAATAATGATTAATTAAAAATACAAACATATAATATTTCAGAAATATTTAATAATTTTCACGGGACATGTTGTTTTTACCTTTTTTTCCCCCCCCCCGGGGCTATCTTACCATATATTATCCAAAAGAATAAGGAAAAAATTTATGTTGCGTTTAATAGAGTTTTAGAATTAATATTTAATAATAGAGTTATATTTTGAATTTGTGAGTTTTAGAATTATAATTTGAGAGTGAAAAATTTGTTTAGTTATGAGTTTTGAAAAGAGTTTGAATTAAGTGATGTAACATATAATATTTGATTAAAAAATTTACAACTCATAACCAAATTCACAACTCCAAATTTTATTCAAAACTCGTAAAAATTTAAAAAAAATTCACAAAATATTTTTTATTTAAAATATAAAAATAACAGGTGAAAAAAAATACGAACACTACTCTAGCCAAAGGATAGACGAGTTTTTAAACGCGAGTGTGAAAATGATTTTTAAAACGGAAAACCAAATGTTACATTCAAATGAATGATTGAATGTTGGTTTGGGATCTTCTAAAAAAGTGTACTTTTTGACTTATTGACTTATATAGGTTGGGTTTGAGTTGAGTTTGATGTGATGTGTTAGAGAGATTATGTGATTTAAATAAGATGATGTGACTTAAATAGGATAGTGACTTTTTAACTTTTTATATTATTTAGATTATGTCAAACTTAACCTAAAATTATGATTTGAGATGGTTTTATATTTTTTTTTATCGCCTTTCCACTATAGCCTAGAACACCAAAAATCCACTTTTTTGAAGTGGTCAGATGGGGCCACACGTTATTTTATGTTATTTTTTCTTAGCATATATTAGTGGAAAAGGGTCAACTGTTGTACGCTGATGTTAAATATCTGATTTTTTTTTTATAAAATATATTGAGTAGAATATATTTTTTTAAATAAAATATATTTATAAAAATTTAAGTTGAACGGATATCAATAAATTTTTTTTTATCAAATTGTATTGACATATATTCAATTTTATATTTCAAATCACATTTGTCAATTATTTTTTTAAATACAAACAAATATTGACATATAGTTAGGAAATTAATTAATTTTATTACTTTAATAGAATAATATCTTCATAATGAATGAACAATCTTGTCCTCTTGGAATTTTTATCTGTGACCAAACATTAAAAAAAAAAAATACAATGTTAAACATCTCAACTAACTATTTAGTTGAATTGAGTTTCACCAAAAACATATTATTGATGAGAGTTTGAATCTATTCCTATTTATTCGGTTCATAAGCTTAGTAGATGTTATCTAAATTTTGATTGGGGATATTTTCTATTTCAATTTTACTTTCTAGAGGTGGATTCAAAAGGCCTTACTTAGGACAATTCTGCATCATAAAATACAAAAACAAAAACTATTTAGTAGATTTATTGTGAATCAAAGGCTTATGAAAGTGAAATAGATTCTAATATTTTCAACTATGCATGGAGGCATAAATGAAATGAATTTATAAATATATCTATATATACACAAAGTTTCGTTTGGCATTAGTTAGAATAGTCAATTTTTTGGTGTTGCGACTTTTTTAACCTCATTTGTTTGAATTTTTTAACTTTTTTGACTTTTGTAAGAGAAAAAATATAATGATTATGGGTTAGATGTGATATTTTATTTTATTAACTTATTAGTCTATTTCATCATTTTGTGTTTTTTAATCCCAAAATGATGGTAGGACTAATTATTACAAATCTGCCTACTAATAATAAATGTAGGACCCAAAATGTCTGCCATGTGAAATGAGTCCCCTTTTGCTAAAAAGATATCTAATAACCCAAGGGGTTGTGGCATTGTGGTAAAGTCTTGGGGTTTAACCCCCAAGGTCACAAGTTCAATTTCTCCTCTCTCTTGGGCCAATCTTCCTGGGCGAAAGCATTGTTGGTTAGGAGGTTGGACCTCAAGTTGTCTAGTCAGCACTTGGTGTGGGTTCAATGCTCTCCCCGCTGTGCGAGTCCTGACTTACTGAAGCTTGCCTTGTGAGGTCGGGATAAGCTTCCAGGTTATAGTCTCTTGCTCGGAATGGCCAACAGGACACCCTGGTGATCTCCTCAAGGGGTGCTGCCTTGGACCTGCAGAAGAGTGGGAGGATTTTCCTGAAAAAAAATATATATATATATATATATATCCAACCAAACAAGCAAATGAAACATATTTTTTTGTTATTTTGCACCTTAACAAGTAGACATGGATCAACACATTCCCTCAAATTGTAAATGAAAGTTCCTCAAATACCACCCAACCTAAGTATCTAGATGCCAATATTTTGCTGAGGTAGATGGACAATAACTACGGTTTTAACTCAAACAGAATACATGAATCAAAAGAGGATGAACCCTGCCTAGGTGCAATGATCCTATTTGTTGTACCATCATATGATAGCTGAATTTGACAAGGTAAAAAGAGAGAAATAGATGAACTCAGGGCTGTGGTCCAAGCAGTAGCAACCCACAACCTAACCATGTCTCTTCAGTCATCGTCGCTACTGAATCAAGACTTGGTCCTCAACATGTGTAGGGGGAAAAATAAACCCTTTATTAACTGAGCTTTACTTCATTAGGACGTCACAAGCTGAACTTTTCACTTATGTCCGGGTCTTTTTTCTTGCAGTTGTTCGAAGTCTTTCTTATATTTGTTTATTTGGTTGGTTGTGTAAACGAACTAAATATAGTTCGAGTTTGACTCGTATTCGATCCATTAAAAACTCGTTCGAGCTCAATTCATTAAATAAATAAACCAATTAAATAGTCAATTGTTTGTTCGACTCGGTTCAATAAGCCTAAAATTATATATCAAACTACTCGAGTTTAACTCGAATAAAAGCTCATTTGAGATCGACTCAAAAATTTAACAAACTAAGCTTCAACAAATTTTGAAGCTCATTAAAATTATCAAACCAAGCAGCGAATAGCTTGATCAATTTGTTTATCAATCCTAGTTGTATCGCTATGATTATATTTTGTTAGTTGAAAAAAAAAAAAAAAAAAAATTAAAGCAAGATGCTAAATTTTGTTTGGAATGGTAGGATTTTATTGGAAATGAAAGAATTTCATGAAAAAAAAAAAGGGAAAAACGGGGGAGCTCGAAAAATGGCAGCCCGAATCCCCCTAATTGCCAAAAATGGCAAACTTTTTTTTTTTTTTTTTTTCTGTTTTCTTTTTTTTTTTTTTTTTTTACTTGAAAGGGAAAAACGGGGGATTCGGGGGGTGAATCACTGCTGAAAAAAAAAATGGAGATTGTGTTTTGTTTGGCCTATAAGAATTTCAAACCAGAATCGAATTTTGATGGAATAAAATCCCATTTTGAAATATTTTCTAAAATGATCAAATTTGGGTGGCATTTGGTTTTATTTTTAGAATATACTTTGATTTTACTATTTTGTCACGGCATATGAATAATATTTAGGAAAAGTATAGTCTTTAAATTAAACAATAACCTTCACCACTTCTAAAATACAATTAGTATATGAATAATGCTATATGTATTAATTAGTGTATTAACTAGCGTACTAATTGATGATGAGGCATAATTTAAGATGTTTTTGATATTTGTAATGTGATTAATAAGTTAGGTTAATAATAATATCATAACTAGTGTTTGTATACTAATTAATATACTAATTGATACATGTAACACCACCGTTGATATATATAGGGGGAAAAAAAGGTAGGGAAATTGTTATTTATTTACTATTTTTATTTTGGTTAGGGATGACCAGGGGGTTTGTGGTAAGTGAGTTGTAATTAGTGCCAAAAAAAAAAAAAGTTTCCCAACTGAAACTTATTGCGCATCACCACAATCCCCTCCACTCACATGATTTAATAATAATAATAATAATATTTTAAGTTTAGGTGGTGATTGCGAACTTTTGTACCTTTAAAAAGGTGATCGAGAACTTTAATGTTGTACCCATAAATATAAGCTTTAAAATTGCAAATATATTGCACTTGCTACACACTCCTTAGGTTATTTTGGATTTTATATTTATCACAAAAGAAAAAAATTAAGGATTAATTGGTGAAAAATTTAGACCAATGAAACCATATGTTATTTGGTGTAATGTTTAATCTTTTTTGGTAATAGAGTACGCGTTAAAAAGTCGCCAGATAAATTTTTAGAAAATTAATTAGAAAAGTCGTCGAAAAAGTGGCTGTTGGCAGCAATTAGTAGTGATGAGATGGACAGATAAGTAACATTAAACATATATGTGAATAGATAAGTGGCACATGTACAGATACATAATATTTAAACAAATAAGTGACCTTGTACAGATAGATTATATGTAGAAAGATAAGTTATATTTTGATAGATAGATAGATAGATAGATAGATAGGTAAGTTTTGAACCTTGTGTCCTTGTGAATACATAGTGGTCATTTTGAACAAATCAATACCTTTTTAACCCAAAAAAATTTAAGTTTGGGCCTACCGGTCTAAAAGTTTCAAAAATGGACTATTGATCTAAGTGTCCAAATTTTAAAGGAAAATAAATTATTTATACATATTTTTTTATATAAATAATTAAACAAAAAATTGGAGTTGTTGATTGATATCTATTCATTTTCTTTTTTTCTTCCTAGTCCAACTAATAAAGAGGGAAAAAATTAGAGGTCTATTTGGTGTCATTTTCATGCTTGACAACCAAAATATTAAAAAACCATTCGTTTAACCCTTTTTTTTTAAAAAAAAATAATTTATTTACAAGATAATTTTTGACAATTGGAAAACAACTTTTTGATGACAGCTAATGCCCATTGGATTATGTATTACAAGGGTTATATTTTATAGATGTTATTTATATATTCTTGTATTTTACTTGAGTTAGTGAGAGATTTGAGATTTGTTTTAAATATAGTGTCTCTCTTTCGTAGAGAGAGATAAAAGAGAGAGATATGTGCCATTTGGGTTGCGTGTATCTACAACTCTTTTTTTTTTAGGATAATGATCACCAAGTTTTATGAATTAGATTTATTTATCGGTGGTGCTATATGCACTAAGTAGTATATTAACTAGTATAGCATTATTATTGACTCTACTCATTAATTACATTACAAATACCAAAAACCTCTTAAATTATGTCACATCATCAATTGGTACACTAATTAGTACACTAATTCATAGCATATAGCATTATTCTTTATTTATTCATAAGTCTTGAGTAAAAAATTCTAGATATTTGTCCTGTGTTTTGATAATGACAAAAATTAGAGACTTTTTATAGGTGTGTTTTGTATTTATGGGATGATCATTTAGTATTGGTAATGATATTAAAAATTTTATCAAAGTAACAAATAATTTAGACATTTTGACCTTTTTTTTGTAGGTTTTAATTTATGTTTAATTTAAACATATTAATTTATATTGAAATATGATGTGAAAAATGTAAGTAATTGAATTAAATTTTTAAAATAAACATTTTTATACTGATAAATTTATGATTAATGTTAGAGCAAAACTTATTGCTAAAAACGTTTTTCTTTTGATGAAGTCTAGTCAATAACTGCCCCTTTTTCTTTTGCTACTAAAAACGTTTACTCACCAAAAAATAGTTGTATTAACAAGAAAAAAAATCGATACAATTTTTTAAAATAATTTGTCAAACAATTTTTAATATTTTTTAAAAAATAAAAACACAATCAAATAAACCCTTAACTCCTCTTTTCTTTTCTTTTTTTTGTAATTTTTTTTTTTTTTTGGGGGTTATTTCCCTTTCATAAATTGAAGATCCAAAACACTGCAATAATGGCCACAAACACACCATCTAAAGAATTGAAGAAAAGTCTTTTTCCAAAAAACAAAAAGACTGCAATGTTGGTGACTACAATAAAGTTTTCGAAGGGAAAGGCATGGGATGCATTGAACCTGTAAAGTGAGGTATGATTTCTTATTCAAACTGAAAAGGAACCTTTTTTTATGCTTTTTTGACTTGTACAAAGGACAAGAATTAATTTTGAGCATTTAAAGGCCCAAAAGGGAAAGAAAACTGAAATTTGAAGGGTACCAATGAGAAATGGCACAAACCGATGGTTGAAGACATTGGCATTTTCTAATGGTCCAGCTTATCTCATATTTGATATTAAGATTGGATCGTTCAAATTTGGTTCATGAGTTTATTTTTTAGTTCTATTTTGATAATTTAAATCGTGCAATATATAGAACTCGTTGAGTATTATATCTCTGTAAAAAATCACATTAATCAGATATCGATAGCTATTGATCGGATCCGATTTTTGTCAATCATTTATTTTTTCACCGTTTATTTTTTTAATACAAATTTTATCCGATCAAATAGTTATTGATATCCAATCAATATGATATTTTTCAGAGATATAGTACTCAACGAGTTTTACACATTGAAACAGTTCAAATTCTCGAAATGATACCCAAAAATAGATCCATGGGCTAGACTAAACGGTCTAGTCTTGATCTCAAACATGAGACAAACTAAACCTTCTTTAATGACATATATCCATCTTACTGTGTTTTTTAAGTTTTAAATCACATTGAGCAATATTAGTGGACATAATTTATAAACTTTCATGTAGATACAAATTAGTCAATGTTGGGTCACAACTTTCACTTGCATCACTTACACCATAAAATTCAACTTTTCTTTTTAAAAACTAGAAATTGAAGTGGTACCAATGGGAAGGGCCAAAAACAATGGATGAAATTATGGGATGACTACTTCACATTGTGTAGCTAACTATCTTTTTCTACAGCTTTTTTTTTTATTATTCATATAAAAATTGCCTCTCCTTTATAAAAAAATAAAAAAAATAAAAAATAAAAAGAAAAAGGTAAACAATGGTTGAAGACATTGACATGTCCCAATGCCATATGTACCTATCTTATCTTTACACTTGTGATATAATGCTCATTTAAAAGACGGTTCCTAAATTCAGTTAATGCTGATAGTACCTACCTCATACATCTCAACCACATTTTCTTTTTTAAATTTAGGAAATTTATAAAAACATATAAATACAAATTCTTGTTACTTGTCATATTTGAAATGAGACCCATTAACATTACATGATAGGTACAATTCAACTTTTGACCCCAAAAAAAAGGTACAATTCAACTGCATGCCCATTTGTGAGTAAGAATAATTTGTGAGATTTGTGTATGTGCAAGGTAGATTATACTTTTCACCCCTGTTTTTTGGGGTACCCTTGCCAACTAATTGTCCACACACCACCTTATATCAAAAGTATAGCCATCTTATGATCTAGAGTGAAATGTAAAATTTAATAATGTGTTGCACACAAACTAAATTGAGCCGTGATAAAACCAAAGAGATAATTTTGCCCTTTCTTTTACTTTCCTTTTCTTATCTCATCATGTCACTCGTGCTCTATGTTCGCCTTGGCAATTTTCATATATTTTATGGTGATATGTAAATGCATACATCAAGGGAATCAATTTGGCTGAGTAAAAACATTGTTGGCCACATCTTCCTCATCTCATATATCTATCAAATTGCAACTAAAACTAGGTTCTGGATTTACTATTTGAAATTTTATTTTGCAACAGAATCACCATGGGTGGTGGCTTGTTTGGTGCTCTAATTCAATTATGGATTGATTGTCATGTGTGAGATGGGGTAACCAATCGTGTAGAGATGATGGTGGTGATAGTTGGGTGAGTGGTTTGATTTCAAAAAGAGTTGTCGTAATGATGACATAGAGGGGGGAGGGGGAGGGGGAGGGGGGAATTGAGGAGTTACTGCCAATCTCTAATTTCTCTTCTCACATCTCCCTCTTCTCCCCAAAATAAAAATAAAAATAAAAAACCATCTCTAAGGCAATCACTGCCACCATCTCGGCTGGCAACAACATCAGTGCCATCCTTCTCCTTCCACTGTCACTTTTCCCCACCATCATCTTCGCTCTCCAATCTCCCCTTCACTTGTTGCCCACCATCTCACTCTCTCTTCTAGATCGCCAACCCCCTCCCCCCCATTCCTCTTCTTCTTTCCTCTATCCTGGTGTACGGTCCTACCCCTCTTCACCTCCACAGCTCTCCATTCTTCTTCTTCTTCTTCTTCTTCTTCTTCTTCTTCTTATTATTATTATTATTAGTATTTGTTTGAAAACCCTAGATCTTCTTCTTATCATTATTATTATTATTAGTATTTGTTTGAAAACCCTAGATCTAGAGCGGAAAGGTCATGATTGAGGAGGAGGAGGAGGAGGAGGAGGGTGCGAGAAAAGGAATCTCTAGTGGGCATTACCAGTTGGAGAAGGGAGTTGTGGTGGAAGAAGAGGGGTTGGAAAGGGGAATCACAGTGTAAAATGGCTAAGGGCTAGCCTGCAAGGGAAGAGGGTTCGAGAGGCTTGCCGGTGGTAGAAAAGGGGCTTGCTAGAGATGAAAGAAGTGGCAGCAATGGAGATTGGAGGAGATGGTTGAAGGTTGGGAAGTTATTAGGATTTGTATTTGAGAAGATGATGGTAGGTTTGATATTATTTTGTGTAATGAGAGAATCAAAATTTTATACTTTTGAGAAGGACATAAAAAGACAATGTGTAAAGAAACCTGTTGTGGTGTAAGTAAAATTACTTGAGAGTTAGGTTTTGCATTTCATACCAAATTATGAGATTAAATCACAATGAGATAAAGTGTAATTAATCCATTTTCTCGGAGTGACTCATTTTGAGAAAGAAGACGAAACTCACAAATTTTAAGAAATTTTTTTGAACAGTTTTGTGTGTGTGGGTGTGTGGAGAAATTTGAGTAAACTCTGTAGAAACAAACTTCTCATAATTTACACTAATTTTTCATTCTCTCAAATTTTTGTTTTTCGACAATAATATATGATTGTCCTAACAAGTTTCTATAGATAGTGTCAGTATTTTAATTGATCATGAGGGTATTCTAATACTTCATAATGCTATTTCAAGCTTGTAAATTTTCGTACAAACATCCTATTCAATCTTATGTAGTCTAGTATTTTCAATTTTTCATATTATTTAACATTTCACATTGCTGTGCACCAAAGAATTTACCTGAAAAAAGAAAAAAAGAAAAAAGAACAACGTGAATTAAAATAAATAAAAAAAAGCCACGCTTCTCTCCAGTGCACTTCAGGAGGCATGTGAATCCCACAGCATCTCTACATGTGAATCCCACAGCACCTCTACAGATGCTGTGAAACCCACAAGCCTCTCCCAACAAAACCACCAACCTAAAACATAAAAGTAGATGACATCATTTGAAAAGTTGACTATTTTAATAAGTTATTTTAATTTTTAATTATTTTAGTAAGTTAAAATAATTGTGTTTGAAAAGAAAATTAAATTTTTTATAATTGGATGTAATATTTGTGAGACAAAAAGTAAAATAATTACAGGCTTGATGTGGCATTTTATTTTATTGACTATTTTAGTCTATTTTGTCTTTTTATAGATTTTAGCCAAAAATAGCCCAAACCCAACTTGCCATACACTCCCGATATACCATCTTGTTTTCGAAGATCATCTAAAATTTTATGAAGAAAAAATGAAACTGTTTACAACATTCATCCACCTTTCAACAAATAATTTAAGGCCATAACAATAGCCTCTTCAATCCCCACGATTAAATTCTCAATGGTGAAATGAAATCAATTTCAATGTTTTAAATTTAAATAGGAAGGTCTTGAGAAATGTTGGGATACCTTCTACAATGCCAAATCTCCAACCAAGAGGGCTCCCCCTGCTGAGAAACCCAGAACCATCTCCGCAAACCGCAACCGAAAATGTTCTAATGGGGACAGACTTGTCCAGAATACAAATTGATCACTTCCAATGGGTGATTAAGAAATGCCTGTACAAAGAACCGGCATATTAATCAGTATAATAAAATAAGCATTAAGTTAACTAGAGCAATCTTGTCTCCGATAGTCAATGCCACAGTTTGCTACAGAAACCGTTTCGTGGCCTCTTGCTGGATATGATATCTGAAAACGAGTCAACCAATTGTGCTGCTAAGCTACTTGGATCGTCAATTAGGGTTTGAATGAATGTGTTGACTACCCTGCGTTCCTGCTCTGTTGATCTCAAGCTAAACCATGTTAACAATTTAAGCCTAAATTCCTGTTTAATGTGACCTTCACATTCCAGCCATCGAATGATCTTCACACAATATTCAAAATTCGCATCCAAGCACCCCAATCCATTGGTGATTCGGACTGGTGACCCATTTATTAGAGTGCTATTACAGTCGTGTGTCTCTTCATTTGTGGTTGCCACCCTTTTCCTGCACAGTTCTGCCCGGGAATAGACAGCTGGCACTTCTCCGGTAACCCCATGGGTCCAATTCTGGGAGTCACCACTACCATGTGATCTTGCTAGACCGTTCTTCTCGATATCACGAGAAACGGCATCGTCATATCCCTCAACAGCTTGACCCAAAGTGCATCCATTTTCTTCATCCCTAGAGGATTCAAAAGGTGGGGTTAGCTCCTCGTTTAGATCAGGCACCGAAGCAATGTTTAAGTCGAGCCCACGTGAAACAAATGGCAACTCATCTTTGGGAGTTTCACTAGGCTTAATCGTATTGTTTACTCCATTCCATTCTTCTATATCTATGTCAGAAAAGCCCTCAAAGCAGCCTTGTTCTTGAGCCCAAGCAAGGTGGAGGATCTTCCCCAGGTCTCGTACCTTGAATGCAGAAGAAGATCCGACGGCTGTTGTAGTCTTAGGTTCCCTCATGGCATCAGAACTTTGGTCATCGTGGGGATTCTCATTCTTGTGTTTCGTAGCAGCCGAGCTGGGATCTTTGTGAATTATCTCCACACTCTTGGTGAAACACTTGGCCTCCGAATGACCAAAGTCACCGGTCTGTGTGTAAGAAATTATCCGAAAGGAGTACTCTGTGCAGGGTTGTAGATTGGATATCAAAATCCTTCGTTGAGCTCGGGGAAACACACGGATGGGCTGTTTCAGGTGTGTCTCGTCTCTACTCTTACAATACCATAGCTTGAATCCTTTAATATCTTCACATGACACAGCGGGCAATTCTATCAAAACAATCACAACCGAAGAAGATGTCACTTCCTCAAAGTGAAATCTGCAAGCTGCGGGAAGTGAGCCCTCTGCCAAAGGGGAAAGAGAAGAAAAAACAAAGTCATGTGAGTGAATATAGTATAATTCTTTTCGGCTCCATTTGATTAGAAAGAAAAAAATTGTGGGAAGTAAAAATAGTAGAAAGTAAAGAGAGAAAAGAAACAGAAAAATTTCTTACAAACATTTGATTATGATGAAAATTTTGCAAGAAAAATAGTGAAATTTAGAATTCAAAATGTAAATAACCCCTTGCATGAACAAATTTAAATTTCTTCTGTTTTCTATTTTTGCAGTAATTAAAATCTTAGTTGCCATGCTAAGATCATTTGTACACGAAAATTAACTTTCTTGTAGTTTCCAGCACTTTCATACTGAACAAGCTCTAAAAAATCTTATTTTTTTCTCTTTCCATCATTTTCCATACTTCCATCCTAACAAAACTCAGCCTTCAAGAAAAATTAGAAGGAAAGACGGAAAAATTTTCATTGGTAATTTTACCTCTACAATTCGGATTTGTGTTGGAAACAGCGGCCAGCCATTCATGTGCTTTGCCGATTGCAAGAAAGCAGAGTTCCTGCACTTCACCGGCAATAGAGAGTCTGCTGACAATGCTCCGTGCCATCTTGGTTGACACTCCGTTCACCGGACCCACCTCTGTTTCTAATTTGGCCTTTGCATTTCTAACAATTTCGTGAAGTTCTTTAAACTTGGAAGTCCCATCCAGGAGCCTGTAACTCAAGAATATCCTATAACAGAGGACATCAACCCGGCGAGCATCCTTTGCTATAATAAGTTGCTTCTTCCAACATCTGGCAGCATTAAAATAGTTTACACAACTTAGGCTCAAAAAATACTAAATGGAAATCAAAGTTACTTGCAGTTCACTGCTGTCTACTTTACTCATCACCAATCATTTTGATTTATCAAGACAGCGCATTCTGTTTTAAAATGAATTTTTCCAGCAAATAAAACACAAGAAGTTTATTACATAAAGTGATGGCAGGTTACTCTTTCCACGCCAAACAGATTGGTGGAACAAAATTCATCTGTATTACTTCAGGGGTAAACATATAAAATGCTAGAACCAACAAGATATTCGTAAAAATATTACTGGAAAAAAATTAAGCTGAAAATCACATGGAAAAGCTGGTTAATAGCGAGTTAACAAACTGAAGAATGAATTCTTTTGCTGGAAGACAACTTTGATGAATAGACCCAAACTAAGCAAGTTTCTAAGCCTTTTATTTTCCATTTCTTCTTTTTATTTTTAGTGGAGGGAAGGGGTGGGAGCTCTCTTGTCATACTATCTTGTGCTAAGTAGCAAACACAGACACAAGACACAACACGGACACGACATCGCAGAACGATTTTCAAAAAAGGTAAAAGACGATACGTTTGGGCCAAGTTAAAATTTTAAATTTTTATACATTTATTATATGTCAAATATATGAATAGTCCAGACAAAGATAATAGCAAAAACCAAAAAACAAAAAAAGCAGCAACATAACAATAATTAAAACTAAAAAGCTACATATTCCGTAACTTAAACATCAAGATATCATTAACGTAACAATTAGATTTTAAAGAATGCAAAACAATTATAGAACAATAATATAAACATGATATATTCATCTTATAATTGTTTCAAAACATATTTGCATCCGGAAGAACACAAAACATTGTTAGTATAAAGAGATTCATTACATAGGCCATGCTTAGAGGGTTCAACAAGTGTCCAAGAATGGTCTATAAAGTGTCCAATATTATAAAATTATAAATTTTAATTAAGACACGTTGAAGAAGTGTCGGACACGTTTTTAAAAGTGTCTGCAGTGTCGTAATCGACACAGATGTCCAACACCACACAGCTCTTCCATAGAAATGTACATGCTTCTTAGATACTATGCATTATAGTTTATTTCATGTCATAAAATGCAAGCAAGGAACTCACCCAAGTATCCCTGAAACTTTACCACATGCTGCGCAGCAATAACTCCCATCTAGCTGCATCAATTGCCCGAGATCAACAACCCCTACCTTTTCATGTTGGAGCGCACACTCAATGTGACAAGATAAACCACAAGAGTCTCTGTTATCAGATTCAGATGTGCATACCAACCAAAGACTCGGATCCTTGTTGTCATCGAATAAGTGACAGATGCAACAAGAGCACCTCTTGCAGAATGTGTCATCTATGGACAGAACAGCTTTACATGCAGAATTTTTACAGACCCATGAATTTGAACATCCAAAATCCGGAGACTGCTCTGTGGCAGGTAGAATTCGAACAGGGTTTTCCCGCTTTCTCTGATGTTTCCTGGAAGAGGGCGTCACCTTTGGACTTAAAGACGCTTTTCTTGGTTCCTGATTCTTCAGAATTTTCTTATTCTTTGAAGGGTGGTCAGTCATTTTGCACTTAGATGAAGCTGTGAATTTCTTTTCCTTATCAAAGCAAGTTCGGAAAAGGTCCTTTTTCAGATCAGATTTCAAAAACTCATGGAGAAGTTCTGGACTTCTTGAAGCATCATCTGAGTGTCCATTTTTCTCGGGGGTGCTTTGCACGCTGGAAGAAAGACTTTGAACGCCAGAAACTGGTAGCAAAAACATACAGAACGTAAAGTGAGAAAATCTAAAGCAAGGCCATAAATACAGAAACAAAATTAGCTACTGAAAATACAAATTTTGGCATCACAGAAACAAATTGATATGGTGAAAAAACAGAAATAAAAATGTCCAACTTTGAAAGTAAACTTTGATGTTCATAATGCATGCAACAACACATCTCTTCTTCACAATTCAACTCGTATCAATTTTCTTCCTTGCCCTACATATATTAAAGCCTCAATTATCACCAATTGACCTCATCTGAGGTACTGAAATCTTTAAAACAGGAGTCATTTGTCAAGTTGGGAACTTAATCCAACATCTTCCTTGTGGATCTCATCACTAATGTTAACTCACCTAGTATATTCACTTGCAAGAAAAAAACAGCTCTCTTATGAAAGCATATCGTCTCTTGTTCACAAACATCCTTCTCCGTCAGATCTAGATGGTCTTACACTTGCTTTACAATAATATCCACTAAGTTTCATTGCAACACTTTTGAATGTCATATCCTGAAATACCAGCACTAGCTTCATTTATTTAAAATATCCTCATGATCTCTCCTGTGGGGATATTTGAGCAATATATTAAGTTTAAGAGTCTGAAATTTACACAAGTCAAGAGAACTGGAAAGAATAGAAAGAGAAAATAAAAAGGAATCACATGGAACAAAATACACACATGGAGAGACTAGCACTGCTGGATCAACCAATGGATGAGATCAAGTACAATTATGTTGACCATCTTCCTAGTCGATTTGGAACTGCACAGGTCAATAACACCATGCTTACACAAATAATTTATCAGGAATTTCGGTAGCCAAATAAGATCACTTGCACTCCCATGAGTGATAGGCACACTTACATTGTGATAGTATCATGACACCAAACAAAATAACAATTCAAAATTACTATCCGCAATCAATACGAAAAAGATTAACTCTCATCATAAAAAACAAAAAAATAAATAAGCAAAAGTTAATTCTCATCTATCTCAAGTTAAATCATATGAGAAACTATCTAATTTCAATGTTCCATTCATGAACTAGCTTCTACAGGTATTGTTGTTACTTTTCTTCCTATTTTACTTTTGCACCTGCCAATTATGTTGCCAAGTACAGATAAAGAACAAAAAGAAAAGGAGCTGAGACAGGATCAACTGATTGGATCAAAGAGACAATGATTGTAGATACATGAGTATTAAGCAATTATCAGCACCATGGGTATAAGATGGTTATACCATGACCACGTGAGAGAAGGGAAGTAGAATGATTATCATGTTTTAATATGCTTCTCATAAAGAGAGAAATAAACATGGGAGGAGTTGCATATCTTTTAGGATGCATGTAAGAAGATGATTTTCTCTAATGAATTGTAAGTGTGTTGTGTTCTGCAATCATACAGGCATGGGTTAAGTGTGATCTGCTGAACTGCAGATGCCGTCTTTTTGAAAATTAAACACTCTACACATGCAATGGGTTATGTTATGACCCTACTATAAAAGATGGACGGCGCAGAGTACACTGCCATCGGGTTTTAAAAATGAAAGTCTCAATAGCAACTGAAACGTGAACAAGAAAAATGAAAAACACCAATTTTAACAATAATGAAAATGAAAATCACTAATTTCACTCCAAGCTATCCTAGATATACTATGTATAAAATCTTTTTTTTACTCTTTACAGTAACAAATAATTAACAGAATAATGCCAGTAAATAAGCACATATGTTTAAGATAAAAAAGGCAACTTAATTCAACCTGATAATTGAGCAGATTATTGATGATTGAAATCAATTCTATTTGTTATACTGATATCTGAATCACCAGTCTGTCGATACAACGAATGAGGCCTTGAAACAGAATACATCATACAATTAGAGCAATAATTTTGTAACATTGAACAGATCAAGAACTTTACAAAAATCAAAACATCTAAATTAATAGCATAATAGAAGAAATGAGATCTTATTGAAAAATGTAGATTGATTGGATTACCATTTAAAGAAGAGATTTCACAAAAGCAAAAACAGAGAGATCAAATCTTCTTACCATCAGAAACCAAATTATGCAAACAACCTCTGCAACAAAACAGAAACAAATGGACCGAAATGAAAAAATAAAAGGGGAAAAATGAGAGAAAAAGGAAAAAAATATTTTTTTTACGAAGAACATCAAACTGACAATACAACTTAACTCCTAATGGAATGAAAAGAGGAATGGGAAAGATTTACTAAAGAACATCAATGCCGGAAAAAATCTACTGACTGATGTGTAGGAGCAGCCGCAGACTCAATGAAGTCGGCGGCGAAGTGCTGCTAGGGTTTCGAAAGGACCCTTTACAACCCCAACTCTCTATCTTGTATGACTTTTATACCCATAGTTAGGTCACTACTCATCAAATGGCATGAAAATTACACTTCTGCCCAGAAATAATGATCGGATCAGGTTATTAATGGATCGGATCACCTCATACCCAAATAGTTGATGGGTCAACTAGAAATATAATGTCAACAAGTCTCCAGTTAGAAACCCTGTAGAGAAAAGTTGGCAATTTGGATTGGATTCAGTAAAAATTCAATCAATTAAGAGGCCTTTCACAGTGACAAAACAACCTCAATCCTTTGAAGACACCAAATGCCACCCGTAGGACTAAAATATTCTTTCGATGAGGCCATGCCTTCAATTTTTTTTTCCCAAATCTAAAAGCAGGACAAAATTCATTTTACCCCCTGTGGTTTGAGGTTGAAGCACTTTCCATCCTTGATATTTATTATAGGTTATATATATGAATATATCATTTAAAGATAATAAAATATGCAATATGACATTAATTCTTATAAATTTATATGGCTTTTGTTTTATTATTGTATCTTAAGTTGTTTTTTTCAAACTTATAATTAATTTTACCTATGTCTAATCGATAGACATGTATGTTTAAGCGATAAACACGTGTATCCTTCAAGTGTCCAAAAAGTGTCCGGTTCTTTTAAAAAATTAAAAAATAGAACGTGTTTTGAAGAGTGTCGGACACGTGTTGGAGAAGTGACGTCACATTCTTAGAAGTGTCCGTGCTTCTTAGTTTTGAACTAATTTGCAATCTAACATCTGTTAACTTTTAACCATCAAAAGACTATTCTACCCTTGCACGAAAAAGATTATTTTTATATTTTTTTCTTCTATTTTAAACTTAATTTTAACTTAAATCTTATATCAATTGGCTATTTTAGTTGGCTTTTTTATTTTTTATGAAAAGATGTGCTAAAAAGTAGAGGGAGTGATGTGACAACTTATAGTGACTTTTTGACTAAAATCTTAAGTTCCCAAACGAGGCTCTAAATTGCTAATTATTTAACCTAATACATAAAGTCATGTGTTAATTAAGGAAGCACCCACTGTTACTATGAATAAGGCTAAGCACTAAGGGGAAAGGGAAGGGGGTGGAGGGAAGATTTGTAAAGAAGATTTTTTTTTTTTTGTGTGTTAATTAATTAAATTTTGAGTTTCATATTCAGTCTTGTTGTATTCATCACCCCTTTTCTATTTCTTTTTTCTTTTTTCTTTTTCTGTATTGTCATGTAGACTCGTGTCAATCTTATTTATGAAACTCAATTAACATCCATTTGAAACAGACCCTTGTGTAAAACTCAATCGACATTAGCTCTGTTTTGAAGCAGAGCCACCAAAGCTTGTAAGACCCCATTAACACTTTTGAGACCTCCTTCGATGGAATTCGAACAAGACGCACATGTCATCCCCGTGAACCTGACTTGAATTCATTTCATAACTTCCTCTAAACCATCAAATCTCGCTGAAGTCCCATCAAGCACCACAAGGAGCCTCAAGTCCTTGGGGTCAAGGAAGTCCTCACTGGCGGCCATGATCTTCAGTTGTTTCGGTTCACCGACCACCATTGTTAGCTAGGAGTAAAGTTAGCTGGTTAGGGTTTGGGTAGTTATCAAGGTTTAGATGTGGAAGATGAAGATAGAATAGCTAGAAGGGTCATTTATGTCTTTTTATCAAACCATTTTTGGTAGGAAAAGAAAAAACCGGAACTATGATTGTGCAATATTCCATCCATTTGAAAGAAAAATCAAACAGTTGCAAATAAGTCCCAAAACCACAAGAGGGCAATCTGCCTATATTTGAACCACAAGTGGATAAAGTGCTCCAACCCCAAACCACAAAGGGTTAAATTAATTTTGCTCCTAAAAGTTTTGTACAATTGTGAAGCACCTATTGAAATGTTTTGAGAATGTCATAGAAGAAACATGATTGAACACTTTTCCATCAAAGCTTCAATAAGAGAAACCACATTATTTATGATGCTACCATGAACGTTGAACATTCACGAGCAAATAAATTTTTCATTTATTTATTTATTTATTTTTTAGGGGGATAGAGGTCGAATGTAAGACTAGTGTCACTTGGTATGTAGATCATATGAGTAATGGGAACAGCAATGCAAAAGAAGTATGCCCTGTAATCTAAAATGTGGCATAATAGGGGCAAATTACCATAGATTAAACAGTTGAAATGTGTAGTAATACTTCTTCCTATAACACGACTCTATTAAAGCTCATTAGTTATGTGTTTACCTTTGGAAACTTGTCATCAAATTTAATTTCAACTTATGTTTCAATTCACTTTCATGATGCTTCTCTTATAAAGAAGAAAACTAAATGATAAAAAAAATAACTCCAACCCCTAAATCTGATATTCTAATATTCTAAATTGTCAGTGTCACATTTTGGAATGTGTGTTCTGACATACAAATCGCTTTAGGAGCATTAGCTTTTCTTGCCAAAGTTTTTTGAGCAAATTGGAGTAGCTAATAATCTAACCCTCAAAATTTTCTTGAAATAGTTTGTAAAGGCTCGTCAAAGCTACGGCATCCATAATTATAGATTATCAAGGAAACATGCAGAAGAAAACTTAAAATGCCACATCCTAATGATATAAAACAGTTGTCAACAATAGAGAAAAATTCCTCACCACCTCTATGACAGGTTTGACACCAGTCTATAGAAGGTTTTATAGATCATTATTACAAAAGCTTTGCAAATATTGTTCATAGATTTCATTAATGGTCTCTCTATAACTTTCCATGTAGGTTCCACACATTTTCTTGCTGCTTTTTTGTCTATCTAGGTGTAGCTACTCAACAGTTTTCAGTTTCCATTTAACTACAAAATACATCCCGTGGATCCCGTCTATCACAACAATGTCTAGTCACATCGCCATATCTTGGTCAAGGTCTGCCTAACATAACACAAGCATAGTATTACATTATCCAACCATCAAAATGTGATAGGTATTTCCCTAATCAAAAATTAAAAATATATATATATATATATAGAAAGAAAACAAATGGAAAAAAATAAAAATAAAAAAAATAATAATTAAGCTTCTTAGCATATGATTATTTCACTAACAAATGCCCAAATCTTAAATAGTGATGAATTCTCATGCAAGAGCAAAAGGGGAATCAATGCCTTTGTAATATGTAATTCCATTGCATTATGCTCCATCTAACAACATTTATAGTCTATCAAATCTTTCCATAAAACCACTAATATCCAAGGCTTTAATTCTTTCTCAGTGGTGCTTCAAAATTGAACCCTACAACCCCTTTGTTGTAGTTATTGATCCTTAACACAAATTGTAAACCATTTCAACTGCCATGTTACCACATTATCTTCTATTGTTCCCGTGATTCTAAGTTTACATTCTCATGATCCCCAATAACAAGTCATTGACAAATGCCCTTGATCAAATACAAAGATATTTAGTTCAAAACGAAAGCAGAATGCATATTATAACGTATTTTCTTTCTTTCTTTCTTTCTTCTTCATTGGCATCGAAATTGATTCTAACATTTACAAACTTCGTTGTTCTTTCAAGCCAGATATTCATAAGGTTTCTAACATTTAGTTCAAAACGAAACCAGAATGCATATTGTAACTTACTTTCTTTCTTTCTTTCTTCTTCATTGGCATTGAAATTGATTCTAACATTTACAAACTTCGTTGTTCTTTCAAGCCAGATATTCATAAGGTAGAACTTCACAGAATAACCCCAACAATTAAAACATAATAAAGTGGTTGTGAAAGTTTGCCTATAAAAGAGTTATGTCTTGGAGTAGGGTAGTGGAATGTAAGTATGAGTGTGCTTGGTAAGAGTTGAACATATGAAGAAGTTACTCTGTCCTATAGTGTTAGTTTGTGGTAAGGTATTAAAAATAGGTAGAATTTCTCCTGTTCACCTTCAATTGTGGTAGGGTATGGGAAGCAAGTGAGATTCTAGAGTCACGGTGATGCAGGGAGGAAAGTTCGAAGAAGAATCCAATTGTAGCCCACATTGCTCTTGATAGAGGGGCTATGGTGAGTGACTGCCTGAAGATGCATGATGGTCAGGTTTTTGGGGATATTGATCTTAACAGAGGGCTTAATGAATGGGAGATGGCAAAACAATTGGACTTCTTGAGGATCTTTGACCCATATTGGTGATGGCAATGACTCATAACAATGGTTGATATCCTCCCAAAGAAACACAGACACAGACACGGACACATGACATGACACGGATACGACACAGACACGCAAACACGGCAATTTTCAAAAAAATGCAAGACCCAACACGTTGGAGACACGCACAGAATATATAATTTTATATATTTATTATATGTCATATATATGAACATGTCATTCTAAGACAATAAATAAATATAATATAACAATAACTTCTATAAATTGACATTATTTTTCTTTTACCATCTTATTCTAAATTATTTTATTCAAACTTAAAATTAGTTTCATGTGTCTAGTCAAAGTATCCAAAGAGTATCCGAAGAGTGTCCAAGTCCTAAATTCTTTATAAAAAAAACTAGGACATATTTGAATGAGTGTCGGACACGTGTCGGAAGAGTGTCCAATAAGTGTCGGTATCCGACACGAACACGACACAGATACGCCACCCATTTAGAAGTGTTCGTATTTCTTAGTATCCTCCTCTAGCCAATTTAGTGTGAAGTCTTTTGATGGCACTCTTGCAAGTTTTAGGTGTCTCCCTTCCCTTGCAAAAGGGTTTTGGGATACAAAAGGTCAGTATAAGGTGGATTTATTAGTTTGGTGTGCTTCACATGAGAAGGCATGTGCATGATAATTGGTGCTACATAGCATGACAAGAGTACTGTTAGCCATCTTATTCATTGCTTGGTGGCTCCGGAGTTGTGGCCTTTGATTTTTGTTATGTTTAGTGTAGTATGAGTGTCACCTAGGGAGGTGAGGAAGCTTAAATTTCCCGGAGAGAAGCTCAAATGGGGAGGAGGAGGAGGAGGAGGAGGAGGAGGAGGAGGAGAAGGCTTGAAATTGGGTTTCATAGGTGTTAATGTGATTTGTTTGGCACTAAAGAGGACATTTGATGTACAGTTGTTAATAGATCCTTTTTGTATACATGTTGCACCCCCTTGGTGTCTCTGTTTTAATAAATTTTTTGTACTTGAAAAAAGTCTTTATACCATTGTGTCTTTGCCTATGCGTCAACTTTCTACCAAAGAAATGACTAGAGAACATAATAAACCTCTGTGGGGATCTTAAATTTGACATGAAGAGACAGAGAACAACCAAATGAAGAAACCAATAAAGAGAAAACCACCTATAGAAAATGTAAAATAAACCAGCAGACTGAAAGCAGCTACCAAAAATCACTACTTTAGCATATGGATGAGGAAGATAGAGGCAAAATATTTGGAGGGACAATGGATTTGGAAATCACTTGTTTCTAATCTTTTGTTTGCTTTGGCAGGGAAATGGATATCCAGGATCCCAGGGAAATGGATTTCCAGATCCTCAATCAATTGAAAGGAGGAATTTCAAGGTGTCAAATCTTCAGTCCAGAATTCCTTAGGAGGGAAGTTCATAAATCCTCATATATAATTAGCCAAGCATAAATTCAGCATTCCCACCACAAGCACACCATGTAGCTCTCATTACTGCCACAGTGACAGCCACCAACACCACCCCAATTTTTTGGATTGTAATGCATATATTTGAACTCCAAATATTTCAGAACAAGGAAGTTTCAATCCCTTCAATAATTAACATTTCACGCAAAAATTTTAAATCATAATGTAGAGTATCCATGGAAAAAAAATCAAGACAAGAGATCCTCTTCTTAAAAAAGGTGATGTGCTTGTATTAACTTCCCTCCTCAGAACTTCGTGAGGTGTAATGTACGTCAAAAAAAGTCAGCCAAAGTTCCAAACTAAACAGTTTACAAGTATAATACCAAATTCAGTATTCTAATCAACATCATATAACAATAACATCCTCTTCTATTTTACTATCATGATGCAAGTAACAAATAATGCAGTTGCAGTAGATAAGCAGGACAAATATAGACATAAGCAACAACAAAACGCGGGGTGGGGGATCAAGGTCTTACCTTTAGCAAAAAATTTATCTTCCAAATCCATGATTCTGAAGTTAAGAAAGTTCAAGAGACCCTCCCTGTGAGAATCAGTTACAATGGAAACCTCAGCATAATCATACATTCAAGTTTCAACTCATTTACTTCCAGTAATTGAAGTTAAAAAAAAATTATGGAACAAATTTTTAATGAGGGAGAAGAACTTTCATTCTGGTCCAATAATTTGGATAATATGAGTGGATGCCAAAGGCAACATGCTTTCTTCACACTGTAATGTAAGTATTAAGTTTTAATGAAATTGAGTTCTGGACTGCCTTAGATTAAAGAAAGAGTGGCAAACTAAGCAACTAAAACTTAATACAACAGAAGCAATGTTTTAAAAATCCATTTAATACTATTATTATAGTCTTTCACATTCATACCATGTAAACCTCGTAAAAAGTAGAAACTTTGTCAGAAAAAAAACTAGGTTTTGGAAAAGAAACTAAGTTATGGAATAATTATATTCTTCAAAGGGTGTGGAAAAAATACATAACCTCAAAATTCGAGATTATAAACAATATCTACTTTAACATCACAGCAAAAAAATAATTAATTAATATTTTGACCCAAAAAATATATTATTGAAATATTTAATTCGACAGCACTGTGAAATAACTCATTCGGATAAAAAAAGGGAAACATATCAGTTGAGGCAAGCATTAAAGGATGCCTTATAAAGCTCTCAGAATGTATTCCGGGGAACATTTTATAGACACTTCAATTCAACTATCCAACACCAAAATCCTTCAAAAGAAAAATAAATAGATAGATAAAGAACTTTGAAAGTTTATCCATAAAAATATAGATATATATATTGCTACGGAAGCAAATAAAAAAATTTGATTTCGTTTAATTTCTAGAGATGACAAGCTAGTAGTTAGTGGAGAAACACATGACCCAAAAAATTGATTTTGTTTAATATTAGGAAATTAAGTACACCAAAAATGGACAGTAATAGGTACCCAGCTAGAATCCTCACAAAATCTCACTGATGATGTTTCCCATGGTTGTTAACAATTGTTCACATCAAACTTGAGCGAGTATACAAGGAATTACAATACTAGAAGAAACAAAAGAAAGCCACACAAGGCCACACTCAGTTCTGTGTGTATTAATACTTGTGAGTGCAGCATACTGTCCATACATGCAGCCCCATTTTGATGGGGTCCATACTGCAAAGATCTGGAAGGGCTCTCAAATGTAAAGTTAACTCTTATGCCCATGCAATGTGGAACAAAAAAACATACAAAAATTTAACATCAAAGGGGCATAAACCCATCAATTTTGAATATTAAAAGAAGAAGAAATTTTGAATTAAATACAATTAAAAAAAGGCAAATGCTAAAGAGTGCCCTGTGACATTGTTTAATATTGGAATTGAGGTGAAAAGTGTCTTGACAATAGATGAAAAGGTTAAAAGGTGTATTGATTTCAATAAAAGCACATCGTGTTCTTCCTTCTTTGGTACTTATCTTGTGCCAAAAAAAAAAAAACACCCATCTCCAAATAGCATATTCATTAAGTTGTAATTCAGTCATTGAAGAATAAAAGACGTGCTTGCACCAAACATTAGAGCCAATCTGAAAAGAAACCAGTTAAATCAAGCACAACACATGCATTTAGCATTTATTTTATTTTTTTTAAGAGTCATTCAAATCCTACAGTCCAGACACCAATCAAATCAGAACAAAAACCAGCACAACACACATGCATTTAGCATTTCTAACAACCATTCAAACACTAATGTCCATACATTGCGCAAATGAACCATAATATTGATTTACACACACAAGTTCAACAGACTCCCTAGTGTCATTCAAATTGGGGCAACTCACACATATACACCAACCCAATACACACATAAATTCAGGCACAAAATGCCAAGAAAATCAACACAAACATACACAACACACATTACATACAAACTACTACCACATAACTAATCAATATACATGTAGAGAGAGAGAGGAATCCGAGGAAGGTACCTGGGAAGAATGTGAGGAGAGAGAAAGAGGGGGGATCTAGGGTTTCGATGGAGAGGACCACGAAGAACAGAGAGTTTAGTGAATCTCTCTCTCTCTCTCTCTCTCGCTGTCTGTCTGAGAATGGGAACTTCTCTGTTGGTAGTTTGGGTTGCGACTACGAACTTCTCTCTGGAAATTGCTTTTGAACTGAGAGAGAATTGCGGAGGGTCACGCGCTCCATTTCTGATTCTGAAAGTACGTGAACCACTTTTTTGGATTCTGATTCGTGCGTGTTCTTCATTCTCCTTATGAGCATGTCGAATTATACATGAATTACACTTTGCCTTTTTTTATGTTTGTTAGTACTTTTTTTTTTTTTTTTCACTTTACTTTTTATGTTTCAAATTTTTTTTAGTTTATTTTTAAAATTAATTTTTATTTAAAATTAAATAAAAAATATATCATAATAATTGTTACATAATATAAAATATATTATTATATTAAAATTTAAGTTTATATCAGAGATATGAATTATATATAATAAAATATTTTTATGTCACGTGACAATTAATGTGTTATTTTCTGTCTAATTTTAACAGAAATTAACTTTAGAATGTAAATTGAAAAAAATTTAAAATATAAAAGGTTAAAATGAGAAAAAAATAAACTTTAAAAACCAAAGTGAAAGCCAAACATGAATAGAACAATGTGTAATTTATCCAATTATACTTGAATTCTTTTTCTCTTGTTTATTTCACTAGTGTTTGCACAAGAGTTTGCAATTTAAATAAATAAAAATAAAATAAAATAAATAGTATATACCTTGTGTATCAGTTAGAGCATCTCTAATACACTAGGCATATAATATTTGTTAGATAAAATACTTAGTATGACTCACTTTTTTCAACTTTTAAGTGGTAACAATTTTCTTTAAAAAATCCAAGGCTTAAGGTTCAAATCAACTCCTCCTTCATTTATCTTTTTTTTATTAAAAATAAATAAAAGTAAAAGACACATAGCATAAGGAGAAATAACCAAAGATTTTGACACCAAGTCTAAACATTCACTCAAGTATAAATAGATATTCAATTTATCAATTATCAAAATTTCTTACTAGTGCCTCATTTGGCAAATTGATTTTTTTTGTCTAACATAATCAAAAGTCCAAAAAAAAAAATTAAAAAATAATCAATCCACTTGAATAATACTTTTTTGGTACATGGTTATTTTATTTGAATAACTTATTATTATTAAGTGAAACAACTCCAATAATACTCATGAATAAATTTAAGGGAGACTTATTTATAAGTCCTTTTTCAGAACATTATGCTAGGATAAGTCCTGTGTAATTTCTTATTCAGTCTCAAGTCCTATTTTCATAAGAATGTATTCCATAAGATCCTAATATTTTTACCCCCATTTTCACACCTTAATCCTCCCCGTTGATCATCTGCGAGAGGCAATTTGTCATTTTTATCGCAGTCTCAAGAGCTTAATGGTAATGTTGATGTTTCAGTCCCTCTCTGTCAAGAAAACAATGATGACGTTAATTCTCGGTGGGACTGCTTTCATGGCTGATCTTATCAATATCTCGGAAGGCTCGCACCACCGTTCCCGATAACATCAAAAGCAACGATTGAAGGTGTTGGGTTCTGAATTAATTCGATTAATTCAGCACTAAGGATCATAACCCAAAATAATAAATCATATATTCACAGACATAATAAACAGACATAGATACAACATTTACATAGATATGTGCTCATCTTAGATCCAAGGTATATGCAAATAAAGCCAGAAACTGGGATTGGGATTGGAATTGGAATTGGGAGCAAGAATTGAACTTGTTTTGGGAAAAATAAAAATAAAACAAAATTTAAAGTTGGGTATTGGATAAATTGAATTGTGAAGGCAAAGAGAGGAACTTCCGTGCCGGGAGCAGAAGGGAGAGGAAGATCGGAAGGTATGGAACCGCCATGGAAATCCCTTAGCGTCATGGTGGTCGACCCTCCCAAAACCTTCTTCTTCGACATTCTCTCTCTCTCTCTCTCTCTTTCTCTCTCTCTCTCTCTCTCTCTCTCCTCCCTTTCAATCTTCTATATATCATATATTCTCCGTAATCCATATCCACCTGTCTAGAAACAGAGGAGAGAGAAGTAAGTGAGTAAAGTTATGACCATGTTTGGGGAAGAAATAAATAAAAATTTTAAACCGGCTCACAAACTAGCAATGCTATAGCAGGTCCAGCAATTTATACAATGGGTTATACCTCTACAGCTTCAATTACACAAGCAATTCATAAAACACATGAACCACATAAAGTTGCAACAACCCATAATATATATATATATATATATATATGTATATATAGACAATTTCTTATATAAAAAAATTAAATATTATTATAGATCATAGGTGAGCTGGAAAATAAAAATTTATTAAGTTTGCGAACCATAACATGACACGTTACGTTACGTTTATATAGGTGTCACATTACGTTTATATATGTGTCACGTTACGTTACGTTTATGTAGGTGTCACGTTACGTTACGGTTATATTGGTATCACGTTACGTTACGTATAGGTGTCACGTTACGTTACGTTTATGTAGGTGTCACGTTATGTTACGTTTATGTAGATATGTCACGTTACGTTTATATAGGTGTCACGTTACGTTACGTTTATGTAAATATGTCACGTTACGTTTATATAGGTGTCACGTTACGTTTATATAGGTGTCACGTTACGTTACGTTTATGTAGATGTCACGTTACGTTTATGTAGATGTCACGTTACGTATAGGTGTCACGTTACGTTTATGTAGGTGTCACGTTACGTTACGTTCATATCAATTTCCCTATATATGGTTTTATTATTAATTATGATATTAACAACTAATATTGAGGGTAAATATGTCAAGAAACTTCTCATAGGACTTATGGGAACATAAATTTTTTTGTGGGACCAAATGTAGCACAAGTCTCCCTAATAGGACTTCTAAATAATTTTCCCTAAATTTAAATATCAATTCTTGGTGATAAAATATTTTACTATCCAAATCAACTCTCTATAATATGTTCAAACTCAAAAACACTCCTCATATGAAAGGGAAACATTTTGGAACAAAAGAATATGGACCAATTGAAATAGAGGATCTTGTGTGCAAATTTATAATACTGATCTCATCTCTTACTAATCCATTGTTGGCCTATACTCTTAATATGTTATTAACATTTATATTAACAAGTGTTCCTAAGACAAAAGAAGAAGATAAAAAAAAAAAATTTAAAAATTAGCGATATTTTTCACTAAATTTAAACTAAAGTCATCAATACACTTTCTAATATAACTTCAATATTAACTGTGGGAATCAAGTTATCCACACACTTAGACATGACCTAAACCCAATCTAACCAACAAGCTCACCAAACAAAGAAGTAGGATAAAGCCACAATCACTATGGCTTCAAAATCTGTAGAGAAAACTTACATTGGTGATTCATAGGGAGTGTTTGGAAATAGACTATCTTAGTTGATTTTTTCAGTTTTATACGAAAAAAGTATAACAAAGTAGAGAATTATGTGATTTTGTGTTTTGGATAATTGACTATTTTAAGTCCAATCAAACTTGTCAAACGAAACCTTAACTTCTCTCATTGAACACTCCTCAACTTCATCATCAAAGTATTCTCCGCCCAAAATTCATCATTGGTTGGATTTAATGGTGTTTTATCTTACAGATTAGGAAGGCGAAACTCATCTATTAATTTAAGCTCTTCATTAATTATATAAGCAAGTTTTTATGATCTCACATTAACCAATACTTTAGGAACACCCTTTAGCATTTACCTAAAATATCTAAATTTATTAATTAACTGAAGTTGTTGGAGAGTGAAAAAATACACCAATGATCTATAGAAAAAGTGTGAGGAGATTGTTTTGATCTTTGACCATTTTGATGTAGCTTTTTTTGTCATTGTGAGTGATAGGAAGTGTTTGGGGGTTAAATTATTGATTAATGAGTAATTGGTTGATCCACTTATAAATTCAGCAAATAAGAGATAGATTCTTTGGTCATGGAATTGCACAAAAGCATGCATGTCCACCACGCGGCCACCACACAACTTTTAACACATTCATATATTATATGGATAAATACTAAAAAGTGCCTTTAAATAGAATTATGTTAAAAAATAGATAAAAGTGTTAAAAATATATTAATTTTAATAGAAAAATATATTAAATTTAGTAAAAATATCTTTTATATATATATATATTTTAATCTTTTTATTATACTCTAGGGGGACGTTTGATTGTGGTATTAAGAGTGGTATTAAACGTAGAAAAAACATGTAAGGCTCACTTAATTATTAATTGGGTATTTGATTATGGGATAAGGAATAAGACATTGAAAGTGAGGAACAGGTGGGTATCATTGGATGATTCAATTTGATGTTTGTTTTGCATAGTACTAAGGCCTATTGTCACGATTCAAACTCGGTATTTAGAGGTTTGATGTTGTAATAAGACAATAATTGAAGTCATAATAAATTAATAGTGTAGCGAAATAAAATAAAAGAGTACTCAAATCTTAATTTAATTATAACAAAAACATATACATTTGAGCTTCTATTAATTTAGATTGCTAGAGCTTAACTATGATTACAAAGTGCCTTGTGCTTATCCCATGCACAGTTCTTGATACGTCACCTAAAAGCGGTTAACAACTATAAGCATATGGCAGAGTGAAAAATATTATACTGAAACCATAATGGTATAAAAGTCACAATGGATAATTATTTGGGTGAGATTTGATTGGTAACAAAAATCCATAAATCATTTTAAATAACAGAAGCACAACGTAAAAATCATATAAACAAATAATCATAACCACGGTACAGAACAGAACAGAACATGACAGATGTATGAATTCAAGAGATGGCTCATACGAATTCTAGAAGTGGCTTTCACAACAGTGTAGCACTTAACTTCGCACAGCACTTTGCTCCACACCAGAAATTAGAGGATCTGTGGATCCATAACAACAAAGGGTCACATAAAGTGATAATTCAAATAGCCAATAGTTATTTAAGTCCCCTAAGGCATGGGACTTCCGTGGTGGTACTTACAAAATAATTGTTCAAAAATACATTTAATAAACAGTTTTATCCATGGGTTTTCCTTTTTAAGCAAATAGAGTTCATGTAACAAATAATAAACTTTTAAATACTAATATGATTTGCAAAACATAATTTACATAAAACAGTTTATGGTAGCTCAAAATATAATAAATTCACATCAAACTTGATCTTTTACTCTCACTTCTGACTTCGACTCACTCTCTTATATACCTTTTGTTTGTTATTCTTATGATTTCATTATTATGCAACTCACCTATTTATAAGTGAGAAGACACTTACTATGTGGCACTATACAGTCCTGTGACTTACCATGCCATCCATGAGGTTTCTTGAAGCACCTATACAAAAGTTTCATGTATTTTACTATGGCCCAAAAAATGTTATAATTACATTTTTTTTTTCAAAAATTAAGTAAATATATTTTGGGGTGTCACACATATTTTTGGGAACTTGTCTTTTTAATTAAAAGCCATAAACTCATTAAAAAAAAAAACTTTTCTCTCATTTATTGGCACGTATTGTCATAAAAAAATTACTAAAAAGTCAATTTTCAAAAGAATCTTAAATTTTGAATAATTTTAGTACAAGTATGGAAGATTAAATAGAAGAAAATGATGGGATTAAGGTTAAGTTTGGCAAGTTACTAAAAAGTTAAAAAGTAATTCAAAAAGTTAAAAAAGTTATCACTATTCACTAAAAGTCAAAAATTACGGTTGAACAACTCCCAATCCTAATTTTTCTCTACACACTAATTTATATAATTTTTTAAT
The DNA here is from genome assembly GCA_022316695.1 of Camellia oleifera. NCBI lineage: Eukaryota > Viridiplantae > Streptophyta > Magnoliopsida > Ericales > Theaceae > Camellia > Camellia oleifera. The sequence goes on from CM039318.1 coordinate 33,227,826, forward strand.
ACATATTTTTTCATAAAAAGTTAAAAAATTAATCCAAACATTTATATTTTTTTCTTTCATTTTTTAATTTAAAAAGACAAAAAATATACTTATTTAAAACACTCTAAATAATCCCTTAGTAAGATCATATTTTATGCACCTTATTTTGTGCATAGTAGTGAAGTGTCTCTATGGAACTTTGACCGCCATTTGAAGCATTGAATTGGGCACTTAAAATCATACTTTACTTCTCTTTTTTTCACACTTTACACTCTTTTGTCTCCTTGGATGATTCTTGGGTTTCTTGGGTTTTGTAAGTTGTCCACTAGTTAAGTGGGTTGGATAATGAATTGGAGTTTAGTGAATTTTGATAAGAATATCCTAGTCTATCATTCGTGTTACGTACAGAATAATTATAAATATTTATTTTTATTTTAAATTTTTTTAATATATAAATTATATTTTTAAAGATTTTTTATAAAAATAATTTAATAATTTTATCACTAACTATAATGTATGAAAAAAGTTAAAAAGGGTATTGTAATAATTATGCACGAATTATATCTATAATTATTTCTATGAAGAAATTTTAAATGCTGATTCAGGGAATTTTGACCAAATCAATAAATGCAAGCATGTTGAAAAGACATGTAGATTGAAAAAAGTTAATAAATATTAATCAGGGGATTTTGACCAAATCAATAAATGTTGAGTTTTTTTTTAAATAAAAAATTTAGAAAATTCAAATTGGGATATTGGAGCTTCCACAGGCCTGGGATTAAAAACTCCATTTTGCTTAATATATAGTACTAACATATCACCCATGCTATGCACGGATTGTGTATACAATTATCTATATATATGAATTGTGATTTTTAAATTTTTTTTTAAATGTCTTCTTTTTTTATATTATATTAATGTTTAATATTTTGATAATAATCATATGTGTTGGACTTTTCAAGGAATGAAATGTCTTTTTTTATTATTATATTATATTAAAGTTTAATATTTTAATAATAATCACTTGTGTTAAACTTTTTAAGAAATTTTTTTTTATGCTTACTCTTAATGCATTAAAGTGTTATTATGAGGGATAATAATCATATGTGTTGAGACTTTTCAATGAATTTATATGTGTTGGATTTCAAAGAATTTTTTTTATGCTTGTTCTTAATGCATTAAAGTGTTATTATGATGGTAAGACTTGGGAGTTCGGGAGAAGTTAATAAATGCTAAGATTTTATTTTTTTTAAAATCAAAAAATTAGAAAATTTAGATTGAGAGATTGGAGCTCCCACAGGCTTGGGGTTAAAAATCCCCTTTTGCTTAATATATAACTAGCATATCACTCATGCTATGCACGGGTTGTATTTACAAGTATCTATATATGTGAATTGTGATTTTTAAATGTCTTTTTTTTTTTTAAATGTCTTCTCTTTTTTTTTTTCATTTTTATCTTATATTAAAGTTTAATATTTTGATAATAATCATATGTGTTAGACTTTCCAATGAATTAAATGTCTTCTTTTTTTTATATTATATTAAAGTTTAATATTTTGATGATAATCATATGTGTTGGACTTTCCAAGGAATTAAATATCTTCTTTTTTTATATTATATTAAAGTTTAATATTTTAATAATAATCATATATATTGAACTTTTTAAGGAATTTTTTTTATGCTTGTTCTTAATGCATTAAAGTATTATTATGAGGGATAATAATCATATGTGTTGAGACTTTTCAAAAAATTCATATGTGTTGGACTTTTCAAGGAATTTTTTTATGTTTATTCTTAATGCATTAATGTGTTATTATGAGGGTAAGACTTGGGGGTTGGAAGAAGTTAATAAATACTAAGGTTTTAATTTTTTTTAAAAAAATCAAAAAATCAAAAAATTTAGATAGGGATATTGGAGCTCCCACAAAATTTGTAGGTTAGAGATAGATATAAATAAATAGATAGATATAGATATAGATATTTATATTTATTTTAATTTTTTTTAATATACAAATTATTTGTTTTGGAAAAGATACTGCAATAATTATCAGAGAAATCAAAAAGTCTTGTGGGTTATAGATAGACATAGATAAAGATATTTATATTTGTTTTAAATTTTTTTTAATATACAAATTATTTGTTTTGAAAAGGTACTGCAGTAATTATGAGAGAAGTCAAAAAGTCTTGTGGGTTGAGAGAAATTAATAAATACTAAGATTAATTTTTTTTTTTAAAAACAAAAAATTAGAAAATTAAGATTGCCATATTGAAGCTCCCACATACCTTGGGGTTAAAAACCTCATTTTACTTAATATATAGTATAAATCAGTCAATAGTTTTTTTAATCTATTTTATAAATTAAAAATCAATAATTTTGAAAAATTAATTAATTTGTCTATTAGCGATTTAAAATTTTGATAGATATACATAAAAAAAAAAAAAAACATAATTATATTATTAAATCATAATTTAAATTTAGATGTTATATCTTTTTGAGATCTATAGCTAAATTCTTATCTTTTTTATCTTTTATTTTTGTGTGTAACCATAGTTTATGGAAGAAATTGAAAAGGATGTTGCAATAATTATGAGAGAAGTCAAAAGGGATTGTGGGTTGGGAAAAGTCAATAAATGCTGAGGTTGGATTGGGAGAAGTCAATAAATGCTGAGGTTTTTTTTTTTTAAATCAAAAAATTAGAAAATTAGGATTAGGAGTTTGGAGCTCCTGCAGGCCTTGGGGTTAAAAACCCTCTTTTGCTTAATATATAGTATAGACTAGTATATCACCCGTGCTATACACGGATTGTATTTACAATTATCTATACTAGCCTATCACCCGTGCTATGCACGGGATAATTATAAATATTTATATTTGTTATTAATTTTTTTTAATATATAAATTATGTTTTTAAAGATTTTTTATAAAAATAATTTAAGAATCTTATTACTAACCATAGTGTATATGAGAAATTAAAAAGGTTACTGCAGTAACTGTGCACGAGTTGTATCTATTATTATTTGTATGAGGAGATTTTAAATACTGATCAGAGATTTTGATCAAATCAATAAATGCAGACATATGGAGAGACATGTAGATTGAAAAAAATTAATAAATATTGATCAGGGGATTTTGACCAAATAAATAAATGTTGAGTTTTTTTTTTTAAAAGGCTACTGTAGTAACTATGCACGGGTTATATCTATAATTATTTGTATGAGGGGATTTTAAATACTGATCAAGGATTTTGATCAAATCAATAAATGCAGACATGTGGAAAGATATGTAGATTGAAAAAAGTTAATAAATGCTGATTAGGGGATTTTGACCAAATCAATAAATGCTGAGTTTTTTTTTTTAAATAAAAAATTTAGAAAATTAAGGTTGGAAGATTGGAGTTCCTATAAGGCTTGGGATTTAGAAACCTCATTTTCTTTAATATATACTAGCCTATCACCCGTGCTATGCACGGGATAATTATAGATATTTATATTTATTTTCATTTTTTTAATATATAAATTAAATACATAGGGTTTGACTGAGGAGTTTGAAAGAATTTAATAAGTGTTTATTTATTTATTTAAGAGGCATTTACACAATAATTACATGGGTCTCTTGGGGATGCAAAAAGTAAGGAAATTAGGATTTCATTTATTGCGTTATTCATTTAATAAGTGTAATTATTATAAATTAAGTGTTTATTGTAATCAATAGTGTAATTATTGCAATCTTTGAACCAATCACCAATCACCAAGTCAATTTTTTTTTAAAAAAAAAATTAAAAAGTTAGGAAATTAGGATTTTTTAATATATAAATTAAATACATGGGGTTTGACCGAGGAGTTTGAAAGAATTTAATAAGTGTTTATTTATTTATTTAAGAGGCATTTACACAATAATTACATAATATATAAATTAAATACATGGGGTTTGACCGAGGAGTTTGAAAGAATTTAATAAGTGTTTATTTATTTATTTAAGAGGCATTTACACAATAATTACATGGGTCTCTTGGGGATGCAAAAGTAAGAAAATTAGGATTTCATTTATTGCGTTATTCATTTAATAAGTGTAATTATTATAAATTAAGTGTTTATTGTAATCAATAGTGTAATTATTACAATCTTTGAACCAATCACCAATCACCAAGTCAATTTTTAAAAAAAAAATATTAAAAAATCAGGAAATTAGGATTGACATGTTTGCTATGCATGGAATAATTATAGATATTTATATTTGTTTTCATTTTTTTTAATATATAAATTAAATACATGGGGTTTGATCGAGGAGTTTGAAAGAATTTAATAAGTGTTTATTTATTTATTTAAGAGGCATTTACACAATAATTACATTGGTCTCTTGGGGATGCAAAAAGTAAGGAAATTAGGATTTCATTTATTGCATTATTCATTTAATAAGTGTAATTATTATAAATTAAGTGTTTATTGTAATCAATAGTGTAATAATTACAATCTTTGAACCAATCACCAAGTCAATTTTTTTAAAAAAAAATATTAAAAAATCAAGAAATTAGGATGGGCATGTTGGAGCATCCACAAGCCTTGGGTTTTAAAAGACCCTTTTTCTTAATATATAGATATATATAGATTATAAGATGAGAGAAACAAAGTGTTATCTTATTATAATGGAGGAGATCTTATAAAAAAAAGTGTAAACATGAATGCTCTCCTATTTTATTGTGTTTACAATCTATCTATCTATATATTAAGCAAAAGGGTCTTTTAAAACCCAAGGCTTGTGCAAGCTCCAACATGTCAATCCTAATTTCTTGATTTTTTAATATTTTTTTTAAAAAAAATTGACTTGGTGATTGGTGATTGGTTCAAAGATTGTAATAATTACACTATTGAATAACGCAATAAATGAAATCCTAATTTCCTTACTTTTTACATCCCAAGAGACCCATGTAATTATTGTGTAAATGACTCTTAATTTTTTTCCCTCTTAATTTTTTTGTTTTGTTTTTTGAAAAAATAAATAAATAAACACTTATTAAATTCTTTCAAACTCCTCGGTCAAACCCCATGTATTTAATTTATATATTAAAGTGATTGGTTCAAATATTATAATAATTACACTATTGAATAACGTAATAAATCAAATCGTAATTTCCTTACTTTTTACATACCCAAGAAACCTATGTAATTATTGTGTAAATGACTCTTAATTTTTTTGTTTTGTTTTTTGAAAAAACAAATAAATAAACACTTATTAAATTCTTTCAAACTCCTCGGTCAAACCCCATGTATTTAATTTATATATTAAAGTGATTGGTTCAAAGATTATAATAATTACACTATTGAATAACGCAATAAATGAAATCCTAATTTCCTTACTTTTTACATCCCCAAGAGACCCATGTAATTATTGTGTAAATGGCTCTTAATTTTTTTCCCTCTTAATTTTTTTGTTTTTGAAAAAACAAATAAATAAACACTTATTAAATTCTTTCAAACTTCTCGGTCAAACCCCATATATTTAATTTATATATTAAAAAAAATTAAAACAAATATAAATATCTATAATTATCCCGTGCATAGCACGGGTGATAGGCTAGTTATCTATATATGTGAATTGTGATTTTTAAATATTTTTTTAAATGTCTTCTTTTTTTTCCTTTTTTATATAATATTAAAGTTTAATGTTTTGATAATAATCATATGTGTTGGACTTTTCAATGAATCAAATGTCTTTTTTTTATTATATTATATTAAAGTTTAATATTTTGATAATAATAATATGTGTTGGACTTTTTAAGAAATTTTTTTTATGTTTGTTCTTAATGGATTAAAGTGTTATTACGAGGGATAATAATCATATGTGTTAGGACTTTTCAAGGAATTCATATATATTGGATTTCAAAAAAAAAATTTATGCTTGTTCTTAATGCATTAAAGTGTTATCATGAGGCTAAGACTTGGGAGTTGGGAAATGTTAATAAATGCTAAGATTTTTTTTTTTAAATCAAAAAATCAGAAAATTTAGATTAAGAGATTGGAGCTCCCACAAGACTTGAGGTTAAAAATCCCTTTTACTTAATATATAGTACTAGCTTATAACCCGTGCTATGCACGGAATAATTATAGATATTTATATTTATTTTAGATTTTTTTTAATATATAAATTATATTTTTTAAGATTTTTTTCTTATCACTAACCATAGTGTATGGGGAAAGTTGAAAATGATACTATAGTAACTATACACGATTGTATTTATAATTATTTGTATAAGGAGATTTTAAATGTTGATCAGGGATTTTGACCAAATCAATAATTGCAGGCATGTAGAAAGATATGTGGATTGAAAAAAGTTAATAAATGTTAATCAGGGGATTTTGACTAAATCAATAAATGCTGAGATTTTTTTTTTAAATAAAAAATTTAAAATATTCAGATTGGGATATTGAAGCTTCCATGGGCCTTGGGGGTTAAAAATCTCCATTTGCTTAATATATAGTAAGTATAGATATAGATAGATAGATAGATATATCTTTTTATTTTTATTTTTATTTTTGTGTGGTTTCTATTTGGGTAATTTTTTTTTTCAATTTATTTAAGATGGACTTGTGGGTATCTTTTTTTTAAAAATTTAATTTATCCGTGGTTTCTATTTGTTTTTAATTATTATTATTTAGGTAAGTTATGATATGAGTTAGATATGTGATAGATATGTGAGTTTATTGATTTAAAGTTTATTTAAATAAACTTTAAAGATTTTTTTTTTTAGTTTTTTTTGTTATGTTATAATATAATATATAAAATATAGGTAGATATCTACAACTTTAATAGAAAATATTATCTGATTTTTTGGGGAAGAGAAAATGAATGCAAATTTTAATATTTTTTTTTGAAAATTTATGAGAGAGATTAGGAGGGAGATATTATGAAATATTTTTGTTATTAAATAAATAAATCAGTCAATAATTTTTTTAATCTATTTTGTAAATTAAAAATCAATAATTTTGGAAAATTGATTAATTTGTCCCATTAAGTAATTTAAAATTTTGATAGATATACATAAAAAAAAATATACATAATTATATTATTAAATCACAATTCAAATTTAGATGTTATATCTTTTTGAGATCTATAGCTAAATTCTTTTTTTTTTTTTTTAATTTTTGTGTGTAACCATAGTGTATGAGAGAAATTGAAAATGGTGTTGCAATAATTATAAGAGAAGTCAAAAGGGATTATGGGTTGAAAAATGTCAATAAATGTTGAAGTTGGGTTAGGAGAAGTCAATAAATGCTGAGATTTTTTTTTTAAATCAAAAAATTAAAAAATTAGGATTAAGAGATTGGATCTCCTATCTGATTTTTTGGAGAAGAGAAAATTAATGTAAGTTTTAATATTTTTTTTGAAAATTTGTGAGAGAGATTAGGAGAGAGAGAGATTATGACATATTTTTGTTATTAAATAAATAAATCAGTCAATAGTTTTTTTTAATCTATTTTGTAAATTAAAAATCAATAATTTTGAAAATTTTATTAATTTGTCCCATTAAGTGATTTAAAATTTTGATACATATACATAACAAAAAAATACATAATTATATTATTAAATCATAATTCAAATGTAAATGTTATATCTTTTTGAGATCTATAGTTAAAGTTTTATCTTTTTTATTTTTTATTTTTGTGTGTAACCATAGTTTATGAGAGATATTGAAAAGGATGTTGCAATAATTATGAGAGAAGTCAAAAGGGATTGTGGGTTGCGAAAAGTCAATAAATACTGAGTTTGGGTTGAGAGAAGTCAATAAATGCTGAGTTTTTTTTTTTAAAAAATCAAAAAATTAAAAAATTAGGATTAGGAGATTGGAGCTCCCACTGGCCTTAGGGTTAAAAACCCCAATTTAAAATTTTGATAAATATACATAAAAAAAAATACATAATTATATTATTAAATTATAATTCAAATTTAGATGTTATATCTTTTTGAGATCTATAGCTACATTCTTATCTTTTTTATTTTTTATTTTTGTGTGAAACCATAGTTTATAGGAGAAATTGAAAAGGATGTTGCAATAATTATAAGAGAAGTCAAAAGGGATTGTGGGTTGAGGAAAGTCAATAAATGCTGAGGTTATTTTTTTTTTAAATCGAAAAATTAGAAAATTAGGATTAAAAGATTTGAGCTTCCATAGGCCTAGGGTTTAAAAACTCCATTTTGCTTAATATATAGTACTAGTCTATCACCCGTGGTATACACGGAATAATTATAGATATTTTAGATTTTTTTAAAGGTTTTTTATAAAAATAATTTAACAATCTTATCATTAACCATAGTGTATGAGAGAAGTTGAAAATGGTACTGCAGTAACTATACATGGATTGTATCTATAATTATTTGTATGATGGGATTTTAAATGCTAATTAGGGAATTTTGACCAAATCAATAAATGCAGGCATGTGGAAAGACATGTGGATTGAAAAAATTTAATAAATGTTGATCAGAGAATTTTGACAAAATCAATAAATGCTGAGATTTTTTTTAAAATAAAAAATAAAAAATATAGAAAATTCAGATTGTGATATTGAAACTCTCACAGGCCTTGGGGGTTAAAAACCTCATTTTGCTTAACATATAGTAACACTTTAATGCATTAAGAATAAGCATAAAAAAAAATTCTTTGAAATCCAACACATATGAATTCCTTGAAAAGTCCCAACACATATAATTATTATCTCTCATAATAACACTTTAATGTATTAAGAACAAGTATAAAAAATATTTCTTCAAAAGTCCAACACATCTATCTATATCTATACTATATATTAAGCAAAAATAGATTTTTAACCCCAAGGCCTGTGGGAGTTTCAATATCCCAATATGAATTTTCTAAATTTTTTATTAAAAAAAAAAAACTCAGCATTTATTGATTTGGTCAAAATTCCCTGATCAGCATTTATTAACTTTTTTCAATCATATGTCTTTCCACATGCCTACATTTATTGATTTAGTCAAAATCCCCTGATCAGCATTTATTGCGTTATTTATTTAATAAGTGTAATTATTATAAATTAAGTGTTTATTGTAATCAATAGTGTAATTATTACAATCTTTGAACCAATTACCAATCACCAAGTCAATTTTTTTTAAAAAAAATATTTAAAAAATCAGATAATTAGGATTGACTTGTTGGATATAAGATGAGAGAAATAAAGTACTATCTTATTATAATGGAGGAGATCTTATAAAAAAAACGTGTAGACATGAATGCACTCTTATTTTATTGTGTTTACAATTATCTATATATGTGAATTGTAATTTTTAAATGTCTTCTTTTTTTCTTTTTTTATATTATATTAAAGTTTAATATTTTGATAATAATCATGTGTTGGACTTTTCAAGAAATTAAATTTCTTTTTTTATTATATTATATTAAAATTTAATATTTTGATAATAATCATATGTGTTGAACTTTTCAAAAAATTTGTTTTTATGTTTGTTCTTAATGCATTAAAGTGTTACTATGAGGGATAATAATCATATGTGTTGGGACTTTTCAAGGAATTCATATGTGTTGAATTTCAAAGAATTTTTTTTATTTTTGTTCTTAATGCATTAAAGTGTTATTATGAGAATAAGACTTGGAAGTTGGGAGATGTTAATAAATGCTAAGATTTTTTTAAAAAAAAAAAATCAAAAAATCAGGAAATTTAGATTGGGAGATTGGAGCTCCCATAAGGCTTAGGGTTAAAAACCCCCTTTTGCTTAATATATAGTATAGATAGATAGATTCAGTAAATAAATCATTTAATTTTTTTAACTTACTCTATACCTTGACGATTTTAAAAAATATAATCAATCTCATAATTTCGAATAATTATGTTGAATTCTCCAAAATTTTAGGATTGGATTTTCCTCATATTTATCCTAACATATCACCCGTGCTATGCACGGATTGTGTTTACAATTATCTATATATGTGAATTGGTATTTTTAAATGTCTTTTTCTTTTTTAAATGTCTTCTTTTTTTTTCTTTTTTATATTATATTAAAGTTTAACATTTTAATAATAATCATATGTGTTAGACTTTTCAATGAATTAAATGTCTTTTTTTTTATTATTATTATATTATATCAAAGTTTAATATTTTGATAATAATTATATGTGTTTGACTTTTCAAAAAAAAAATTTTATGCTTGTTCTTAATGCATTAAAGTGTTATTATGAGGGATAATAATCATATGTGTTGGGACTTTTCAAAGAATTCATATGTGTTGGATTTCAAAGAATTTTTTTTTATACTTATTCTTAATGCATTAAAGTATTATTATGAGGGTAAGACTTGGGGGTTGGGAGAAGTTAATAAATGCTAAGGTTTTTTTTTTTTTTAAATAAAAAAATCAGAAAATTTAGATTGGGATATTCTTGGTTAATTATGAAACATAAATCTTTTATTTTTTAACAAATTACAAATATACCATAAAATTTATTTAAAATATGAATTGGTCATATAATAATAGAAATTACAACTATCGTTCGTGATAAATTTTAATTTAATACAATACTCAAGGAAAAGAAAGAAAGAAAGAAAAAAAAAAAACTATTCTCCTATGCAATAATAAATTATCAAAATTGTTTATTGAAAAATATTTCTCATATCATTAAAAAATTATTAATTGACTTAATAATTTATTTATCAACAAAATGGTTAACTGAAATCTTTTTTCATATCATTAAAAATTATTAATTTAGTTAATGATTTACTTATTAATAAAATTGATCAGTTGTTGTGAGAGTATGATTTATGTATTAATAAAATTAGTTATTTGTATATGTATGTATTTTCTTCTGCTTCTTTATTAGTTTAGTGACTTATCTTAGTATTTTTTTTAGATGAGAAAATTATCTTAGTATTTGTTTTATATTTATCTGTTGAAAACAACTACACATTGTAATTTTATTTTATTTTTTTATGAATTCGGAAGAAATATTTAAAACTCATTAATTCATCCAAAATGATATGATAATAAAATTGGAGTCGATATTGTTGGTTGTATAACAAATCAAAAAATCATACATATCATAACACATAATTCTATTATATATCTAAATGTTTTCTTTTTTTCCTTTTTTGTATTATATTAAAGTTTAATATTTTGATAATAATCATATGTGTTAGACTTTTCAAGGAATTAAATGTCTTTTTTTTTATATATATTATATTATATTAAAGTTTAATATTTTGATATAATCATATGTGTTGGACTTTTTAAGAATTTTTTTTTATGCTTGTTTTTAATGCATTAAAGTGTTAGTATGAGGGATAATAATTTTATGTATTGAGACTTTTCAAGGAATTCATATGTGTTTGATTTCAAAGAATTTTTTCTTTATGCTTGTTCTTAATGCATTAAAGTGTTATTATGAGGGTAAGACTTTGGGGTTTGGAGAAGTTAATAAATGCTAAGTTTTTTTTTTTTTAAATCAAAAAATCAGGAAATTTAGATTGAGAGATTGGAGTTCTCACAAGGTTTGGGGTTAAAAACCCCCTTTTGCTTAATATATAGTATAGAAGTATAGATATGTGAATTGTGATTTTTAAATTTTTTTTTTTAAATGTCTTCTTTTTTCTTTTTTTTTTATATTATATTAAAGTTTAATATTTTAATAATAATCATATGTGCTGGACTTTTTAAGAAATTAAATGTTTTTTTTATTATATTATATTAAAGTTTAATATTTTGATAATAATCATATGTGTTGGATTTTTCAAGAAATTTTTTTATGCTGTTCTTAATGCATTAAAGTGTCATTATGAGGGATAATAATCATATGTGTTGGGACTTTTCAAGGAATTTATGTGCCTGTTTGGCAGAAATTATTTACAGCTTATTTCAGCTTTCAGCTTAATTTAAGCTATTTTGATGTGTTTGGTTTAGCTTATAGCTTATAACTTATAGTTTTGTGGAAGTCAGAAATCAGCTTATTCTTTGAGTGGGGCAGGAGATGCTTTAAGAATAAGTTGGAAATCAGCTTAAGCTGAAAGTTATAAGCTATAAGCTGTTTAGGCATAAGCTATAAGTACTTTCCCACAGCTCTACCAAACAGGGCCCATATATATTGGATTTTTTTTAAAAAAATTATACTTGTTCTTAATACATTAAAGTGTTGTTATGAGGGTAAGACTTGGGAGTTGGAAGAAGTTAATAAATGCTAAGATTTTTTTTTTTAAATCAAAAAATCAGAAAATTTAGATTGGGAAATTGAAACTCGCACAAGACTTGGGGTTAAAAACCCCATTTTGTTTAATATATAGTATAGATAGATAGATTAAAAAACAATTATACTAAAAGTACTAATTAATATATTAATTAAGACATGAGATATATGTGTAGATTTTACCACTTAGCATGATTATATCAAATATTATATAGTACGTTAGTTAGTACATTAATTTGTAAGCATATCATTATTGATTAAAAAAGGTTTTACTAAGGGGCATTTTTCATAAATTCATTTACATCTATCACCCATTTATAATATTTTTTTTTTAATTTAAATTTTCCAAATCATAAGCAAAAAAGAAATTCACTATATCAATACTATTTTTCAATTCAAAAAAATAAATATAGAGAGAGATTTACAATTGCTCTCAACGACTTAAGTTTTGAGAAACAATCTTATTAAGCCTTTGTTTGGAAAGAACTTTTTTAGCATGAATCTTTTATTTTTTGGCTATTTCACTTGGCTAAAATAGTTTCGTTTGAAATAACTTTTTAATTTTTTTTTTTGTAATTTTATGAGAAAAAAAGTGAAATGATTATGATTTAAATGTGATATTTTGTCTTATTAACTTTTTAGTCTATTTTGTTTTTTAGTGCACTAAATTAGTCATAACCATTTTGCCAAATGAAGCCTAACTTAATATATATATATATATATTACACATATAAACAAAGAAAACAAAGTTAAGATTTTCAAAATTGAATGCCCTACTACATGAATGTTGCCTCCTTGTTGGTGTCTTATATTTTGTTCTCAATCTTTCTGTCTTAATATATTATATATATACATATTTTTTTTTTCAATTATAAAATTATGTAAAAATCTCAAAATATAATCCTATAATTACAAGTGCTAGTGCATTATGCCCATGAATGAAGTTAGAGGAGGGTCAAGGAGGCCATTATTCCTTCTAAATTTTTCAAAAGTGTTCTATTATTATTATGTTAAATTATAAAAATCATAGAAATAGATTTTTATTTTATTTATGTATGTTATATTTACCAATAGAGTGTCTTAAAATATCTGTCTAATAAATATCACACTAAGAATCTAATTATTAGCTAAAAAATGATATGAAATAATTAAGATACCTATTAAAGATTAGAAATGACTTACATAAATTTATTTATTTTTCTTCCTATTTTTTTTTTCATAATACTCAGGTAAGTAATTATAATTTTTAAAAGATAATAATAATGTTACAATGATCACATTTTTATACTTACATTTGTGAATTCTCATTGAAAACAAATATAAGTAATTATTAAACAAATGCAGAGGTGATAACTCACTTCGTAAACCAAATATGGTATAAAAATGTAATTATTGTAGTATAATTATTATTTTTTGCTACACTTATCTCGAATTTCTTAAAGAATTCCTTTGGTTGCAGCTTATAAATCATTGTATTATTTAGGTTTATTTATTTCTTTAATGATTTCAACTTTAAGTCAAACTATGTTACTTTTTGAGTTCTTCTAAATCATATGATCATAAAAATTTTAAAAATTGAAAAACATTTAGAAAAGATAAAATAAGTCAAAATAATTTTTTTAATTTCATCAAATTTTTGGACAAAAATTTTGGAGAAAAAACATTATGCAAATTATAGAAAAATGGAAAGAAGTAGAAAAAATTACAAAAGAGTGGGAAATCTAAATTAATTACACCTAACATGGAAACTAAAAAATTGTAAAACCATGAAAAACTTACATTTTTGCCCCCTCATATTTTTCCCTAATTTTCTTTCTCTTTTCTCTCTCCTCTCTTTTCCTCTTCTCTCCCTACTCTCATTGGTTGACGGCCACTCTCTCCTCCCCCCAACATCTCTAGTCGCCGACCACCCTTCATCTAACCCTCATAACGCAACTTTTTTCCCTTCCGCTACCATCCCTAATCTGCCATTATCGCTACCTGCATCCAACCTCTGCAAAACCAAATCATAATCAATCGTGCGAGTGATCTTTAGCATGATCTCTCTCTCTCTCTCTCTCTCTCTCTCTCTCTCTCTCTCTCTCTCTCTCTCTCTCACACACACACACACACACACACACACACACATACAATCTCTAGTAGTGGTCACAATAAGAAAAATGACTAAGGATGGAAAATGAGAGGTTGAAGACGATTTCGCAAAGGTTGGGATAGCAGCAGTGGTGGTAGAAAAAGGGTTGAAGAAGAGAAACAGGATTTCGAAAAGGATTGGGGGTGGCGACAACATACCAGGTAGGGCTATTGTCACACCCCGAAAATATTGATACCAAACTGCCCATTGTATTCCTCAACAAAAATGTGGAAGCTTAGGCCTCGTTTGGGAACAGGCTAATTTAGTAACTTTTTGGCTAATTGGCTAAAAAGGTTGGTAAGAAAAACCTGTATGTTTGGGCCAACTTTTTGGCTAATTACGAAACGACGTGCAAAAAGTAGAGAGAAAAGGGAATCTTTGACTTTTTGGTATGGGTTGTTGGCTTTTTGGCTAAAAAGGTAACTTTTTGGCTAATTGGCTATTTTAGCCTCTTGCCAAACGAGGCCTTAATACATCTCATTATTGTGATACTAAAAACATCTCCAAAACTATACTCCATATATAAATGTCCTCCGAGTTTTACAAAATAACATCACATGTATTTATACATTCATCGATCCTAAAACATGAGTAAATAAATATAAGTTTATACCCTATAGGCTACAAGTCTTTAAGACTTAGCTTAATTACAACAAAAGTGGGTCAAAGTCCAACACAAGAAAGCCCATGGCTATACAAAAGAAAGTAAAACAAAACAAGCCTTAAGCTCCAAAATCCTTCCAAGCTCTCATCTTGGCGTAGCCATGTCATCAATACCTGAAAGTTGTTTCCACGTAGGGTGAGCATCAAATCCCAGTAGAGATAACTTTATGACATATATAATAGTTAACAATGCCATATGGTGAATACATATGAAATGATATGCCCAAAAACATGAGGTTTTATTCTTTTGAGACAATACCATGCAAGAGTTCCAAAAACTACATCCCAACACTTCTTTTGAATCAGAAACTAGGATAATAAATGCAATGCCGTAAATCTCCAGGGCTAGGGTCTACAAGTAGGCTCTCAAGCTTTATCAAAGCCACTTTACTGGCTCCTGACCGGAAGGAAGGCATCTAATCGCGCAAGTAATTAACCACAACCACACTCCCTATACAGATTCAATATCTTATTTACCCCTTTCTCAAAGCGATATCATTTCCAAAATATAATGTATGTAGTTCACAAATTCATGATATGATTCCATGAGATGCATGATTTATAAAATAGTTTAATTACCTAAACCATATGCAATTTCTAACATACAATAATGTTATCCTTCATTGATTAGCCAAAATAGTTATCTCTATATTTCAAAATTTAAAACATAACAACAATGATATTAAAATCCAACATGATATAAAAATCCAGAATCTCCACGATTTTCTCAAAGTCTCAACGATTCCTAATAAACAATCTTCATACACACTAAGAGTCTCATGTATCTCAACATTTCAAAATCAATTTCCCAAAAAGTAATATAGTTTTCACAACAAGCTTAATATTTTAAAAAGATTAATTAATTCACATCATTTCTAAAGATTTCATAAATCTTTCCAACCAACTACTTTCCAAAAGCTTCAAAATCAAACTAGGTTTTCATAGAAAAATTGAGGTTTCTTTCTCAAAATAGCATTTTCTTCCAAAACCAAGTCACAAGTTAACCAAAAGAACATTTATTCACCAACAAGCAAACTCAATAGAAAGCCCCTTTTATGCACTAATACATAACTTAAATCAAACCCTAGCTTTCCAAAAATCATTTACTTTACAAAATAACACATATGAAAGTTAAAAAGCATACAAGACATCAAGAAATCTCTACCTCAAAGCAAAGAGGAAGAAATGAAGAAAAGCCCAAAAGTAAAATGTGGCAAAATGACGTTTTGCTCCAATCAACAAACTCTACACTTAGTTTCAAAGGAGCAAGGAGAGATGTTGCTCCAAATGAGTAGATCTGAAGATCTAACGTGAAAATCTAGAGTTTAGAGAGAGATGGTGGTGTTTCACGAATTATAGAAGAAAAAGAGACAGAGAAAAGAGAAGATAAGTGAGGAAAAAGAGTGGGTTATGTTCTATTTATAGTCTAGGACCAAAAATAAGTGATGTGCCCTAAAGTCAACCAAGAAAAGTCAAAATGAAACCCAAAAAGAAAAGCCAAAATGTGGTTGAAATATTATGCACTTTCCAGCAAATATTGACACCTAAAGGGGTTGACACTGAAAAACAATGGTGAAACACTTCATTAAAGGCCGACCAAGTATCGACACCCTCCAGCCCAAGTGTCGACCTTATAAACCAGTGGTAAAAGAAAAAGAAGAAGAAGAAGCAGTGTCAATACCCAGAAGGGTGGTATCGACCCCAAAATCCAAAAACAAAAGGGAAGAAAAGAGAAGGCAAGTGTCAACCCTCTGAAGCCATGTCGACACCCAGAATAGAATTTCAAGGTTCCTAAGTCATCTTCCGACAAAAATACGTGCAAAGAAACACTTCTAACGAGTTTAAATCGAACTTTACTCTACCAAAACAATACAACAACCTAAAGAACCAAATGACAAAAGAAAATGGAATTAAATACACTCTCCAATGACTTGAAGAACACAAGTGTTACTACTATGCAAAATACCGCTCAATCCGCTAAAACTGCTCAATCCGCACCGATCCATTCACTAACTGGATTAAACTTTAAAATTTTTAATCCACCTTCGCTTCGCCATTTTTTTAACCTCTAATGAACTATCAAAGTAAAGAGAGAGAGAGAGAGAGAGAGAGAGAGAGAGAGAGAGAGAGAGATTTAAGATGTGAAATTTGTTACAAATTACTAGTTATATATATGAAAAATATCATGTAAATTAATGTTATATATTATGCAAATGTTTGATAATTGTTTAAGAGAATATTTTTTAATCAACCATTCACGGTTTGGTTTATAATTTTACTTTCAAACCATACCACGCACACTCCTAATATCAAGTGTCGAAGTTAGGGTTTGCAGAGGGTGAAGAGAGGAAAAGGAAAAAAGACGGAAAACTATGGGGTGAAGCGAATGGGGCTAGGGAAGTGTATGGTGATTGAGGGAGGTAGGGACGATGTCGACACCAAATTAAGGTTTGCAAATAATGTAGGCAAAAGGGAAAGAGAGGAGAGAAAGAAGTGGGTTAGGGATAAGAATGTAAGTTCACCATGATTTTGCAATATTTTTTTTATTTTTTTAGTTTTATGTGTGGTCCAATTAATTTAGATTCCCCACTCTTTTGCAATTTTTTCTACTTCTTTTCCATTTTTTCATAAATTTCCTAAAAAATTATGTAATCTCTGCATGGGTCAAATGATTGAAGGAGTGGTGGAGAATGGATGCTGTTGGCCGTCCAAAATGTTAACGCACAAAACCTAACCCCCAAAAAGTTGCATCTTTTTATATTGAGATATTATATATATATATATGGAATGGTCATAAAGTCGGTTTGAAAATGAATTCACAGTATACCTTTTTTGAGTATTGTTGCAATCAAAAAGTAACAAAAGTTTCTTACAACCTATGCTAAGATGACAAACGGATGGGAGCTTTATATCCTCACCAACCAATTCATGCATTACCAGTGGCGGAGGGTCCGAAGGACCGGGGTCACGTGTCCCTAGATTTTGATAATTTTTTTTTTTTACAAATATAAAAATATTTTTAATAAAAAAAATTACAAAAATATTATTAGAGAGAAATGTCAATGACATTCTAAAAATTATGAGAACAATAACAGTTATTTTGATTGAAAATGAAGAGATTATTGTAAACCACATTATTTATGAACATTTGATGAAAATTTTTGAATGTAACGGTGATGTCATTATTATTGACATGCAAGTATAAGTAATCTCACTATAAAGTTATGAAATTTATTGAATTTTTAATTATATTTGACACGTAAGTTCACTTCCTATATATTTATTTACTATTAGTTGGTGATATCACATACTAATGATAACGTGGTATTACCATTATATTAAATTTATAATCAAATTTTGTATAAAAAAATAATTTATCATTATATAATTTATTTTAAGACTTATATTTATATATTTTTTATATTATCCATAATACACTAGTTATAAATTACATTATTTTTTTGATATTTTTCCAAATCCATCGTAAAAACTTACATGAAATATTTTTATATTTTTTTTTGATATTGTAATTAATAAATATTTCCTCTAATTTAATTTTCTGACTCCGCCACTCAACATACCATTCTAGTTTGAGGGACTTGGGGAATGTTTAATGCGTGTGGTGGAGTGGTAAGATAGGTCTATTATACAATCTAACGGTTTTAGATTTGACTCTCCCCCTTTTAAGTCAGTTATTTGTGCGTCACAATATATTAGAGTTGGTAAAATAAATTTTTCAGGCTTTATTAGTGTAAAAAATGTGAGTTTGAATCTCATTTGTGTTTTGATGCATACATGCATTCATGTTATTTTAATATTATAATTATATATATATATATATTATAGTGTATTTATGTGTATATATACATCATGTCATAAAGTGTAGTTAAAGATTATATAAAAGGAGTTTTCTTAGGTGTGCAACCCACAAAAGGTGTAAGTGGGTTGCACACCATGTGCCACTCACACAAAAGGTGTAAGTGTAAGGTGTAAGTGTAAGTGGAAGGTATAAATGAAATGTATAAGTTGCACACCATGTGCCACTTACACAAAAGGTGTAAGTGCAAGGTAAAAAAGGTATAAGTGTAATGTGTAAGTGAACACAAAAAAGTGTAAGGTGTAAGTTGCACACTATAGCATTACTCTATATAAAAATACAATATAACGAAGTGAGAGGATTTGAGTGTGTCATGTGAAAGGTTATAAATTACAATGGGGTTTATTATTATATTTAATATGAGACTCTTCATTTATTTGTGGGTTCATATAAATTAGAGCTTGTGCATCCATATTTTGTATGGAGAATTATGAGTGTGCATATATAATTTATATTATGTTTATACAGAAATAATTAGGTAACTTGTAAAGGTGTTTTTATGATGGGACTTTGGACTCACCTATTTGTGATGGGTTAATTGAGTCGACACGACTAAAAGTTGGGTTGTTATATCCTGGAAGAAACAAGCTAATACATGATATTGTGTTGCATCGAAGAGTGGTAGTTTTATCAACCGAGAAAAGCTTGAATTTCCTTAAAGAAAACGAGATTACCGCGTCTCAGTTCAATTATTGTATATTCATATATTATAAGATGTGATGTATAATACGTATTTAAAATAGTGAACGAGGGGTAATATACGTGGATGTAAGAAAATTTAACGAAATTTGGTGTCTTCTCATAGTGATGATTTTTGCCCATATTTATTTTAACTCTATAATTATTTATTTATTTTGATAAATACTTCAACAATTTTAGGGAGATTCAAAGATGGAGTCAAAAACATGAGAATTCCCAAAAAAATAAAAAAATAAAAAATTAAAAAAAAATAGAGAAATAAAAGTGATTCCTATTAGATGATAGACTACTGGCTACATGAGATTGTGGAGATTTCAGCTAGCCTTTCTAATGCAGCGAGAGAGAATTTGTGATCATTTGCTTCTAAATGGTGGAGGAAGCTTAATGGCAAATTTGTGTCCTTTCTACATGGAGATATCCATCACTGAGGTATGAATTTATTTTTATGTTTATCTCATTTACCTAAAAATTATTTTTGATAAAATTTGAGAATTATTTTGTGATAAATCTCACAATAAAGGAAACCCAAGTTAAATGAGTTATAGAACTAATAACCTCATATTCATATTGTTTGTGGCAAGAGTGGACATGCTCGAATTTTTAAATATTAGAAACGTGAGTCTTTAATCAAGATTAATATTACTGAGGAGTCTTTTTAAGAATATAATTTTTAGACATTTATTGGTTGAATGGTGGCATGTAGAAATTGATGTTTTTAAGCACATTTACTACTAAAATTGGTTTAAGTATTATACTCTTATAAAATTTGAAAACGCTTTTATAGTTGATGGCTTTTAATGTTACCAAGATTTATTGCGTGTTATGAGGTTTAAGTGATATGAATCTCTACATGGATGTATTTTTTAAAAATCTGTAAGTCCATCTAAGAGAATTTATTTGAATTTGAGGTTTTACTTAACAAAATTGGCTTCAAATAGAATTGTGAGCATGAGATGTGTAAGTGTTGGAATGTGACAAATTTATTTTTTATCTTTTTAAATTTGATGATGTTGTGCAAAAACTATTTTTAAATTTGAAAAAAGTGAGGGAAATTAAATTGTTATTTTTAAATTTAAAACTATTTATATCCAGAACAAAAAATATTTTCAACACTAATTCATAATTGTATAGTTTTGTGGAAAATTAATTTTACGTCATGAATTTCTTGTGGGTTTTTCGAATAATGAAATTGTAACTTTTGAAATTCATATTTGTGTTAAAGTATTCGGTTATTCGATTCATGAATATTATATGAAATTCAATGACTTGCAGGGTATCGAAATTTTAAAAGGTTATATGATTTTTGAACTAGTGGGGGTGTTCAAGTTTTTGTGATAGCTTTCGCTATATATGTATATTTTTAACAGGACTTTTGTTATGGAGAATTGACTATCTGGAAAGATTACAACCAAACAAAATTATGTTTTTTTGGCATATCTTGAAGTGGTATAGAATTTTTATTTGGATCGGACAATAAAGAATGTCCATATATATATATATATATATATGTTTTTAAGAGTATCATGCTATACTTTAAAATTGTGATACCATATCGGTATATTTTGTCAAGGTAATTTTTATCTACCGTTAATTATATTTTATGAGATTGTGCTATATTTAATTACTAGCGTATGCCCGTACCTGAATGCACGATGTAAATAATATTAGGTTTAGAATATAATTGTAATCCCAATATTATTTAAATTTATTTTTTAATTTGATAAAATCACAAATTTATTATTAAATTTTAGAGTTCTCACAAAACTCCTCATAAAAACTCACTTTTGCTTATATAATATATAACTAGATAGATAGATGTGCCTAACATACATACAATTTCCACGAACATACATACAATACTGCTTTTGTTTATATAATTATATAGAAATTATATGTATGCTCGTAATGTCCTAGTGTAATACGGGCATACTTACATTGTATGGAAATATTGTAAAATATATTGAACAAAAAGAAGAAAATAAAAAAAAACAAAAACAAATAGAGAGAAAAATAAAAATTGGAGAAAATAAAAAAAAAATAAAAAGAAAAGAGAGAGAAAGGCGGGATCATGGGATCATAGAATGAGGGGTGTGAGAAAAGGAAGAAGTAAGAGAGAGAGAAGCAGGAAAGTATAAAATGTATATGTAGAACATTTTTTGAAAATATATCTCAGCCATTGTTTTATAATTTAAATAGATCTGAGTCGTTCAAATGTCCTAATAGGACAAATGTGTGTAGGACAAATTCAAAAACCATCCTACTTTATTATATAGATGTTGAAGATTCATATGAGGTCTAAATTTACAAAGTCTATCTGGTATTCAATATATTTAAAAATAATAATTAATTGTTCAAATTCATTTAATTTATGGACTATAAAATTCATTAATTTAATCTCCACTACACAGTAAAATTTGACTCCTAATTCTGGGATCGCAGACTTTTCCATATAATATGAATAAAAATAAGTGAACAAAAAGGAGAAAAAAAAAATAGAGAGAAAAATAAAAATGAGAGAAAATAAAAAAATAAAAAGAAAAGAGAGAGGAAGGTGGGATCATGGGATCATAAAAAGATGGGTGAGAAAAAGAAAAAGTAAGAGAGAGAAGCTGAGAAAATAGAAAATGTACATATAGGATATTTTTTGAAAAATATACCTCAACCGTTGATTTATAATTTGAATAGATCTGAGCCATCTAAATGTCCTAATATGATAAATGTGTGTAGGATAAATTCAAAAACCATCATGTTTTATTATGTAGATTGCTAGTTGTAGCAACTGAGAAGGTGAATGGTTAAGAAATTTTTTGATGAAATTAAATTTTTGAGAAACCATTTTACATTTGTGAATGATTATGAAAGCATCTAAATTCTTAAAAGAAGTGATCAGTTTTTATAATGGTAGATCTAGACTTGTATGATTGTGCGTTTAAATATATTATCTTTGAAAGATATTAAT
Organism: Camellia oleifera; assembly: GCA_022316695.1. NCBI lineage: Eukaryota > Viridiplantae > Streptophyta > Magnoliopsida > Ericales > Theaceae > Camellia > Camellia oleifera. The sequence continues at coordinate 33,250,328 of CM039318.1, forward strand.
TTTGTGATCAATTTGCAAAACTGTTTTAAAAAACTGTCTTGATATATTACATCGAGATGATAAGACTAAGCCCTGTACAAATGCAATAACTATGTATGAGGATAACCAACCTAGGAAATAGAGATCATGTGACCAGGTTCAATGAGAAAGAACGAGTCATATGATGGTTGTTAGAAATGTACTAAATAAATTTATTTATTTTTTGTCTGTCCCTATGGTGTGAGTACTATTTATCCTGTAATGTTTGGAAGGTTGAGTTTTTAAACTGTTAATAAAAAGCTTGTAGCTCTTTATGAATGGGGTGTCAGAATGCAGAAGCACCTTTGACAGAGTTCATATATGTGTGTGAAAGTAAGGTTGCTTTTTATGAGATTTGGGCTTATTTCTCAAATACACTCCTGAAAGATTAGGATCAGCACTAAGGCCAGTAACGTACTAACCATCAAAGTTTATGTCAACACCTAAATTATAATGTGTGGACAATGATATTTTATTTCCTTTAAGTAGTCATAGCAGTCATAGTTCAAGTCTGAGACTACTACTGACTCTGGAGTAGAGATCACTATTTCGATAGTAGGGGTTTAATGCAGAGCACACTTTTATGATGGATAATATCCCTCTTTACTTGATAATATATGTGTCTATTTTTAATATTAAAATTAGTAAGAGATTGTTGGTGCATAGATGCACTGATGTTATTTTAATATTAAAATTATATATACATATTTTAGGGTTTTATGTGTATACATACATCATATTATAAAGTGTAATTACAGATTATATAATAATGTAATATGATGAACTGTAAAAGGTTTGAGTGTATCATGTGAAAGGTTATGAATTATAATTGATTTATTATTATATTTAATACGAGACTCTTCATTTGTTTTTGAGTACATAAATAATATTTAACATGAGACTCTTCATTTGTTTTTGAGTACATATAAATTAGAGTTTGTGCATTCATATTTTACATGAGGAATTATGAGTGTGTATATATATATATAATAAAGTTCTAGGCTTTTTAGAATTATTAAGTTACTTTTTGATCATTTAAATTAAGGTGTTTTTTCTTCTAAATTCAAATCGTGCAACCTCAACTAAAATAAACAAATAAATAAACTTTTAGTGGCCTAGAACTCTAACAAAAACATATAAAGGGATGTACTTAATTTTCCAAAATAACAATATGAACTTTAACATAAATTAATCAATGATACTTCACACACCAATTGATATATCAATTAATATACCAACCTATGTTATGATATTGTCACTTTAAAACTACAAGACCTCACCCATTATACGAACTACAAAGACCAAAAACCTCTAAAATTATGTCCTCATCATCCGTTACTATACCAATTGATATACCTATTAATACGTAAAACTTTATTCTAAATTAATAGATTTAATCCCAACTAACTAATCCCAACATATTACTACATAAACAAACACAAATTATCTTAATCTCCAACTTAATACCATTACATTAATAATCCCATCACGTAGTTCAACCATACTCATAATCTCACCTAATCTGACAAACATAGCCATAATTCTTGCCATCAATTTTACTACCATACTCAGTAATCTCATCTCACCTAACACAAACATGGCCAACGAACTATGTGTTCTTCTCCTCCTTAATTGAATGCCTCATTCGAAATGCATTAAAACTGAGTACACGATTGGAGCCTTTGCTTTCAAATGTTTTGATACATATACTATTAATATTGCACACAACGATTTTGGACAATAATCTAGATAGTTTGAAAGAAAAACTGCAAAAACCATGTTAGATAAGCGACTGGCTTATCTCAATTTGAGGAAAACTATTCTGTCTTCAGAAATTCTAAGTTGTATGTCCTAATTCTATTGGTTGCTTTATGCAATACATAGGAAAAAAAACATAGAAAATAGTGAGTATATAACTAATAAAATTGAAAGGGCAGACCTATGTGATAATTTTTCCAATTTGAGTGTGGCACAATCACACATCCCACTTTGAAGATCTGAATGTTCATTTCATGAATCCCTTTGTGTAGATCATTGTTAGGAAATTTAAATTGATCCAATAATCGTAACCGAATAATTCTATTATAATTGTCTTTTAAAAATATATGATGTTAAAAATATAGACCTGTTCAATTATTAAAAACAAAATATGATGAATCATCTAACTACAATTATCACATCAATATGATATTTTTCTAAAAGATAACAGCTTTGATCAATGAAATGAGGCATGTGGTGGCCCTAAGACCCCAACTGCATGCTTTGCCTCTAAGAGTAATTTCCAACTTGCCTGACAACGACCTGCAACAGATAATAGTTCTGCTACCACCACTAGTGCCATTATCTCCTACAATAATTCTTACGCTGCCATTACGGCGAATAATTATGCACTTCAAAAACTCCAAAATATTAAAAGTATTACAAGCAAAAGAGTATCAGAAGAATAGGGTAAAACGTCTTAAAACAACACAGAGAGACAGTAGCACCAGTGGAGGAACTACAGAGCATATATACAATACACACAAAATAGGAAACATTCTTAACCAGGCAATAACCCTTAATGTTCAAATAACATAAATTCCTATTAATGCATCATATTTGCTTAGTACTTCATGCCTTAACTTATCAGTGGGAATTATTCCATAATTTAATCCATGAAAGCAGGCACTGAAAGATCTGCACGAGAAGGAAACTGGGATAAGTTCGCGGGTGACTATGCAAGTGGCAGAGCATAGTAATTTCACAACCAAACGGAGAAAAACAAATCCATGCAATGACAGGAAATAAAAGTTGTATCAACACTACAAAGCAAAAGAATTTCATAGACAAATCAAACAATATCTTCTAAAGATCATCTTCAGAAAATCTACATACATCATCTTTTTTGTTTTTGTGAATAACATTAATAAGTAATACAGTCCAAGTATCGCAGTCTTAGTTAAAGCTTGATAAGCACTTGTAAATGCTCATAATCATGGAACTCATTAAAATTCTTATTCTAGTTTCTAAAAGCCATAACTTTGTGTTCACTGCAACATTCAAACTTGTAGGCCATTCTCCAGAATCCATTAATCTTGCCTGCTGTCGAGTTTGGTAAGGATCACCCAGTTTAAAATTTGTGATGATAATACTGAATTTAGAATGACTAACTTGACCAGCCAGAGTTCAATCACTCTGATGATAAGTTCCATAAATCTCTTCATCTCCTATATAATTTCCTGTGCAGTGTGGTAAGTTCCATTATTTTTTAAATATCGTAGGTCATTTATATACAACATCACTTTAATTGCATCAATACATATGAGAACAGAAACAAAGTGGTGAAATAAATCTGAAGATAAATAGCATTTCTCCACATAACAACGTGCAATCAAATCCTAATACCTTCATTTAGCAACTGGTTAAATATGAAATTGAACTGAACAAGACAACCAACCAACATGGCTAACCCAATTGACAAGAACCTTCACATCTCACTACTTATTTGTGGGTTTAGGGCTTCAATCCCACTTTGGGAGTTGTGTTTGTATTCCAATGTACCCCAAAAAAATGACAAAAAATTATAACCATGATAAGATATCTCACATACAATACCAGAGAGTACAGGCAACGGAGTCATGACAGAATAGATGGTGAAGAGTCCAATTAATAGCTATCCTAGGTAATGGAATATTAAGATCATAGATTCAGTACAACAAACATACAATATCTTTTAATTATCAAACTTCCATAGAACATGCAAGCAGTATCCAATCTCATCAAGAAATTAATAAAGCTTACAGTTATTGAACAAAGCAATCAAAGCAAAATTAAAAGCCAACAAACAAATAATTTAATAAACGAAAAGCTATACCCTGAATTCTTTAGACACAGTGAAAGCTTCAGAGCATTTAAGTTTATTGATAATATATAAACTAACAGTGGCATGTATAGATGGGTTAAATCCATGATTTTGAACCCAATGGTTGAGGATTGTTTTCGGATTTTATAAAGAAGTTTGAAGATTGAGAGATTGTATCGCCTTTTTGTTTTTGCATAGGTATTATTTGTTCATGTATATAGGTAGCATCACTTGGCATGCCTTTACAATTACATCTTACTTATCAAAAAGAAAAAAAAGTTAACAGCAGCTTGATAAACACCTGCTACCTTGAGATTCCAAATCTTTCAGAGAAAAAGTAATATTCTGTTAATGACAGCAAAGCCATACAACAAAAGGTAATTGAAAGTAGGATAAGAAATCAACTTCATAGATAGAATCTTCTTTTTTTTTTTTTGACAAGTACATAGATAGAATCATATATAATTACACAACAATCCATAATTGAATGGAAAAGATCAAATAAATTAACATACTTTATAGGAGGCCATCTATGAAGCATGGATGTGGGTACGGAAACAGGTACGGGTACGAACCGGGTACATTGATACGGAAAATTCTTAAAAAGTAGAGTACGGGTACGGCTGGAGTACGTCAATTTTTTTTTTTTTTTTTTTTAAATTTATAGCTAAACATCTAGCATACAAATCAAAATTTCAATATCAAAATTAAAAAGAGAACAACTTGTCTAAAAAGTTATATAATTCTTTCTTTTTCTTTTTTGATTGTCTAAAACAGGATGCAAAAGAGAGCAAAACCATGACTCATGGGTAAAGGGTGTTAGAAATAAATTACTTAATATTTTAAAATTGAAAGAAGAATAATAAATGTTACAATAAATTCTAGCAACTATAATAAAAATAAAAAAAAATAAAAATCACCTCGCCGTACCGGTGCCACACCCACGACATACCCATGTCGTGCCCACAACGTACCAAAATATATTTGTCGTACCCGACATGTATTCGGCGTACCCGGTACGCGTACCGCCATACTGGTACGAGTACTTGCACCCGGTTAGTATCCTGTACTCGTACGGTACCACTTTTGTAGTACCCGTGCTTCATAGGAGGCCATACTCCATTCAGACAAAAGAAAACAAACCCATCACAATTAAAGTACGTATGCCTTTTAGTTACTTAAAAAAATGACAAGAAAGGGCATAACAGCCACAAACAAATCAAACAAAAACCACAAAGTAAACAAGCTTAAATAATGCTTTCCACCAATACAAAACAAATTTTGCATCCTAAATTGAAGCTTAAAGACAAAAAGAAATGGTAAAACATTGACTGAAACCATAAAAAACACAGCTTTGGAACAATAATTTACAAATACCACCAAATTGTCAGTGGCAACATTGTGTGTGTCCTATTAATCCAGACTGTCCACTAGATAAAAAACCTCAGTTTCATCGATCATTACTTTCCATAATTTTCTTTTTAAATGCAATAAAAATAACAAACTTAAGGATTCCAGCAATGCAGAGGGTGATTGAATCAAAGCTTGAACAACATAAACCATACAACCAAACACTCATTTTTGTTACTATTTTGAACAAACTACACCCCACAAAATAGTTTGATAGTGTTAAAATTGTTCAAATTTTGAATTGATCATTTTGAACATCAAATTAGGCTTCTATAACAGGTTACTGATTTGTTCAATCATCACCGATTGGATTACATGAACTGAAATTAATAAACTTTTGGAACTAAAATCATGAAATTGATAGTTTAAGGAATCAAGCAGAAAAAAATGGTAGTAGTTTAAAGGGAAATTAAGCCTACATTATAGACATACATACAGCAAATGGACCAGCCATGGAAGTAATGTAGCACGAAAGTCATAATCAATAATATGCAACTCTCAAGTTACAGACTCAATTTACTTCCAGACCCAGTTAAAGTACATGTCATTCTTAAAATTGAGTTCATAAAATTTAATACCGTTTATTGGAACGAATTATCATTTTACTTCTTAAAACATACATTTTCAACTATGAAAATTTTCAAAACTAAATTGCATTACAGGATATAAGATGATTTTGTAACAAGTTATTTGATTGGAGAAATATATTACTTAAGGTTTTGACAATGAGTCTATCATATATGTTTTTATATATACTACAAAAAGTGGTGATTATATTTTAGTTCTCAATTATATTGACAAAGAATGTTAGAATAATAGTAATATTATTCAATTTTTTGTGCACGTATAAATCAAAATTTAAAACTTTTATAATAATTTTTTTAGATAAAGAGTTACGTGTATTTTTTCCCCCAAAGTTCGAATCCTCGATCCGTCCTGAATGCACCAGCCATGGAAAGTAGTGTAGCACAAAGTCATAATCAATAACATGCAATTCAAGTTACAGACTCAACTCAAGTTATTTCCAGACCCAGTTAAAAGTACTTGATTGGTCAATGCAACCAAACTTTCTCTGAAAGCAACAACAATTTAATCCTCATCTCAAATTCACAGAAATGAACAGCTAAAACACATTTCTACTCTCAGATCAATCAACATATACAACTTAAATCCCTAAATCAAAAAAAAAAAAAAAATAGCGGGATTAGAAAAACCGAACCTGAAAAACATGTGGAGAGGTCAAGAAGAAGCACGCTTGCCCTCGCAGTCGGGACTCTCGCCGAAGTTGTTGGAGGGATACTTAGCGGAGACCACACCGACCTCGAAGACCAAATCATCGCCGCTGGATTTGATTCCGGTGATGGACCACCACTGGAAGAAAGCCCTAACCCTAATACCGTTGATGTCGGCGATGCGGCCGGCGACGATCTTGCCGGTGATGTGCTTGGAGTAGGTGGCGAGGTAGTTGTCAGGAGGGAGGGTGATCTTGCAGTTGTCGCCGAGGTGGACGGCGAAGTCGCCGGAGGTGGTGTTGATGGTGTAGCCGAGGACGTTGGTGGGGAGGAGGCCGACGGGGAAGCCGTAGTTGGTGAGCTCCGCGTGGGCGGTTAGCGGTGGCGACTTTGACGATGAGTTAGAGTTAGGGTTAGGGTTTGAAGAGGAGAGAGGGAAGAGGAAGAGGAAGAGGAAGAGGAAGAGGAGAGAGAGAGAAAGGATGAGGAAAGGTTTGGCCATGGTCTGCGCAACGTGGACTCAGAGAGGAGGAACTTGGAAGAGAGAGAGAGAGAGAGAGAGAGAGAATAGGAATCGGGTAAATGTTGGTTGGGGGGAATATGAAGGAAACATGTGGTGGTAGGAACGGCGTCGTAAGAGCATCTCCAAGAAGAGACTCGTGAATTATTATAATTTATAACTACTTTTATATTATTTTATTCATTGAGCTGGTTATTATGATAATTATTCTAATAAAATTTGTACAGGTTAATTATACTTAAAGAGCATTAAAAGGTTTTTTTTTAATTAGTTTTTATGTTTAGATATACAAAATAAAATTGTAGTACATAGATAAAAGATTAATTAAATAAAATAAAAAATATATTATTTTTATATTTTAAATAATAAAAAATAAAGAGTGACATTGTAGTTGCGCTGATTAGGAACGCGTGTTGTTTGCCTTTGAATTCATAAAAGTTTGTTAAAAATCTAGGAAACCACGTGCTGCGAAACGTGGAATATTGAGGACTTTAAATAATTGAATTCAATTGTGTCATATTGAATCTGGATTCTCTTCTTGAGCTTGGTCCTTGAGCTCAGTTTTTGAGGGCTTTCAGATTCACTTTGAGGTCCGATTTTAATAATCTGAACCGTTCATATTTTAATATTTACTCAGTATAACATACCTGTAAAAAATCAAGTTGATCGAATATCAGAAAGTATGTGTTCGAAAAACTGGGACTACAAACTATTTTTTAATAAACAGTTTTTCGAACACATACTTTCTGATATCTGATCAACTTAATTTTTTACAAGTATGTTATACTAAGTAAATATTAAAATATGAACGGTTCAGATTATCAAAATCGGGCCTCAAAGTGGACCCGAAGGCCCTCAAGGACCGAGCTCAATGACCAAGTTCAAGGAGAGGATCCAAATTCGTGTCATATTATATACTCGTAATTAATGAAAAAAAAAACAATGAAAATTCAATTTTCATAAATAGAAGGCATGGGCCGCTGGCATATTCATGGTGGGTTTGGATTTTATGTCTAATTTATTATGGGGTCAATTTATTTGGTTGAGGCTTAAGCCTCATTTAAGAATAAATTATTTTGATAATTTTTTAACTTTTTTATAAAAAAAGAAGAAGAAAGAATAATATGACAATTTATAATGATTTCATGAATTTTTAGCGAAAATATGTAGTTGCCGAATGAGAAGGAATTTTATTAGACCATAAATTTCATATATGTTGGATTATTGTATGTTAGGGAGATGTGAAATAGAAATAGGAAAATTGTAGCTCTATGGGGATTAAATTATAAAATAAAACATTTGCCAAAATTTATCCTCAAGTCTCGTTTCAGAATCACGCATACTCATAAATCTTGTTTTTTTCTTTTTCTTTTTTTCTTTTTTTCTTTTTTTATGAACACATAAGTCCTATTATTTTTAAAAAGTATTCTAATGTAGTGGGTATGACGTGATATTTAAGGGTATTCACGATTTAGTTGTGACCAGAGAACCTCTAATTCGCCATCCGTCGGCCGAATAGGCGGATTGAAAAAAATTAATCTGCATTCGTCCACCGAATTGAAGGATGCGGATTGAGCGAATTGGCTGATAGACAGATGGATACGAATCGGTTTGGCAATTTAAACTTTTATAAATTTTGAACATAATACAACAACTTATCAATATTTTTTTGGGGGGACAATAATTCAACTCAACATAACCAAAAGATATAACAATAATAAATACATATAAGAAAATCATGCATTATCACGACTATTTCATTACTTTTTTTTTATTTATTCAAAAGCTATTTAATTTGATTTTAAAAAAATGACAAAATTAAGCCTTATATTTTTCACACAAAAATATCAAATATCAACCTTTACCATTTGATAAAAGGATTTCTAAATTAAAAACACAACAGAATATCTAAACTCTTTTTTAATTGAAAACACAAACAGAATATCTAAATAAATTAAATACACAAAGTCTTACAAATTATTAAGGGGTGTTCACGGGTTGATAGTTCGGTTGTGGTAAAAGAAATCTCAAATCCGCCATTCCTCTGAAATTAGGCGGATTGGAAAAAATTAATTTGCAACCGTCCACTTGTTATCACAAATCCGTCTAAAATACGGCAGATCGATTTAGTTCGGTCGGTTTGGGCATATCGGAATATCCGTTGCTTACCCCTAGTGACATTGGGTACATCTAAAAGGTTTACTAAAAAACTTCTTAGTAGACTTTTTCTTAATGTTACACTCTAAAAATAAAAATTTCTTAGTATACTTTTCTCTAATGTAACGCTCCAAAAAACAAAAATGCAACACTCTAAGAAAAAAATCTAGTTTACTTTTCAAAATTGCAACACTCTAATGTAACATTTCAACAAAAAGCAACAATTAAGAAGATTATAACGACAAATGAGTTGTTAAACTTTCAAAATGACTAAATAGATCACAAAATATATATATATATATATATGGCTCCAAGTGCAAGATGTGAGATTTATTAGTCAATATCCCTTTAATAAAATATAATATAATATGAAAATATCAATTAAAAAATAAAATAAAATAAATTTTTAAAATTTTTATTGATGTTTATTTATTTAATAAATTTTTATAGATGTTTTATTTTAAATTTTTATTCATTTTATTTAATTACATTATTTAATATTTATTATTTTTAAAATAATATTTTTAAAAATTTTATTTTAAAATTACATAAATTTTTATTGATGTTTTATTTATTTAATTTAAAAAATAAATTTATTTAATTTTTAAGAAATAAAACTAAAATAAATTTTTATTTAATCTAGCCAAAAAAATTATAATATTAAAGACAGATTTAGTGTTGCTATTACTTAATAAACAATTGAAAATAGTAAAATAGTCTATTGAGTATTTATAATTTTTTATAATATTCCAGTCAAAGATTGAATTCAATAGAATAATTTTTTCCAGATATCTAATCTCATGAGAAAACAAATATCGAATACACAACAAATCCCAAGATTAATATCCATCTGATGGATTAATAGTTCCGTAGTGTAGACTGTTGGTAGTCTGCTCCCTGGTAATTTTTAAAAGGGAAATAGTGTTGTCAAAAAAAATTTACAAAAAATTGATAAATATTAATAATCAAAATTATAAATTTTTTTCATTAATGTGTAATAATTTTTTAAGATATGTCATGAGTGGTAATTTCTCCATTTTTAAACAAAAAATTACATTATAAAAAAAGGAAAAAAAAAAAGACTAGCAAGATAAATAATGGATTAATTGGTGAAAAGTTTACATTAATGGAGCCATATGTTATTTGGTTCATGATTTAAATTATTATAATTATTTTTTGTGATAAACACAATGAAAAGTCATCAACAAAGTGCCTAAAAATTTGTCAAAAAAGCTAGAAAGTCACTAGTGATCAACAATAGCTAGTGACGGTGAGATAGACAGATAGGTCACATTGGATAGATATGTGACACATGTACAAATAAGTGACATTTGGACAGATAGATAGATGAGTAAACTTTGGACAGATTAATGTTCTTTTAGCCCAAAAAAATTTAAGTTTAGATCTATTGACTTGAAAAAACTCAGGAATAGACCTCTGACTCAATGCCCATAAATAATTATCATGAAACTTTTAAATACCTTCACACAATTTCTTTGGATCTATATTTTTCTTCACCATTTCTTTAGACTCACTAGCAAATTTCAAATTATTTCAAAATTCTTTGAAGTACACTTCATTTAATACCAAAATTATTCATCATTTCTCAAATTCTTCCACCTACCACCACCAGCTTTGGTCACCTTTTGCCCTTTCTTAGCTTTGGCCACCAACCCAACCCCTCTTTACTTTCCGGTGCCACCATAACTCCTCTCATTACTCCCTCCCAGTCTCTTCCTATCTTCGGCACAACATCTCTAGCCACTTTTCAACTTCAGCGCAACCCCCAGCCTCTTTCATTTCCCAGTGCAACCTCTAATCCCTTCTCATCTCCGGCTTAACCCTCAAAAACAGAGAAAAATTATGATATGTAAAATAAACATGAAAGAAAGAAAGGAAGGAAGAAAATGCCACAATAAAAGAAGGTTGCAGAAAGAGGATCGTGGAGGTGATGAGAGGTTAAAATTAGTAGAAAAGCCATAAGGAGAAAGAAATGATGGGAATGAAATGGAAGTGGCTACCAAAGGTGAAAATGGGTAGGGGTAATGACCGGATATGAGAGACATGGAGGGATAAGGTTAGAGCTGGCATGGTTAAAGATAAGGGCAAAATAAAATTTTATGAAAAGGTAAAATTCTAAAATATTTATATAATATATATTATGAAAATGTGGGGGTTCAAAGACAAAAATGTGAGATCATTTAGAAGCTCCCATATTACAAAATGTGGAATTCAACTATGAAATGGCAAAAATGTCCTTAATATTTCTTCGTCAATCTTCTCTTCTTTTCAACTTCCTCTCTTATCGACCATCTCTTTTCCACTTTCCTTAGCTGCCGACCACCCCTCTCCCACCCAACTTAACTACCACAAGCCCCAATCCATTCTTCCATCTCATCTTATTTCTTGCCACCACTACAGCGACACCCCATCACATTCTCATACCAACGCAACACCCCCTAATCCCTTTTAGAAACCATATATCTTTAATCATTCACACTCTATCTCTTATCGCAATCTCCTTGTTTCTCGTCACAATCTTTATCTCTCTCCTTTTGTATTGGAATTTCAAAGGTAGAGGAAATCACAATGGTGAGGACTAGGAAACGTTGTAACTGGTCACAGTGGATTTTGAAAGGTAGAGGAGGTCATAATAGTAAGGGTTGAAGAATTGTAGATCTAATTACGATAGTAGATAGATAGGGATAAGTTCGCAACAGAGGAAATGAATGAGTTATAACATTAGGAATAGTAAAGAGGGGGACTAACACTGTGTTTGGATTGAGGGATTTGGAGAGAAAAGAAAAGAAATAGAGAGAAATGTATTTCTCTTCCTTGTTTGGTTATCTTAAATGGAGAGAAATGGAGAGAAATAAAAAGAAATTGAAAGAAACTCATTTCTCTTATAACCCTTATTTTCAATCTTCCCAAAAGTGGAGAGATTGGGAGAGAAAAGAAATCCACAAATGTTTATATTTTCATAATACCAATTTTATCCCTATAAAAATAAAAGAAATAAAATGATTGAAAATATAAAAAGGTTATTTTGGTAATATAACATAAAATAATTTCTTTTCTTTTCTCTTAATGAAATCTAATCAAACAAGAATGAGAGAAATCACAATCATTTCTTTTCTTTTATTCTTTACTTATCCAAACAAAAAGGAGAGAAATTACAATCATTTCTTTTCTTTTCTTTTCTCTTATTGCTTAAGTAATCATTTCTTTTCTTTTCTCTCATAAGTTACCAAACATAGCGTAAGATAGTGATTGAAAAGATGAGAGGAATGAGTTGTAGTGGTTGTGGGATGTGGGAAGGGCTAGTGGGTGTTGCCGTGGAGTTGATAGGGATGTAGCAATAAGTAACGGTGGTAAAATGGGGTAGAATGTCTGTGGCAGTATAGTGGTAGTGATGGTTGATAGGGAGTACTGGTGGTGAGGTGTGGCTAAGTGAGGAAAGAGAGAGGAAGAAGAATGAAGGAAAAAAGAAGGGATGAGAAAAGAAAAAAAAAAATGGGGGCAAAAATGTACCCCTCAAAAAAAAAAAAAAAAAATCTATTTTTGCAAATTTTTCCAACTTTCCACCTTAATGTAATTAAAATTGATTTTCCATTTTTTAATAAATTTTCACATTTTAATCCTTTTGTAGTTTTTTCAAATTTAAAATAGCTTTGTTTAGATCTTGAATAAGGCCGAGAATTTATCTTGATTGCCCGACTTGCTTCTTGTATATGACAAACGAGTGAGATTAGTTATCCCATCTCGTTTTAATTTATTGCGATTCAATTATTTTATTTTAATATATTTTTTTGAAATTTTTTTAATTCGAGAATAATTTTGAAAAATAATTACAAATAAGTGATAAAATTTATAAATATTAATAATTAAAAACATAAAATTTTTCATGTATTTGTAATAAAATTTTGAAACCACCAGCTGATTTTTTTTAAAGAAAAATTTATTTATAAATCCCATTTTGAGGAATGATGATTCATTTAGTCCTAAGAATTTTCTTATAAATCAATTAGTCTCATTGATTTTAGAAAGGTAGATTTAATATATTATTTGAAAATTAGATTTACAATTATACACTTATTTCTATTATTATTATTATTTTAATGTTAGATAAAAAGGTAAGGTACACAGTATATGATAATCAAATTTGAAATGAATTTTTATATAATTTTTTTTTATTTAGAAATTTTTTTAAAAAGAGTACAAAAATGACTTGAAATATAGAAATTTTCAAATATTTCACAAGGATGTGAGACTCTTCAAATATTTCAAAATGAGTATAAAATCTCCTTCGTAAGTGTCACGACCCAAACTCGCCCCTATAGGTTTAGCGACGTAACCGGCCAGTAATCGTGGATTACCTACGGCCTTCAAAAAGAATAACAAATATTAAGGGGCTGCGGAAGCAATAATGTAAAATAAATAAGGTCCAATGAGCTGTGATGACATACATGGGACAGAAAGTTTTAAAACTTATTTATATACATAGCATGCCAGTCAAAGTACACCAATATGTATAGAATATTTACATAAGTACGTCCCAAGATCCGACTTTACAAAAACACTACCACAGACTAGCATGAAGTACAAAACTGCCACGGTGTTAGACTTTGACCGGAACCTCCTCGGGAGGCACAAAAGCTGGCTGACAAAAAGGGAATAGGAGGCCCTCAACTCTGGCCCTGGTCATGTGCCGGCTCACCTACATATATATAGTAAACAGTGAGCGAAAGCCCAGTGAATAATAAACAGAGTAAAGGGGTTTCAATGAATGAGTCCACACAAATTTCAGAAATCAATTCACATTGTCTTAAAATCATACTTGATCAGATCGAATTCATAATTCAGCTTTTCAAATTCATACTTGATCAGATCATAGATAGACAGAAATCATAAGTCATAGTTTCATTTACGTGATAAATCCATTAGCTTAACTAAACGCGCAATGCGTAAGGTTATGAATAACCTCCTTAGCTCCGGTGAAGGAGCCTCCGGATCCGGGTAACAAGACAACTAAGCCCCCATGGCGGGCCTCCGGTACGGGCAACAGTGCACAAATTCACACATAACTAGACGCATAAAGCGTAACATCACAGGACGCATAAAGCGTAAAGTTCCACAAGGAACCTCCGATACCGGGTCAAGGCTGTAAATCTCACATGGTACTAAGGATGTCACGGATACATGTCAGAAATTGGACAATCATTCATTGTACATAACATATCATTTCAGAAAACAGATCTTATTTTCATCACACAGAAAATAAGTACAGTTGAACATATCTTTACAATGTTATTACTCACAGTGGGCGTTGAAACCGATAGGTGGAGCCAAATGGTCAAACAGAATGCGGCACACGACCTACATAACACATAATGGACACACACTTGAAATACGCATTTCTAAATGTACAAAACTCACACCAATGATTCTAAGTGTGTACCTAACCTCTTATCCTTATTAAGGAGCCTTAAACATGGTCTAGGAATGCCTAGGATGGAATGTGGATGCAAAAATGCCTTAGAAAATGTTTTTCAAAAGTTGCTGAAAACAGGGGTCTCGCTCGAGCGAGCCTTCCTTCGCTCGAGCGAGCTTCCAAAATCAAAGGCTTCGCTCGAGCGAGACTTCCTTCGCTCGAGCGTTCTGATGAAACAGTAAAAATACTGGATGCTGTGATTTTACACGCGATGGTCGCTCGATGCTCGCTCGAGCGGAGCCCTGGACAAAGGTGCTCGCTCGAGCGAGGAATCCTTCGCTCGAGCGAGGAAGCCAAATCTGGAATTTCCAGATTTGTCTCCCAAGTTCGAACCAAGCATTCTACAACCCAAAACTCAACCTCTTGGGCCCAAATTCTGGAACAACACTTTAAACACATAGTACATCAAGTTCCCAAAGCCAATTTATAAAATCATTGCCCAAGAGTGAGTCAATTTTGAGCATCATGACCATAAATTTTCAAAAACCAAGTTTAAACAAACATGCATGAATTCAAGTGCATTTCAAAGCTTCAAAACATGATCTAAGGCAACATTAAACTTAGGATTTTGATGATTTCATGGTCTATAACTTGAATGTGGCCTTGCATGTAAAGAATTTATATGAAAACATTTCAAAAATAGCATGATATGAGCATGCATGCATAGACTAAGCTTAAATTCAACAATCTAGCACCAATTCTAGACTCCACCCTTAAATGGACCATCTATTATGCAAGAACCATCTTAAATACAACAATGGAAGGTTGAATTTCCATACCTAAGTCTTGAACCTAAGTTGTAGAATCTTAATTGCCAATACTCTTCTCAATTCTCCCAAATTTCCAAGCTAATGCAAGATGAAGTCAATTTCCTAGCTCTCTCTCTCTCTCTCCCTAAGGTCAGCTAAGCTCTCTCATTTGGGCTGAGGAAAATGTTTTGTCAAGAGTGTAGTGAGCTCAAGGATGTGTAGATAGTGGCCACTAAGGATGGCAATACCATAATTAAGCTAGGTTTATTGTTAAAATGTTATTTAATCTAATTTAAACATTCCAAATCGAATTTTAATTAAACCTACCATAAATTTACATAAAATCTAACTAGTCTAAAACTCCACTCAATTTCGGAATCGGGCGCCGATAAGGCTTCCAATTTACAAATTAAAGTTTAAAACACAAATAGATGTTTTGACACCGAACAGATAGAAACACGTAGTTCATGCGATGCAAATGCAATTAATTCTAAATTTCCTCCTAATTATTATTAGGCATAATTAAGTTCCAATTAGCGTTAATCAGGATCGAGGTTATTACAGTCTTCCCCCCTTAAGAGAGTTTGGTCCCCAAACTCAAGTTACCTTCATTCGAAGCCAATGTCGGGTTTAGAGGAAACAAATCCGGATATCTTTTCTTCATATCTTCCTCTGTTTCCCAAGTTGCATAAGTTCCCCCGTGGTTTTGCCAATCAACTTTCACCAACGGTATCTTTTTGTTTCTCAATCTTTTAACCCTTCGATTCACAATCTGGATAGGCCTTTCATCATAGGTGTAGTCATCCTTCAATAATACGTGTGTCGGTTTGATAACGTGGAGCGGATCTCTCAAATATTCCCGTAGCTTCGATACATGGAAGACATTATGCATATGTTCCATCACCGGAGGTAAGGCTATTCGGTAGGACACCGGATTGATCTTTTCAAGAACTTCGTAAGGTCCAACATACCTCGGAGCCAATTTTCCTTTAACACCAAATCGGGTTTGACCCTTCATCGGGGTCACCTTAATAAACACATGGTCCCCCACTTCATACTCCCTTTCCCTTCTTCGAACATCGGCATAGCTTTTCTGCCTACTTTGTGTAATTTTCAAACGCTGCTGTATCAGTTTCACTTTCTCAGTTGTTTCTTGCACAAGTTCTGGTCCCAACAAAGGTCTGTCGCCTACTTCAGCCCAACATACTGGAGATCGACACTTTATTCCATACAACGCTTCATAGGGAGCCATCCCAATACTTGAGTGGTAACTGTTGTTGTATACAAACTCAGCTAATGGCAAATAAGCTTCCCAATTCCCCTGAAAGTCCAATACACACATTCTGAGCATATCCTCCAGAGTTTGGTTAGTTCATTCAGTTTGGCCATCAGTCTGTGGGTGATAAGCACTGCTCAGTCTCAATTCTGTTCCCAAGGCCTGTTGCAAGCTCTGCCAAAATCTTGATACAAACTTTGAGTCCCTGTCAGACACAATAGACACTGGCACTCCATGCAGTCTCACAATTTCAGTCATATAGATGTTAGCCAGTCTATCAGCGTTATAAATAGTTTTAACAGGCAGAAAATGTACAGACTTAGTCAAACGGTCGACTATAACCCAAATAGAGTCCATACCTCGAGAAGAACGAGGCAATCCCATAATGAAGTCCATGGTGATGTGCTCCCATTTCCATTCTGGTATCGGGAGTGGTTGTAGTAAAGCGGTAGGTCGTTGATGTTCAGCTTTAACCTGTTGGCAGTGTAGACATCTAGCCACAAAGTCTGCAATACTCCTTTTCATTCCAGGCCCTTACGCATTGCGCGTTTAGTTAAGCTAATGGATGTATCACGTAAATGAAACTATGACTTATGATTTCTGTCTATCTATGATCTGATCAAGTATGAATTTGAAAAGCTGAATTATGAATTCGATCTGATCAAGTATAATTTTGAGACAATGCGAATTGATTTCTGAAATCTGTGTGGACTCATTCATTGAAATCCCTTTACTCTGTTTATTATTCACTGGGCTTTCGCTCACTGTTTACTATATATATGTAGGTGAGCCGGCACATGACCACGGCCAGAGTTGAGGGCCTCCTATTCCCTTTTTGTCAGCCAGCTTTTGTGCCTCCCGAGGAGGTTCCGGTCAAAGTCTAACACCGTGGCAGTTTTGTACTTTATGCTAGTCTGTGGTAGTGTTTTTGTAAAGTCGGATCTTGGGACATACTTATGTAAATATTCTGTACATATTGGTGTACTTTGACTGGCATGCTATGTATATAAATAAGTTTTAAAACTTTCTGTCCCATGTATGTCATCACAGCTTATTGGACCTTGTTTATTTTACATTATTGCTTCCGCAGCCCCTTAATATTTGTTATTCTTTTTGGAGGCCATAGGTAATCCACGGATTACTGGCCGGTTACGTCGCTAAACCTATAGGGGCGGGTTTGGGTCATGACAGAGTGGTATCAGAGCCAGGTTTGCAAGAAAATAAGTACATTTGGAATTTCTGTTTAGTCTAACAAGCTATGTGTTTTTGGGACCTTATTTGAATAGAAAGGAAATTGTACTCCACATTAGGAGACTGAAACCTATGAGAGTTAGAAAGGAAGGAACCAATTTGCAAGAATCGTATCACTTTTGAATTTTCTAACGTTGAAAGAAACATTTATAATTATCTTAAGTTACTAAGTCAAATATAGACTTTTAGAAAGGAAAACACAATAATTCCCTATTAGAATAGCGATTACAAGTGAATGATATCATGATCTTGTGGGCATAAATTAAATCTAGATTTTGAATCCGACATTAGATAGCTTAACCTATTGCAAATAAATTCAATTCTAGTGTCGAACGGAATAAAGAAAATGTAATAGGAAATAGGGAAGTAAAAATCATTAGAATAACAAGCGCATATTTCTTAAGGAACCTTTGGGAACATAAGAATTTCGATTGGCTAGTTATAATGATTTGAGGAAAATTTAAAAGTGTAGCCTTAAACTACCACGTGACTATTGATCAAAGTTAATGAATTTCTGTGAAATATGCTTTGGTGTGGAATCCAATGTGCTTCTCTATTTTGAAATTACCATTATAATTGTCATCCAAGATGTCTTTTGGAAGTGGGACCATTAATATATGATTACGTTTCTATATAATTCGAAAATTTCTGTTTATGGGTTAACATGTGGAACCTTCTTTGGAGAAAGTACGTTATGTGCATAACTTAAGGACCTTGACCTTAGTCAATGAAAGTTAATGTCTGTTCTTTGGGATAGAATGAATTACAGATTGCATAGCAATAGTGTTGAGATTATATTTTGTTAATAGGACTGACGGATCGAGAAGTTGTGTTTTCTATTAGCAATGCATGGGCTATTAAATTTTAATTTGAAGAATCCATCATGTCGATAGCAAAATATTTTGATCAGTTTGAAGATAAGGAGAATCATGAACATTCCTTAAAAGAAATCTCCTACTATTGGAAGTATATGAACTATGGATTGATGAATTAAAGTATATAAGGTGTGTGATTGATGTCATTAGAGACGATAATGAATCGCCAATTTGGGTTATTAGCCATTGAGTGATTGGGAATAAGTTCAATTTGCATAAAGAAGGCCAATGAAAAAGGAGTTACCTAGGGGAGGAATTGAAGTGAGATCAAGTTATATGACTGATTTTCTATACAAGTACCTTAAGTTTGGAGGACTAAACTTCTTAAGGGGGGAAGGCTGTAACAACCCCATCACGTATAATGATTAGTACTTGATTAATTAAGAGGATTTGAAATTTAATTGCCGAGTATTATAATTTATTTGGGATTTATGAGAATTGTGGAATCTGACTCGTATATGATTCTATTAAAGATTTATTTTGGAATCAGAAATTAAGGGTCCAAATGGCTTAAGGAAGTGAAGTTAGGAAGTTGAATCAATTTAATTTTGATTACGGACCCATTTGGGAGTTTAATTAAATATTCGATTCAGTTTAGTGAAATTGAGATTCGATTAATTAGGTCCTAACTGGAGTTGATTAAGTCATAAGGATTGAGAATTGTGGTTATTATAAATTAAATTTAATTATGGTGTGCCCAATTTGAATATGTAATTTATTAATGAAAATTCGAGTCCGATTAGAAATTGAAGGCCTAAATGAATTGGGAAAATCAAAATTGATGATGACAATAAGTTTGATTTAATATTTGGAGCCTTTTGGGAGTCTGACTAAAAATCTGATTCGGATTGATAGAGTTAAATATAATTAATTGGGCCTTAGTGGAAGTCAAATTAAATCAATTAAATTATGAGGGATTTATGATTAGTCATAATTAATTTAATGATGTGCTAATTGAAATTTAGTAAGACTAGGTGTTATTTAATTAAATTAATCCTAACCATAGATTAAATTGTAAAATGATTTAGAGTTGGGAATATATGTGGGGGTGTGTGCAGAGAAAGTTTGGTGGGTGTATTGAGAAACCAGATTTGTGTGTGTGTGTGTGTGTGTGTGTGTTGTGGAAGCTTAAAACAAGGTGCACGTGTGCATGATGTGTAAACAAGAGGAGTGTGCAAGTATGTATGTGTTAAAGGAGATGAATCAAGACCCATTTTTGGGTGTTCTTCTGGGAAGAAAACCGTGGAAGAAAGAGAGAGAGAGAGATTTCAACCCAAGGAAGAGGAAGAAAGGAAGAGGGTCTTATGGGTTGTCAAAATTCAATTAAAAATTGTGGAAAAATCATCTTAAGGTGAGAAATCTTATCTTCTTTATAGTGTTATTTAAATAATCTAGATGTAAATTAATTCAAGATGAATTTTGAGAAGATTAAAATGAAGATTTGTGGATCATTTATATAAATGGATAGAAATTAGATTTGTGCGTGTAAATCAAGTTGGGTTGAAAAACATGAGTTATGATCCTTTTAATTTGTTAAATTTGAGTTCAATTTTATATAATTGGGATGAAATTAGAAAATAAAGATTATTATGGAAGCTAATTTGGATTTGGGATGTAAACATGAAATGGGTTGCATGCATGTGGTTGATTTTGGAGTAAATTTAGGAACTTATTTTCTATGGATTTGATGTGGTTATTTTTCATGAAAATGTTACATGCATGAGCAAATTAATGCTCTAATTACAATATATTGCATGAATTATGAAAAATCTAAATTTATTCAAGCTCATATTTGAAGAAAAAAAAAAAAAGGGGAAATGTTTGATAAGAATCAAGTTTATGAAAATTTAGAAAGATAGATAAAGTTTTGGGTTCATAATTAGATTTTTAACCCATGCATGTAAAGTAAGTTAAGAAATTAATCCATAATTTAAAGAATATAAGTTTGTGATTGAGTTTTGGTGTAAATTAAGAGTTTAATTATGGTTGGAGCTTAATAAGGTAGAATTTGTGGGGTTTTGATAAATGTTTTGTACATGCAAATATTTCTTTAAAAGAGTTTGTAATTTTAATCTCATGACTTAAGAGGAATTAATAAAATAATGAAGAATTGGAGCTAAGGTCAACTTATGAAGGTTAATTAGAAATTAATTATTTTGGATTTGGTTTTCGAAGTTATAATTAAATCAAGCTCCATAAATTATATGTAATTTTATTGTACATTTGATTTTGGAAAAAGGATACCATAAATTTACATAAAATCTAACTAGTCTAAAACTCCACTCAATTTCGGAATCGGGCGCCGATAAGGCTTTCAATTTACAAATTAAAGTTTAAAACACAAATAGATGTTTTGACACCGAACAGATAGAAACACGTAGTTCATGCGATGCACATGCAATTAATTCTAAATTTCCTCATAATTATTATTAGGCATAATTAAGTTCCAATTAGCGTTAATCAGGGTCGGGGTTATTACAGTAAGCTTTAAACAAATTTATAATTTCAAAATGTAACAATCTAATGTAACACTTAAATGTAACACTCTAAAAAAAATCTTTAATACACTTTTCTCAAACATACCATTGCAAAAAAAACTCTTTAGTCTAATACTCTAATGTAACACACTTAGGCCTCGTTTGGCAAGAGGCTAAAATAGCCAATTAGCCAAAAAGTTACCTTTTTAGCCAAAAAGCCAACAACTCATACCAAAAAGTCAAAGATTCCCTTTTCTCTCTACTTTTTGCACGTCGTTTCGTAATTAGCCAAAAAGTTGGCCCAAACATACAGGTTTTTCTTACCAACCTTTTTAGCCAATTAGCCAAAAAGTTACTAAATTAGCATGTTCCCAAACGAGGCCTTAGTATACTTTTTTCAAACATAACACTCTAATATAACACTTCAAAAAAATTTCTTAATGTAACATTCTAATGTAACATGCAAAAAAAAAAATTACTTAGTGTACTTTTACTATATATAATATTTCAAAAAAACTCCTTAGTATAACACTTTAATGTAACATTCAAAAAATTTCTTAGTGTACTTTTCTCAAACATAACACTCCAATGTAATACTCCAAAAAAAGGATGTGGGATTTTTCAAAACATTCCAAAAGGAGTACAAAAATTTCTTAGTAAATTTCGGACAAATTTATAATTTCAAACTCTGAGTTTTACGTTTATAAAAAGTACACTAAGAAGTTTTTATTATTTTTGTGTGTTATATTGAAGTATGTTACATTGGAGTGTTACGTTTGAGATTACATTGATTGGGTTGTTATGTTTGGAAAAAGTATACTAAGGAGTTTTTAGTGTTTTTGTGTGTATATATTATAGTATGTTACATTGGAGTATTACATTTGAGATTACATTGATTAGAGTATTACATTTGGGATTACATTGATTAGAGTGTTTGGTAAAAGTATACTAAAGAGTTTTTTTATATTTATTTTTTTATTTTTTTGGTTGTATTATATTGAAGTGTTATGTTTAGGAAAAGTATACTAAGAATTTTTTTAAGTGTTATATTTGAAAAAAGTACACTAAGGAGTTATTTTATTTTATTACATTGGACTATTACGTTTAAAAAAGGTACATTAAAGGATTTTTTGTTTTTTAATATTATATTGGAGTGTTACGTTTAGAAAAAGCACATTAAGGAGTTTTGTTTTATTGTTACGTTATTGCATTTAGGAAAAGTACACCAATGAGTTTTTTAGTGTGTTACATTGGAGTGTTTGTAACGCCCCGAAAATAAATAAAATAACCCATCCACAACATTAATAAATAACAACAATGATAAAGTAATTATCTTTCATCAGTTTCCAAGTAAGTTTACAAAAGAATAACATATGCAGATATGCATTCACAAACCTATCCCTAAATCTATAGTATATGTTACATAATAGAATGAACATCAAGCAAATAATAAATGCCCTAAAGGCTTATAACTTTTCAAGATGATTCTTGGTTACAACAAAAGTGGATTTATATCCAATACAGTTAAAGGCCCTTGGCCTGTACAAAACATATACAACAATCAAACAAAACAAAGCCCTTGCTCCAAGTTCTACCAAGCTATTGCCTTGGCGGAGGCATATTATTAACACCTGAAAATATTTTTCCCACATAAGGTGAGTCAAAGTTCAGTAGAAATAACTAATACAATGTATGAATCTTAACAAAAATACAAGGTGACATGAACATAATGCTCATGCCAAAACATTGTATATCTCCTTCCATAAACCATGTAATGCCAGGTTAGTATCATAATTCATAAATCATTTCTTTTACAATAGAAAATAGGGCGGTGAATCACACTATGAGAATTTCAATACAAATACAATCCTTCACGAAAATTTCGTCCGTGAGAAACCGTAAACCGACACCCATGTAAATGTAGGCTATACAAGTACTACTATTACCATTTCACAGAAAATTCGTCCGTGGGATTGGCACCCATGTATACGCGCAGTTTTTAAGACTTTCACCACGGACACTCAAACCAACTTATTTCAATGAGACAATATGTATTTCCCAAATTCACCCATTTTTTTAAAACAATAAACATTTTCAATGTATATGTATGAAATAATGCTCAATGCAAATAAATGAAACAATGGTTTTAATTCTCCTAATTTTCATGCACTTCTATAACAATCATAATTATTTTCCACTGATAGCCCAAAACTGATATTTCTAAACAGCCAAACAATTTTCAATAAAGATAAACTTTCCTTAATTTCAAGAGGTGAGTGATAATACCTATCCAACTTTACCATCCTCATCAATAACAATCCAATTCCACGTTTCTAAGATCAAACTCATTATTTATATAAAATCAACATTTGAGACATTTAGGGCAAAATCTTTTTTTTTTTCCAAAATCAATTTCGAGTAACAAAATCGACAATCATAACTATTCTTCACCGATAGCTTAAAACCCAATTCCACGGCACCATTTTTAGAGACCCATGCTTCATAGGAGGCCATACTCCATCCAGACAAAAGAAAACAAACCCATCACAATTAAAGTACGCTTGCCCTTCGGTTACTTAAAAAAGGAAAATGCTTTGGACCCCCAGTGGGGGTGTTGGGGGTCCTTGTTGATTGGTTGGAGAACAAATTTTTTTTTTTTTGGAACTTCAGCTACTGACAGTATGCCATGTGGCACTGAGGGTGCTGGGGGTGCCTACTCACTGGGAGTCTCTAGCATCACTCCTTAAAAAAATTGACAAGAAAGGGCATAACAGCCACAAACAAATCAAACAAAAACCACAAAGTAAACAAGCTTAAATAATTCTTTCCACCAATACAAAACAAATTCCGCATCCTAAATTGAAGCTTAAAGACAAAAAGAAATGGTAAAACATTCACTGAAACCATAAAAAACAACGCTTTGGAACAATAATTTACAAATACCACCAAATTGTCAGTGGCAACATTGTGTGTCCCCTATTAATCCAGACTGTCCACTAGATAAAAAACCTCAGTTTCATCGATCGTTACTTTCCATAATTTTCTTTTTAAATGCAATAAAAATAACAAACTTAAGGATTCCAGCAATGCAGAGGGTGATTGAATCAAAAGTTGAACAACATAAACCATACAACCAAATAATCATTTTTGTTACTATTTTGAACAAACTACACCCCGACAAAATAGTTTGTTATTGTTAAAATTGTTCAAATTTTGAATTGATCATTTTGAACATCAAATTAGCCTTCTAATAACAGGTTACTGATTTGTTCAATCATCACCAATTGGATTACATGAACTGAAATTATAAACTTTTGGAACTAAAATCATGAAATTGATAGTTTAAGGATCAAACAGAAAAAAATGATAGTAGTTTAAAGGGAAATTAAGCCTACATTATAGACACACGTACACAAATGGACCAGCCATGGAAGTGAAGTAGCACAAAGTCATAATCAATAATATGCAACTCTCAAGTACGGGTGCGGGTACGAGTATGGTACGGGTACGAGTGCGGGTATGCCGATACGATAAAATTTAAAAAAAATATGATATTAGTACGGCTGCGGTACGCCTATATATATATATATATTTATATATAATTATATATAATTATGGTTAAAGGATTTAACCTACAAATTAACAATATCAAAACTAAAAAGAGAATTACTCATTTTCCTATAATTTAAAATCATTAAGCGTTAAAAATAATATTTGTGAAATCTCTCACTTTGACATGTTACGCACTGTGAATTTGTGATCATAATTTATTTTTAAAATCTTTTTTTTTGCTTATCAATTTGCTATTTTTATAGGGTGAGACCAAATTCTCAATTGAGGTAGATTGTCAATTACAATTTGCATAATACATAAAATTGCATCATTCCTAACCATTATTAATCAACTAAAACCGTATCAATTTTTAATGTTATGCATAAACTTTAAAAGTTTGTTATGATTAAAGATTTTATAAAGAAATTCTAGGAGGATTTGAAGCAAAAGTATAATGCATAGTCATACACAGAATTGCCCTTTATAAGCCTTGTTTTTTTTTTTTGTTCAAATTGCTTTTTAAAAACATCAAAATCATTTGCTAATATGCTTATACAATTCATACAAATAGACAGGACAACGGAGAAACATCAAAATTGCTGATCTGCAAGGGCACCAAAAAAAATAAAAAAATAAAAAAAAATTGCTGATTTGCAAGAAAAAAAAAAAAGGAAAAAAAAGAGGCCATGGCGCACCCACAGCGTACTCGAATGAACCAAACGTACCGGACCCCTTTTGCTGTACCCGGTACGCGTACCCACGCTGTACCCAAATGAACCAAACGTATCAGACCCTCTTTTGCCGTATCCGGTACGCGTACCGCCGCACCGGTACACGTACCCACACCCGATAAGTATCCGGTACTTCTCGTGCTTCATAGCAAGTTACAGACTCAATTTACTTCCAGACCCAGTTAAAGTACATGTCATTCTTAAAATTGAGTTCATAAAATTTAATACCGTTTATTGGAACGAATTGTCATTTTACTTCTTAAAACATACATTTTCAACTATGAAAAACTTCAAAATATAAGATGATTTTGTAACAAGCTATTTGATTGGAGAAATATATTACTTAAGGTTTTGACAATGAGACTATCATATATGTTTTTATATATACTACAAAAAGTGGTGATTATATTTTTGTTCACAATTATATTGACAAAGAATGTTAGAATAATATTATTCAGTTTTTTGTGCACGTATAACTCAAAATTTAAAACTTTTATAGCAATTTTTTTCGATGAAAAGTTACGTGTATTTGTTCCCCCAAAGCTCGAATCCTTCGATCCGTCCTGAATGCACAGCACAAAGTCATAATCAATAATATGCAACTCTCAAGTTACAGACTCAACTTAATTTACTTCCATACCTAGTTAAAAGTACTTGATTGGTCAATGCTACCAAACTTTCACTGAAAGCAACAACAATATGTCAAATTCACAAAAACGAACAGCTAAAACACATCTCTACTCTCGGATCAATCAACATATACTACTTAAATCGCTAAATCAAAAACACAGAGTGGGATTAGAAAAACCGAACCTGAAAAACATGTGGAGAGGTCAAGAAGAAGCACGCTTGCCCTCGCAGTCGGGACTCTCGCCGATGTTGTTGGAGGGGTACTTAGCGGAGACCATACCGACCTCGAAGACCAAATCATCGCCGCTGGATTTGATTCCGGTGATGGACCACCACTGGAAGAAAGCCCTAACCCTAATACCGTTGATGTCGGCGATGCGGCCGGCGACGATCTTGCCGGTGATGTGCTTGGAGTAGGCGGCGAGGTAGTTGTCAGGAGGGAGGGTGATCTTGCAGTTGTCGCCGAGGTGGACGGCGAAGTCGCCGGAGCTGGTGTTGATGGTGTAGTCGAGGACGTTGGTGGGGAGGAGGCCAACGGGGAAGCCGTAGTTGGTGAGCTCCGCGTGGGCGGTTAGCGGTGGCGACTTTGACGATGAGTTAGAGTTAGAGTTAGAGTTAGAGTTAGGGTTAGGGTTTGAAGAGGAGAGAGGGAAGAGGAAGAGGAGAGAGAGAGAAAGGATGAGGAAAGGTTTAGCCATGGTCTGCGCAGCGTGGACTCAGAGAGGTGGAACTTGGAAGAGAGATGAGTAATATTAGGTATCATGAAAAAACTTTCATGAAAATGATCATGAAAGCTTTATAGCTCTTGGATTACACTTAAAATAAAGCACCACACACTAATCAAGGTAATCTAAGGGTCATAATTCTTTTATGATCATTTTCATGAAAGTTTTTTCATGATCCTTACTTTTTCTCAAGAGAGATAGAGAGAGAGAGAGAATAGGAATCGGGTAAATGTTGGTTGGGGGGAATATAAAGGAGACAGGGGTGGTAGGAACGGCGTCGTAAGAGCATCTCCAAATAGATTTGTTAGCTATTATAACCCGTTTTATATTATTTTATTTTATTTATTTTAGTGAGGTAATTAATATGATAGTTATTTTAACAAAATTTTTGTAAGTTAGTTATATTTAGAGAGTATTAAAAGATTATTTATAGATTCATTTGGGATGTTAATTGACTTTTTAACTATTTTAATCTAGGGTTAAAATGTCTTGTTTGAAATAGATTTTTAATTTTTTTTGATTTTGTGAGAGAAAAAATAAAATAATTATGGGATTGGATGTGACATTTTGAGCTATTTTGAGAAGTAATTTAAAAATTAGTTTTCAGCTTTTAATCCAATTCTTTCTCTCACAAAAAAGTCAAAAAATACTTTTTAATTATCTTCTCCAAAACCTTTTTATCCTATCTATTTTAGTCCAAACACTCATTTCAAACCGAATGTATATTAATTTATGTGTATAAATATATAAAATAAAGCAAAACATTAAAGCACATAAATAAAAAAAATTAATTAAATAAAATAAAAAAACATATCATTTTTATACTTTAACTAATCAAAAATAAAGAATAACATTAAAATTGTTCTAATTAGGCAGTCGTGTTGTTTGTCTTTGAATCCATAAAAGTTTGTTAAAAATCTAGGAAACAACGTGCTGTGAAACGTGGAATAGTAAGGGCTTTGAGTAATTGAATTATATTGGGGCGTTTGGACAGGATTTTTTTAAATTTTTTTCATTAAAAGATAAATTGGTTATAAAATTTTAAAAAAATAAATTTAAACAAAATATCATATCAAATTTTATAATTATTTTACTTTTTCTCTCACAAATATCACATCCAATCACAAAAAAATTTAACTATCTTTTCAAACACAAATTTTTTTTCTCCAATATCTTACAATTAAAAAAACATATAAAAAAACTCACTTCTCAAACACTCACATTGTATACTCGTAATTAATAAAAAAAAAAGTTCAATGAAAATATACTCGTAATTAATGAAAAAAAAAAAGTCAGTGAAAATTCAATTTTCATAAATAGAAGGCATGGGCCGCAATGGCGGATTTGGATTTTATGTATAATTTATTAGGGGGTCAATTATTTGGTTGAGGCTTTGGACTTGGGATTATTACTGTGTTGGGTGTATAGTAGTTATTGTTGTGCAGTTAAATTGGTCTATTTTGATAATTTAAATTGTTCATATTTTAAAATACATCAAGTAGAATATACTTGTAAAAAATCAAGTTAATCAGATATCGTTAACCCTTTCATCCACTAACATTTGTATTCATTTTAATACTTTAAATAATAATAATTATTTATTTTTATACATACAAATGTGAGTGGATGAATGAATAAACGATATCTGATTAACTTGATTTTTTATATGTATATTTTACTTAATATATTCTTAAATATGAATAGTTCGAATTATCGAAATGAGCTCATTTGACTACACAGCAGCCACCCCAAATCCTGGGACTTTAGTCTCATTTGGGAATAAGTTATTTTAGTGTTTTTTTGATTTTTTATGAAAAAATGTATATAAAAGTAAAGAGAGTGATGAACAACTTATAATAACTTTTTGATTTTTTAGTTAAAAGAAAAAAGATTTGTAGCTCGAAAATTTTGGCCCCGAATCCCCCTAATCCGTGAAACGACGTCGTTTCACGGATTTAATTTTTTTTTTTTTTTTTTTCCTCTTCTTCTTCCTCGCGTCTGAGGGGAAGAGAGAGGAGAGGGAGAAAGAGAGAGGGGAAACAGAGAGGAGAGGGAGAAAGAGAGCGGAGAGGCGCCGCCGATCTGCCCCGCCGCAGCCCCGATCGTCGCAGCTCCGGATCGTCGCAGCCCCGTCGTAGCCCCGCCGCAGCCCCGATCGTCGCAGCCTCCGACCACCGCCTTCGGCCCGCCTCCGGCCCGCCTCCGCCTCCTCCTCCCCCAATGAAAATGCCCCCTCCAGTCCCCCTCCTCCCTCCTCCTCCTCCCTCCTCCCTCCCCCTCCCCCTCCCCTCCCCGCCCCTCCCCCTTCTTCGTCTTCTTCCGCTGTAAAAATAAAAAAAAATAAAAAAATGGATTCGGGGGATTCGGGGGAGCTCGGATTCGAGCTCCCAATCGCGGTTGTAGTTAAAATATGTAGTTGCCTAATGAGAATGAATTTTATTAGACTATAAATCTCATATATGTTGGACTATTGTATGTTAGGAGAATGTGAGATAGAAATAGTGAAATTGCAATTCTATGGGGATTAAGTTATAAAATAACACATTTATCCTCTAAGTATTTGATTTCATATATTGCATTTAGTAAAGGAAAATTTATCTGAAAGCTCCGTCTCATAATCTTGCATACTCATAAGTCTTTTATATATATATATATATATATATGTATTATTATTTATTTATTAGTTTTATGAACACATAAGTTTTATTATTTTCAAAAGGTATTCTAATGTAAGGGGTATGATGTGACATTGGGTACATTTAAAATGTGTAATAAAAAATTCTTTAGTATATTTTTTCTTAATGTTACACTCCAAAAAATAAAAATTTCTTAATATATTTTTCTCAAATATAACTGTTGGCTTATTTTTTCTACGAAGAAAAATACAATAAATGCGAGCGTGTAAGTAAGGATTACAAAATCCTTATAGATAAATTTAAGTCAATTATCAAGCGATTGTATTGACGGTTATTTTGCCTCAATGAAGAGGATTTTAAAATTGCCAAGTATAGAGAAAAGAAAAATTAAAAAAAGAAAAAGGGGGAAGACGGAGAAAGATGATTGAGTGAACAATTGGGGTGATTGAGTGAACAATCGAAGTAACAATTAATTACCTCTACTTCTATGCTTTGAAAAGGAAATGCATAAAATTATCTCTACTCTTATGCTTCAAAAAAGAAGTATTGAAAATAAAGTACAGGAAATATAAATGACAAAAAAAAAATAGAAATCAATTGTCTTTGATTTGAGTTCTGAATCTTT
The DNA here is from genome assembly GCA_022316695.1 of Camellia oleifera. Taxonomy (NCBI): domain Eukaryota; kingdom Viridiplantae; phylum Streptophyta; class Magnoliopsida; order Ericales; family Theaceae; genus Camellia; species Camellia oleifera. The sequence goes on from CM039318.1 coordinate 33,280,524, forward strand.
TTACAATGTAGTCATGAATGACTGTTTATAGGTATACATTTGTAGGAAAAAACTACCTAATAACTACCACATTCTTCCATTTCCTACACTTCACACTCTATGATCTTCCACTTCATCTTTATGTCTCTATAATTTCTTTTAACCTCCAATTCATACTCCATGATCCTCCACATTCTCCATCATCTTTTCACATGTGTTTAATGATTCATAACTTTTCATAACCTCCAAATGAGTTGGAAAGTGTCACGTGTCCAGCAATTTATCAATAATGATAATAAATTATTTATTTACGGTGCCAACATTACCTCTCGCAACTTTTTCGGAATGAGAAACCTCAAATGCATGAAGAGTTGTACATCAATTTAGAGTATATTTGGCAATTAATTAATGTATTTGAAGGGAGACACGCAGTCGAATGTTCTTTTATCATACAATATGATTCAATTTTTTGTTAAAAAGGAACTACAACCTTGCTCCGAATGTGCTTACGTGTGACGCCCTGAAATAAATATAACAACCCATCCACAATATTTATTTAAAAGGCGACACAAGATGAAATAATTAACTTCCATTCATTCAAATTTCCTATACAAAAGAGCAACACATGCAACTATACATTCATAAGTCTAACCCTGAATCTATAGCATGTGTTACATGGTGAGGAAACAAAACGAAAGATAAACAAATAAGAGAATGCTCTAAAGGCTTACAACTTTGAAAAATCTAGAAACCTCCTAGATGTTGATTTGTGATTATGTATCAATTTTAAGCAGAATATAACAATCCCAATCAAACAATCAAGAGAAAGAGACACAAAGATTTTACGTGGAAAAACCACAATTGGACACCTTCCAATTGTGATAAAAAAAACCACGGGCAACAGCCACAAGAACAATCCACTAAGAAGATATAAACGAATTACACAGGTATCACTCTCAATTATCTAGCGAATTCACAACGCCTAATTGAACCAACCTCTATGTGCCTCTTCCAACCCCATCTTCAGCACAGAATTGTCTTTCTGATGAGCCACTCCGGATTCCCTCCAAAGCTTCAGGCTCGAATTCTTCAGAATTCACAACTGAAGAACAACTCTTTCTTTTGTGTATAACAAACAAACCTTTGATGTACTCTCTTTAAACCATGAGTTAAATACTCAATAAAACATCAAAGAAAATAACAAAATATCCCCAGATATTAACCTTTAAGAACCAAAAAGAAGATCTAGAGGACTTCAATCAATTACCTAGTTTTGGGAGAAAACCAAGTATTTATAGAGAACCAAAAACAATCCTAGATTGGGAAGAAAACAAACTCCTTGAGAAATCCGGATTCTGATGCTCGCTCGAGCGAAGCTTTCCTGGCTCGAGCGAGGAGAGTAATTTTCATGATTTCTACTAGTGCCTTGACTCGAGCGACGGATCCTTGGCTCGAGCGAGGAATACACTTTTTTAGGTTTTTGTATGGACGCAATCCTTGGCTCGAGCGAGAACTCCTTGGATCGAGCGAGCAAACTTTCGCTCAAGCGAGCACTTCTTGGCTCGAGCGACCAATGGCAGACATGCAATTTTGAATGCAATTTTGAATGCAATTTTGCATTTTGCCTCGGCCGCAAGCTGACCGGGCAGCTCGACCCCCGTAATAATCAGCGAAGTGGCAATCTTGAAAGCATTAACATCACAAACTTCTCTGCATGGCTCGATTCGGGTTTGGATTTGCATCTAATAAACTCATAGCCTCACTGAAATAAAAGTGTGAAAATAAATACATCTGAAAGGAGTTTTGTCAAACGGGGTTGCCAACAATAAAAACCTAACAAACTTTCCAAGTTAGTATTTGGTTACAACAAAATGGATTTAGATCCCAATACATATAAAAAGCCCTTGGCTTGTATAAAAAAAATACACAATTAAACATAATGAAACTCTTGCTTCATGTCTTTCCCAGGCTATTGTCTTGGCGAAGGCATATCATCTACACTTGAAATGTTGTTTTCATATAGGGTGAGCCAAAACCCAGCAGAAATATTCCAGTACAACATATAAATCTTAACAAAGTTATAAGGGTAAAATGAGCATGCAATTCTCATGACAATTTTTTTTATATCTCTTTCAAATCATGCCATGCCAGGTTTATATTACCATTCATGAAACACTTTATTTTATTAGAAAATCAATTTGTGAATACAATTATGCGAATCTCTAGGTATGTGTCTGCTAGCAGGCTATACAAGCATTACTCTTTTGTCATTTTTACCGGTATTAATCGGAAGGCTCGACACCTATTCGTGCGGGTTTTTGGTCTTTCACCAAGGACACATAGGCCAACTTATCATAGTAACCACACCCTCTACCCAGATTCACCAAGTATTCACCATTTTCTCAAAACAACGTAATTATTACAAATATGTAAATGTATGACAATGCTTGATGCAATGGATGAGAAACAGTTTTCATTCTCCTAGTCCTCATACAATTTCTACAACAATCATAGCTATACTCTACCAATAACCCAAAACAGATATCTCTAAACAAATAAAATAATTTCTATAAAAATAAACTTTCCAAATTTTGAGATGTGAGTAGTAATCTATACCCAACTCCACCTTCTTAATTAATAACAATTAAATTCCATATTTCCAACATCAATATCATTATTTATACAAAAACAACATTTAGGGCAAAACCCCTATTCCAAAATCACTTCCAAATTTCAAAACCAACCATTTTGTTATCTCCACACTTCATTCCCAACCCCACAATCATTTCCATGAAACTATTTGAAAACCCTTCCTTTTAATCTAGAACCAAAACCCAAGATTTATTCAAAAGTCCACTTCTTTCACAAGATAGTTTTATAAAACATATAACTAAGTTAAAACCCATAAGGAGGTGCGAAAAATCCCTACCTCAAGCTTAGAAGGTGGAAAAGAAGAATTCGGAGAAACTCCACGTCAACGAAATCACAAGCTACTCAGATCAAAAGAAAGCTCTTGACACTATCTACAAGTTATTTCAAAGGATCAAGGTGAGAAGACACCTCTAAGTGAGTATATTTAAGAATTTAAATGGAAAAAGTGAGTTTTGAGAGAGAGAGAGAGAGAGAGTTACGGGTGAGTGATAAAATAAAAAAGAGAAACAACTAATGACAGAAAGAGGCTTTGGGTCTATTTATGGTGACTAGGTATTAATAGAATAGTAGCTCCAAGGTTAAATGAAAAAAACAAGTAAAAAATCTCCAAAAAATAGGGCCCAAGTCGAACAAAATCTGAAAAAAGAGTCATAGGGGTTGACCCCTGCAATAGTGGTGTCGATCCTCAAGAAGAAAAACTGAGACACTTGTGTTTGGCAGTAGGTAAGGTGTCGACCTTTGGACTCAAGGTGTCGACGCTAAATTTCAGCAACTAAACCCCATATTCTGCAATAGACAAGGGTCGACCCTTCCTAGACTGGTGTCGACCCTTGAGGATAACAAGAAGAGTCAAGTGTCGACACTACCAAGGGCTGGTGTCAACACTAAATTTCAGTAACGATTTAGGAATGTAACAGCGCGCTGGTGTCGACACCTCTAATGTTGGTGTCAACCCTTGGAGCAGAACAAGGCAAAGAAAAGAAGGCAGTGCTGACACCAATAAGGATGGTGTTGACCCCTGAAGCCAAAACCAAACACGAGGAAAAGAGAATGATCATCACGAATATGGTTTCTTAGATTCAAAGTAATAAATGGGTCGGCTCTAAATCAGGATCGCTATATCACGACATATTTTAGAAGCTTTAAAAGTTTTGAATGCATAATAGCTACCTGCTTGGAAGGTTTATAAAGCTTCAAAACATAATTAAAATAATTTCACATACTTTGAATTTTAATATGTGTTTCTAAATTGGATTACTTTGCATGTGTTTGAAATGGTGAATTCGTAGCAAAATATCAGCAATTTGATCTAGTCACAATAGATGCCAATGTTATTTTCTTTGACTCATTAGTAACAGTTGACCCTTCTATGCTTTACTTCGAGACCTTCGATGCATCATGAGACTATGGAAATTTCAAGACCTTCGAAGCATGATTCTTTAGACCTTAACAATATATTTTCACTTCTGATTGCACTACTTTGAATTGCTTCGAAGTGACAAACAACATACACACTCTTTAAATTACACTACTTTTAAGTGTTTTGCAGAGTTTTGAATTACCTTTTAACCAAATATATGGACCTTCGAAGTGTTTTTGAGGGAGCTTTGAGCTACCTTCAAACTAAATATATGGAATTTCGAAGTGTTTTCGAGTTTCGAATTACCTTCAAACCAAATATGGATTTTCGAAGTGCTTTTGTGGGAGCTTCGACCCACCTTTGAGCCAAATTTGTGGCCCTTCGAAATGCTTTGACAGACCTTCAAAGCGAACATGATAAAATCTTGTAGGTAGGATGCTTGTTGATAAAATTATGGAACAATGCTTAAAGATGATTGTTTTATTAGCCATTTCATCAACATTAAATTTTGATGTCCACAAATCCAAAATAGATTTTTGAGAGGGTAATTTGTAAATAAGTTGGGCCGAGCTATGGAACCTAGCTACAGGACCTAACTACGAGACCGAGCTACAGGACCTAACTACGAGACCGAGCTACAAGACCTAACTACGAGACCGAGCTACAGGACCTAACTACGAGACCGAGCTACAAGACCTAGCTACGGGACCAAGCTATTGGACCTAGCTACGCGGCCTAGCTATGAGACCTAGCCACGGGACCTAGCTACGGGACTTAGCTACTTCTTAGTGGCAGTCAATGCTATGGCCGAGCTACCAAGCAAGGTATTCAATCAGAGAGAAGAGCCGAAGTAACTTGGTTGACCGCAATGTTAGCCGAGGTAAAGATATCAGCCGAGGTAAAAGGGTCAGCCGAGGTAGAGGTGTCAGCCGCGATCCAAGTGTTAGTTTGGTCCAAGTGTGGAGACGGTCACCACGGTCGGAGTGGAGAGTGGTAGCTCGGTCCAAGTGTGGAGACGGTCACCATGGTCGGAGTGAAGAGTGGTAGCTCGGTCCAAGTGTAAAGACAGTCACCACAGTCGGAGTGAGGTCTGGAGCTCGGTCTACTTTGCGGCTTAAGCATGGTTATGTTAGTTCGGCTATATTGACATTCAACCGAGGTAAAACCATCTCACTTGGTTTAAGCAGTGAGGGGGGGTGTTGGAGGATAAGCATTGTCTTCCAGGAGTATGAATCTAAGGAGGACTCTACGCAAGGAGGAGTAATCCTAGAAGGACTCTGCACATGGAGGAATAAGAGTCCTACCAGGATTGTGCCACGCGAAACCTATATAAGCTCACTAATATCACCTTTGGAGAGGTAATGCAACTTTTGCTCCCTGAATACATAGAGCTTTTGCCTTCTTGTCTTGCTTACTGACTTAGGCATCGGAGAGGTTTCCGGCACACACTTGCTGGCCAGCTCACGTTTGTGTTTACAGGTAGTAGAACGACGACGTACAGAAGAACGCAGACTTGATCAACAGGATTATACGAGAAGGCGTATTTCTTTCCCATACAATTTTGAACACCGAAAGTCATGGCATAATATAGCCTTGGAAATTCAAATGTTTTGACATTTTCAACAATGTCAAATATTTTAAATCTATCAACAGTGGGTTGATCATGATCTTTAATCACATTTGGTTTAAGAACATGTTTTTTGGCCAAATAACTTTTATCATTTATTGATAAATGGGGTTATTTTTTTTATTTTAGTCATTAATGGCTTATGAAAATCCTCTATGTGAGTTTCATCATTTCTTGGCCTAATTGGTTGTTCCATTTTAGCCATTAATGGCTGATGAAAATCCTTCATAGACATGTTATTTTCATGATTTAATTTTCTAAGAATGAGTTTTTCAACCCCTCCAGCCTTATATGGAACATCGTTTTTAACCATGTTTGGCTTAACAACATACTTTGTAGCCATGTTATTTTCATAAGTTGGCTCTTCAAAATTGAGTTTTTTAACCTCCCGAGCCATTGATGAAATCAACTATTTCCTTTCGCCATTTTCAACACTGAAAAAATTCACCAATTCCGACCATTAAAGCCCTGGTTAAAGACTTGGTAGTGAGAGTTGACAACTCATCATTCCATTGGTGAACTTCCATATTAAGTTCATGAATGTTTCCAATTAAATCGTGTCTTTTTTCTTCCACCAAATAATATTGTAATGGATGGCGTTTGTTTCATCAAGAAACTGAATATCTTCTTAAAGATCTAAATTTTTTTGTTTAGGCCAAAAGATTTCATCTAGACTATTTGGAATGGACGAATCCAATTAATTTTTCACTTCTTACACTTGACGTCTCATTGGGCGTGCCAAAAAATTGTTGGCTTATTTTCCCTATGAAGGAAAATACAATAAATGCGAACGTGCTAGTAAGGATTGAAAAATTCTTACAAAATAAATTCAAGCCAATTATCAAGAGATTGTGTTGACGGTTCTTTTGCCTCAATAAAGAGAATTTCAAAATTGCCAAGTGTAGAGAAAAAAAATTAAAAGAAGAAGGAGAGAGACAGAAAAAGATGATTGAGTGAACAATCAAAGTAACAATTAATTATCTCTACTTCTATACTTTGAAAAGAAAGTGCATAAAATTACCTCTACTCTTATGCTTCGAAAAGGAAGTATTGAAAATTAAGTACAGGAAATATAAATGATAAGAAAAAATAGAAATCAATTTGTCTTTGATTTGAGTTTTGGATCCTTTTACAATTTAGCCATGAATGGATATTTCTAGGAAAATATTTGTAGGAAAAAATTACCAAATAACTACCACATTCTTCCATTTCTCACATTTCACACTCCATGATCTTCTACTTCATCTTTATGTCTCTGTAATTTCCTTTAACCTCCAATTCATGCTATACGATCCTTCACATTCTCCATCATCTTTTCACATGTGTTTAATGATTCATAACTTCCAAATGAGTAGGAGAGTGTCACGTGTCCTGCAATTTATCAATAATAATAATAATAATAAAATTATTTAACACTCCAAAAAACAAAAATGTAATACTCCAAAAAAATTCTTAGTGTAATTTTTTAAAATGCAACACTTCAATGTAACATTCCAATAAAAAGCAACAATTAAGGAGATTATAATGACAAATAAATCGTTACACTTCCAAAATGACTAAATAGATTACCAAAAAAAAAAAAAAAAAATGGCTCCAAGTGCAAGATGTGAGATTTATTGATCAATATCCCTTTAGTAAAATATAATATAATATAAAAATATCAATTAAAAAATAAAATAAAATAAATTTATTTAATTTTTTATTGATGTCTATTTATTTAATAAATTTTTATAGATGTTTTATTTTAAATTGTTGCTGATATTTTATTTAATTTCATTATTAAAATTTTATTCATTTTATTTAATTTCATTATTTAATATTTATTATTTTTTAAAAAAAATTTATTTAAAAATTTATTTAAAAATACATAAATTTTTATTGATGTTTTATTTATTTAATTAAAAAAATAAATTTATTTAATTTTTAAATAATAAAACTAAGATAAATTTTTATTTAATTTAGCCAAAAATAATTAAAATATTAAAGACAAATTTAATATTGCCATTACTTAATAAACAATTGAAAATGGTAAAATATTCTATTGAGTATTTATCATTTTTCATAATATTCCAATCAAAGATTAGATTTAATAGGATGGTCTTTTCCAGATATCTAATCCTATAAGAAAATAAATATCGAATACACATCATATCCTAGGATTAATAGTCTAATGGATTATAATATCTCCTTATCCAATCCGTCTAATGAATTAATAGTCCAGACTGTAGATTGCTGGTAGTTTGCTCCCTAGTAATTTTTAAAAGGAAAATTGTGGTGTCAAAATTTTTTTACAAAAAACTAATAAATATTAATAATCAAAATTATAATTCTTTTCATTAATGTGTACTAATTTTTTAAGATATGTCATGAGTGGTAATTTCTCCATTTTTAAACAGAAAATTACATTATAAAAAAAAAAGAAAAAAATAGACTAGCAAGATAAATAATGGGTTAATTGGTGAAAAGTTTACATTAATGGAGCCATATTATTTGGTTCATGATTTAAATTATTATTATTATTTTTTGTGATAAACACTTTGAAAAGTTGTCAACAAATTGCCTAAAAATTAGTCAAAAAAAGTTAGAAAGCCACGAGTGATCAACAATAGCCGGTGGCGATGAGGTGGACAGATAGGTCATATTGGATAGATAGTTGACACATGTACAAATATGTGACATTTGGATAGATAGATAGATGAGTCAACTTTAGACAGATTAATGTTCTTTTAGCCGAAAAAGATTTAAGTTTAGATCTATTAACCTAAAAAAAACTCAAGGATAGACCTCTGAGTGAGTGCCCATAAATAATTATCACGGAACTTTCACATAATTTCTTTGGATCTATATTTTTCTTCACCATTTCTTTAGATTCACTAGCAAATTTCAAATTCTTTAAAAATTCTTTGATGTACACTTCATTTAATACCAAATTTATTCATCATTTCTTAAATTCTTCCACCTACCTCTACCAGCCTTGGTCACTCTTTGCCCTTCATTGGCTCTGGCCACCACCCTAGCCCCTCTTTACTTTCTAGTGCCACCATAACTCCTCTCGTTACTCCCTCCCAGTCCATTCCTATCTCCGGTATCTTTAGCCACAATAGAAGAAGGTTGCAGAAGGAGGATCGCAGAGGTGATGAGATGTTAAAAGTAGTAGAAAAGCCATACAGAGAAAGAAATGATTGGAAGGGAATGGACGTGGCTACCAAAAGTGAAAATGAGTAGGGGTAATGATCAGATATGGAAGACATGGAGGGATAAGGTTAGAGCTGGCATGGTTAGAGATGAGGGTAAAATAAAATTTTATGAAGAGGTAAATTCTAAATATATATATATATAGTATGAAAATGTGGGGGTTCAAAGACAAAATGTGAGATCATTTAGAAGCACCCAAATTACAAAATGTGGAATTCAACTATGAAATGGCAAAAATGTCCTTAATATTTCTTCGTCAATCTTCTTTTCTTTTCAACTTCCTCTCTCATCGACCATCTCTCTTCCACTTTCCTTAGTTGCTGACCACCTCTTTCCCACCAAACTTAACTACTACTAGCCCTAACCCATTCTTCCATCTCATCTTATTTCTTGCCACCACTACAGCGACACCCCATCACATTCTCATACCAACGCAACACCTCCTAATCCCTTTTAGAAACCATATATCTTCATCATTCATACTCTTATCGCAATCTCCTTGTTTCTCATCACAATCTTTATCTCTCTCCTTTTGTATTGGAATTTCAAAGGTAGAGGAAATCATAATGGTGGGGACTAGGAAACGATGTAACCAGTCATAGTGGATTTTGAAAGGTAGAGGAGGTCATAATAATAAGGGTTGAAGAATTGTAGATCTAATTACGAAGGTGGATATATAGGGATGGGTTCGCAACAGAGGAAATGAATGAGTTATGACATTAGGAAAAGTAAGGAGGGGGACTAAGATGGTGACTGACACTACAAGAAACGACACTTTTGGCGACCAAAATATTGGTCGCCAAAAGCCCAATTTTTGGTCGCCGAAACAATTAGCGACTAAATTTTTTTGTCGCCAAAGTGGTTGCCTATAATCTGTCGGCGATAGTATTGGCGACTAAACTATTTTTGATCGCTGAAAGTGAACCTTTTGGCTACTAAATTTTCGTTAGTCGGCAAAGGTTATCTTTTGGCGACTAAAATATTAGTAGCCAAAAGTAAGCATTTGGCTACCAAACTTTGAGTAGTCAGAAAAGGGTAGCTTTTGGCGACTAAATATTTAGTCGCCAAAAGTCTTCAAATAAAATAAATTAATTTTCAGCGACTAAAACTTTTTGTCGTAGATTTATTTTTAGTCACAACATTACTACATTTAGCGACTAAAGAATTTAGTCGGCAAAAAAATTATTTTTCATTTTATTAAACTTTTGGCTACTAACCATTTGGTAGCTGAAAGTCTTCATTATATTTTTAGCTACTAAATTTTTAGTCACCAATAATCTTTGGATTCTTTATGGCTACCAAATATTTAGTCACTAAAAATATTGATTTCCTTTTTGGCTACCAATTAATTAATCACTAACAAATTCACTTTTTTTTTTTTTTGCTACTAAACATTTAATTGCCAAAAACTTTATTTAGTGTTTTTTTTTTTATATAATTAATTTCTTCACAACCTGTATTTATTTCATACAACCTGCACCCTGTATTTAAACAAAATAATACATATATCTATTTCTATTTCGTTTCAACAATACAAAAATTTGATCAATTAACATCAAATTGTATACAAATCAAATACAATCCAACCCAAAATAATAATTCCATACAACCACAAAATCATACAAAAAAGATGTCCTCTGTACAAAAAAATCCACATCAAATGTCATTTATAGAATATTTTGAAGGTGTAAACATGATTGGAAAATTAAATTTATTTACTAAAACACTTGCTTAATTTTAACAATGAAGCCATTGATCTAAACGCTTCTCATCCTTCAAGCTTCCTTCATATAGTTTGGTACGTTTCTTTCTGAAGACACCAACTGCAAAATAATGCAAATGTAGTAATGCAATCAGAAAATCGAGAAATGGAATGGAAACACTACAGGAAATTCGTTTTTTAGCGGCGTTTTGAAAACGCCGCGAAAAGCCTGAAAAACGCCGTAATATCTTATAGTGACGTGTAAAATTTTCGCCACTGATAGGGCCGCCGCAATAGCTACCCAACGTTTAAAAAACGTCACTAAAAATATTAGGCGGCGTTTTAAACGCCGTAAAATCTTTGACGACTGCTCATCCTCCGTCCCAAATTAACGCCAAATTAACGTAAATTAACGTGTGACGTCACAATGACGTCATTTAGTGGCGTTTTTTCAAAAAACGCCACTGTTTTTTTTAATTTTTTTAATTTGTGCAACTCCCTACAATGACGTCATTTTGTGGCGTTTTTTCAAAAAACGCCACTTTTTTCTTCTTTTTTTTTTTTTTTTTTTTTTTTAGGGGGAGTGCTGCTGATGCAAGAATATGAAATAAAATACCATTTTGAATGGTAAAATAAATCCATTCAAAATATATATAAAAAAAAGTAAATATAATGTGATGGTCATTGTGATTCAATCATTGATCATAAATTTTGTTGAAAATTGATATTATAAAGTTATGTGATTACTAAGACAAGCAATCTACGAGTATTGTTATTATTCCCTCTTTTTCTTCTGTTTGGTTCTTCATTTAAGAAAAATAAATAAACAAAAATAGAAGTCACAAAGTGAAAATAAAACCACCAATTTCCAATCAAAACATAGCTGTCACTTTTGGTACTTCAAAGCACATCAAAACATCTTTGCTCTTCTCAAATCATTCTTTAGCAGGAGCCTCGTTCATTGAACCTACTTGAGCAGCAGTCTCTCCCACTGACAATAAGAACTCTACAAAAAAATATTTGAAGAGACCCAACTTACTAAGAATACTAAGAGATAGTTCTGTCACCATATTTTCAACCAGCAGGCAAAACTCCCCAAAACCTGTTCAAAAGTTCAATGATGCAAACATAGAAGATGTTCAAAAGTTCAACTTACTAAGAATACTAAGAGATAGTTCTGTCACCATAGCATTGATAGCTGGTTCATCTCCTAAATAGCAAATAGATGTATCTGAGGATGATCCAACAAATCCCATTTCATGCGGTGTCAGACCATGGGATGATGGGTGAGGAATTGATTGTAAGAAGTTGAAGTAAGCATATTTTACATCGAACTGCATATCATACCCTGCAAGATAACATGTGCGTTAGATTCTTATACTCATTTTTTTTTTTTAAGTCAAAGCAAGAAAAAGGAAGAAGCGTCAAATTCGTAATTACAATAGTTCACTGCGATAGTGCGTCCTCTGCTGTCTGGACTTTGTCTAACATGATGAAACCACATACTTGGCCTGCATAAACTCCAGCAATTCAGCATCATCTTAACTAATTATCATAAACTCCAAGCACAAGGGGAAAAAAATTTCTCAACACAAATATTTCATGATATACTTGCTAATCCAAGTAATGAAGCAGAGCAGGGAACTTCGTTATGGTTAAAAAATGATATATACATGGTTGTAGAGCCGATGGAAGCAACAAGCAATGCTGATATGAAGTTATACAGTTGCATTAGCCTATGGATGATTTGAACCGTTATTTCTCTACTTCTTTATCAATGCTCTTTCCAGGAAACTAAAAAAGAATCTCAAACAAAACTGTTTGGGAAAATTGGCCTCATTTCATAAGCCAATCTAGTTGCAGAATATTTTTATCTCAACAGTTAAATCTTAGACAATGCAAGCAACATTCATACTTCAAATTATTTCCGTCTTCAGTTAATTCAATTCAGCCAATTACTAAGGCTCATGAAACCCTGCTGCTACTTTATGCGGAAGGCTGAAACATAGAAATTATTTATTTAATAAATTATTTTTTGAAGGAAATTCCAAGTATCTTCTGAGGTAGTAAAGCTAATCAAATGCAATTCCCAGTGAAAAGACCTTAGGGGGTTGGCATAAAGCTAATCAAATCAAATCAGAGTTCATGTTTGGCTAAACTTATCAATCCTAACTGCTAAGACTAGGACTGGAAGAAAAATTGGATACAACTCAGCCCATCATTAGATAACAATTGAAATTTTGACTTTTGATTGATTTTTCATAACATATTGGTCTATTTTAGTTCTAAAAAAATTGTATTTATATTGATTAAAATATTTTTATATTCTGATTCTTTGACAGTTAGAAGTAATTAATGTTTTGTTACAAAAGTAAGGGAATGAAAGAGTTTTGTAGTAGCTGCTACTCTAATCTTTCTCCATTTCTTTTCATTGTGGACTATTATAAGTTTCAATAAAACATCAAGTTTCGTGTGAAATACACTAATCAAAAACTGAAGAAAAAACAAACCACAGCATGTGATCCATCTTAGTTCCTTAAATCACAAAATTAAAAGTTCAATTTGGTGTTAAATTTACTCTCTCTGACCGAATCACTACCGAAATTGGTACCCGTGCCTACTTCCAACCTCAACCATTTTATGGGTTTCTTTCTTTTTGCGTATGGCCTTGCCGCTTCTTTTGGCAGCATCCACTAACTCGAAACCTAATTTGAAAGTCATATTTTGATTCGGACGTTTCCGAGATGCTGCTAATAACCAACAAATGGCCACAAGGGGCACAGGGTAACCATCACAATATGAGATTGAACCGATTACTACACTAGCTAAGATAATAAAAGATGAGCTTATACAAATGCGCTTACTAAGATAGAACACAAGTCATAAGTGTGCTGTTTGGCATTGCTATAGAACTTGTATCTGAAGCAAAATGACTTATTGTTTGTACCAAAAATGACAATTGAACTCAAGGGTGACGCGTGGCATGGGTGACCTATGGGAATAGCAATGGTTGGTGATTTTATGGAGTATGTATGACTATCAAATAATTGAGTAGTGGTAGCTTCATATTTTCTAGGAATTAGTTAAGAGATTATTTTCATAATATCTGTGGCAGATCAAATCCTTACTAATTAAGGATTGTTATTAGTTATTACTTCTATTTTAAATCAACTCAGAGTTACAACTTTGGAGAGAAGTCTGGCGATTATAACACGAGGCATTCACCTATTATATTTGGAGCTACACTCTTAAATTAGTAATCGCCAGGGACAAGTGGCAGCATCCAATTCGACTCAAACCGAATTCAAGATCTAGTGTTATTAATCTTTGAATCTTTATCAAGTTGTTCTTCAATTTCCAGTTGTTATTTCAATTTCCAATTAGCATTAAGGTAGTTCATTCTCATTGTACTTCAATTACTTTTGGATACAATCAAATATTTCTTGTTTAACGTAAGGAGCAATTTTGGTATGTGGGAATCCAAACAGAAAGATGGAGACTGTTAGTAGCACCCAAAATTTGTTCGTTTAACACTACTCTTTACACCATTGCACACCTAACCGTAATTACTAGTACAAAAGTTATTGGCATCTGAATCCCAATAATAACAAAGACAGGTTCTTAAATACCAAAAGAAGTAATAAACAGAAATTTTATGTTGAATTTTTGTACAAAATAATATGATTAAATTGAAATCTTAATTTTTAAAAAGTCATCACCATATCATTATGAATAGACTTTCTGTATAAATTGTTCTGTAAGAATAAACTTTCCCTACCAAAAGACAAGGATATGCAGGGCACTGTTACCTGTAAGATTTGCAGCTTGGTGAATGAAATTTTGAGCAACAAAGCTCCATCACCACCTTATGAATTTGATAAGCAATTGCTCATTACCTTGTAGATATATATCAAAGAGATTATCAGGAAAGGGAAAAACCTTTGTAGGTTATAATTGCAGTTTAAATCATGAAAAAGTTCATTCTATACCCATCTAGTAATGATATCTCATCAAAACATAAGAAGAACTTACCTCTATGTATATTGTAAACTCAGTCTTCATGCCTCTCAGTATGTCCAAGAAAACAAAAGAGACCATTGAATTTCCCATGAATCAGCATTCAGCAACATGAGAGAGAGAGAGAGAGAGCTACAAGGTCTCATCATGTATTTATTTATTGTGAGAATATAGGGTGAAGCATCTAGTCAAACGTTCTCAAATGCAATAGAGTTGTGTGAAAGTTAAATACTCTGTCCCACTCTCTTCTGTTCTCGTGTCAAACTCTCTCTCTCCATATATATATGTGATTTTTATCTCTGTCTAATCGTGTAAAAAAAATTATAATAAAAGAATATAGAAAAGTGAAACATAAAATCTTATTTCCATGTGAAAAGTTGAAGATGTCATAGTGGTAGTAGCTAACAATCCAATTCAAAACAATACCATGGTAAAGGAGTAAAAGTTGAATATTCATTTCTCACCAATATATTAACTATTATAATTTTTTGCAACATATCCTGCCCACACCCATTTCTTTATTTATTTATTTTTTGTCGTGTATTGCTGTATCCGTAAGGGTGCCGCATCATATTTGTATCCTGTATCTGCATCTCCATGCTTCAAAGCCCACAAAATATGCTTTAAATATTACACCATACAACTATTGTATGTGGGCATGAATCCATCACCCAACAGCAGCATACACACCAAATTCATATGTAAAACAAGAACTTACAGGATGTCAAGGATCGGCAAGCATGGGGAAAAGACCTCTGACTATAAGCGATTGCCTCGCCTAACCATTTAGAGAAAAGGGGGAAATAATGGGAAAAGAGCACAGATTCATCAGCATGAACGTTAACTAGTTGGTAGAAAAGGAAGAGGAAATATAAAGAAGAATAAGAAAAAGAAATTATGCAGAAAACAAGAAACAAATAGATCCTGATTCCTGCAGAAGACGAGCTATAATTAAATCAGAGCCGAGCATGTACCTCAAATGCACCACTAAAACTCCACTTTAGTTGATTTGTTTTGAGACGAGGAATGACTACTGATAGAACCGGCATTGTTGGCCTATACTTCGCAATTAATCTGCATGTATTTGGAATCTAATAAGTCTTGTGGACATGATTGAACATAGAGAAGTTGCATATATGGATTAAGAAAACCAGATTAACAAATAATTTGATGGTAATCAGATACACTAATTTATACAATCATTTATAGAAACTAATGCATAGATATACTAATACCTTGCAGCCCTTCCAGATGAAGTGAAGCAAATGATAACTGATGCCTTCACCTTAATGGCAGCTCTTACCTAAACAATAACTGTGTATTAGCCTATGAGAAACCCCATTTTGCACTAAGCAAGCTAAATCCAAAAGAAACTAAGGCATAGTCAGAATCATCAGGGCAGAAGGGGAAAAAAAAAAGGAGAATGAAGTACAATAGGAACATCTGAAAGAAAGTACCGCAGAAGAAGCAATGGACTATTCTTTTTACAATAAGTTCATGTGTTGTTGTTACAATAAGTTCATTGAATATTCTTTTTAGTTTATGTTTGGAATTCTTAATAAAATGTTATACACTAATTGTCCATTTTCTCTATATATGATTGGTAATTTGGTAGTTGTACTTCCTTCATGACAAGGCAGGTGGCAGGCCAGCCACTTCTGAGGATTGGCTTGTTAGTTGTGACCAAATTTTTGAATAAAGAAATTTCCATTTTTAGTTGGTGCAACTAAATTTCTATGAAGGTGTCATTTTAAAGTGATTCTTAATATGTTACTTGTGAAATATGCCTTGGACTTTATTTATTTATTTTTGTTAATTTCCTTTGGACTTTATTAAACAAGAGTATATTACTTTCATTTTTTAAAGAAAAAAAAAAATGATTATGGTGAGTCTTACATACACAATAACTAATAACTTTTGTTGGATGGATCTAAAAAAGTAGGCAAAATTTATCCATTGACAACCCTAATAAAAAATTCATTTTTTTTTTTCGTTAACAAGTTGCTGATGTAAATACTCAATACATACCTTTTGCAACCACCATGTGATGACAAATGGAGAGAAGGGGTGAGTTGGTCGGGAAACGTGTTTTCAATTTTTAGGATTTGGATCTTAATAATGATTTTATAGAGAGACAAAATTATAATAAAAAAAGTAAAAAAATAAGTGGGCGTAATGAGACTTTTTGTGGTGTAAATAGAGAGTCATCCAACCCTTAACCCAGCGAACAATTGACACAATGTTAAAAATTCAATGATAAAATTGATGTAATTAAATAAATAAAAAAACCAAATTGATATAATTAAGAAGCAATATTGATATAATTTAATCCCCAACTTATTAGAAAAACAAACAATATATTAATTCCAAACCATAGTCGTAGTGAGGTACAGCGCATATCATCACTACCATGTTTCCTCTGGATTATGAAAATGAAGCTTATCAAGAAAGCATTTGCAATAAAAACAACAAAAACTTTAGAACAAATATCTCTAGGTCCATCATGAAACAAAGAAAAAGTCTGCAGTTCCAGACTTAGCCACTTAAATATTTTTTTGGTGGAAGATTTTATGTAGTATAAGATTTATATATGGAAAATTTGATTTTGGCAGAATTCTACTCAATTCAAACCCGATAATTCACCAAAATAATTATCCTAGAAATCCCAGAATTGACATGCCAAACAAACTAGTAGTTAATCAGTTAGTAGAGAAACTCTTTTGTTGTGATCTGTTTTGCAACTACAAAACAGAGTAAAACTGGAGATCAACTTACAACTAATTTCATTCTCTTACATGTACTAAAAGTAAATATAAATAGGTGAGAGGAGTATGAAAAAAAGGTTTGTAATCTGTAATTCAAATCATCAAGTTTCTCTTATAAAATATATTATATATATGCAAGCATCTAGATTTCAGGACAAGTACCTCATTATCAATAGGTTTTTCTGGTTTCACAATTTATGGTGTACCTAAAAGTTGAAAAGGTAAGAAATTAGCTTGATCTGAAAATTAATAAGCATTTGGGCTACTGTGAAAACCTAAACTAAATCAAATAAATAAAAATTTAAAACTTGGGTCTACCTTCAAAGCTTTTGTCGAGACTACCGGCTCCTTTGAAGAGTTGATCAAAGTGTGGCCTGCAGTACAAAACCCACCCAAGTTGCACCCCTAATGATAACTAATCTGTAACTCATTTTGTTTAGGGGGGGAACACAGCACCTATCTGCAAATGCCGTGAAAGACTGACGGAATTTTTTGTTCAAAAGAAGTTTATCGAGCAGCTCATTAGGATCTATGACCGCAGCTGATTCCCTTTGTAATAGTAGACCGCTATCAGGTATCCCCAGAGCCTGACCCATTGTTGCAAATTCCAGGGTATCCTTTTTCCTCAACCTCATTTGGGAGACTAGAGGCTGAGAACTTGATATAGAAAAGAAAACAAGAACAAATATACTTGCCTGTGTAAACAAGATTGCTATAAATGTTAGCAAATATATGGGCATTCATAGACAAGCTAATACAAACCTCCATGTTCCCGCCATGAGGCTTATACAATATAAACTCAGGAAATTTGAGATCATTGGCAATATTATGATGTTCAACAACTCGTCCCCGCAGAACTATTTTGAAGCTTTGAGGTACCCGTAGGTACAAAATGGAAGAATATACCTGTGTATCTTGAAAAAGAACTTGATTTTAAAACCATGAAGGGAAGAAGAGACCACTCTATTAATCAACTTCATAATGTAAACTATAAATTTACACGAAGTGAATAATGGTAAAGGTTAGCAATATGCTGGTCAGAAACTTGATTTGGACGGCAACCAGTCTGAAGCAGCTTTGGGTCTGCAATAACACGAATATCCTGCAACATGGTATTACTTACAAGTAGGCTACATGATAAATATAACTTAAAAGATCCAACAGAAAGGAGTAAGAGCAAAAGGATGAAAGGTACCTCCGCATCCAAATCAAAATCTAGTTCCATATCCCCATTGTCATTTAACCAAAGATTGTATATAACAATCTTTGTTCCATGATTCCCTATATCATCAAACTGCCCACCGGGTCAATAAGGATATCAAATTGCACGGATTGAAGCTTGAAATGGTGGGAGAGATATAACAGATATTGATGCATCAAGAAACAAGAGAATTTCTGGCAGTTCCCTAATGGAAGTAGTTTCACGTTTAAAATTTATATACATAGCCAATAACATAAAAGTTCCATGTCTACAACAGGGAGAAAAATTAGTGTTGGAACAAAAAACAAACAAATAAATAAGTAAAACAGAAAAAAAATACTTATTCTTATTTTGAGAGTTCACATAAATCTTGAATGTTCATTTGAAAATTTCATATAGTCTTATCACACACTTAATTAATTCAAATTTTTTACTTGAGAACCAAACCCCATCCCATTCTTTATTTTCTGTCACTAAGCAAGGAGGCTAACAGACTTAACAACATCTCAAATATCATCAGTAAAAGCAGCATGCAAATGAGAAACTTGAAATGGTCATCACTAATATTAATCCTATTACCATTATTACAGTAAAATTCCATGTAAAGGCATCTTAATGATCATAATCCGCATCACAGAAAAGATCACAAACAAAAGAAAGAAAGAAAAAAAAACAGAATTAATATGTGATGATGGAAAAGAGGATATGTAAAAAAATAAAATTAGCAATCACTGCCAAGAATCTTACAATAAAATCATTTTCATATGGAAGCCACATGTAAGAAGATAAAAATAATAAAATGATCAGAAAAAAATACCAATAACTGAACAATATAGGTGCGTAATCAGCATAATATGATGGCAGAAAAAATATTACCAAACTGTTTATCTTCCCCTTCAATAGAAGGGGAATCACTCTCTCATAAGAGACTAATGTTCAACTTCAAGCATAAATTAACACAGTCAACAATGTACCACGCCAGGCATTGGTGAAGGTAGACTAGGAAGAAGAAGAGAGAGAGAGAGAGAGAGAGAGAGAGAGAGAGAAATTTTAATGTTCGATTTTGGATTTTGGACTTGCGATTTGATGAAGAACAGATCGATTTTGATGAAGAACAGATCGATTTGATGCAGAACAGATCGAATTCGAGTTTGATGAAGAACAGCTAGAGCAAAGCCCTCGAGCACCAGAGATCGATGAAGAATAGCTAGGGAGTTCGATTGCGAGCGACAGAGATCGATGAAGCGCAAACCATCGAGGGTCTTGGATCTGCAATCGAGCAAATCGAGGGTTGAGAATGAGAAATTGAGAGTGTGTGTGTGTGTTTAAAACTGAGCGAGAGAGAGTGAGAGCTTCAAATCGAGGGTTTTGGAAGAGAGGAAGACTGAGTTGTGGTAGGGACTGAGAGGGAGAGACTGAGTTCAAAGAGACGGAGGCTTTGACGGTCAATACATTGACCCAATACGGCGTCGTTTCACTGAGATCAGACACAACGTTTTTGAAAACGTTGTGTTACGTTAACTTACAATGGCGTTTTCTAAAACGCCATAAAAGAAACGCTGCCATAGCCCACTTTTCCTGTAGTGAAAGATGCCACAACATTTTCCAATACACCCATTGCCCATGTCTCATAAAACATTGTAATAATCGCACCTTCATAAAACATTTTCCAATACGAGAAATGGAATGTAATAATCGCACCTTCATAAAACATTTTCCAATACACCCATTGACTGATATAGATTTATGTTGTTTCATCCTACAAAAGAAGTCTTGAGACAATTATAAAAATATATTTGGTTGATAGAGATGCTACATTTCCATCTTGCTTTGAATTTCTTGCTTAGATGTCAATTATTATTATTATTATTATTTTTTTTAACCTACATAATCCAACTGCTAACAAGTTCTCTATGTAGCCATGACTACATACATCTATAACTAGCAGATGGAGTCCATGTATAGTTTGACTAGGTTTAGGTTCAAGTTCTTGGATGATTCGAACTTGAATGGCTAGGGATTTGGCAATGAATCTGTAATACACAAAGTATTGACTAAATGCAAACACGAGATGAATCTGTAATACACAAAGTATTGACAAAGGGGTACTCTCAGTTTTACCACAACCAATACATCAAAGTTTACATGAATCTGTAATACACTAGGCAACCCCCTTAAGATTTTTCAATCATTAGTTTTTGGGGTATAATACAAAATACACTCTTTTTTTACATATACAAAATACACTCTTTTTTTACATACTTTTTTTTATCACATATATGTATAAAATAAGAAAGAAAAGAAAGAGCTGATATGCAAGTATGGAGCCTAAATCAAGGATCTGGCTGTGCTAATATTTTCTTATATTAATAAAAATTTCAGCTGAAAAATAAGAAGAAGAATAATTTTTTTTTAACACATATAAGAAAGAGCTGATATGCAAGCTGAAATTTAAAGAAGAAGAAGAAGAATTTTTTAAAAAAAATATCTTACCAATCATAACTCCTTGCTCATGAACTAGCACAGCCAGATCCTTAAAAATCTCATTCACCTCACCAATCTGCTGTTGAATTTCTTCGATCCTTTGTTCTCTTTCTTCAATAAATTTTTAATTGAAAACAATATCATTCTCCAACATTGCCACCTCCTGTCTGCACTAAATTACATTGCTCCAGAGGAGCTTATTATATATAATAATAACAATTCACACATGATACAATGAATCATTTACAAAAAAGATAACCATTATAGTAGTCTCCATATAATTGCTACATAGTCAAGCCTAAAGTTTCTAGCTAAGTTCAGTTGTTCACCTTTTAGATTGCACAAGAAGAGCTAACTGTTCATGACTCTTCGCTGAATCTATCTCCAGCTCATTGCCATTGTTGCTGCACAAAATTTGATCAAGGACATTAGATGAAATATTCCAAGTCAATCAGCGGCAATATGTGTGAGACATCAACTAATTACTCCTTAGAATTTAGCAAGTAGCAAAATGAATAACAGACGCAAGTAGGGAAGGTGAAGCTGTGTTGTTATCGGAGGCAAAATGAATAACAGAGGCAAAATTAATTTTGGCAACTAAAAATACAACAGGAACAGGAACAGGAACAGGAACAAAAATAAATTAAGACATGTTTTGGATAAAGCAACAGGAACAAAAATAAAAATACATTAAGACATGCACACTACATGCTTTTAGAAAGCAACAGGAACAAAAATAAAAATACAACCTGTTTTGGATAAATTAAGACATGCACACTACATGCTTTTAATATAAGTTAGTATTATACAAACACTGAAATTATACTTTCAGGCCCACAAACAAGGTCTATAATATAACTCACCACTCCCATTTCCCAACCACCTTTACAAAGTACCTCATTTGAAGTTAAAACAATAACACATGTTCACAACTCATTGTAAACTCATATCTCAACACAGTCTGTATGTTCCCCAAATCAATTTGCCAGTAATAAACTTTGTAAAGAAGCAACAAGGCTATAAACAAATAAATAAATAAATAAGTTAAAATTGTTGGAGTTCAATTAGATTTTAATCAGGAACATGTAATTGGAAAAATATAAGTCAACAAAACTTCATCAATTTGTGTGTTTCCATTATACAATGCCAACTTGGTCATTTTAAGATTCCAACATTAGTTACACACCTATTTTATAAAATGAATCCCATCCAGCATAAAATAAATTAGATACACACCTATTTTATAAAATGAATTGACATTGGCAGCAACCCTGCTGCTGTAAATTCCACAAAGCCAAAACAGAAACCCTGCTGCTGTAATAAAAAGACAATAAATAGCCAAGAATAACAAAACCAGAAGCGACTAAATAGGTAAGATTACTTGACACATACTTTGTTACTCCTAACTTGAATACCGTCACTCTATATTTTAGTTTGTAAACCTCACTTTCCCCTTAAAAATAAAAGAAATGTTTAAGAAAATAAAATATAGAGGTGTCCTAGTTTCCTTCACACGAGAATTAGATGAAACTGACAGTAGGACTCATACCCACACCTGGCATCTGCACCCAAATCCTAAGTTCCCCCATCCTGCTATTTTCATGTGAAGCAAATCCTAAAGTTGTGAGACATCTTTCCTTCCATTGCCCTTTGGACTATTCCCTGTTAGTTATAAACCCAATCAAAAGTTAGAAGGCCTAGAGAGGAACAGATCTTGACTGACAACTCAAAAAATTTAACCTCCTAATGGGTAAGTAATACAATGACAATTAAGACAATGACAATTAAGACAATGACAATTATTATTAATTATTTCATTAGTTCACCCTATAAATCGTGTTTAATTGAGAAGGTACAGGAAATACAATCAGAAATCACACTAAGTTTAGAAGGAACAGGAAATACGACCTCTTGGTGAGCAGATTCATTGCGTGTATCTTTCCTAAATGACGAGATCCGTGAAGAAGATGAAGCTGCAGCAGTTGCAGCAGCTAGCAGAGCCTGGGAAAATTTTCTCGGTCCCTTGAACCTGCATGTCACAGACCAAATGTCGAACAGTTGGTGAGCAAAAAAAATGTTGATGTGAACAAAAAACAACTTGAAGAAATCTGGCCTGTCAAGATTGAAAGAAATAGAGGAAGGGAGATAGAGACACAGAGACACAGCTCGAGCCTCATATTGTGAGCTTTATTGGCCTACCAGACACCGTATCCACCATGCACCCTTTCATAACCTAGTTTATCTATGCCCACATGGCCGTTGAAATCTCCACCTATAACCAGGTTCTCTCCTACGGGTATCTCCTGTAAGATCTCATCCATTTGCTCCCAAAAATCCCTCTTAGTCTGATCATCTAACCCTACTTGAGGGGCGTATGCACTAATAATGTTCACTATATTCCCTCCAAAAACTAGTTTAACTAGCATAATCCTATCTCCTTTCCTAGTGACCGCCACTATGTGCACAAAATTCCAAATGCTGAGTTCATCCTCTCAAGTGGCTGGACCACCAACAGGTAGTGAACTTTTGGAGATTCTGGTATCAAATAGATCGTATCTCTGTCAATGACCAACAACAGACACTCATATTCCTGTTATCCAGTGGCTTAACTAGTTTTTAATCTGAGTTTGTATTTGTATATGTAAAATCTACACCAATTAAAACCACATTCATGGATTAAAATAATTTCACAAAAAAACAAAGTAATTGATACTTGCTGTAGTAATGACATGAGGTCTCCTCCAACACAATATTCCAAAACCAACCACAAATGAGAGAAGTTTCATACCTAATAATCAATAAAAACCCAAATAGTCACAGTACATGCAATCTTAGATTAATCCTCAAATAAAATGCCAACTTCTAGACGACCTACGCAATTGATGCAGAATTAAATGTTTCAGAAGAGTAGGAGGCCATACCAGGAATAGAATTTTAGAACATTTGGGTGATCTAAAGAGTGAAGAATTTTAACCTGCAGAAAAAACCAAGAAATAAAATATCACCAAAGCATGGATGAGAAAAGCTACAAGCACTCCTATCACTGCATAAGTTCGTCATACAAAGATAAGAATTAAAACTGGCCATTGTAAGGCCATACTAATAGGTCATAAGAATTAAAACAACAACAGTTAAGTAAGAGTTTGTGATTAATGGTGAACTAACAAATAGTTATTCCATACCAAAAATCTTGAATAAATTTGGCAAGAGTGTGAATGGGCATACTCTGTTGTCTTGCGAGGCTTACTTGACAAGCAAAAATTCCTAATTTCAATGATTATGATGCTAAATGCACACAACTCTGCTTTAGTAACAAGCTATCCAATCCACCGAAAAATTACTTCAACCAACTTTAAATGCATAAATGTCAAATGTGTACTTTCAATTCCACTTACCCCCTCCTTGGGCCTTGTTTTAAACATCACATTATTAAGGTTCACAAAATATGTCCAGTTGACAACATTGATCAAATGAATCAAACAAATATCATAGTACCTTTATATTATTCTCATTTTTTTTAAAAAGGTCTTTGTTAAAATTCATTATGTAAGCTTCTTCGCTGCTCTAATCAAACATATAAATTTCATTTTATGCAGGAGATCCAAACCATTTTAAGCAATAGAACCACACACATAATGTGGAAGTGCCAAAGTTCAAAGAAATTCAACCTTCTTTTAGACCTATTAACTGGATATCATGCCTAAAATTAAAAACTACTTTTACATTGCTCCAAATTAAAATTATTTTAGAGGTTATGCTAATTTGATGCATGCACCCCTACATGTACACGTAAAGAGAATAATTACATATTGGTTGTTCAATGCAGATTGGCAAAAAATACATATATATATATAGTTCAAAAACTTTGTATCCATAATAAAAAGGACCAAACAGCTTCAAATTTTCCACAAACTCATCAATTTCAATATAAATCAATTAACTGTTAACCCACAAACCAATTTGAGAAACATAATTAAGTCACCTAATTATTATAGAAATAAAAATAAAATAATAAAAAAAAGAGGATTCAGGCTTACTTCTTGAAGAACCTTGCTCTTCTGTGATTTATCGACACTCTTAATTGCAAAATACTCTATAGTCTTCTTCTTCCTCCCCTTGTATACAGTCTATACATACGAAGAATAGGATATAGTCAGCCAATTATGTGTATATACATGTACATTACCGAGTTAAGTTGAACATATACGTATAACCAAGCAAATTTGAGTACAAGTAGTGAATATTTGAAGATGCGATTCAGAAGCAAACTCGAATCAAATCTAAAAAGAGAGTTACCGAGAATTTGCCACGGCCGATAGCTTCAGAGATGCGGTAGTGGTTCATGATAGCCGTCTGCGAAATTCTAGGGTTTCGAGTTTGGAATAGAGACTGAAGAGAGCGATAGAGAGAGATATAGAAGCAAACTCGAATCAAATCTAAAAAGAGAGTTACCGAGAATTTGCCACGGCCGATAGCTTCAGAGATGTGGTAGTGGTTCATGATAGCCGTCTGCGAAATTTTAGGGTTTCGAGTTTGGAATAGAGACTGAAGAGAGCGATAGAGAGACATATACAGTCTGCGAAATTTTTTAAGATTAAGCTTCGTTTGCCTAATGGATTTTTAATCAAAAACTGAAAACCCCTCTCTCTATCGCTCTCTTCAGTCCCTATTCCAAACTCGAATCAAATCTAAAAACAGAGTTACCGAAAATTTGCCACGGTCGATAGCTTCAGAGATGTGGTAGTGGTTCATGATAGCCGTCTGCGAAATTCTAGGGTTTCGAGTTTGGAATAGAGACCGAAGAGAGCGATGGAGAGAGATATATATAGTCTGCGAAATTTTTTAAGATTAGGCTTCGTTTGCCTAATGGATTTTTAATCAAAAACTGAAACACCCCCCCCCCCCCAAAAAAGAAAAGAGGGCCGTAGTGTTAATAAAAGAAAAATATTTATAAAAATATTTTAAAATGTTATAAATATTAATAATTAATATCTAATTTTTTATTAATATATAATAATTTTTCAAAAATATATATTAATAGTACTTTTTTAAAAAAATTATTATAAATCATCATATCACTCTATCTACTTTTTGTATGTCTTTTCATAAAAAAATTATTCGTCTTTCTAATTTTGTCCGCCAATTTTACCCCTAATGATGTAGAATTAAGTGGCTAAAGATGAGAGAGGAGAGTATGAGACTGCTTGACGTGGGTCTTACTCACATTATTGAAGAGACAAAATTAAGGAATGTAGTAGGATTAGACTTTTCATAAAAGGTTAACTTAAATAGTTAATTCCCAAACGGGACTTTAATTACGCTAAAACTGTTTAATTATTAACGAATATTATTTTAATTCATTCATCTTTGAATTTGTATATATTGAATTACTCAATTACGAAAATCGTATAAATACATATTTTTTAGAAAATGTGTAAAAATGATAAAAGTGATATATTTTTTTAGTTGAGAGCGTCAAAGTATACAAGTTCATAGATAATGAAATAAAATTATGTTTATTAATAATTAAGGGGATGTTGGTGTAATTGATCCAATTCTGTAGATACTTTCGAAGTTTTCATTCAACTCTTTTTGGGAATTCCACTTTTCTAAATTTATGAATTGTAAATGATTATATCTATATATATATATATTTATGGGCGACTGAAGGTTAAAATTTTTGGTCAATTAAACCCTTATTAACTAGTATCTTATGGGTAATAAATTTTAAAATGAGCATACATCTTTTATGGCACATATATAATTATTACCAGGATCAGTTAAATACTCATTAACAATAAAAAAATAAATAAATGCTTTTAGCAGATATTTTTAATAATCATGTATTAATTAGTATACTAACAGATAATATGACATAATTTCAGAAGTTTTTAATATTTATAATTTATATAATGGGTGAGATGAATAATAAGGTTATAACACTAATTGATATATATAACATTACCAAATATTTTTTGATGTTGTAATGTAGATATAAAATTTTTGTTAAAAAAATGTAGATATAAAATTTTGCGCATCATCATCTTGTAAGTTTACTTTCTTGATGCTTTAATATCAAACAAAAAACCACATGTAATATGAAATTAATTGTCCGGGACTTTAATAAATAAAATAAATAAATAAATTGACAAAAAAGGGCTCAGCTGTGGGTCATGTACTCTAAAACATTTTTTTATGATGAAATTATTTATTTTTATCTCAAGAAAACAAATTTTTTTTTTTAAGGAGAAATAATCCATCAATTGATGGTGGGATTTTTTTTTTTACAATTAATGATAAAATTTACAATTTTTAATTATTAAAGTTATAAATTTTTCCTTTAGTATGTAATTATTTGTGAAAGACCCACCTTATTTGCAATATTTAGTATCAATATTAAAATTAGGAAAAATTAGTCTAAGGTCCCTCTTCCATTTTTAGTAATGGAAGATATCCATAATATTATTTTATAATCTCTAAGGTCGCTCAACCTTACACCTATATATCACAAAGAAATTTGACTCTCTCAAATCAAATCTCATTTATCTCTCTCTCTGTGTCTTCCCCCCAAATCTCACTTGATCGAATCCCCAAATCTCTCTTCCGAAAACGAATCGGAATCCAAACCCAAATTTGAATCCAAATCCAAAGTCAAAGTCGAAATTGCATAGTTCATCAACATCACGTAATTCTCTTTCTGAATCTGCAAATTCATCAACCCAAATCCGGCGACGCAATCTGATTATAGTGCCCTAGATTGTTCAACTCCGGTTGGTTTCGCCGGAGAAGAAGCAACTTTTCCGGCAAGTAATCGACGAATTCAACCCTACTACTACCACCACCCTATTTTTGCTTCAACTTCGGCCTCCAATTCCTTCTCGTGTGCTTCAACATAGCGAGGAAGAAATTTATGGTGATGAGATTTTAGTGCCAGATGGGCAAAGACCTTGCATATTGTATTGCAATTTTTGGTGATGAGATTTGAGTAACAAGTTATGAGCCCGTGGACCATCCTCGAGTTGTTTAAGGGCTTGAACAGTTGAACGAAGCTCAACACTACAAGTAGAAGGCTGGCAAACAGCCTCTGCAAGTTGATCAACTAATCTTTGTCTTTATTCTGTGATAATAATCTTCAATGATAAGAGTGTAGACAGAGTCAATGTTTTAGTGGTGAATTCTACGGGTAACATTAATGTTCCAGACCTAGTTGTAGTTGGAATCAAGTAAAGTAGGTATCTGGTTTGTTAAAATTTTTATGGTTGTTCAAATTTCTTTAGTAGGTGTCTGGTTTGTTCAAATTCCTCTGTCTAGCTCGACTTTCTTCGCGCCCCCTTTCGGAGAGCTCGAATTAGTCATACAGTTCGGACTTCTGTCACAGTTCTGAATCTAATCTCACAAAGTGCAATGTAAAACTGATAAACACCAAAGAGTCCAATCCGCCAAATCTTTTTGAAAAATCGATTTGAAATCAAATAATGCCAAAATTAGACTACTTTGCCAGGTTACAGAGTCGCCATCTAAATATTTTATTTTGAGAAATTTAGGAAACCCTGACTCGTGCCCAAGGGCCACGTGTCTGTCATCACCAAAGTTGTCTCGGCTCAGGAACTTGGATATGAGAGGGGAAGGTCCTAAAATGAGCACCCACGTTCGCCCGATCAAAGGATCGGTCTCTACTATCATGATATGATGTTTTATAAATATTATGTGTTCTTGTCTGGTTATTAGACTAACTTTACTATGTGATGCACACAAACAAGTATAGACTAAATCGCAAGAATTGGAACATCTCAACTCATGTTTATTTTTTGAAAATGGTTTGAAGTTGCCACCCTCAAATGGGCTTATAAATGCGGGTTTGCCACCTCAAGTGAGCTTAAAACATGATTTGCCACTTCGCAAAGTGGGCTTAAAACATACATTCGTTGAATTGTTCCAATTCAAACAACAAAGCCTTCATCCACAGGCATTCATGCAGTTTAGCAAATAAGCAAATAGCCTCATGGCAAGCACGCTATCATGGCAATACTCACACTCATGCAAGTATGCTAGAGCGTAAAACTTACAGTGTACTCAAAGCCAAAACAAAAGCTAGTTAGAAATATGCATGATCCTAACTATGTTAAGATGCCTAATGCAACGCATGCAATAATGCAACTAAACAGGTTCGACTACCTAATCATGGTATTTGCAACACTTTGATAGCATGCTTGGAAACACGTATTCAAAGAAGTGTATTGAAATTGCGATGAAGTTTAAATGATGCGCCGAGCCTCGATGCATGCAAGACAAATGAATGATGCAAACATGCAAGCATAAGGTATGCTAATTGAAACATGTCCCTAATCTAACCATCGAAAGTGAGTAAATAAAATGGAGAAAGAAGTGCGGTTGGAAGACATGCACACACACACGTACGCTTATTACAACATTGCACCCTCGCGAAGGATGGTCCGAATAAATAAGCTAAGCTACACTAAGCTAAGCTAATTATTACAAAACGAACTAATTAACTAATATAAGCTAATTAATTATTACAACACAATTGAATAACTAGCTACACTAAGCTAATTAAGATATTACAAAACGAATTGAATGATTAGCTATGCTAACTAACTAGTAAAGCAATTTAAACGGCCTCGAGGGACGAGGGATGCATGCATGCTCAGTTGTTTTCTCCCGAAAATGCTCTTGCTTTGCCATCGGATGCCTCTGTTTGCACTCATTTTGATCACTGAAAATTGTACCAATTCCCAGAATGCTTCTACTCCAACACAGGAACACTTGCACAAAACTTTACTGGTGGTCGGTCGCCACAAAAAAGTGGTTGTCGGCTACCTCAAGTGGCCGGTTAGCTACTGCAAGTGGCCGGTCGGCCACTCCTATTTCTGGACTTCTGTTTTTGCTGCAACAAAGAGCAACAGAGGCAAAATAAAGCATTTTCAAGGAATGTGTGTATTGCTACACTCCTTATCATTTCTCAAGCTCAAAAGAGTGTAGCTCTTGGCTCTCAAGTCATCAACCAAGCATTTTCAATGCATGATGGCTAGAAAAACCAAACTTGTACAAAGTCAATGAATGCATAATTAAGACTCAAAGGACCACCACCCTATCATGCATGATCGAGGGTGTCGGTGACAAAGAAAAGTGACATGTTTCATCACTTTGACTATGAAACGTCCCATTTTTCTTGTGTTTGGATTAACGTCCGATCCAAACACATGCAATGCAACACAACATGCTTATCTTGCTCAAGTTTTACTTGGTTCATTTTATTTACACATTTTACATTACCGATTAGTCTTTTAACCGATTAAGTCCAAAGTGAGAGTCCTCTAATTGGAAAGAGGGCCTAAGCCACAAGTACCTTGAGCATGAAAGAGACCTCATGTTGTTGGTTAGTAGAAACCCTCAAGAGAGGATTAAAACCATTAGACATGAGAGTCTCAATTCCACACTTAAGCCAACAAGGGGCTCAAGGCCATTTTCAAAACAAAATAAAAAGTGAAGAAAATGGGGAGGTTGCAGATATTTTAGTGCTGAAATGGCATGCAAAAAGACACTAAATCATGCAAGCAACACATGCAAGTCATGCTTAAGAGCCTAAAACGTTAGACTAGTGAAGATCATAACACTATAGGCATGCAACACAAAGCTCAATTGACCAAACCAGCTCTGGAAAGAGTTAAAACATGTCAAAATAGTGGCTAAAACATGCTAAGATTGTAGCATAAAAGGCTAGAAAAATATGCTCACATGTTAGCTTGCAAACAAGACTCAAAACTCAACTCTCAAAAGCAATAAAAGAGTGAAATAAGTGAGAGTGTGACAGAGCTATATGCACTGAAATCACATGCAAAATGATGCTATAACATGCAAGTCACTCAAACACTTCATGCTTAAAGCCTCAAAATAATGAGTTAGTGAAGACCATTACACTATAGCCATGCAATACAAGCCTCGAAGGACTTAACCAACCCAAAACAGAGTTAAAGTAGGCCAAAATAGTAGCTAAAACAACTTGAAGTTAAGCTAACACAAGCTACAAAAAAAGGCTAAACCATTAAGCATGCTAGACTAGTAAGCACAATTGCACTACAAGTATAAAAAGCAAGCAACAAATGCTCCAAACAACGCAAAATAGAGTTGAAACATGCAAAAACAGAGCTTAAAACATGCTTGAACTAAGCTAACACAAGCTACAAAATCAAGCTAATATGTGAAGCTAACTAAGCATGGAAGCAAGACACAAGGAAGGGAGGCTAACCCCTTCATTTTTGGACTTCAAAACATACTTTTTACCACTGAAATAACTCTGAATTTTAGTGGTTTAAAGGCTCAAAAAGTTTGATTTAAAGGTGGTAAGAAATGGCACAAAATGCTTCACAAGCCAAAGAGCACAAAGAGGAGACAACCCCCTAACTCACCAAGACTTAAACCACCATTTTGAAACCTTAAAAATAAAGTTTTTTATGGTTGAAAAACCAAGTCAAAACAGTGTAAAAAAATAGCCAAGCAAGTAACTAAAACAAAGCTTAAATGAGGTAAACCTTATACTTTTGAAGCACAGTACCAAACAGCCACAATTCTGAGCTAAAACCAGCCTTAAGAGCTCAAACTATGCCTCAAAGGACCTCAACTCCAAGATGAAGATGTTTGGTCAAGGGTCTTAGTGCCAAAGTGTAGAGAATTCTCACTTTCAAGCATAAAACAAGAAGAGAGAGAGAAAAGGAAAAATTTGCTCCAAATTGTGTAACCCCCCAAAATAGGGGAGAGACCCCCCCTTATATAGAAAATCAAGCTAAAGGCTTGTATTCATCCCTCCATACACATGTATAGAGATAAGCATCAGTGAACAACAGCTGGCATAGTTGGCAAATAAATATTTGAAAAAGGAGGAAAACGGCCGTCGACCATCATTAGTGGCCGACCGGCCATCAACATAGCCGACCGGCTACCACTAGTGGCTGACAGGCACAAGTCATGGCCGGCAAGCTAGGGGGATGGCCGACAGGTTCCCCTCTTCTCCAGAAGTGAAGCAACAAGCTCTTGGCCCACAACCAAGCACAAAACAGACAAGATTAGAGACTCCAAGGTAAGGCACTCAGTCGAGACCTTCAGGGACTCAAAACGAACATGAGCAAGCACAATCATTCGGTGTTCAAACGATGACGTCCAAGTCTTTAGGACGGTCAAAAATGGGGTGTCTACACTCTGGTTGTTCAAATTTCTTTGGTAGGTGTCTGGTCTGCTTTCTACTTTTCAACTGTAAATTGATTATTCTTATTGTGTTTATGGTTCTGACTTTGAATTTTCTCTACATTAGCGATTTTTTCAACAAAATCAAAATTTCTCTCTCTAGAGCCAATGTGTAAACCATGGAACATATTTTGCTTGAGGTTTATGATTTTTAACCAGAAAAGATTGTGAGGGGGAATTTCTCTGGGTTGGAGAGGGGGATTTTCTCCGGTTTGAGTGATTTTCTCTGGGTTGAAAAGGGATTTTCTTTGGATTTAAGTGAATTTCTCTGGGTTAAAGGGGGATTTTCTCTAGGTTTGGGTGAATTTCTCTGGGGTGGAGGGAAGATTTTCTTTGATTTTGAAGAATTTCTCTGGATTGATGTGAATTTCTCTGGGTTTGAGTTGTGGAATTTTCTTTCACTGCAACAAGGGCTTTGATCTTAACTTTTAAAGGATCAGTTTTAAAGGATTTCCATAAAAGAAGGGCTCTTGAGGTATTGTGATTATCCAACTGACTCTCACTTACCCTCTTGCTATTACCCAGTTATGTCTTTAATTTTCTTTCAATGGACTGTTTGGCTTTTGAGAAAATCATAATTTCTCTAGGAAGAGAATTTCTCTGGGATGGATCCAGAATTTCTCTAGGATCGAATTTTCTCTGGATTGATGTTGAAGGATCTTAGACATTATGAAAATATTAGATGTCCTTCATGCTATAAAATCTTAATGTCAGGAACCTTAAAAAAAAGGAATATTTACCATTAAATCACATCCCAGGAACAACTATACCAATCAATCCCACTTTTGAAATGGTGATCGGATAAGTCCTACTGATTGAGAGGTTTAGATCTATGTGATCCTATTTTCCAGGTTTCGTGGTTAGTCGTGGTCATTTATACCCTTTATTATTTGATTTGGGTCTATTTTAAAGGGATTACCTTCATTTTTGGTAAGTTACACGTTACAGTCATACACATTTCCACCATTGACTGTTATGGTTTTGGGTTTTTGGGATGGGGCGGTGTTGTGTGGTCCATGTGACACCGCAGTAAAGGTAGCATTTTCGATCATTTATTTCGTCGTTGTTATGGAGGTATGTATTTTTATTTTATTTTTTAAATAACACAAAGTTGTTTTGCTTTCTTGGTAATATCAGTTTTTGTTATGGGGTTGTTTGTGTCCATGCCATTGTGGGTTAAATGAGGGTTTTGGGTTTTTGGAGAGGGATGGTGCTACGTGGTCTGTGTGACGTTACAGTAACGGTACCATTTTCGATCGTTCAATTAGTCCCTATTATGCAGGTATGGGTGGGGGTGGGGGTGGGTGTATTTGATTGGTAAGGGATTTGTGGGACAAGTTGATTTCGGTGTTAAGGGAGTCGGAAGATGTGTGTGTCAGTGTCTGGTGTGGGTTTTTTTTTGATGTTATGTTAAATATATACAGAGGATGGACACGCATGGCATGTTGGTTTGTTGTTACGGTAATACGAATGTCGCAGTCAATTTGCAAGCCCTGTTTCATTACCATGATCGGGTGAATCGTGCGTGTGGAAATTTTTGTGGGTTGACAGCTGAGAATGTGAGTTTGTTTATCAAAATGCCAGGTTATAATAACTTCACATTACAGAATGATGTTGATATGGAGAACATGGTCTCACTTGCGCAGTCTTTTCGCCTACAATGTGTTGATGTCATCATTTAGTTGCGAGACATTGAAGATGCCGATAACATTGACACAATGCACCGATTGTCCCATGTTAGACGTATGGGGATGTTGACGATACCGACGTGGATGATGAACAAGATTTGCTAGCCAAATTTTGTCCTTATGTATAGAAGGTTTTTTTGTCTGCTTCGTGAGCTAATAGGATTCAACATGTTACCGGACTCAGATATAAGTTTGACAATTGATAAACTCAGACTGATTGTGAAACTACTAACTATGTACCGAAATGACCGTAGTATGAACTCATATCCCTCATCTGGAAATGATAGGAATGGAACTGTTATCCTATCTAATTTGATAGAACGGTGAGTTGATGAAACCCTTTGTATAACTGATAGAATTTCTGTTGGATGCTTGTGCTTTGAACTTTTACTTGAAATGATTGAACAGAACTTGCATCTGACATGACCTGGTCGAACTTTCATCGAATTGACCTGAGGGAACCCTTATTGAGAGCTATTACTTGATTTGCTTACAATGTGGGGAAAACCGGGTATGTGGCATGTGATGACTTACCCGGTATTACTATTATGACCATGAACCTTTTTGACTAGGAAATGACTATTTTGGTAATTACTGTACTTCAGAACTGATGGGATCTGTTGACAACAGACTGGTTTTGATCATCAACTCCGACTGTCTGGAAGTATATGTAATCTGTGTGACTGTTGTCGTATTGACATGTGTTATGACGGAATCTGTGAGAACTAGAACTGATGAATAGTAAATGAATACTTACTTCAGAACTTTGCCTACTGCTCTGGGAGTAATGTACAATTCGCCTTACATTCGCGATAACTCCCGAAGGAACTGGACTGACTATGATGGATTACCGAATTGAGAACCAAATTGAACTAAGACCGGGTGAACAACTCGGAAGAGAATGAATCGAAACTCTGTAACTTAACGGGGGAAATTACTTATGAAACTGAGACCAGTGCAAATCTATAACCCCGATAAATACTTGATATAAGTAGGGTAAATACTACTACACTGCTACTGTACTGTTGCTGTATTGTTACCGTTACTGTTACTGTCACTGTACTGACACTGTTATGTATTACTGTGCAACTGTATTCATGTTCTATGTCACGAAATAAATTTTGTTTCTGAAATGCTATATGCTATATGCTGAATGGTTGTTCGATTTCTAATATATATTCGTGACTCTTGGTATTATGTAATATATGTTAGCTGCCCGGTATCGGAAGTTCCTTTATGGAACGTATATCTGTCTGCTCTGTTATCCGTACCGGAGGCCTCGTCATGAGGGCTCAGCTTCTGCACTGTATCTATCCTATACTGTATCTGTTCTGTACTGTAACTGTTCTGCACTGTATCTATTTTGTATCTGCTCTGGTAGTGCTAACGAGTGCACCACGTATGCTTAAGTAAGAATCATGGCATCTATGTATGCTCTGGACAAGAATATGGAAAGGAATATGTACTCGAA
The DNA here is from genome assembly GCA_022316695.1 of Camellia oleifera. NCBI lineage: Eukaryota > Viridiplantae > Streptophyta > Magnoliopsida > Ericales > Theaceae > Camellia > Camellia oleifera. The sequence continues at coordinate 33,315,924 of CM039318.1, forward strand.
ACTGTCCTTGACTGAAATCTGACTGTGCATAAGATTCTGTTTTAACATGATCCCAATCTTTATACGTGATTTCTGATTCTGATTCTGTTTCTGTGCATTGCTAAGATTGAGATTGGGCCATGAACCTGTTTATGAATATGATTACACTCCTGTTAAGAATGAAAGTTACCGTTAGGATAGGCATCATCTCTATTGTCATATGTTAATCCGAGTTTGGAGGACCAAACTCTTTATAAAGAGGGGAGACTGTAACAACCCTCGTCACTGTTTACTGTTTGACCACTGATTACTGTTAAATTGAGACTGATTATGATTGATAATTGAATTGCTTGAAATACTGGACTGACTGACTAAGAACCGAGACTGATTGATTGACTGTAACTGTTTAAATGCATAAGCTATCTGTTTGACTGCCAAATCATCTGTTCTCGTCCTATGCATTAAACTGCAAATTGAAGGCCTTATCGGCGGCCGAACCCGAAATCGATTAGTGTTTTATGATCGTTGGACTTTATATGTTTTTATGGTATATTTATCTGAAAACTGATTTGGTATGACTAAACTGTATTAAATTGGATTAAATTAAGCCAATTTCATAGTTTGACTTAATTGCCACATTGCCATCCTTAGTGGCCCACTATACCAACATTTTGATCTTCATATTACACTTGAACCAACTCATTTCATCAGCCATCTTCTTGCACTCAACCGACCAAGGAAGAGTTTTAGAGAGAGAGAGTGAGAGAATTGACTTGATCTTGAGAGTTTGGCTAGAAAGTTTGAAGGAGTTGCTAGAGAATTGTTAAATTGAGCTTCCCTATCCTAAATACAAGACTTAGGTAAGGAATTTATCTTCTTATTGTTGACATTGAACAAGTTCTTGCATGATTCATGCTTCATTGTAGAACTAAATCATGATTGAGTTTAAATATGTTGGATTATAGCATATATCATGCATGCATGCTTGAATTGTTGAGTTGTGAGTGGTTTTCATGGCAAAATTGTACATGCATGCTCATATTTCTACAAGAGACCATGAACTCATCATGTTTTGAAAGATTTGACTCTTTTGAGCTTGTATTTAAAGCTTTGAAGGTGATTAAGCCCATGCATGTCTTCATTGGTGAGTTTCAAGTTGTTTTCATGGAAGATTGGTACATGCATGTTTGTTTTAGAGTTCTAGCCCATGATTTCATCTTGATTTTGAAGAAATGAGCTCATTTGAGCAAGCTTTGAAGCTTCAATTTGGTTTAAAATTCATGCATGGCATGTTTGAAGATTGTTCTTGAAAATGGGTTTGAAAAATGGATTTAATTGACTCACCCTTGGGCTTTGATTTCACAAATTGAGCTTTGAAACTTGTTGTATATTGAATTTGGATGTGTTTTCCAGAAATTGGGCCCAAGAGGTCGAGTTTGGAGCTGTAGAATGCTTGGTTTGAGCTTAGGAGACAAATCTGGAAATTCTAGAATTTGGCTTCTTCGCTCGAGCCAAGGATTCTTCGCTCGAGCGACCAACCTTTGTTCGAAGCTACGCTCGAGCGTAGGATTGGTGGCTCGAGCGTAAATTTGCAGCATCCAGTACTTTTACTGTTTCGACAGACCGCTCGAGTGAAGGATTGCTCGCTCGAGCGAAGCCTTTGATTTTGAAAGCTCGCTCAAGCGAAGGAAGGCTCGCTCGAGCGAGGCTCCTATTTTCAGCAAACTTTGCAAAATGTTTTATAAGTGTATTTTTGCATCCTCATCCCATTCTAGGCATTCTTAGGCCTAGTTTAAGGCATCTTAATGAGGATATAGATGTAGAACACACCAAGGCAAATTAGGGATTAAGTTATGATATTTCCCAACTGTGTAGCTTAGTGTGTGTTCAACCTGTGAACTGTGTAGGGTTGGCGACTGGAGACGCGCTCTAGCTTACTATAGCCCAGAACTCTGTGAGTAACAATTGTGTAAAGATATGTTCAAAATGAATATTTTCTGAATGCTGAATTGAACTGTTTACTGAACTGATATTATTAACTGAATGAATGTATGTCCTATATTCTGAACTGTACTGTGGCATCCTTAGCACGACTGTTACTGACTGTTTACTATTACAGAGATCTCTGTCGGTTCCCTTGTTGGAACCACTATTGTTTACTGGTTGATTGGCCATCAACGACTGTTCGGTCTTTTAGACCTACTGTACTGCTCGGTCTTTTTAGACCTACTGTTTACTGTACTGTTATGCTTATGGATGTACCACATATGACTGATAATTGTACTGAACAACTGATAACTGTTTGAAATGATTGTTTTCAATATACTGAAAGGACATCCATTCTAACCCCTTTACGCATTATGTTATTCACTGGGCTTTAGCTCACTGCTCATATATATATGTAGGTGTACAGGCACCGGACCGTTGCTAGAAGCGTCATGGTAAACTCCAGTTTTGTCAAGCCAGCCTATGTGCCTCACTGCGAGGTTTCGAGCCTGTTATGCTAAGGCGTAGGGGTGTTTAGCTTTTTCCCCCTTCTGCACTGTTTTGTCTACTGTATCGACTGTTAGCACTGTTGTACTGTTTAATAGGGATTAAGTCCCCGTACTGAATGATTGTATATAATGTACACACTGTTTTGCCTCTGACTGCATGTATGTATGAAAAATCTTTTGGCATACAGACTGTCACAGCTCATTGGACATTATTTATTTACTGTATTGGCTTCCGCCAGGTCCTAAACTCTGTTTTACTGTATTACTGTTAAGCAGGCCTTCGGTAATCTCGGATTACTGGCTGGTTACGGTGCTAAACCCATAGGGCCGGGTTTGGGTCGTGACAGTACATCACACGTCCGTCACACATGTAGGCTTCACGTTTACAAAAAAAACACTAGCCACTCTCCACCCAAAAAATAAAAAAACCAGCCAACACCCACATTTACTACGTTGTGCACTTTTTTTTCCACAATCCCACCCGTATTGCACACACACCAAGCTTATCTTCATGTGCGTACATTGTTTGTAGAGTCATTATAGGACCACCTCTTAACATGTCACACTAGCCCTCTCTAACATTCAATATGCACACAAAATCATAAACTATTCGACATCATAACCACTTCATATCAAACAAACCCAAATTCCTACATCTAGCCCCTTACCACCACACACCATACGTGACACACACAACACAACACCAATTCACCCAAACCATTTACAACAATCATCATACATTACAAAATTCCACACCAACTAGCAACAAATAAAGTAAAAAAAGAGGACCCTAAACATCATAACCAACTGAAAACACATACACTCCGCAAATTGGACCCCATACTACAAATTCTTCTGACAACACATATACATCCAAACCCTACACTAACAAATAAAGTCAGAAAATAGGACCCCAAACATCAAAAGCAACTAACAACACACACACTCTGAAAATGGGACCCCAAACTACAAAAACAAATGGCAACACATAATCTCTGAAAATGGGTCCTCACATATCCATCTAATAAACCAAAATCAGTAGCAGGGTCTTGTCACATACCTTTTTCTGCCATTGATTCAGTCCACAGGGTTAATCATTGACATAATAAGGCTTTTGATTCATCGTCTTCCTCCCCCCCGCCTCTAAAGTGTGACGACGTAATCAACAAAACGATGCACTATTTCAACGTGACAATCTCGGACTCTCAGCATATTCCAATCATCCGCCCAAATCACGTACAGAATCGCAATTCAATTTTGAAACCTCCCCTAACAAAATGATGATGGGTTGTAGGTCTACGTTTCGGGTATTGTGATTTGATGGCGTCGGGTCGGATTATGTGACACGCTAGACTTGCACCACTAAGGCAAAAACCACAAAAAGCCTTTAGTGTGCTCCCTCACTATGTGGCACCCACAACGTGTCACGTGCCTAGACCTACCTAACCATACAGCACATACACAACACCCCTTATGTACGTAAATTATGTATGGCACACGCGCGATTTCGAAATCACACCAATCCATCTGCAACTCATACGTTAACCATCCTAATGATGGCAAATACTTCATTTTAAAAATAAAAGGACCAAACAGATCATTAGAAAACAAATGGGACTAATTGGAAAAAAAGTGCAACTTTTAAGATTTATTGGTAAATTTCTAAAAAAAAATCCCCTTAAAATTATTCAAAATTTAATATAATACAAAAAAATACATTTTTTTAATATTATAATCAAACACACTTTGAGACTAGTGGGATGAATGATTTAGCATATAGCATTATAGGTGATAAATTATAAGATAATAGATATGATAAATGATTGGATTCGTTTAGGATGTGGGTTAGTTTTTTGATTTTTTTGTTATTTTAACCTGGGGTTAAAAAGCCTCATTTGGAATAGGCTTTTTAGTTTTTTTGACTTTTGTGGAAGGCAAAAATAAATAATTGTGATTTAGATGTAACATTTTGTCTTATTTGACTAAAAAACTTATTTTGGGTTCGTTTGGAATGTGGGCTGACTTTTTGTTTTTTTAGTTATTTTAGTATGTGGCTAAAAAGTATTGTTTCAAATAAGCTTTTTGACTTTTATGAGATAACAAAATGAAATTATTATAGTTTGGATGTGATATTTTATCTTATTGGACTAAAAAAAAAAAAATTTAAATTTATTTTAGCAAAAAAACCTTATTTTAGCTTATGCTAAACGAAGGTTTTGTTTTTTTGTAACTATTTAGTAAAAAATGCCCATTTTAACTTATGTTAAACGAAGGCATAATGAGTAAAATATTGTGAGAGATGGTTTTACAATATTCTTTCTTTCCAAACAGACTTTTATTTGATTTTCACTCCAATGCCTGAAACAAAAAATACTTCAGTCATGGGTGTCAGAATTGACACTCTGACAATTAAGTCAGATTTTGAATGAAAGGAGATAGGTTACATATTTAGAGAATGAAGTAAGTTTGGGTGAATGTGCATACCTCTCTTATTCTATTCATCCTCCTTATATAAAACACCTTGTGTAGATATTTCTTCATATAAATTGAGATTTTTTATCATTATTATAATATCAGAACCCATATCCCTATTACACATCTAGAAAATGATAACTTGGGCCTACTGTCACGACTCAAACCCGGTACCCAAAGGCTCGACATCGTAACAAGATAGAAATAATGTAAGGAAAATGATTTGGAGCCCCAAAAACACCCCCCCTAATCCCCCTAATTTCCAATTTGGGCAACTGTTTCCTTTTTATTTTTTTACTTGATATGGAAATTAGGGGGATTAGGGGGGGTGTTTTAGGGGGATGTAGCAAGGTCCATAATGTAATTCGGATAATTCTGAAGTCACAGCACAAGCGGATAAATTAAATAAATTAAAATAAATAACTGGGTACCAACTGTTTATTTAAAAGGAACTAAAACATAGTTACTTGAACTTCATTGTACTACAAGAGTCTAATAATAAAAGATAGAAAACAAAATAACATAGCGATTCATTTTCCCATCTTGATCCCGCTAAACTTCGTCACCTAAAAGGGATAACAGCTATAAGCACATAGCAGAGTGAGAAATATCATACTATGAGTGTAGGGGCACAAAATGGCCATGGATATTTATTTAAGCTAAAACATTAACATAAATTGAGTTGAGTTGAATACACAAATTAATTAAGTGTTAGAAACTGAAATAATCACTATAACCACGGTACATCACTAAAGTAACAATCACTTCAGAGGTCAATGGATCCATGAAAACACTGGACCACAAAGTGGTCAAACACTAGCCAATGGTTATTTAAGTCCCCCAAGGCGTGGGACTCCCGTGGTGGTACTTACAAAACATAATTGTTTATAAGGTCATAATCAAATATTTTTTTAAAATATAAATAAACATATCCATGGGTTTCCTTTTAAGTAAATAGGGTTCAGAAAATAATTCACGTAACTGAAACCTTTATAAACATAACTTTTATTAATATACTAACAAAACATAACTAGTATAAAATAGATTTTGGTAAATCAAAATATCAGTAAAATACATTTTGGTAACCCAAAGTATAATATAACTCACCTTAACTTAACTCCTTTATCCATTCTTTCCACCACCACTCAAGATGCTCACTCGTGTGTCCTTTTATCTACTTTCTTTTTTTTTTCTTTCCGTTGCCTTAACATGCCACTCTTTCCTATTTATAGGAAGGTAAATCGTGGGTAGCAAGTCACAGAAAGTTCTAAAATTTTGATGCGTGTAAAACTTGGTATTTACTCCGGTCCACCCTTATCCATTTTATTAATTAACTTGTTTGAATTCTATCTTTTACTTGACCATTGACCAATCTATCTTCTTAGGACTTAGACATATTTTGACCATTTGACCATTTTTTTAAATTTAAAAGTTATTACCTTATTTGGTAATTCAAGATGACTCCTAAAACTTACGTATAATGATAAGTTAGGTTCATGTCTAAAAATCTCACTACCCAACTATAAATCGCCACTTACCACTTACTAAAATATTTAATGTGTAATATTTCACAACGTATTTCTTTAACCATAAAATTCCCAATCTCCTAAATTATGCATTTATTTATTTATTTATTATTATTATTATTATTATTTTCTGAGTTCCATTTATTGTAATGTTAAATTTAAAGCATTCAGGTGTCACATTTCTCTCATCCTTAAAAGAAGTTTGTCCTTAAACTTGACGTACCTTGGTTTTCGAAGAGGTGTGGGTATTTGGCTCGCATTTGGCTTTCAGTTTCCCACGTTGCTTATTCGACACGATAGTTTCTCCATAAGACCTTTACGAGGGGTATAGTTTTATTTCGAAGGATCTGATCACGACGATCGAGAATCTGTACAGGTTGCTCTTCGTAGGAGAGATCTTCTTGGACTTCTAGGTTCTCACGATCGACAACATGCTCTGGATCTTGAAGATATCGACGAAGCATCGAAACATGAAACACATTATGGACATTGGATAGTTCGGGTGGAAGCGCAAGACGATATGCTACAGGACCCATCTTTTCGAGTATCTCGAATGGGCCGATGTAACATGGTCTTAACTTTCCTCTTTTCCCAAATCGAATTACCCCTCTTGTCGATGAGATTTTAAGGAACACATGATCTCTTATTTGAAATTCTAAGTCTCGTCTTCGTGTATCTGCATAGCTTTTCTGGCGGCTCTGGGCAGTGCGAATTCATTGTTGGATGAGTTGAATTTTATCACTCGTTATTTGTACGATCTCGGGGCGTAATAATTTTCTGTCTCCGACTTCCGTGCAACGCAGAGGTGATCGACATCTCCTTCCATACAGTGCCTCATACGGTGCCATTCTAATACTTGCATGGTAGCTATTATTATACACGAACTCCACTAAAGGTAGATGATCATCCCAGTTACCTTTGAGGTCTAGGACACACAAATGTAACATATCTTCCAAGGTCTGGATCGTCCTTTCAGATTGCCCATCAGTTTGGGGGTGATAAGCCGTGCTAAACCTTAGAGTGGTTCCCAAAGCTTCTTGTAATTTATTCCAGAAGTGAGACACGAAACGGGGGTCTCTGTCGGATAAGATTGAAACTGGGGTGCCATGCAAGCGAACGATTTCCTTAATGTAGAGAGTAGCGAACTTAGAGAGGGAGTACATGATTCTGATTGGTAGAAAATGCGCCGACTTCGTCAATCGATCTACGGTAACCCATATTGCATCATTCTTCGAGACTGATTGCGGTAGCCCGACCCCGAAGTCCATAGTAATGTGTTCTCACTTCCATTCAGGAATATGGAGTGGTTGCAACATTTCTGCAGGTCTCTGATGTTTCGCTTTAACTTGTTGACAACGCAGGCATTTGGAGACATGGCTTGCTATGTCTTTCTTCATTCTTGTCCACCAGAAGTGTTCCCGCAGATCGTGATACATCTTCGCATTACTAGGATGGATCGCAACCCTCGAGCTATGAACTTCTACTAATATCTTCTTCTTGAGTTTTGGAAGGTCGGGTACGCAAATTTGATTTCGAAATTTTAGTATTCCATTGCTTATCATGAAATCAGGATAGGCCGTGCTTCCTTGTTTCTTGTACTTTTTCTTCAAAAGTTTATCTTCACATTGATGGGCTCTAATTTCTTCAATCAACTCTGGTTATACGATTATGTTGGTGAGCAACCCATTGATCTTGTGGGGAACGAGGATACATGCCAAACTTTTGGTCGTTTTTCGATTTAATACGTCTGCTACTACATTAACTTTGCCGGGATGATGATGGATCTCTATATCGTAGTCCTTCATAAATTCTAGCCATCGTCGTTGCCTCATATTCAATTCATTCTGTGTAAACAGATATTTGAGACTTTTGTGATCAGTGTAGATTTCGTAGGCTACTCCGTAGAGATAATGACGCCAGATTTTGAGGGCGAAGATCACCGCAGCCAATTCTAGATCATGAGTTGGATAGTTCCTTTCGTAAGTCTTTAGTTGGCGAGAGGCATAAGCAATGACCTTCCTGTTTTGCATAAGAACGCAACCCAAACCATTGTATGAGGCATCACTGTAAATTATAAACCCTTCTGCTTCCGCGGGGAGTGCTAGTATTGGAGCCGTCACGAGTCTGTCCTTCAATTCTTGGAAGCAACGTTCCTACTTGTCCGTCCATTCAAAGGGTGTGTTCTTTTGAGTTAGCTGGGTCAAGGGTGAAGCTATCTTCGAGAAGTCTTGCACAAAGCGCCGGTAGTAGTCGGCTAGGCCCAAGAAGCTTCGAATCTCTGATACGTTAGTAGGTCGTGGCCAATCCACGATTACTGCAACCTTTTGGGGATCAACTGAAATGCCATCTTTGTTAATGATGTGACCGAGGAAGTGTACACTAGTGATCCAGAATTCGCATTTCTTTAACTTGGCATAAAGTTTGTGATCACGTAATGTCTGTAGAACTTTTCGTAAGTGGTGTTCATGATCTTCTGGCAATTTGGAGTATATGAGAATGTCGTCAATGAAGACAATGACAAACTCGTTAAGATAGGGTTTGAACACTCGATTCATGAGGTCCATAAAAGGCCGCTGGAGCATTGGTGACGCCAAATGGCATGACGAGGAACTCGTAGTGCCCATAACAGGTTCTGAAGGCAGTCTTTTCGATACTTTCCGTTTTGACTTTTAGTTGATGGTAATCAGAACGCAAGTCAATTTTTTAGAACACTTGGGTGCCTTGCAGTTGATCAAACAAGTCATCAATTCGTGGCAGGGGGTACCGATTTTTGATGGTGACTTTATTTAGCTCTCGATAGTCGATACATAACCTCATTGTACCATCCTTTTTTTTTACGAATAGTACTGGAGCTCTCCATGGTGAGGTACTCGGTCGGATGAAGCCTTTAGTCAGTAGTTCTTGGAGTTGAGTTCTTAGTTCTTTCAATTCTGCCATGGACATGCGGTAAGGGGTCTTTGAGATTGGTTGTGTACCAGGTTGGGTTTCAATGGTGAACTCGATTTCTCGATCAACTAGGGTGCCAGGCAAGTATTCAGGAAATACATCCAGAAATTCTCAAACTACGGGGATCGCATCAAGTGTGGGGGTCTCTTGTTGAGTATCAATCACATAACAGATACAACCACAACAACCCTTTCTTAGCAGTCATTGGGCTGTTATGAAGGACATAATACAGGGAGGGGGAGAGGCTCCAATTCCTTCGAAGACAAGCTCGAGTTGGTTTGGTGACCTGAGGAATACCTTTTTTGCTTTACAATCGATAGAGGCACGATTAGCAGCTAACCAATCCATTCCTAAGATTACATCAAAGGTACTAATGCCAAGGGGTATCAAGTCTACGTGAAAGGTTTCCCTTTTTAAGGATACAATACAAGATTTGTATATATTAGTACTGAGGGCGAAATTTCCAGAAGGAAAAGACACAGATAGTATGTATCCTAAGGGTTCGGGTGTTGATGTTAACTTGGTAGCAAAGTATGGTATAACAAAAGAATGAGTTGAATCAGAGTCAAAGAGAACATGAGCTAAGTGACCACAAACAGAGAGTGTACCAAGAAAAATACTATACTTCTTGGAAAGTGCAATAAATGATCGAAAAAAAGATGATGCAAAAATGATGTTGCAAATCAAACCAAAAAGATGCCATCCAATGATCAAAAAGATGCCATCCAATGATCAAAAATGATGATGCAAATCAAACCAACAAAATACTATACTTCTTGGAGAGTGCAATAAATGTGTAATCAGGACATATAAGAAGAGAGAAATTTGTGGGGGTTTTTTTTTTTTTATGGAAATCATGATTAAGGCAATCAAAAAGCTATGACGACAAATTCTACTACAAACACATAAACTGATCACAAAATTGAATACAAATAGACAATATTTTATTAGAATCGTTAATAAAGTCTAATTTTTATAAATAAAAAAAAGATTCATCTGTTCATATGCATTTTGTGTCTAATTTTGTAATTAATTTATGTGTTTATAGACGTTCTATGACTATAGATTTGAGATGGGTAGGGTATAGTGCCACGTGGATGATGGTCATTGGACAGGGATGGGAAGATACAGGTTGGCTTTGTTTGGGTAAAGAGACAGAGGTCGGTAGGTGGCAGTTATGTTTCTATGTGTTTGTTAAGTTGCTGGGGATTCCTTTGCTCGTGATTTCTAAAGTCCAAATTTGCCCCTGGTTGCATGGGCATGCAAGAGGAAAAACTAGGCGTAAAATGGTCTTTAATGATTTTTACCAGTGTGATCAAAATAATTGCCCCCGTAGATCACGGGATCTCCCAAAAATCAACCAACCGGAGCAAGTGAGAAGATGAGAGGAACGAGTTGTAATGGTTGTTGGATATGGGAAGGGCTAGTGGGTGTTACTGTGGGGTTGATAGGGATGCAGCAATAAGTAACGGTGGTAAAATGGGGTAGAATGGTTGTGGAAGTATGGCAGTAGTGATGGTTGATAGGGAGTACTGGTGGTGAGGTGTTGCTAAGTGAGGAAAGAGCGAGGAAGAAGAATGAAGGAACAAGAAGGGAAGAGAAAAGAAGAAAAAAAAAAAAATGGGGCAAAAATGTACCCCTTAAAGAAAAAAATAAAAAAAAATTGCAAAATTTTCCAACTTTCCACCTTAATGTAATTAAAATTGATTTTCCATTTTTTTAATAAATTTTCACATTTTTTTCCTTTTGTAGTTCTTTTCATATTTAAAATAGCTTTGTTTAGATCTTGAATAAGGCCGACAATTTATCTTCATTGCCCGACTTGCTTCTTGTAAATGAAAAACGAGTGAGATTTAGTTATCCCGTCTCATTTTAATTTATTGCGATTTAATTATTTTATTTTAATATATTTTTTTGAAATTTTTTTAATTCTAGAATAATTTTGAAAAATAATTACAAATAAGTGATAAAAATTATAAATACTAATAATTAAAAACATAAAATTTTTCATGTATTTGTAATAAAATTTTGAAACCACCAACTGATATTTTTTTTAAGGAAAATTTACTTATAAATCTCATTTTGAGTAATGATGATCCATTTAGTTCTAAAATTTTTCTTATAAATCAATTAGTCCCATTGATTTTGAAAAGATAGATTTAATATATTATTCGAAAATTAGATTTACAGTTATACCCATATTTTTATTATATTTCCTCTTTTTTTATTTTTATTTTATTATTATTATTATTATTATTATTATTATTATTATTTTATGTTAGATAGAAATGTAAGGTACGCAATCTATGAGAATCAAATTTTAAATGAATTTTTATATAATTTTTTTTAAATTTAGAAAACATTTTAAAAGGAGTATAAAAATGACTTGAAATATTAGATTCTTCAAACATTTCACAAGGATATGAGATTCTTCAAACATTTCAAAATGAGTACAAAATCTCCTTAGTAAGCTTTAAACAAATGTATAATTTTAAATTATAACACTCTAATATAACATTCAAACGTAACACTCCAATGTAACACTCTAAAAAAAATCTTTAATGTACTTTTCTCAAGCATACCATTCTAAAAAAACTAGTCTAATACTCATATATAGCACACAAAAAAACTCTTTAGTATATTTTTTTCAAACATAACACTCTAATATGACACTTTAAAAAAATTTCTTAGTGTAAAACTTTAATATAATATATAAAAGAATTCTTTAGTGTACTTTTACCATATATAACACCCCAAAAAAATTCCTTAGGCCTCGTTTGGGAACAGGCTAATTTAATAACTTTTTGGCTATTTGACTAAAATGTGATGTAAAAAACACTAGTATGTTTGGGATGACTTTTGGGCTTTTTACGAAAAGATGTGCAAAAAGTAGAGAGAAAATGGATTCTTTAACTTTTTGGTATAGGTTGTTGGCTTTTTGACTTTTTTAGTAATTTTTTGACTTTTTGGCTAAAATAGCCTCTTGCCAAACGGGGCCTTAGTGTAACACTTTAATGTAACACACAAAAAAATTTCTTAGTGTACTTTTTTCAAACATAACGCTGTAATGTAACACCCTAAAAAGAGGATGTGGGATTTTTCAAACCATTCCAAAAGGAGTACAAAAATTTCTCAGTAAATTTTGGACAAATTTATAATTTCAAATTGTGAGTGTTACATTTGAAAAAAGTACACTAAGAAGTTTTACTGTTTTTGTGTGTTATATTGAAGTATGTTACGTTGAAGTGTTTTGTTTGAGATTATATTGATTGGATTGTTATGTTTGGAAAAAAGTATACAAAGGAGGTTTTAGTGTTTTTATGTGTGTTACATTGCAGTATGTTACATTGGAGTGTTATGTTTCGGATTACATTGATTAGAGTGTTAACGTTCGGTAAAAGTACACTAAGAAGTCTTTTTTTTTTTTGATATTACATTGGAGTGTTATATTTAAGAAAAGTATACTAAGGATTTTTTTTGAATGTTATGTTTTAAAAAAGTACACTAAGGAATTTTTTTATTTTTATTTTATTACATTGGACTGTTAAGTTTGAAAAAAGTACATTAAAGTTTTTTTTTTTGGTATTACATTGGAGTGTTATGTTTGAAAAAAGTACAATATGAAATTTTGTTTTAGTGTTACGATGTTGCATTTAGGAAAAGTACACCAATGAATTTTTTAGTGTGTTACATTAGAGTGTTATGTTATTGGAATGTTTGTAACGCTCCGAAAATAAATACAATAACCCATCCATAACATTAATAAATAACAACAGTAATAAAGTAATTATCTTTCATTAGTTTCTAAGAAAGTTTACAAAAGAGTAACATATGCAGATATACATTCACAAGTCTATCCCTGAATCTATAGCATATGTTACATAATAGAATAAATATCAAGCAAATAAGAAATTCCTTAAAGGCTTACAACTTTCCAAGACAATGCTTGGTTACAATAGAGTGGATTTATATCCAATACAGTTAAAGGCCCTTGGCTTGTACAAAACTATAGCTTGCTTTTCGTGTTTCTTTCGGATACGATAGCTCTACAGTTCAGACTCTCATGATTCTGAATATGATTTCACAAGTGCAATGTGAAATAGATAAACACAAATGAGTCCAAATCTGGCAAATCTTTTGGAAAATCAATTTTGAATCAAAATGTAAAAAATAGATTGCTTTGCCAGATATAGAGTCGCCACCTAAATATTTTTGAAAAATCTAGGAAACCCGTGACTCGCGCCAAAGGCCATATGTCCGTCATCACCAAAATGTCTCGGCTCGGGGAACTTAGATACAATAAGAGAAGGTCATGAATTGAGCACCCTACTCGCTCGATCAAAGATCGGCCTCTACTAATCATGATGTGATTCTTATTTACATTATATACTCTTGTTCTGGTTATTAGGCTAATATTACTTTGTGTTGCACACAAGTATAGACTAATTTGTAAAATTTGAAACACTTTGATTTTATGTTTGTTTGAAAATTATTTCAAATACACATCACTTGAAAAAGCGAGTTTGTATGTACATTTAATCAATTTATCCCAAATTATGCATTAAGCATTTAGCCTTTATCCAAAGGCATTCAAACAAGTATATCACTTAAGCAATTAGCCTTATGGTATTCATGCTTGACATTGCAACAATCACATTTATGCAATATGCTAAAGCAAGAAATGCTCACCTAGTACTTCAAGGCAAGTCAAAAGGAATAAAATAGTTAGGAAAAAGGCCTGATCCTAATAATGCAAAATGACTAGTGCAAAACATGCAAAAATGCAATTAATAGGTTCGGTTGTCTAATATGTCATGTAAATCACTTTGATAGCATGCAGTGGCGCACGTATTCAAGAAAGTAATAAGTTACAATGCTATTAAAATGATGATCCGAACCTTATGCATGCGAGACAAATGGATACTTTGTAAATGGAAAATGTTAATTAAAGCATGAAGCTCTACACTATCCATCATAAGCGGGTAAATATGTAACACCCCAATTTTTATACCCAAATGATAACACGATAACCATGGTTCTTTAAAGTAAATCTGAAAATAAATCCCCACACTTGCATTACATGATACAAATAGTCTTCAAGCGATAATACATTCACTTCAAATCAAAATAACATAAACAAATAGATAACCCCAAGGGGTTTACAAGTTTCCAAGATTTAGGCCTGATTACACAAATGGTTATTTAAACCCATACAAATATAGCCCTTGGTTTACGAACAGAGTTACAACAAAATGAGAGCCTTGTGCTTTCAACACATATTTCCTCGCCTTTAGTTAGGCGGAATCACTACATCTTTTCCTGCACAAAAATTTCATAGGGTGAGCATAAAGCCCAGTAGGAAATCCTTAACAAAGTATATACATTTTGTTCAAGTCTCAAGAGATGAATGCACATGCCATGCTATGTCTTTTTGCAAATAAATCAGATCTTCATCTTTTGAAAACTATCATGCTCAATGATGCCATGAAATGTTCATTGTTCAAAACTTAACAATTTAATTCAAGAGACGGTAAATACAACTCTGCTAATCCCTAGGTCGGTGTCTGCAAGTAGACTACACGAGTACTACCAAATTGTCATTTTTACCGGTATTAATCGGAAGGTTCAACACCTATCTGCGCGGGTTTTCAGTCTTTCACCCCAGACTCTCAGGCCAACTTATTCAATATCATCTACGCCACCTATCAAGACTTACCAATGTATTTACCCCAAAACGATTCTATGAAAACTTGTTTATCAACATTCTTTTCTCAATGCAAGTTTTCAAATCAACTTTTAAAGTTTAATGTAATCAAATGAATTGATATGCCAATTTCACAAGATGAATATAAATGTTTTTATTCTAATTCATCATCCAATGAATAACATAATTCGCTCTTCTCAAGTATCCTCAACAATTAGTCATTTCAAGACTATTTCAATGTTTTGAACAATAATTTCTAAAATGAACAACAATTCTCATATTCTAGGAAATTCATCATTTATATAAATATAAATAAGAAATTTTCCAAACATCCATTTATTTTGACATACAAAATAAATATAACAATATCATTCATAGATTTTCAATCTCTTTTAAAAATTCCAAATTTCTAGGTTTTCTCACTAAAACTGTACAACTCAAATCTTTTGAAAGAAAACTTTTCAAAATCATTTTTTCTTCAATCAACGAAGATCAAAACCTATAAGATCATTTTAAAAGAATAAGAGACAAACCCACTTTCAAAATCGCTTAACTTCTTGAATCAACAATCAATTTTCAAAGCTATCGAAGGATGATTTCGAAAAACATTTAGATCTTGCAAAAATATATATAACTCTAAGAAAATCCCTGCCTCAAGTTTTGAAGAAGAAATGAGATGAAACCCCAAAATCAACGGTGTCGAAACTCGATCTTCACCGCACACAATGAAACTGTTGAGAAGTTAACTAACTTTGATGAAGAAACTATGGCAGAACTCTAATGGATCTTGAGAAATCAAGGTTTTGATCCAATTTGGTGTAGGAAAATATAGAGAGAAGGGAGAGGAAAGGGTTTTTAGAGAGAGAGAGAGTCCAAATAGAGTGAGATACACTCAGCCTAAAGAGAAAAAAAGACCAAAATTTTGGACTCACCTACTATCGCACATGCGGTGCTTCTCCCGTACTTGCATTTATTGCAGTAGCCAAACAAGTCCTCCCCTGTTTTCTGCATGTGCGGCTCAAGCAACTTCGAATGCATTTTGCATTTTTGCTTCGGGGGCGCTGCTCTCGAACCTACCAAGGGGCGTTGTCCTCTGGACCCCCGTGAGCTAACCGGGCAGCTTGACCCCTGACATACTCAGTGAAGTGGAAAAACATGAAAGAATTATCTTCCGATACAACTTTGCAAGGCACAATTTGGGTTGGATTTGCATCTAAAGGTTTGGAGACATTACCTGTTCCAAACACACCACTATAACTTGATAACCAAAAATAAGGGGAATACAAGGGAAACTAAGATACATAACACTGTTCAAAACCATACCAACCCGAGTCCGGAACACCACAAGAGATGGATCAAAATCGAGATCACTACAAAATAAAAGGGAGAAAGACGTGGAATTGAAAGACATACACATTATTACAATTGGCCCTCACCCAAGAGGGTCTGAATAGATAAATGAGTTAAGCTAGCTAACTAATTATTACAATACCGAATTTGACTAACCATTCTAGCTAATAAAATAATTACAATACCAACATTAATTAATTAATTACAACACCAAGTTAACTAGCTATTCTAACTAAGTAATTAAATATTACAAGTCCACAAGCTAACGGGCCTTGAGAAATGAGGGAATGGCTTATGCATGCAAATGATTTTCTCTTCCCCGATAATGCCTCTGTTTTGCTGCCAAAAGGATTCTGTTTTGTGGTTAGAAACTTGCATTGTTTTCACCTCAGCCACTGCTATGTTCTATGAGAAAAATGGTACTGCCTGGCTGAAAAAGGTGGCGGCCGGCCAGAAGTGGTGGACGGCCGTACAGTATAAGTGGCTAACCGGCCACTAATTTTGGGTTTCTCTTGTTGCAACATAAAACAAACAGAACATTCTCAAGGGATGTTTGTCTACCCTGCCTTTCCTTATCATCAGACAGATCAAAAGAGGGTAAGGCTTGATTCGTAAGTTATCAATCGATGCAAATTCATTGCATGATGGCCCAAGGACGAAGGGATACAATCTTAATAAATGCAATTAAAGACCCATAAACCCTCTCCTTATCATGGAATTGATCAAGAGAAGTGGTTGACCTTGGAAACTTGAACCATTTTCATCACTAACAAGTATGAAATGACTCGAGATTCCATGAGTTCAATTAACGTCCGATTGAACCCCAAACAATGTTATTATCTTGTTACCTTTTTTAAACCCCAATTTATTACCTCTTTTAATTACCTTTCCATTCATTTGTTCATTTTGTCCAAAAATGAAGATTAAGTCCACTAATGGAGAGAGGTTTCAAACAAAGGATTGTTTTGGGCATGAGAAAGATGTCATGTTGTTGGTAATGAATCCTTAAAGGAATTAAGCCATTAAGCACAAGGATCTCTATCTCAAGCTTCAACAACGATCGGTTAAAACAACTCTTAAAGCAATGGAAAAAAAAAAAACCCAAAGAAAGAAGAATATAACAGAGGTGATTAGAGGTGAATACAAGTATGGAAAGTATGAAATAATGCTATCAACTCAAATAGGGTGGTGGTGGCTAAGGCCTAAAACACCAAACTTATGAAGACCATTACACTACAAGCATGCTATACAAGGCACAAATGAAATAAACAACCTAAAACAGTAAAAAATAGGAGTGAAATTCACATGGAAAAGTTTGAAAAGTTAGCTACAATATTGAGGAATTTAAGCTAGTAAACAAGCACAAGGAGAAGAGGCTAACCCCTTCATTTTTGGAACTTCAAAACATCATTTTTAGCCTTTGAAAACCTCTGAAATCCAGTGGTAAAAAGCTCAAAGAAAGTTGATGAAGAGATGGGAAACACAAGGGTAAAACCCTAGGAAGCAAGGTTCAAATAAGGGTGGTCAACCAATCTACCTTTAATGGCTTTAAACCACAGGCTTCAGCCCATAAAAACAGGTAGAAAAAGAGAGCACAAAAACAGTAATAAATGATGGAAATAAATAGGGGAAAGAAGCTTGGAATTATACCTCTTGAAGAGGGACAACCCTTTTAGTTATAAACCACCAAGTCCACACCCTTAAGAGCTGAAATTCAAGCTTGAGAACCTCAGCAAGGAACCTTAGAAATTAGGTTTAGGAGGTGTAGAGAGAGAGAGAGAGAGAGAGAGAGAGAGAGAGAGAGAGAGAGAGAGATATCTTTGGGAATTTTCCTTCTCCAATTTTTTCTAACCCCATTTTATGAGAGGGAATCATCTATATATAGAAATATATGAGACTATCTTGGAAATATCCATATAGACACAACTAGTGCAGTGCATGCACCTGTGGAGACAGTTGGCATAGCTGGCAAAAAGATCTAGTTTTTTGACCTAAGTGGCCAGTAGGCCACTAAAGTGGACGGCCGTACACTAATAAGTGGCCGGCCGACCACTAGTGGGTCTGCAAGCCCTTGGGTGGTCAGGCTTGGAAAACTGCTATTTTGGTCCAAAAATA
This sequence comes from Camellia oleifera, assembly GCA_022316695.1. Classification (NCBI taxonomy): domain Eukaryota; kingdom Viridiplantae; phylum Streptophyta; class Magnoliopsida; order Ericales; family Theaceae; genus Camellia; species Camellia oleifera. Next base: position 33,334,511 of record CM039318.1, read on the forward strand.
GTGCAAGGTTTGTAGGTTTTTGAGGCTCAAATTTGAGGCTTTCTGCTGAGAAAATTAAGCATTTGACAAGCGTATACTTTCATCATTGGGTGACCAACCAGTGGTGCCCAAGTCATTAGGGCGATAAAAAATAAGGTATCTACAAAAACATATACAACAATCAAACAAAACAAAGCCCTTGCTCCAAGTCCTCCAAAACTATTGCCTTGGTGGAGGCATATCATCAACACCTGAAAATGTCTTTCCCACATAGGGTGCACCAAAGCTTAGTAGAAATAATCCAGAACAGTGTATGAATCTTAACAACGATACAAGATGACATGAACATGCAATGCTTGTGCCAAAACATTTTATATCTCCTTCCAAAAACCATGTAATGCTAGGTTAGTATCATAATTCATAAATAATTTCTTTTACAATAGAAAACAGGGCAGTAAATCACACTATGGGAATCTCAATACAAATATAACATTTCACGAAAATTTAGTCTGCGGGAAACTATAAACTGACACCCATATAAACATAGGTTATACAGGCACTACTATTGCCATTTCATAGAAATTTTGTCTACGGGATTAGCACCCATGTATACATGCGGTTTTTAGGACTTTCACCATGGACACTCAGGCCAACTTATTTCAACGAGACAATACGTAATTCTAAACGATAAACATTTCCAATGTATAGGTATGAAAAAATGCTTAATGCAAATGAATGAAACAATGTTTCAATTCTCCTAATTCTCATGCACTTCTACAATAATCATAGCTATCCTTCACCGATTGCCCAAAACAGATATTTCTAAACAGCTAAGCAATTTTCAATAAAGATAAACTTTCACTAATTTCAAGAGGTAAGTGATAATACATATGTAACTCCACCATCCTTATCAATAACAACCTAATTCCACGTTTCCAACATCAAATTCATTATTTATATAAAATCAACATTTGAGATATTTAAGGAAAAATCCTTTTTTCTTCTAAAATCAATCCCGAGTAACAAAATCAACCATTTCATCATAACTCAACTTTATTTTCTACATCACAATCATTTCTAAGAATCCATTTGAAAACCCCTATTTTGATTTTTAACCCAAAACCCTAAGTTTGTCTAAAAATCCCAAAATCATATTGTTATTTTAGAAATAGCAAATATCTAAGTTAAAAATTACACTAGAGTGCGGAGAAATCCCTACCTCAAGCTTAGAAGATGAAAGAAAGAGTGGAGGAACTCCAACAACGCCTAAACCTAACTTCGTTTAGATTAAAAGGAAAACCACGGCGTGCTCTACCTTTTTTAACAAAGTGACACGGGTGAAGAACTCAACGGATCTAGGTGTATTTGTGGAGAGAAGTAGACTTTTAGAGAGAGAGAGAGAGAGAGAGTAGAATTAGGGCTTTGAAAAGTTTAGAGAGAGAGAGAGAGGTGAAAAGTGACTCAGAAGAGTGACCTTACGAACTGATATACGCACAAATCGCTCGAGCACAAGAAGTGTCACTCGAGTTTCCAGACACAAAAACATGGGACCGCTTGAGCATAAGAATTACCGCTTGAGCGAAGAATACAAACTCCCAGAAATTTTGCAGACTGAAGACCACTGCTCGAGCTTAACAAAGGTGGCTCGAGCTAACACCGTTCGAGCATAAGAAAGACCGCTCGAGCGAAAAATATCAATTCCCAGTATCTCTACAGACCTGCAAAAGTACTGAAAGTTCACAAAGACCGCTCGAGTGAAGAAGCAGAATTCTAGACAGCAATAGTTTGAAAAACAAGTTACAAACCTGTTTCAAACGCAACCTACACATCCTAATAGCCAGACTCAAAGAGGAAAAATGGGAAACAAGACAAGAACAGCTATACAAGAAAATGAAACTCAAATCCAAAACATCAACGGATCAAGTCTAAACCAGAATCGCTATAGTGTTACATTAGAGTTTTACGTTTTGTTTGTAATGTGGGATTTGTTCCACAAGGAGGGAAAATCCAAAACTTCTATAGTATAGATTGTCCAAATATGTGATTTTACATTTAGAGGAACCCACTTTTATCCCTAAAAAATTAAACTCAAACATGTAAGTGACTACCCTTTTGTGTAATTTTCACTTTAATGGGACTTTTGGGTTCATAAGAAAAAAGGGAGAACTAAACAGTTTACAAGATCATATTTGGAGATTTATTGGTGTTTTACCCTTTTTTTAATGTGTATATATATATATATAATTTTTAATTTATTAAATGGTAAAATTTACTTTACCATCTTGTGGTTTCACCTCGAAACACTTTATCCCCCTGTGGTTCAAATATAAGTAGAGAATTCTCTTATGGTTTTGAACTAAAGTGTTATCATTAATTGTTCTGTTAAATATTACGGAAGGTGTGTAACACTCTCAAATTGAGAGTGGATAATGCAAAAGTCTCAAGTCAAAGTCAAATATTGAATCAAATGTCAATAATAACCTCATATTCATTTTATTTTTCAAGTTAAATCTTAATTCTAACCAAATTCTAACCTTAATTGTCATCTTTTATCCAAAAAATTAATTTAATTTAATTTAAATTGTTATTAAATGAGAAATTAGGTTAAAAATTAAATAGTAGATTAAAGTCATTTTATGGTAAAAAATTGGGCCATTTTTCAGAAAGTCATATTCCTAAGTGTTATGTTTCATTTAACCCATCTTATTTTTTAATATTCGATTAAATCCTGTTTATGATAGTACGACCAAAACACTTCCAAACTTTTTGCACATGTTTTCATTTTGAAACCAATGCACAATAAAAAATAACAACTGTTCCTTATTTCGTAGAGAAAATCTCTCCTCCATTCTATGGAGAAAATCTCTACCTTATTCCTTGGAGAAAATCTCTTACATTTCTAAAATCCTAAATCGTCTATCTTATAAATCGTCTATCTCTCAAATAAATGTTGATGTAAACTTTCACATTGCAAATGTATGCTGGTAAATAACTTTCCCCCATGGAACTATACACATACTCAATGTTACGTGACTGTGTGAACATTAACATTGGGTGTAACTATCTATTTGTATTACAGAATTAATGTTGTAAAATCCCGTATTTTTATGTAATATAAACTAATATATTTTTTCATTTTTTTGGTATAATTATTCTCATTATCTTGAATTTAATAGCTAGTATATTTTTATACTGAGAATTTATTCAAAAAATATTTTTAGCTTTATATTATTAGTCAATATTATTTTCCAGGGATATTTTTTCATAAATTTCTTTTCACCTACTTATTTTCTATTTAGTGTACATTATTTTCTTATATTTTAATAAGTCTTATAGTTGACATAGTTACTAAAATACCCTTAATAATATTCACATTTACAGTATGAATGTTTTGTAATGTGAATATTTACACCGTCAATGTGAATGTTTAAACTGTCAATGTGAATATTCACATTGTAAACTATGAATGTTCACATCACAAAATTGCTAACCATTCAAAAAATATTTGTAAGGATAGAAATGTCTATAAAATACTTTAAATATGAGAATTAGGATTTGGTAGATCAAATAATCAAATAATAGGACTTATTGGAATACAAGAATATCTTATGGACTAATTAGAATACAAACACTTGAAAAATGAATTTCTAATAAATCTCCTCATTTTCCGAGCCTTCTAATATTTTTATTATATTTTTCTATATATTTTTCCAGACCAATTTACACCTATATATAGCCTTTTCTATATTAAAACCAACCCAACTTGCCCCCACGTCCCTTGCGGTCTCTCTCATACTTCTTAGTTGCCCCACCTTCATGTGCTCTGTCATTCTCTCCCTCAATCTTTTTTCCGTTTGGTCAAACCCTCTCCCTATATCTATCAAGGTATTTATCTATCTATCAATCATCTATGTATATATATACATATCATATCATACCATATCTCATCCTCATCATCCCTTTATCTCCATCTTGTAAAGCGCTCTCCCTCTTCTTCCAATTTTATCTTTATCTTTTTTTTCTTCCTCTTCTTCAAGAACCATCACCACTTAACATAACTTTCATCATCCGAACCACCAATTGACCACCAATGTGACCTTTATCATCACCACTTTCGAACCTCCATAGCCACATTCTTTAACTAATCTACTCTTCATCATAACTAGGTTTTATTACCACCATCAACAACCATCATCACTCAATCTCACCTCCATTAATATCATCTCCACCACTACAAGTCTTTCTACCACCGTCGCCGCCACCACCACCATCGTCTAACTTTGTTACCACCTACAACCACCCTTCACAACGTGTATAAGTGAAGAAGAAGAAGAATGATGATGATGAAAGAGAAAGAAATAAAATAAAATTGGAGATGTTTATTTTGAATGTGTGAAGTTGGTTTTCGGGCTACTTTTGGCATGTCAAAACCACCCATTTTAGGAAAAAGTGAGAAAACAAAATTATATAGGATGAAGTAAAAGCAAGTTGAAGAAATTGGCGAAAGAATGGAATAAAACTGTTAAGAATCGAGAAAGTTATGGAGTCCAAAAGATGGTTCAAAGAAAACACGAAAACGGAAGGGAAAAAATCTTTTTTTTGTCAACTTTCAAAGCTCCGACGACATGCAAAAAGAGACAGAATGAGGAGTATGAGGAGTAGAACAAAAACTAGGCCGTGATGTGAATCCAATGACATGAAAATGACGTGAAACAGATTTACAAGAAGATACAAGGGCTAAAAATGGTGGGTTTGAATATGAAATTTCTGGTCTGTTGTGCATGCTGCTGATGGGGAGAAGGTGATGCTGGATTTTATCCAGTGCTTCTCGGCTCATGTTGTTATAGTGCGTTTTAGTGCATCCGAGTTAATTAGGTAGTTTGATGAATTTTGGAATGACTGTTCTTAAGTTTTTTGATGTTTAGAATTTATTTTTGAGGTCAGATTCTGTAAATTTCGAGTGCAAGACAGTGTGATCAATTACTGACAAATTTGAAAGCATCAAATAAAAGAACAACGGTGAGATCATGTCTAATCAACATGAAATTTCAGCAAGATAATCATAGAGCTAGAATGGACATATCCAATGGCTAGAATTATAAACCAAAATTGAACGAAAAACCGTTAACAATATAACCATCATAAGAACTCCTTTAAACCCTCTCTTCCTCCCCTTTTAGTTCTATACTGTATTATTCTTTTACTCTATTTATAAATGATGATATATGTGATATTATATGTTGGTTAGATAGTATAATTATGTAAAGAAAGATAATGGTAATTATAACTTGATTTCTTATTTGTTCGATATTTTTTTTATAAAGTCTAGAAAAAAGTGTTTTAATAGTTTTTGGCATAAAGTATATCAAATTATGTGTAAAAGTGTTATTAATTGTGGATTGTCACCTCTATGCCATATCTCTTATGTATTTTAGCTTCGTGATATAATATACACTTATTTTGTGAACTTATTTTATCATGTCTTCGTTGCCTCCTGATTAGCCTTGGTTACTATTGTGGTTATCATGCATTGTTCAAATTGAAAGCATAACAAAATTGATTAAGGGAAAACTTAATGGGGTTGGTAACAGGTTTATGATCATTTGTAATGATAAGATAAGTGAACTTGTTTCATCTGTAATGGATTGGAAAGATAATTGTAAATTATAAGTGTTGGTATTGTAATGAGATGTAGTAGGACATGTTCCTTCGGAGTTAGAATGTATTCCCTTTGGGTGAAGTCTTGTGCAAGTGTGTTTTCGAATCCTAATGTGGCACGGGAAGTATTTTGGCTGCTTAACGAAATTGGATGGTATAAGAGTGGCAGTGAGGGTCCTTCATCTCATTGTAAAATATACTTGATCTTACTATTTTCACCTTGATATTCTTAGCCTATTTATAGGCGCCTTCATCTTATTGTAAAATATACTCAATCTTAATACAACTTCTTAGTTACATCTCTCTTAATTCTGTTAACAATCGGGACATGAACAAACTAGGAAGCATTTATAAAGAGAGAAAATAAATCTTAGACTTCTATAAACATTTATTCTAATATAAAATTATAAAATCTGATCTTTAAAGTTGTTTTTGAAGGAAAAATGGTCATAAAATGGAGCTAAGTTGCACTGACATTGCTTGAGTATTTATTGAGCACTAGTCCCTTCCATTATTTCAGGTGCTACAATCCATATTCAGCCTGCCTATATCAAGGGTTGTTCCTAACATTTTAGGCGCTCGAGCTCAAATCAAGCCCCTATCAAGGGTCGAGTTCTTGAGCGTTTATCAAGCGTTGAGGGCTCAGCCCACAAATAATTAAAGACATATAAAAAAGGGTTGGTGCCTAAATATGTGTGCATGACCCAGCCAATGTATATATATGTGAGTGAGAGAGAGAGAGAGAGAGAGAGAGAGAGAGAGTGCGCGCGCGCGCGCGTGTGTGTGTGTGTGTGTGTGTGTGTGTGTGTGTGATGTGATGTGCACGGATTCAAAATGAGTCACATACCTTCTAGGCTTCTAGAAACAGAACCAATGCCTCTCTTGTCAAAAAGATAGTTTTACTATAAAAAACAAAGTTAAAAATTATTATAAGCTGTATCATTATTCATTTTATTTTTTTACAAGTCTTTTTATAAAAAATTAAAATAATTAATTTCCAAACAAGACCCCAAGTGTTGAAAAATAACTAAAGTAATCTACTGACCAAATCTAAAAAATTACAAACTCCAAATGCTTTGTTCATTAAATAGCCACATCTTTAAAAATAACCATAGTCCTTAAAAATGGCTACATTTTCGAAAGATGGAAGACAAGCAACTAAATCACATCATTAAAAATAGCCAACTTATCTAAAATTATCCTAACATAGCCAAAATCATGGTCCATATCCTCCCTTCTCCTTCCTAGGCATAAATACATTACTGGTGGTTGGTACACACGTTGCATGAGTAATTTAAATAAGTAAGGGGAAAAAAAAAAAACATTCATTGCATATTGTGTATTACTCATGTAGTAAGAGTGTTCCTTGAGTTAAGGTCCTAAGTTCAGGTCCCACTCATTTCTCATTCTTTTTTATTTTTTTTATTTTTTTTATTTTGATAGAGAAATGAGACACTTGGCATAAGCAATTGAAGCCTTTGCTTTGAGTAATGGGTTAGACTTCTTTCATATTGGCCATCTCAACTTGAGAGAGCATTTGGGTTTGGTAGGTCCATTTTATGACCGACTTTGGTGATTCAAGCCGTTCACTTTTTAGGACTTGTTGACTAGACCATTCATGCAAAGAATCAAGATGATTAGATATTGATAGCTATATGGTTGAATCAAATTTATATTACAAAAAATGAATGGCTATTCTTGAAATTATATTTGGCATTCACTTTGAACACCCCAAATATGCCCAATCTTACCCTCACTCACTCTAACTAGCCTCTACAAATAATTCCAATCGTACCCTTATCCACCCCAACTAGCCTGTACTATTGTTAGGTTGCCTCTGTTGTCGTGAGATGGGGGATTCATGATGAAAAGGTGTCGCGTCGAAGGATAGGGTTACGGTGGCAGAGAATAGAAGAATAAAAATGAGGGGATGATGGCGGCGATAAGGAGGGTGCAGGTGAGGGAGGAAGTGGAGGAGAAAATGGGGGTTTCGGGGTTAACAAAGAATCGAAGAAGGGTGAGGGAGGGGTTAAAGGTGAGTGCGAAAGGTGGATAAGGGACTGGGAGTGGCGATCAGATGTGGAGAGGGATGGCTATGGAGCTACCATAATGATGCTAATGCCAACGCCAGTGGCCAGATCTGAAAGTGGTGGAGATTAGGTTTTTAAATTAGATCCTTTTAAGTAGGGATATTGTTGGCTTAATTTTTCCTACGAAGGAAAATATCATAAATGCGAGCGTGTCAGCAAGGATTGAAAAATCCTTACAAATTAAGCCAATTATCAAGCGATTGTGTTGATAGTTCTTTTGCCTCAACGAAGAGGACTTCAAAATTGCCAAGTGTAGAGAAAAGAAAAATTAAAAGAAGAAAGAGGGAGACGGAGAAAGACGATTGAGTGAACAATCAAAGTAATAATTACTTACCTCTACTCCTATGCTTCGAAAATGAAGTGCATAAAATGCTTCGAAAAGGAAATACTGAAAATAAATACTTCGAAATATAAATCTATGTTAAACTACTCCTAAGATAAGGAAAATGACAAGAAATATTGAAATTAATTGTCTTTGATTTGAATTTTGGATCTTTTACAATGTAGCCATGAATGACTATTTATAGGCAAATATTTGTAGGAAATAACTACCTAATAACTACCTAAAACTACCCACTTTTCCATCTTCATTCCCACAATGCCACATATCCCTCCATGTCTTCATAACTTCCTTTAACCTCCAATTCATGCTCCATGTTCTCCATTTAATTCTCCATCATCTTTTCATATTTCATAACTTCTCACAACCTCCAAATGAGTAGGAGGATGCCACATGTCCTGCAATTATATAAATAATAAATAATAATAAAAATTGCATATTTATGGTGCCAACATTACCCTCCGCAGTCTTTAAAAATGATGTTTACTTGAATTTTTGAAAGGCCGAACCAAGCACATGACTGACCTAAGTAGCAAAGTGCTTCGAATGATATAATAACACCAATAAAGTGCTTCAAATGAGCATGAAATTATGATTAGATGACCCACCAATAAAGTGCTTCGAATGAGCATGAAATTATGACTAGGTGACCAATAACAAGTTTCGAAGGTGATATAAAAGACCAAATTCATCATTCGAAGGTCTTGCGTCACAGCTTTAAAGGAACAACATCACCCCTCGAAGGTTGGAAGCATTGATATAGGATGATGATACTTACAATGAAGTTTCAAGGTTAGGCTTGATGCTTCGAATGTATTTTTGAAACTTTATACAGTTTTGAAAGTGAAGTAATCAACCTTCGAAACAACTCTTGATACTTCGAATGTATCTTCAAAGCTTTATACAGCTTCGAAGTTTCAAGGTTAGGCTTGATACTTCGAATGTATCTTTGAAGCTTTATACAGTTTCGAAAGTGAAGTAATCAACCTTTGAAACAACTCTTGATACTTCGAATGTATCTTCAAAGCTTTATACAGCTTTGAAGGTGAAGTAATCAACCTTCGAAACAACTCTTGATGCTTCGAATGTATCTTCGATGCTTTGATTGTGTACATACAAACAAGTGGCCATCAATTTGAAAAGATAAGCCATTCTCAACCACTTATTTAAATGCATAGGCTTTTTCTAGCCAAGTTCATGCATTTTAAATGGTCATTTCCTGTTCTTAGTGCTTCAAATTCATAAGAACAATTTGTTAATTTTATTAGCCATATCATCAGAATTATATTTTGGAGTGATCCACAAATCCAAAGTAGGTTTTGAACACTAAGAACCATAGTACAAGATGGCCTTAAAAATTCAAACAACTTGACATTTTGAACAATTTCAAAAAATTCAAATTCATGAACATTAAATTGTTCATCATTCTCAGCCATGTTTGGGTTGAGAACATGTTCTTTAGCCAAATAACTTTCATCATTTATTGACAAATGGGGCTATTTTTCTATTTTAGCCACTAACGGCTTGTGAAAATCTTCCATGTGAGTTTCATCATTTTTTGGCCTAATGGATTGTTCCATTTTAGCCATTAATGGCTTATGAAAATCCTTCATAGACATGTTTTTTCCATAGTTTGACTTTCTAAAAATGATTTTTTCAACCCCCTGAGCTCTACATGGAACATCATTTTTAACCATACTTGGCTCAACAACATACTTTTTATCAAAATTATTTTCATCAGTTGGCTTTTTAAAAATGGGTTTTTCGACCCCCCGAGCCATTGATGAAATTATATTTTCACTAATTTCAATCACAAATGACTTAAAAACATTTTGTAAAACCTCACAAAATTCAGTCATTAAAAACTTGACAAAAAGGGTTAATAACTCATGCTTCCATTGGCAAATTTCTACATCAAGTTGATGAGTTACTCCAATTAAGTGGTGTATTTTTTCTTTTACCAAATAATATGGTAATGAAGAAACAACTTGGAAATTTTTTTTATCAAGAAAATGGATATTTTCTTGAAGATCCAAAATTTTTCTTTCACGCCAATATATTTCATATTGACAAGTTCGAATGGCAAAATCCAAATCGTTTGTCATTTTTTGCACTTGGTAGTCCCATCGGGCGTGCCAAAAATTGTTGGCTTAATTTTTCTTACGAAGGAAAATATCATAAATGCGAGCGTGCCAGCAAAGATTGAAAAATCCTTACAAATTAAGCCAATTATCAAGCGATTGTGTTGACGATTCTTTTGCCTCAACGAAGAGGACTTCAAAATTACCAAGTGTAGAGAAAAGAAAAATTAAAAGAAGAAAGAGGGAGACGGAGAAAGACGATTGAGTGAATAATCAAAGTAATAATTACTTACCTCTACTCCTATGCTTCGAAAAGGAAGTGCATAAAATGCTTCGAAAAGGAAATGTTGAAAATAAATACTTCGAAATATAAATCTATGTTAAACTACTCCTAAGATAAGGAAAATGACAAGAAATATTGAAATCAATTGTCTTTGATTTGAATTTTGGATCCTTTACAATGTAGCCATGAATGACTATTTATAGGCAAATATTTGTAGGAAATAACTACCTAAAACTACCTACTTTTCCATTTTCATTCCCACAATGTCACATATCCCTCCGTGTCTTCATAACTTTCTTTAACCTTCAATTCATGCTCCATGTTCTCCATTTAATTCTCCATCATCTTTTCATATTTCATAACTTTTCATAACCTCTAAATGAGTAGGAGGATGCCACATGTCCTGCAATTATATAACTAATAAATAATAATAAAAATTACAGATTTATGGTGCCAATAGATATATACAGTTCAGATTGGTTCTGAAATTTTGAGAACCAAATCGAGAAACTCACACCTATAGAACCAAACCAGAACTAAACCGAAAAAATGGCTCGGTCATGAATCGATTAACGGCTCCCTTTTGTCAGAATAAAAAAAAATAAAACAAAACAAAATGATCCTTAAAAAAAAATTCTAAAACATCAATCAAGTGAGATTTCTGACATCAAAATTGAAAAACAAAGAAGTAACAAACAATGAACTTTCAAAACTTTTCAGCAACCAAATCATCATCAATTAGTAGGAAATAGGAAGAGATTGTGAGAGATAAAGAGACCATAATGAAGACAAGGAGAGAAAGAGGTGTAAAAGTGAGATAAAGAGACCGTAATGAAGACAAGGAGAGAAAGAGGTGTAAAAGTGAGAAAGACCCCTTAAATTTTGTTTGAGTCTTTGGTACTTCGCCAAGCAATAAATTTATTGAGTTATAAGCATTGAAACACACTTTTTGTAAGTTGTATATTATAAATTTTTTATACCATCTAGGATTTATTTTGGGTGTGCAACAAGGGGCGGGGTTAGGATTTGGTGATTGGGGGGCCAAAAGCAAGATATTGGCAAGTTTAATTGGTTAAGTTAAGAAAAATTTAAATAGTTTAAATAATTATTAAAATGAATAAATTATTATTAAAAATAAACTAATAAATAATGAAAACACTCTGTAAATTTGTTCTAAGGACTTGAATTTCAATGACTCACCACTAAAAAAATTATGAAATAGTTGCAATATCACATAATTCATTTAATACTTGAAGAGTAATAAATTACAGATTGCACTTTATACACAATTTTAAATTGTATGCAAAACGGTGCATACATTATGTGTTTTCATAACTATACAATAATGATTTGTAACAAAATTACAAAGGTTTATAACTTTTCTCACTTCGTAACATTTTAATGTTCATGACATAATAACAATAATTCGTAACTAAGTCCTTCTTATGGTGCACCCCTTTATATCATAATCATAATAGTTTGCTACTAATACTATAAAATATCATAACTTTTCTTATGACAAGGGTGTGTACCATAATTTTTGCTTAAGTAAAAGAGAGAAATGAAAAACAAAATTGAGAGAAATTGAAATGAATGGAAGAAAATAAGTGGCCATTTGTATTTAAAAAGTATATGAATAGAAATATATGACATTAGTGGAGCCAAGTATAATTAAACTAAGTTTCATAGACATAATACATATATTCATACAATTTTGCAACAGCTAGCAGTGGGCCAGGGTCGTCCTGACCCCCTTGCCTCCACCCCTGTCCAACTTATATATACTTTTACTATGCATGTTTTTTGATTTTTTTACGAACTCATGTAAGTCATCTTACAAAAACATGCAAATTAATACTGATAATACAGCGAGTCCTCGTGAATGGGCTAGACCGATCCAGGCTCCTTAAGACCACTGGGTAACCTGCAAGCAAGTCCAATCGGGGAACGGGGTAGTCCCCCGGCGGACCCTCCGGTGTATGAATTAGTAAAGCGATGGACCAAATGTAGAGAGAGAGAGAGAGGGGATGGAAAACTTAACCTTCTTTCTGTCTTCGAGCTTTGCTTATATCCTTTGGTAATCATTTCGCTGTCTCAGCCGTTCTGACCTTCCCTGCCGAAAGCTTACGCCGTGGTTCGTCTTGTTCAGGGTGAGGAGGCGTCATTCCGGCTGAGGGGTGTTATCGCAATAAATGCGGTGATGGGTTGCATTAATGGTGATGTGCTGTGGCAATAACTTTGCAGATCTTTGTCTGCTGACATGGCCTGCTCTGTACCCGCCACGTGTCCGAGCATCATTGGCCTTCCCAGCTCAGTTGGCCTCCAGCTGTGCCGGGTTTCACTGACCGGGTTGTGCAATGGGGTCTAGATGGTGGGCTTGGGTTTACTCATGGTGGGCCGTGATCCTTGTGGGCCTGTCTCTGTCAGTAGTCCCCCATTCCCGAGTGCAGCTTTAGTCCAACGAAGGGAATAATGATAAGGAGGTAGAATTTGACCGGTAGGCTGAGTGGACGAGGTTGACCGTGAGGGTAAATGAGTGGACGGGGCCGAGCAGGAGGGTGGCCGAGCGGATGAGGCCGACCGCAAGGGTGACCGAGCGGAAGAGGCCGACCGCACGGGGTGACCGAGCGTCTGAGGCTGACCGCAAGGGTGACCGAGCGGAAGAGGCCGACCGCGAGGGTGACCGAGCGTCTGAGGCCGACCGCAAGGGTGACCGAGCGGACGAGGCCGACAGCGAGGGTGACCGAGCGTCTGAGGCCGACCGCAAGGGTGACCGAGCGGATGAGGCCGACCGCGAGGGTGACCGAGCGGATGAGGCTGACCGCGAGGGTGACCGAGCGCGAGGGAGGAGGGGTGGGAGGTGCCGACCAGGGAGGTGTCTGAGTGGGAGGGCACGGGGCTCAAGAGGCGGCGTGTCACGTGGCGATTTGAAGTGGAAAAGACAAGGTGAGGGCAGAAGTCAGTGCATCTGGACCATACACGTGGCAGGATTTCGGGGGAAGGGGAAACGTCAAGCGTTGGATCAGGAATGAAGCGTCAGGGGCATTATTATGGGTATTGATGGCACAGTTTTGGCGGATGATTTGAAAAGTTTTCAAACTGGCGAACATTAATTTGGATCCTTGGAATACGGGCAAACCGTGGGCTTTTGGCATCATACGATTCACCTACTTCTTTACAAAAACTCAAAACGTTCGAAGTGTCAGTTCCTTCGTTGCTCACGATACTCCGCTGAAACATTTCTTCGATTTCTTAACACCTGCAGCAGAAGCTATTCGCAAACATAGCTTAGAAATGGCTCACGAAGAGACTGCCATTGTCAGGGTAGATCCACTGGGGGAAGATGATGTGGAGGAGTTAGCGATTCAGTATAGGTCCAGCAGGGGGGGAAAGGGTCGAAACGGCACACCCAATCAGCCAGGTGGAACGAGACCACTGGCATTCGAGGGCTGATAGATCCCTTATTACAGCGGCGGAATTGGGGGCTATCCGCGAGAAGTACCAGATTCCGGTGGAGGTGGAATTATGGGTGCCAAAATCGACGGAGAGACCATCTGACGTCAGGGTGGGTGCGTTTTCCCTCTACGAGGAGGCGCTAAAGGGTGGGCTGAGGTTGCCTCTACTGCAAATCGTGGTAGATGTGCTCAACCACCTGGAGGTAGCACCAGGGCAACTGATGCCCAATGCATGGAAAATCCTGCTGGCTTGTGCAAGTGCTTGGCCAAAGGCGAACGGAGGGGTGGCCATGGCGGTGGAGGAGTTTTTTGGCTGTTACAAGGCTTCAGGACAGCAGGAGACCTGGATCACCCTTCAGGCGTTGGCAGGGAAGGGTTTGGTGGCTGGCTTACCGACGTCCATCAAAGGTTGGAGGCTGCTGTGGTTCTATGTGTCCACCTCTGGAGGGGCTGGTGTGCGCACCGTGTGGAAAGTGCCAGCCAAGTATGCAGAGCTAAAGTTGGGGGCGGCGTCGGAGGAGAGGGTAAAGAAGGTGAAGGAGTGGAGGGAAAAGGAAAAGGTCAAGTGGGATGAGCTAGTTCAACCGTTGGCACTGTTTGAGGCTGGTTTGGGCCCAAAACCGATCGGTGGAGACCTCGACCGATCAGAGCTGGAGGTAAGGAGAAAAGCACAAGAGGCGGAAGATCAGGCCATGCTGGTGAGAGCCCAGAAGTTCACAGAGGCCCAAGCCGTCCGACCTCCTCAGCCAGTGGCGAGGGAGAGGATTCGTCCTCGGCCAAAACCTTTGGGAGAGAAGAGTTTGGGCGAGTCTGCTCCGCGACTGCTTCCAAAAGATCCTCTGAAGGAGAGGTCATTGAAGGAGATGGAGGCACTGGGGGTGGGGAAGAAAAAGAAGAGGTTGAGGCGAGGTGGGGAGGAGCCAGCCCAGAAAAGAAGAAAGGAGGTAAGGGTAGAAGAGGCCAGCCTGGCCAAACAGGTGGAGGGTGGGGAGGTGGGGCAGGGCCCAGAAGGGGCGGTCGTCTCAGTTGGGGCAGAGGCCCTTGTGACAAAGGAGACCCCCGAAGTGGTGATAGCCAGTCCAATGGTGGACGTGGTGGAGAAGACCCCAGCAGAACAAATGGGGGCTGGGCAGGCTGGGGTTGAGCCAAGTGGGAGGGAGCAAGCTCAAAGGGGCTCTGCACCGCAGGAAAGGGGAGCTGGTCTGGGTGCCACGACTTACCATGCTCGTGCAGTAGCTGGGAAACTGGAGGGAGATGGAGGCCCAGCGAGGTCGGTGGCAGACTGCCTAGTGAAGATGGTGGATGAAATAGCCCTGCGGTCGGCATGTGCATTTAATGAGGCCGACCTGCTGAGGGGGTTATACTTCGCTCAAATGGAGGTGACCACCTTGGCAGGGGCTCTTCTAAGGAAAGCAGGGGCCGCCAAGCTAAAGGCTGAGGAGACCAAGACCCAGTTGGCCAGTTTGCAGAAGGAGAGCGTTGATTGGAAGACCGCCCACACTGAGCTGCAAGCAGTCAGATTGGAGCTGGAGGGTGCACGCCGCCAAGTCGTGTCGCTCGAGTTCCAACTTGCTGGCGAGCGGCAGAGGTTGGAGGAGGCCAAAAAGGCTTGTGATGTGGCGGTTGAGCGGCACGAGGAGGCCATGAATAATAACGAGGATCTTGTCAGGCAGAGAGATGAGGCAGATGCTAAATTGGAGGCGCTGCAAAAGGAGATGGAAGATGAGCTGGCCAAGGCCGAGGGGGAGAAGGTGAAGCTGAGGAGGGAGTTGGAAGTGGAGGGAGAGAAGGCAAGGGCGGAGAGGGAGAGCCTAAGGAAGGAGATGGAGGGGGAGAGGATCAAGTTGATTGTTGAGGGGGAGGCCTGGAAGAGGGAGCTGGAGGCTGAGAGGGCCAAGGCTGCAGCTGAGAAGGAGGCCCTACAAAAAGAGCTGAACAAAGAGAAGGCGAAAGCGGCCTCGGAAAGGGCTGCCTACCCGGATCTTTGTGTTGCAGCTGTTACTCAATTCAAAGGGTCTCTTGAGTTCCAGATGGCAATTGATGCAGCAGTTACCAGCAGCTTGGCAAGGGAAGAGTCTGGGGGGGCTGGCCCATCACGGACGACGGTGGAAGGAAGACCTGAATCTGAAGTTATAGAGAGCTTCCAACGGTCATATTTTTATAAGCATGAAATGGCAGAGTTCTGGGACAGCGGCTGGAAAATGTTCAAGCGCAAGGCTGAAGAGCTGTTCCCAGAGCTTGACTTTAGCAGGGTGGTGGTTGAAGAAGATGATGTGGCCCAGACCCCCCTGGACGAGGGGATTGAAGAAGCTGACCTCATTTCGAGCGAGGAGGAGGAGGAGTGAGCTGTAGACTTAGGAGTTTTATGGTTTTGTTGTTTGTTTGTTTGTTTTTTTTTTTTTTTGAAAAGGATGTAAGTAATTTGTACACACATTTTTGAATGAATAAAATGGCACTTATGGTGCTGGTTGATGATTCCAGTGTATTCCACCTTGTGTTGGTTTGGTCTGGTTTGTTTTTCTTGTGATTATGTTGTGCACTGATGTTTTCAGCAAATGCTTGTGCCAGGCAGTAAAGCAAGGTGAAACTAAAGTCATGCCAAAATCCAAGTCAGAATAGGATAGGGAATTTTCTAATCCAGAGTGAAATAGCAAATTTGTTTAAGTGTAAGGGGAATCTGGAAAGTAATGTTTCAAATTGAATGAGCATGGAAGTAGACTGAAATGTAATGTTGAAGATGTGATTTGCAAATGAAATATGGGAGAACATCTTTAAAATATGACTAAGTGTCAAATTATTTTGAAATTGTGGTTAAGCGTTAAACCATGACTGAGTGTTTTGCTTTATGAGCTTTCATTCATAGGTCTGACTGAGGCTTGTGAAAATGCTCACGTCTGGTTCTGACTGCGGCTGGTAAAGGTGCTCAGGTCTGGTTCTGACTGAGGCTTTGGAAAGTGCTTGGTCTGGCCAAGGCTTTTGAAGGTGCTTAGGTCGGGCTGAGGCTTTTGAAAGTGCTCGGTCTGGCCAAGGCTTTTGAAGGTGCTCAGGTCGGACTGAGGCTTTTGAAAGTGCTCGGTCTGGCCGAGGTTTTTGTAGGTGCTCAGGTCGGACTGAGGCTTTTGAAAGTGCTTGGTCTGGCCAAGGCTTTTGAAGGTGCTCAGTTCGGGCTGAGGCTTTTGAAAGTGCTTGGTCTGGCCAAGGCTTTTGAAAGTGCTCGGTCTGGCCGAGGCTTTTGTAGGTGCTCAGGTCGGACTGAGGCTTTTGACAGTGGCGCTGCAAATAAAAGTTTCATGGAAGCTACATTCAGACAGTTGAATTATAGAAAGTTGGAACTCCAGTCGATATTTGTATTATGTATTGAAAAAGGAAAATACAGCAATTTTGACAATACAAAAGAAAGGATTCATTGATAGTAACGCTTCAGATGTTCAGCATTCCAGGGATGGGGAAGGTCTCGACCATCCATATCTTGAAGTCGGTAAGTGCCTGGCCGTGGGCGGGCCTTCACCACGTAGGGCCCCTCCCATTTGGCTGCCAATTTGCCTTCGGCTGGATTCTTTATGGCAAGAGTTGCTTCTCTCAAGACAAGGTCGCCAGTAGAGAACTCCCGTGGTCGGACCCTGCGGTTGTAGTGTGTTCTCATTTTCTGTTGGTACGAAGCCAATCTGACAGCAGCAGTCTCTCTGAGCTCCTCAATGAGATCCAGGTCTGCTCGACGGAGTTCTCCGGTTGAGGCAAGATCTGGGTGTAAGACCCTGGGGGTGGGCAGACCGACTTCTACAGGAATGACCGCCTCAGCACCATATGTTAAGCGAAACGGGGTTTCCCCAGTAGGAGTCCGGGCAGTAGTTCGGTAAGCCCAGAGTACATGTGGTAGTTCTTCAGCCCAGAGGCCTTTAGCAGCTTCGAGCTTAGTTTTGATGATCTTCAGGAGAGAGCGGTTGGTGACCTCAACTTGGCCATTTGCTTGGGGATGACCGGGGGAAGAGAAGCATGGTTGAATTTGGAGATCTGCACAAAATTTCCTGTATTTGGCATTGTCGAACTGTTTGCCGTTGTCGGAGACGATGGCCTGAGGGATGCCAAATCTGCAGACAATCGATTGCCAGATAAACTTGGTGGTGTTCCGCTCGGTGATCGTGGCGAGGGGTTCTGCCTCGACCCACTTGGTGAAATAATCAATGGCAACAATTGCGAACTTGGTCTGGCCTCGACCAGTGGGAAGTGGACCGATCAGGTTGATACCCCATTTGGCGAACGGGTAAGGGCTGCAAAGAGAGATCAGCTCAGCGGGAGGAGCATGGGGGATGTTGGCGAAACGCTGGCACTTGTCGCATTTCAGCACGAAATCAGAGGCATCTTTGTTGAGGGTCGGCCAGAAGTAGCCTGTACGGAGTACTTTGTGTGCGAGAGACCTGCCACCCGAATGATTGCCACAGATTCCTTCATGGATCTCTTGCATTACATAGGTTGCTTGGGCGGGGCTGAGACATCGTAGGTATGGTCGTGAGAAACCGCGCTTGTAAAGGACGCCGTCGACCAGAATGTAGTTGGCCGACCGAGCTCTGACCTTGGCAGCCTGCTGTTGGTCATCTGGGAGTTCTCCAGTGGTCAAGAAGAGGAAGATGTCGGATGCCCAAGGGATGGGTTCCGTCTGAAGGAATTGCACTTCTTGCAGGTCGGGTGAGATGGCCGGATGAGTCAGGTATTCGAGGCGAACTCCACGGCAGAGGTCGGACTGGTCGGCGGAAGCCAGCTGAGCCATCTCATCTGCTTTGGAGTTTTCCACCCTAGGTATGTGCCTGATCTGCGCCATGTCCCTGTAAGTCCGCATTGTGGTATCCTTGGCATCGAATTCACTCGTGATCTGGCCGACGATAAGTTGGGAGTCACTGAACACTCGGATGTAGCTAACACCAATGTCTTTGGCTAGACGAAGCCCTGCTATCAATGCTTCGTATTCGGCCTCATTGTTGCTGGCCGCAAACAAGAGGCGGATGGCACATTTGAAATAACCCCCTTCGGGGGATGTGAGGATGAGGCCAGCCCCACTTCCCTCCCTGCGAGACGAGCCGTCAACATTGAGTGTCCAACAATGAGGATCTTCAGGCTCTGGTGGAATGGGTGCGGGTGGAAGGTTAGTGGTTGGGGCTGGATTGGTAAATTCCAAGATGAAGTCGGCTACTGCTTGTCCCTTGATTGCTGTCCAGGGGCGATAAGAGATGTCGAACTGGCTTAGTTCTACCGACCACTGCATTAGTCTTCCTGAGAGCTCGGGTTGCTGCATGACCTTCTTCAGCGGTTGGTTGGTGAGAACCACTATCGAATGGGCTTGGAAGTAGGGGCGGAGTCGTCTGGAGGCAGTGACCAAGGCCAGGGACAGCTTTTCTAATAGGGGGTAGTTCTGCTCCGCTCCCTTGAGAGCCCGGCTGATGTAATAGACCGGTCGTTGGACGGAGCCGTCCTCTCTAATGAGTGCTGCACTGATTGCGGTGCTTGATACTGCTAGGTAGAGAAAGAGGGGCTCGCCGGTGATTGCCTGTGAGAGAAGGGGAGGGTTGGCCATGCACTGTTTCAACTATTGAAAGGCTTCTTCTGATTCAGTTGTCCATTCAAAAGTCTGCCGCGGGACTTTGAAGAATGGTAGGCACTTATCCGTTGCGCGGGAGATGAAACGGTTAAGGGCTGCCACTCTGCCGGTAAGCCTTTGGACCTCTTTAACGGTTTTGGGTGACTGCATCTCAACCAAGGCCTTGATTTTCTCAGGGTTGGCCTCGATGCCGCGCTGACTGACCATGAAACCCAGGAACTTGCCAGATCCCACTCCAAAGGCACACTTCTCTGGGTTGAGCTTCATCTGATATTTGCGAAGTGTGGCAAAAGTCTCTCGCAGGTCGGTGAGGTGGTCAGCAGAGAGTTTGCTCTTAACCAACATGTCATCCACATACACTTCCATGTTCCGTCCGATCTGATGGTGGAAGACTGTGTTGACCAAACATTGGTAGGTGGCCCCAGTATTCTTTAGTCCGAACGGCATGACACGGTAGTGGTAGGTGCCCCGATCGGTGATGAAAGATGTGTGTTCCTGGTCGGATGAGTGCATCACGATCTAGTTGTACCCTGAAAAAGCATCCATGAAGCTGAGCATTTGATGACCGGCCGTGGCGTCGACCAGTAGATCAATGCGGGGGAGAGGGTAGCTATCTTTGGGACAAGCTCGGTTCAAGTCGGAGTAGTCGACGCAGAGACGCCACTTGCCATTGTTTTTGCGGACCAAGACCACGTTGGACAGCCACTTAGGATAATCCACATTTCGGATAAACTGGGCCTCGAGAAGTTTGTCAACCTCTGCAGCTATGAGATTGTTGCGCTCTGGATGGAAAATACGCTGCCTCTGTCGATAAGGTCGGAAGTGAGGCTCGATACTGAGGCGGTGGGTTATGAAAGAGGGGTCGATGCCTGGCATGTCTGCATGGGTCCAGGCGAAGACGTCTCTGTGTTCGGTCAGGAGAGCGGTGAGGTCGGCCTTGGCTTGGGAAGGCAGTTGGCTGTCGATTTTAGCAGTTTTGAGTGGGTTGGTGGGATCGATGTTAACTTCGACGAGTTCCTCCACAGGTTCGCCTCTGATCAGTTCGTCCTCATCTCGGACGTCAAGTCCTTCTATGATCATTGCCTCCTTCAGTTTGACCTCTTTGAGTGAGGCAACATAACATTCTCTGGCGACGGTCTGTTCTCCTCTCACCGTTCCGACCCCAAAATCAGTAGGGAACTTGAGGGCAAGGTGGTAGGTGGATGTGATGGCTTGGAAGGCATTGAGGGCGGTGCGGCCGAGGATGATGTTGTAAGTTGAGGGGCAGTCGACAACAAGGAAAGTAAGCAACTTCGTGGTCTGCCGTGGGTACTCTCCAATGGTGATGGGGAGATCAATGGAGCCGATAGAGGTCACCCGGTCACCGGTGAAACCAACCAGAGGAGTTTGGAGTGGGGACAGGCTTTCTTTCCCGATCTTCAGTTGGCGGAAACAGTTTAAGAAAATGATGTCCGACGAGCTGCCATTGTCAATGAGGACTCGTCTGACCTTATAATTGGAGAGGACAGTGGAGATGACAAGGGGATCATCGTGAGGATAACGGATGCCTGCGCAGTCGGCGTCCGTGAAGGTAATGGGCTCTGTCCACTGCTTGGGTTGCTTGGGGGGTCGGTCGACCGTGGCGACTGTCTTGTCCGAGCCCTGTCGTATCTTTCTAAGCTCTGCCCTCTAAGCTGAGCGTGATGGTCCACCACAAGCAAGACCACCTGAAATAACTCTGATTTCACCAACTGGTGGAGGCGGATTACCTTGAGGTCGAGGTTGTTGGTGGGGTCGATCATGCCCCTGGTCTGGTTGAGCTGGTCGCCGTGGAGGGGTATGCCTGCGATTGTCTCTGTGGGGCTCGGTCCTTTGTCTCTGCTGAGGGCGGGTATCTGTGAATCGGCTCAGGCGCCCCTGGCGAATGAGGGTCTCTACTTGATCTTTGAGACTGATGCAGTCGTCGGTGTTATGGCCATGATCCTGGTGGAAGCGGCAATACTTGGACTGGTCTTTGCGGTTGGAAGGGTTCCGTGGAGGAAGAGGCCACTTGAGGGGGTAGTCCCGTTGGATTTGGTTAAGAACTTGTTCCATGGGAGTATTGAGGGGGGTATATTGCTCAAACCGACCGGGGGGTCTGGTTGGGGCCAGCCGGTCGGCACGAGGGGGTCGGTCAGCATAGCGGGATGTTTGGTTATGATGCCGGGTGTTGCTGGGTTCTTGGTCTTTTCTTTTTTCTCTGGGGGTCAGATATTTAGTTGTGGAGTCCTGCCGAGCGGCTAGAGAGTCCTCGGCGTTCATATACTTCTGGGCTTTGGAGAGCAAGGCTTCCATGGATGTCGGGGGGTTCTTGGAGAGGGAGAAGAGGAAATTGGATGACCGCAGACCAGCCATGAAGGCTGTGAGGATGACCTTATCGTCATTTTCAGCAACTTGTAAGGCTTCGGTGTTGAAGCGAGTGACAAAGCTGCGTAGTGACTCCCCCTCTGTCTGACGGATGTTGAGGAGTTGGGTCGCCGGACGTCGCTGGCGTTGGGCTCCGATGAAGTGGCTCAGGAAAGAGTCACTGAGGTGTTGAAATGTGGAGACCGAATCTGGCGGCAACTGGCTGAACCATAGCCGAGCCGATCCCTTCAGGGTCACGGGAAAGGCTCGGCACATGATTTCGTCGGGGAAAGCATGGAGGATCATGAGTGTACGGTAGGTTTCCAGGTGGTCGACGGGGTCGGTTGTTCCGTCAAAGGGGTCGATGGTAGGCATTTTGAACTTGGGGGGTGGGGGCTTGTCTCGGATGGAGGCAACGAAAGGGGAGTTTGCTGTAGTGGAGGGCTTGTGTTGGATGTTTTGCATGACCCCTTGGAGTTGGAGTTTCATGGCCCGGAGTTCAGCGTCCCAAAGGGGAATGTTGTCACCTCCAGAGGGAGATAGATGTTGGACGCTGCTAGCTTCTCCCTCGGGAGCTGGGGCTATGACTGAAGGACGTGGGGGTGGAGGAGGAGGATATATATGTGGGTGAGGGGGTTGCAAGCCCCCCGAGTTGGGAGGATTGGGTTGTGGGACAGTATGGCCTGGGACTTGTTTTGGATGGGGTGGAATATCTGGAGGTGGTGGAGGAATAGGGAGGTTTCGTTGGAGCAGAGCGTTGATTAAGGCCTGGTTTTGTTCGGCCATACGGTTGATGCTATTGGTGAGGTCGATGAAGTACTGTGGCGGGTTGTTTGGATTGGGAGGGTCGGTCTGGTGATCGGCAGCGTTATAGTGGGAAGCCATGGATCTGGTCGTTACCATGCACGTAACGGGTGAGGTGAACTAGGTTGCTGGGAAAGGGTCTCCGGCGGCAATGAACACAACTGGCGCACGGACAAACCGGGTTCCCACAAACGGCGCCAACTGATAATACAGCGAGTCCTCGTGAATGGGCTAGACCGATCCAGGCTCCTTAAGACCACTGGGTAACCTGCAAGCAAGTCCAATCGGGGAACGGGGTAGTCCCCCGGCGGACCCTCCGGTGTATGAATTAGTAAAGCGATGGACCAAATGTAGAGAGAGAGAGAGAGAGGGGATGGAAAACTTAACCTTCTTTCTGTCTTCGAGCTTTGCTTATATCCTTTGGTAATCATTTCGCTGTCTCAACCGTTCTGACCTTCCCTACCGAAAGCTTGCGCCGTGGTTCGTCTTGTTCAGGGTGAGGAGGCGTCATTCCGGCTGAGGGGTGTTATCGCAATAAATGCGGTGATGGGTTGCATTAATGGTGATGTGCTGTGGCAATAACTTTGCAGATCTTTGTCTGCTGACATGGCCTGCTCTGCACCCGCCACGTGTCCGAGCATCATTGGCCTTCCCAGCTCAGTTGGCCTCCAGCTGTGCCGGGTTTCACTGACCGGGTTGTGCAATGGGGTCTAGATGGTGGGCTTGGGTTTACTCATGGTGGGCCGTGATCCTTGTGGGCCTGTCTCTGTCAAATACAACTTTGCATAAGCAAACTCATAAAAATTTTACAAATCAAAAAATCATATAAGTTCTCACGAACTCACATAAGTGATTTTAAAAAACACATGTAATTTAACACAAATTCAAGCAACTTATTTCACATTTTGAAAATCACAAAATTATGTGAATTTTTATGAATTCACATAAGTGATCGCATGAAAACGCATAAGTTAACTCAAATTTCCTGTAATAGAACTCATAAAAGTTTTGAAAATTACAAAATCACATAAGTTTTCATGAATTCATATAAGTGATTTCACAAAAACGAATAACTAACACAAATTCGCATAAGTTATCTCATAAATGTTTTGAATAATTCAAAATCACGCAAGTTTTTACAAACTCACGTAAGTGAAAGCACAAATTAACACAAATGTCCCATAAGTGAACTCATAAAAGTTTTCAAAATCACAAAAGCACATATTTCTATGAACTCACGTAAGTGATTTCATAAAAAAGCATAACTAATACAAATTTGCGTAAGTCATCTTATAAAACTTTGAAGAATACAAAATCACGTAAGTTTTTACAAACTTACGTAAATTATTTCACAAAAACGCTTAAGTTAACACAAATTCTCTATAAGTGAACTCATAAAAGTTTTGAAAGTCACAAAAGGCACGTAAATTTTCGCGAACTCACGTAAATCATCTCACAAAAATACGTAAGTTAACACAAATTCCCCATAAGTGAACTCATAAAATTTTTGCAAATACAAAATTATGTAAATTTTCACAAACTCACGTAAGTCATATCACAAAAACGCGTAATTAACACAAATTCGCACAAGTTATCTCATACAAAATCGCGCAAGTTTTTATGAACTCATGTAAAGTGAACGTGTAAGTTAACACAAATTTCTCATAAATGAACTCATAAAATTTTTCAAAATCACAAAATCATGTAAGTTTTCATGAACTCACATAAGTAATTTCATAAAAACGCATAACTAACACAAATTTGCGTAAGTCATCTTATAAAACTTTTGAAGAACACAAAATCAAGTAAGTTTTCACGAACTCACGTAAATCATGTCTTAAAAACATGTAAGTTAACACAAATTCTCCATAAGTTAACTCATAAAAGTTTTGAAAATCACAAAATCAAGTAAATTTTTACAAACTCATGTAAGTTTTTACGAACTCATGTAAATCATCTCACAAAAATGCATAAGTTAACAAAGTTCCCTATAAGTGAACTCGTAAAAGTTTTGAAAATCACATAATCACATAAATTTTCACTAACTCACGTAAGTCATCTCACAAAAACATGTAACTAACACAAATTCTATAGTGATTCCAGTTTTGACTTGACTCTTGTTGTATCCCATACTTGAGTTTCATGGTTTTATATTGTGGATCATATCTTGCTTTCCTTGTATTTCTTTAAATTTGGCTATTAGGTTGTTGTGGTTGCGTTTGGGACAGGTTGGTTGCTTAGTTTCCAAACTTTTGTTGCCCAGATTTTTGCTCCTCCGCTCGAGCGGCACTTCTTGCATTCGAATAGGCTTTGTAAACTTTCAGTACTTTTGCAGGTCAGCAAAACTACTGGGAGGGTGTATTCTACGCTCGAGCGGTCCTTTCTACGCCCGAGCGGGCTCAGCTCGAGTGGCCTTTCTTGCGCTCGAGCGTTGGTCAGTTGTCTGTAAAACTACTAGGAATGTGCATTTTGCACTTGAGCGTCATTTCTTGCACTGGAGCGGAATAACTCATTATGTCTGACGTTCGAGCTTCAACTCTTACGTTCAAGCAGACTGTGCGTATAACAGTTCATAACAGCCACATTTTACATTACTTTTTCATCATTTTCTCTCTCTAAAACATCTCAAAATCCTAAATCTTGAGCTTCTCGCTCTAAAACTCACATTCTCTCTACATTTTCACCTAGATCCGTTGATTTCTCAACCCTAGTATGTTTGAGAAAAAGGTAGAGCATCTCAAGAGCTCTATTTTGGTTCGAGTAAGATTTGGTTTCGGCATCTTTGAAGTTCCTCCATTGTTGCTTTGGTCTTCTGAGCTTGAGGTAGGAACTTTCTACACTCTCTTATAATTTTTAACTTAGTTATTTGTTGATTGTGTAAATAATGTCGGGTTTTGGAGAATTTTAGACAAACCTAGGGTTTTAGTTTAAAATCAAAAGAGGGGTTTTCAAATGAAGTTATTGAAAATGTTTATGGGTGTAGATATGAAGATGTATTGTGTTAAATTTGTTAGTTTTGACACATGGGTTGGATTTGGGAGAGAATGGAGTTTTGCCCTAAAATGTTTAAAATAATTATTTGGTATAAATAATGAAATTGGCATTGGAAATACGAAATTAGATGAGCGTTTATATCAATGGTGGAGTTGGATATGTATTATCTCTCACCTATGGAAATTTGGATAATTTATTTGTCGTGGAGATTGTATATTTGTTTAGAAATATTTATTTGGGGCTATCGGTGGAGGATAACTATGATTGTTATAGAAATTGCATGAGGATTAGGTGAGTTGAAACTAATCTCTTAACTGTTGTCATTGAATATGACTATGTTTTAATACATTGTATATGTATGATATTTGGGAGAAGAAAGGTGATGTACTCCATGTTTGGGAGAATAAAGGGGATTAACTCCATTGAATTAAGTTGGCCTGTGTGTTTAGGGTGAAAGTCCCGAAAATCGCGTGTATAGATGGGTGTCGATTCTGGCAGATGAAATTTTCATAAAATGACAAATTGAAGTGTTTGTGTAAGGGTTGTATTGATTAGAGAAGCACTGAATTGTAGCTTCAGTTGGGTTGTCTAGATAGCAATCAACTTGACTCATGAGTTGAGGTGAAATGAATTGACTTAAAATGAATTAAGATAAAATGGATTGAGATATAGAACTTGGCATATCATGATCTTGTCGAATATGAATGATTTTCTTACGGGGCATTGTAGATGCATATTATACTTATATCTTTGTTAAGATTTATATATTATGTTAGATTGTTTCTACTGGGTTTTAGCTCACCCTACTTGGAAAAAACTATTTTCAGGTGCTGGTGATATGCCTCCACCAAGGATTTAGCTTAGGAGGATTGTGGAGCTGAAGGCTCATTTTTGTTTATTTTGTATTTACTTATTTTCAAGCCTAAGGCTTTATTTGTACTGAGCTTATGACTCATTTTTTTGTACTAAGCATGGTCTTGGAAAGATGTAAGCCATTGGGGCATATGAATATCTATTTAGCTTTCATTCTTTATTTACATCTTGTAACACATGTTGTAGATTCAGGATGACCGATTTATGAATGTATATCACATGTGTCACCTTTTGTACATTATTTCTAATTAATGGAAGCTTCTTATTGTATCTATATCACTTTGTACTGGTGTTTGGAGTTAGATTATTGTAATTATTTTGGAGACATTATAACTTGATTTCAAAGCGTACCGAGTTTGAATACTTTGGGTACGTGGGAAGTGGTTAGTACCACAATAAGTTTATCTCATTTGACAGAGATGTTTATATGTTTGCAAAGCTATGTAATAACATGTTTATGGGATTATGTCAGTATGGAATCTAATTTCTAGGATGTTGATCGAGTCTACGGGTTTCTAGGAGTCCTATTAGAAAGGCACTTGATCACTGCAATTTCTAATTGAAACTCTGGTAATACAATGGGATGGTCATTATTTGAGAATGCGATTCGTATGTGTTTACGTGACTGCGCACTTATGTGGAGTGAATTACTGTTGTCCACCGCATTAGGACGCAAGTGAGTTAGCTTCGGTATATTTGTAAATGTGCTAATATCTTTTATTACCTTCATTAGGATGTCAGGACGTGGACGTGGTGGTGGTAGGCATGGTAGGCCTATGAGGCATGAGGTGCCTTTGCCGGATGAAATTTCAGCGTAGGAAGAAAGGATTGGTCAGGCCAATGTGGGCGACCCAGTTGGTCAACAGGCCATGGGCACATTAGCCCGCGAAATGGCCGGAGCATTGCGGGAGTCTATAGACATTCTCAGGGCTGAGAATCAAGTCCAGACCCAAGTAGTTGAGGCAAAACTGTCTTTCTTGAAGCGAAAGTTTTTTTTGGTCGAATCTAGATGAGTTTGTGTGTGATCCCAAGCAGCCACTGAAGGCAGATGAGTGGCTAGAACAGATAGTGAAGATGTTTGAGATTCTTGGCATCGAGGACGACCACTTAAGAGTAACCTTGGCATCTTTCCAGTTGAAGGGAGATACAGGTCAGTGGTGGAAGTATACGCGTGGGCGCATTGGGGTGAATTAGGAGGCTTTTGTCAATGCCTTCCAAGATAAGTTTCTATCTCCTACAGTTAAAGAGAAATTGAGAGACCAGTTCTCCAAGCTGGTGCAGTTGAATACTCTAGTGGCCGAGTTTGAGACTACATTTACTAGCCTCTTTAGATTTGCATCAAGGTTAGTGGCGACAGAGGAGCGTCGTTGTTTAGAGTTTGAGAAAATGTTGAGGACCGGTCTCATGTTCAAGGTGACCGGATTGATGATTAGGGATTTTAGACGCCTTGTGGAGATGATGACTCATCTTGAGACCTTAATGCAGATGGAGGAGGAGTGGATGAGGGGCTCTAAGAGGAGTCAGGATGTTTAGGGGGACAGTAAGAGATAGAGGGGTCCGATCCCATAGCAGTCCCAGAAAGGACAATCGAGATCTACCTTTCTAGTGCCGAGTTCAGGTTCTGGGAGAGGTGGTCAGGAAGATTTCACTTGTTACAAGTGTGGCCAGTTGGGCCACAAGTTTCCAGCAAGTCTCCAGCTTGCCCGCAGAAAGGAGGAGGGCAACGGTTTGCATCGTCTTCGGCTCGTTCTTAGAGCTAAAGTTAAGGGAGAGGGTAGCCGCTCACTTGTTATGAGTGTGGGCAGGTGGGGCACATGAAAAGATTTTTCCCTCAGTTGGATGGCACACCCGGTACGTTTGGTTTGAGACAGACACAAAGCCACTAGTCTGCACAATCAGCATAGGCCTCGAGGGCCAATCAGGGAGCCTTTTTGGCTTAGTTAGTGCATCAGGCTTATACTCCGAGAGGTGAACAGGTTGAGTATAGACCTACAGGCATATGTATGCTGTTACCGCGCCAGATTTAGTATCAGCGCCTTCAGTAATGAGAGGTACCTTCTTGTTTTACAATTCAGTTGCTAATGTGTTGATTGATACGGGTGCATCCCATTAATTTATCTCGTCTACATTTGCATTTGTTTTGGGGTTAGAATTGGCTCAATTAACATCTTCTCTCTGTGTAGAGTCACCTATTGGTGGTGAGATTGTTTTGAAGCAGGGGCTTCGGGGTTGTGACGTAGAGGTGGCCGGTCGACGACTTCTTTTTGCATTTGTGTTGATTGATATATCTAGTTTTGACGTTATATTAGGTATGGACTAGTTGTCATCCTATCGGGCTGTTATAGATTGCTACAGTCAGAGGGTTATTGTATGTACCCTGAGCAGTGATTGTTTTTATTTCTTAGGGGACCGGGTTGATAGAGTCTTATCATTGGCATATGATCCGCGTAGGCGGAGTGAGCTTAGTTTCCTTCTTGCCAACTTCTTCAGTAGTGAGTGTGATGAAGTTCAAGTTGAGTTGCCAAGGGTAGTTTGTGAATACCTGGATGTTTTTCAGGAGGATCTTACCACTTTATCACCTCATCGAGAGATCGAGTTCTCTATTGATTTAGTGCTTGGTACGACACCAATTTTCATGGCACCATATAGATTTGCGCCTGCCGAGTTGAGTGAGTTGAAGATTCAACTCTAAGAGCTACTAGATAAGAGTTTTATCCGCCCTAGTGCTTCATCTTGGGGAGCATCGACTCTTTTTGCCAAAAAGAAAAATGGTGAGTTGTGGCTTTGTATAGATTACTGGAAATTGAACTGGGTAACTGTTAAGAACAAATACCCAATGCCTCGTATATATGATTTATTTGATCAATTGAAGGGGTTTTGTTGCTTCTCTAAGATAGACCTGAGATTGGGTTATCACCAGTTGAGAGTAAGGGAGGAGAATATCCCGAAGACGGAATTCTATACGCGGTATGGCCATTACAAGTTTTTAATGAAGTCTTTTGGGCTAACCAATGCACCAGCTGTGTTTATGGATTTGATGAATCGGATTTTCCATGAGTTCCTAGATCGCTTTGTGGACGATATCTTGATTTACTTACCCTTTGAGGAGGAGCACGAGGAATACTTGCGAGTGGTACTGGAGTTGCTTAAAGCCTATAAATTGAATGCTAAGTTTGGAAAATGTGAATTCTAGTTGAGAGAGGTTAAGTTCTTGGAAAATTTTACTTTTTAGCTCTCTTGGTTTTTTTTATTATTTTTATTTATGTTTGGTTGAAAAAAAAAAACTTTTTATTATTGCATTTTTAGTTTCAAATTTTTTTGATTAAACTTGTAAAATGTAACTTATTTACGATATCCTTTTCAATGAATGACGTAAAACAGTATGCATTTTAAAATAATATTATTGATTTTCTGAAATCATGTTTTAAAAATTTACATTTTCTTTTTAAAATGGAATTAAGTGTTTGATTTGGTCATATATTTTTAAGAGAAAGTTTATTTTTGTTTTTAGCATTTTTTTTTTAAAAATTTAGTCAGTTTTTAATTTTTTTTCGCTTTTCAAATAGTCTATTATTTTTTTTTGAAAAACATTTAAAAAAGGAAAAACATAATTTAATTTTTATACTTTTTATATAGAATTTTATTTATTTTTGTTTTTAATGAAAATGTTTTTGACTCAACTTTCTAATTTTGAAAAATGGTTCTAAAATATATATTTTTTTTAAAAATGACTCAAGAGAGAATATTTTGGTCTTATTATAAAACAATTAAATTCTTTTTTATATAACATTGATTACTTTTTCTAAATTCTATATTAGTGGGAGTGATTGGTTTTATTTAATGCAACCTTAATCAGGGCAGAGGGAAGGAGGGCTTAGGGGGGTCACGTGCCTCCGGAGTTTTTTTTTTTTTTTTTAGCATAAAGAAAATATTTTATACAAAAAAATTATAAAAATATTATTTAGAGTGAAATGTCAATGATATTTTTAAAATTATAAGAACAATAATGATTGTTTTGATTAAAAATAAAGAGATTATGATATTATTATCTATGAGAATTTTAATATAATGGTGATTTCTATCATTATTGATATGCAAATATAATTAATTTTAATGAAAATATAGAATTTATTGAATTGTTAGTTACATTTAATATGTAGGGTTCACCCTCCATGTGTTTCTTTATTATTGATTGGTAATATCACATGTCAATGATTGCGTTGTATGACTATTATATTGAATTTTTACGCATATTTTGTATAAAAAAAATTACTTTATCATTATATAATTTATTTTAAAACTTTATATCCATAACTTTTTTTAATGTTGTCCATGATACACTAATTACAAATAACATATTCACTTTATTTGGTTTGAGTTTTCTGAAAACATTTTTCAAAAAATTCTATGTTTTTGTTTTTCGTATTTTTTTGTTTTATTGAATTTTTTTAATATTTTAAGCAATTTTTTTAATTTTTAGACACACCTAATATAAATATACTTAAAAAGTATAATTTTTGAAAAAATCTTTAAAAAAGTCACTAAATATCAAAAATATAAAAAAAATACGAAAAATCAATACATTTTTCGTATTTTTATGTATTTATTAATTTTTAAAAATATTTTTTCACAAATATTTTTTTTTAAATACATCATGTACCTAAAAGAGTAAAAAAAAAATGCTTAAAATTTTAAAAATATTCACTAAAAAAAAATAATAAAATAAAATAAAAAATAAAAAACTTAATTCAAAAAACTCAAACCAAATACGTTGATTTTTTTTATATTTCTTGAAGTCAATCGTAAAAATTTATATAAAATATTTTTGTAAATATTTTTAATATTGTAATTAAGAAGTACCCCCTCTGACTTCTTTTCTTGGCTCCGCCGCCACTGACCTTAATTGGTGTTCTAAAGGTACTTGTTTGCAAGGGTATTGTTAAGAAGTATTCTTAGGGTACTTGTTGAGTATGTGTTAAATATGATTAGTCATTTTCACTATCATTTTTGTTAGAGACTGAACTATACTTTTCTCTAATTCCTTCTATTTTAAAGTTATATATTTTTTGTAATAAAGTTTTTGTTTAAATTTTTTTTAATCATAAAAGTAAATACATTTATTTTTAAATAACATTTCGTGTATTTTTTAAAATTTTAAATACCTTTTATTTTCAATCATAATTAAATTATATGGTGTAAGAAAAATAAAGGGCATATTTTCGTGATTTTTTAAAATTCTTATATGCCTTTATTTTTATAACAAATATAAAAAATTATATTTGTTATTTGTTTTTTCAATTTTTAGATTCATTTTTCTTAAATAGAGAGCATTTATTTATTTTTTTAAATCCACCAAATGTTATTTACACGAAAAAAAATACATTTACTTTTATGATTAAAAAAAATATTACAAAAAGCGTGTAATTTTAAAATAGAAGGAATTAGAGAAAAATGTAGTCTAGTCTTTTAATAAAAACATATTTATTGTCTTTCCTCTTTTCTATGATAGTGGGACTAGTTAACCATATTTATTAATGTATCATTAACAACTGTTCTTAGTACTTGTTAACAAAACTCTATGAATGATTTGTATAATGAGTGGAGGTTAATAATAATGTCATAATATATGTTGGTACACTAATTAGTATACCAATTGGTGCATGTAGCACTACCAAAACTCTATTTACAAAACTCAAATAAATATTGTTTAGGATTTAACTAGTTTTCATTAATTACTTATTATCTATCAAGTATCCATGATATACTTTATTAAATAAGAGAAATTATATTTTTCAATATCACCACTGAAATTGAATGAATGTTGCAACATTTGTTTTTAATTCATATTCTTTTGTTGATTAATCTTATGAAATTTTTTATATTGTTATAATTTATAGATTCATTTTAGTTATGATTAAAAATAAAGGGAATTTAAAATTAAAAAAAGTCACAAAATGTCATTTAAAAATAAAGAACATTCACTTTTATACTAAAAAAAAAAAAAACTCAATTTTGAGAAGTATATAAAAATGTTAAAATAGAAGTAATTAAGAAAATGATAGTTTGGTCTCTAACAAGATATATTTATACCCTTTTCAATTTTCTACAATAATTGAGTTGGTTAAGAAGATTTAATGCACCCTTAACTAGTAAGAGATGTTCACAGAACTGTTCTATCAAATCCATCCGTTTGATTCATACAGGTTATGAATAGTTTCAAAATGAGATTCGGTCATTAGTGGTTTGAATTTCATTTGGAGAGCATGTTTGGATATTTTAAATCTACTGACTCGATCGTTATGTATTTACGTTAAAAAATTCAGCAATGCTAGGTATCATGAAAAATCTTTTATAAAAATAATCATGAAAGTTTTGTGATCTTTGGATTACACCTAGAATAAAACATCACACACTAATCAAGGTAATCCAAAGATCATAACTCTTTCATGATCATTTTCATGAAAAAAATTTCATGATCCTTAACTTTTCTCTAAAAAATTATAGAGTCATATATAGCTTGATTACATCTTGCCTTTTTACCTAACCCCTCATAGCTCTCATTTTACTCTGGCCTATTTTGGGAAGATGGTTATAATCAGCTTTTTGGTGAAAAGTTGATTATAAGCAGATTATAATCAGTTTTTTTGTGAGAGAGGAAGTTGGTAATAATCTGAAAATCAGATTATTACCAACTTGCCAAAAGAGCCCTCTCCCTATACCGTTCGTTTGTCTCATCCATTCTCGCTTGAAACCCATCTTCCCAAAGCTTCAACATTTGTAAATGAATTATTTACAAATTGTTTTTTTAGAACAGCTCCAACAAGCTATCCAAATGAAGTTTATTATGCAAAATAATCAAGCATGACATCTTTTGCTACAATAAGTGATTTTGCCTCCAAATGAAGTCTATTACGCAAAATAATCAATCGTGGCAACTTTTTGCCACAAGTTCTCTCAATGGTTAGGCATTTTGCCTCCATCCAACATTTATCCATCCTATGACGGCTAGCAAAACATAAAAAATGAATAAAAAATATTATACAAACTGTGGGAGCCGAATAAAATCAAATCATGAACGGGATGTGTTTGGTGGACCAGATGATGCCAAAGCCCATTGGGCTGTAGACTAATGCCGAATAAACATGAAAGACCACAACAAATGTCAAATATGAGAGGATAGATGGCGGGACCCATTAAGTGGAGCCGGGTTGTCCCATCCCTCAAAAAGCATGATTGGAAAGTGGGCCTGACAAAGTGAGGAGGAAAGAGGGAGCTGAAGGGAAAGACCCTATAAAAGGTGGAGGAAGACTCAAAACAGGGGTATGTTCAACAACACTAATAATAGAGAGATAGAAAAGGTCTTCATAGGGATAGAAAAGCTAACTTACCCGTTAGAGTATTAATTTCGGCACTATCGATCGGAGTTGTTATTCTATTTCAAGTGACATTATATGGATCTCTAAGGTTTAATTGGATCAGAGGAGTATTTCCAAATTCATTTTCCCACACAAACCAACAAACATATAGCATGCACAAATAGAACATTAAAATTTACCAAACCCACTTGAATAATTTGATAAGGACAACTTACATGGATAATTTTTTAAAATATAATTTAGGAAATTGCTTATTAGTCGGGTAACTACGATGGAGGTTAGCAACTAGGTAAGACAAGAAAAATATTTTTAAAAATCTACAAAAAAATAACAAGATGCCTTCTCCACACACTTTATAACATATAAAGCGAAAGGAAACTCTTTACAACACACTATTAGCTTATAGAGGGATCAAACTCAAAAGGGTTGCACAAGCCATAACCCTCATATCGTAGTCCTGCATTGCTAAATACCTGCACTTTTGGCTCCTGCTCCTGAGAAGATTTTCCTTTCAAAATTTACTTGCAACAACTAGTAGTAATAGTCGCATCCCTAAATCATTGTCTTGGATTGCAATATCTGCACAAGTGCCCACAGTATATCCACCTAATTCGTGCTTCTTTTATTCTGACCCTGCAATTATCATCAAATTAAAAACTTATTATGATAAATTAATAGAAAAAATTTGCAATAAATTCAACTTTATAGTGAAGAGACATGAAGTTTGGGGTCATACTTTTCAAATGCTGTCCACTTATGCACATATATCCACTAGTTTGGTAGTGGTCTGTTTCATGGCAATCATCTAAAGTGCTTAGTACAGGTAACATGAAAAAGTTACAACTCAAGATTTTAATTCTTTAAAAATGAGTCTATTTTGCTTTTCAAGGATTTTTTGTGTCCTAATTTTTATCTTTGGGGAAGAAATGATTGGAACAAGCTCATACATGCTATAATTAGCATGTTTTAAACAGTGCTCTTTGTAATATGACATGTCACGCCCCCGAAGTAAACACTATATATATATATAACCATCTCACAACAACTAACCAATAACAACATAAATGAAATGATAAGCTTTCATTAATTAGAATTTGATGTACAAAACGTGACACATGCGATATACATTCATAAATAGTTCATCCTAAATCTATAGCATGTGTTCAAGTTAGTGAAAAAAAATGAAAACTAAACAGATAATTATATGCCCTAATGGCTTATATCTTTCCAAGTCAATGCTTGGGTACATCAAAAGTGAACCTTAAGCTCAATACAGATAAAACCCTAGGCTTGTACAAAAGTAAATACAAAATAACAACAATGAGCCTTCAGCTCCACGGTCCTCTGAAGCTATTACCTTGGCAAAGGCATATCACCAGCACCTAAAAATGGTTTTCCCATATAGGGTGAGCCAAAGTCTAGTAGAAATAATCCAACATAATGTATAAATCTTAATAAAGCCATAAGGTTTTATGCATATGCAATGCCCATGTCAAACATTATATATCTTTTTTTCAAAAGCTGTGTTATGCCTGGTTTATATCACAATTCTCAAAATCATATCCTTTATAATAGAAAACAAGGGAAAATCTCAAATGGGTATAACCTTTCGCAGATATTTTGTCAGCGGGAAACTGTCACGACACCCATGTAAACGTAGCCTATACAAGCATTACTATTGTCATTTCACGGATATTTCGTCCGCGGGAAACTATCAAACGACACCCATGTAAATGTAGCGTATACAAGCACTACTATTGCCATTTCACAAATATTTTGTCCGCGGAAAACCGTCAAAAGACACCCATGTAAACGAAGCCTATACAAGCACTACTATTACCATTTCACGGATATTTTGTCTGCGGGAAACCGTCAAACGACACCCATGTAAACGTAGCCTATATAAGCACTACTATTGCCATTTTACGAATATTTCGTCCGCGGGAACCAGCACCCATGTATACGTGCATTTTTCGGGACTTTTACCCTAGACACGTAGGCCAACTTGTTTTGGTGATACACACCTCTTTCCTACATTCACCCATTTTTCTCAAAATCATATAGATTTTCAATGTATTAATTAAGAAACAATGTTCAATGCATATGGATGAAAAATTAGTTATAGTTCACCTAATTCTCATACAATTTCTACAACAATCATAACTATCCTCTACTGATAGTCCAAAGCAGATATCTCTAAATAGATAGATAAATTTCATTAAAGATACACTTTTCCAAAATCTCAAATGGGATTGATAATACATATCCAACTCCAAACTCATCCTTATCATCATTTCAATTTTATAATTTCCAATATCAATTCTATTTTCTCTTCACAATCTCAACATTTATATTTTAAGGCAAAACCCTTTTCTCTTTGAAAATCAATTTCAAAGTAAGAAATATCTCATTTCAACATATATCAACCCCAAATTTAGAACCATAACCGTTTCCAAGAAACCATTTGAAAACCCCTCTTTTACATTTTGATTTCAAAACCTAGGCTTTACCAAAACCTCCCCAAACACTATAATACTTTGAAATAGCAAATAACCAAGGTAAAACTCATACAAGAGTGTGAAGAACCCCTTCCTCGAAGCTAGAAGACCAAGGAGAGAATGAAGAAACCTCAAAGAAACCGAAATACCCTTTCGTTTGGATGAAAAGAGAGCCGCCTATAGAGTGTTCTACATTTCTAACAAATGAAGTAGGGTGAAGAAATCACTAGATCTTGGTGTTTTTGTAGAGAGAATGTAAGTTTTAGAGAAAGTGTGTCCAGATCTAGGGTTTTTGGAATGTTTAGAGAGAGAGAGAGAGAGTGAAATGAAAAAGTGACCCAAAAAGGTGGTTCTACGATCTGATATACGCACAGAACGCTCGAGTGCAAGAAGTGACACTCGAGCGTTCAGATACAAAAATAATCACTGCTCAAGCGCAGGAAATGACGCTCGAGCGTCATGACACAATGTAAAAAGGCGTCACCGCTTGAGCACAAGAAGTGACGCTCGAGCGGAGAATACTAACTCTTGGAAGTTTTGCAGACCTGCCAAAGTGCTGGGAGTTGTCAAAGATCACTCGAGCACAAGAAACTACACTTGAATGTGTAGTTTACTTTTCTTGCTTCTTTCGGATACGATTAGCCCTACAGTTCAGACTCCCATGGTTCTGAATCTGATTTCACAAGTGTAATAAGAAATAGAAAAACACAAATGAGTCCAAATTTGACAAATCTTTTGGAAAATCGATTTGAATCAAAATGCCAAAAATGGATTACATTGCCAGATTTCAGAGTCACTACCTAAATATTTTTGAAAAATTTAGGAAACTCGTGACTTGTGCCAAAGGCCACTTATCCGTCATCACCAAAGTGTCTCAGCTCGGGAACTTAGGTATGAGAGGGCAAGGTCATGAATTGAGCACCTGTAGAGACTGCATTTTTGACCACCCTTAAGACTTGGGCGCTTCAGGTTGATCACTCGATGATGAAAGTTATGCTATACAAAAGTTCAATTTCTTCAACAAGAAGAGCTTCTAGATCCCAACCTTACACCCTATTTTGACCAAAACTATTTTAGACTTTAAAACTCTCTTTTTCAAAATATTTTTTCAAATGTTTTTATGATGTTCCGATACTCGCATTTTGTTTAAAATATTACACTTTTCGGTAAACCGAGTAAGGACAAAGTACAAATAAATGAAAGGGAGGTGAATTCTTTGAAAAATCTTTTAAAAAAAAATCTTATTTATAGGTTTAGAGTTGAAGAAAATAGGAGGGGAGGAAAGAAAACTAGTTGGGAGAGAGGTTGGGCATTGAACTGTTAAGAGAGAAATGAGCAACCTTCAGTAAAATAGATATATCTCTTTGCACACTTATAATTTAGATGTGAGCTACCTCCATTGGAAAGTATACTTCGGGGGCTTCAATTTAGACTCAAGAATCACCTAAAACTAAGTTCGGATGAGGGAGATATGCTCGTTTGAAGTCGGGCTTGAAAATAGATTTTTGTCTACCAGTAGTTGGCTGGTCACTAATAGTGTACGGCCGACCAGTTGTGGAAATTAGGCCATTTCAAGTGGATTGGCCAGACAAGTGTTTCCACAGACCCACTAGTGGCCGACCGGCCACAAATTAGTGTACAGCCGTCCCCTTTAGTAGCATACCGGTCACTTGTGTCAAAAAACCAAATCTTTTTGCCAATTGTGCCAACTGTCTCCACAGGTGCATGCATGCACCAGTTGTCTCTATACTGATATTTCTGACCTAGTAACATGTTTTTCTATATATAGGGAACCTTCCCTCTTGGTTTTAGGTTAGAAAAAAATCTAAAAAACTCCAAAACTTGCATAGCACACACTCTCTCTCTCTCTCTCTCTCTCTCTCTCTCTTGCAACCTACACACTCTCTCTCTACACTTACTAAACCAAAAATTTAGCTCATCTTGCTAAGGTTCTAGAGCTCAAATCTCAGCCCTTGAGAGTGAGAACTTGTGGGTTTGTTAACAAAGGAGTTACCTTGCTTTAAGAGGTATAACTTTGACTATCTTTACACTACTTCTTTTCTATCTTTACTTGGTATTTTTGGGCTATTTTTTAACTATTTTTATGGGCTAAAGCTTATGGTTTAAGGCTATTAAAGGTAGAAGGGTTAATCACTCTTCTTTGTACCTTGTCTCATAAGCCTTTCCCTTTGTGTTTCCCATCTCTTCATCAACTTTTTTTTCCCCAACTTTTTACCATTGATTTTAGAGGTTTTTTGAGGCTAAAAATGGTGTTTTGAAGTCCCAAAAATGGAGGGGTTAGCCTCCCCTCCTCATGCTTGTTTACTAGTTTAATTTCCTCAACATTGTAGCTTACTTTTTCAAGGCTTTCCATGTGAATTTTAGTCATATTTTTGACTATTTTAGGTTGTTAGTTTGATTTATGCTTTATGTAGCATGCTTGTAGTGTAGTGGTCTTTATAGGTTTGGTGGTTTAGGCCTTAGCCATCAACCTATTTGAGTTGATAGTATTTATTTTATGCTTTCCATCCTTGTGTTCATACATAATCACCTCTACAACCTCCTTTTTTTTTTTGGCTTTTTCTTTGCTTTGAAAGTTGCTTCAAAGTGAGTGTTCTTTAAGCTTGAGAGGTGACCTTGTGCTTAATGGTTTAATCTCTTCGGAGGTTCATTACCAACGGCATGATCTCTCTCTCATGCCTAAAACAAACCTCGGTTTGACACTCTTCTCCATTAATAGACTCAGTCTTTGTTTTTGGACTCAATCGATTAATGAATAGAGAGGTAATTAAATGGAGTAATAAAATTGGGGCTAAAATGAAGTAAGATAATAAAATGGTTTAGGGTTCAATCGGACGTTAATTGAACCCATTGATTCTTGAGTTGTTTCATACTTGTTGGTGATGTAAACGGTTCAAGAGTCAATCTCAACCACTCATCTTGATCAATATCATGATAGGGAGGAGGTTTATAAGTTTTTCCTTGTCATTTATTGAAATTGTATCCCTCGATTCATAAGTCATCATGCAATGAGTTTGTATCGATTGACGGTTTGCGAATAGAGCCTACCCCTCCTTTGACCTGTTTGATGATAAGGAGAGGCAGAGTGGACAAACATCCCCTGAAAATACTCTGTTTTGTGTCTGTTGCAGCAGGGTAGTACCAAACATTAGAGGCTAGCAGGCCACCTTTACTGTACGGCCGTCCACTTCTTTTGGTCAGTCGGCCACATTTTTCAGCCAGGCAGTGTCCTTTTTTCCTGCAAAACAGAGCTGAGGCTGAGGCAAAAAACAATTAAATTTTCTGACTATGCAACATAAGCATTCTGGTAGCAAAACGTAGAGCATTTTCGGGTGGAAATCCGCATCCATGCATGAACCATTCCTCATTTCTTGAGGCCTGTTAAAATAATGTTTTCATAGTTGTATGTTGTACTTAAAGTAATGGACTTGTAATAATTAATTCCTTAGATAATTAATTCCGTCTTGTAACTAGTTAGTTAGTTTAATTAATTTGTATTAATTAGTTAGAATAGTTAGTTAATTTTTGTGTTGTAATTAAATTAATTAGCTAGAAACGTTAGTTAATATGTGGCGTTGTAATAATTAGCTTAATTAGCTAGGACATTTATTTGGACCGTCTTGTGTAAGGGCAAATTGCAATAACGCGTGCATGTCTTCCAACCCCGGTTCTTTCTCCTTTTTATTTACTTTCTTATGATGGATAGAATAGAGCATCATGTTTCATTTAGCATTTTCCATGATTTGCATCCATTTGTCTCGCATGCATGAGGTTTAGTTCATCATTCTAACGGCATTGTCATTTATTACTTCGTTGAATACATGCGCTACTGCATGCTATCAAAGTGATTTACATGACATATTAGACAACCGAACCTATTAGTTGCATTTTTTCCTATTTTGCATTAGTCATTTTGCATTGTTACGATTATGCATTTTTTCTAACTATTTTATTTCTTTTGGCTTGCCTTGGAGTACTAGGTGAGCATTTATGGCTTTAGCATATTGCATGCGTGTGATTGTTGCCATGTTAAGCATGATTACCATGAGGCTAAGTGCTTAATTGATATAACTCTTGAATGCTTGTCGATGAAGGCTAATTGTTCAAATTGGGATAATTTTATGAATGTACCTATGAGATCACTTTTTCAAGTGGTACATATTCAAAACCTCTTTTCAAATAAACATGAAATCAAAGTGTTCTAACTTTTGCAAATTAGTCTATACTTGTGTGCGTCACATAGTAAGATTAGCATAATAATCAGAACAAGAGCGTATAATATAAATAAAAGTCACATCATGATTAGTAGAGGCCGATCTTTGATTGGACGAGTGGGGTGCTCAATTCATGACCTTCCCCTCTCGTACCTAAGTTCCCGAGCCAAGACACTTTGGTGATGATGGACATGTGGCCTTTGGCACGAGTCATGGGTTTCCTAAATTTTTCAAGAATATTTATGTGGCGATTCTGTACTCTGGCAAAGTAGTCCATTCTTGGCATTTTTGATTCAAAATCGATTTTCAAAAGATTTGTCAGATTTGGACTCATTTATGTTTATCTATTTCACATTGCACTTGTGAAATTAGATTCAGGATCTCAGGAGTTCAAACTGTAGGGCTATCGTATCCGAAAGGGGCACGAAAAGCAAGCTATTGTTTCTGATGACTCTGTTGGGGATAATAGAGAACTTGACTCAAATTTCGTGATTTGAAATTTTATTTACACTTATATGTTCTTTGCATTGCATTTGCATTGGTGCGCTTAAGTCATTGTGTTTGTCATTTGCTATTCCTGGACGGTTTGCCGGAGGCTTGCCCAAAAGTTTGCCAAAAGGCTAACCGGTCATAGGCTCTGCCATGTTGGGAACACAACCCTTGGACCTAAATTACCGCTGTACCGCTTAATCCTTTTTTCACTTCTCGGTGTTAGGTGTGAGAGGTATATTAGGTAGTCTTGTTGAGGTATCCCTCTTTGACCATTTGGCCTAACTGTATATAGTAAAGTTATAGTGACTGTTCTAATTTAGGACAGGATGCTCACCCGTATGCAAGATTTTGTGAAATTACTTGCTTGAAGTGGTGAAACCCTAGTTTATGCCAAAACTAGGACAGGATAACCTTACCCCCTCATAGGGGTGTTTTGGCTCTC
The DNA here is from genome assembly GCA_022316695.1 of Camellia oleifera. NCBI lineage: Eukaryota > Viridiplantae > Streptophyta > Magnoliopsida > Ericales > Theaceae > Camellia > Camellia oleifera. Next base: position 33,376,065 of record CM039318.1, read on the forward strand.
TTTACCTGATATGTGTTTTACAATGAAATTGTATAGGGGTGTTTCATATTAGTGGTATAGTCGGTATTAGTTTGTGGGGCAGAATTTAGCGGGGAGTACATTTATTCAGCTATGATCATATCTGTTCTAGTGAAATTGGGCTAAGGTGCTATCTGTTTTCTCTTTTGCAAGGTAGTCCTAGAACCATAGCTTCAGAAGGCTTTGATATCCCCTTGGTACTCTGGACTCGTGTCGATAGACTTTGTCAGGTTGGAAATTTAGTTCAGAGGCAGCCAGTGTTTGCTTCGCTTTCACTGGTGGCGAGACGAAGAAGGGCCAGATAGGGTTTACCAGTTCCACTCTTTTGACATTCACCAGTTAGATCACCTTTGTTCAATTCATCTCGGGAATCTACTCTTATCATGGCTCAGCCTTTGATGAATCTGGAGGATTTACTAATCCATCTTCAGCAAACAGTAGATTCACTCCAGCAGGATATGACCTAACAATCTGAGGTCCCTAATAGGTTTAAACAACAACAACAGCAACCGGCTGCGGCTTCTGCTTCTCATGCACCTAATGTGGCTACTCCTATGCCAGGCATCGGTGCTAATACAGCTCAGGATCCACCAAGTGTTCCTTTTTCTCCAGTCCAGGCAGATCCAGTCTCAGTTCAAATGTTTAGAGCTCCAAACAAGGCATCTTGCAAGTTAGAGTTTGACTTGACCCTGCTCAAAGTCAACAAACTTGAAAAACTATTCAAGAGAGCACAGAGGGTTAGCTCCATTCCGGGTATTAAGGATGGATTTACTAAATCCGCCGTTACTTTGCCAGAGCGGTTCAAGATGCTACATATTGACCGTTTTGATGGCTGTGGAGATCCAATGGTGTATTTGTGCCTTTTCTCTAATATCCTATGACCAATGGATTTGACCAGAATTCAGAAGTTGTCATTATTCAGCCGAACCATGTCGGGGATAGCTGCTATTTGGTATGCTAAATTGGAGGACTTTGTGAAATAGAGCTGGCAAGTTGGCCGAATCCTTCATTGCCCAATATTCCTATAACATGCAGATCAAGGTCACAATTCGTGATCTTGAGGCAACGTGTCAGGAACCAAAGGAGGGCTCTTCAGAATTTGTTACTCGATGGAGGGCAAAGGCAGCTATGATGGCAAACAGACCTCTAGAGAAAGAGCAAGTTTATATAATTGTTAGAAATCTGCATGAAAAGCTATTATAGAAAATGATAGTCCTCCCACTATTCAACTTTAAGGACCTCCAAGAAATTGGGGTTCAAATCAAGGGCGCCATTAGACAAGGGATCATTGTGGAAGGCCATAAGTATGTGAGGAAGAATGTTGTTCGCAGTTCTAATGTTGCTACCAGTGATAGCATAGCTGTGAAATGCTCAAAAGTAAACACTGTCACTAGTCCCATCGAAAACCATTTTCATGATAATAGCCAAAAACCAACCATTTCAACTCGACCCCAAGCCCCAAATTTCCGTTCTCTTTACATGAGTCTCTCTCAAGCCTTGAAAATGCTGCTTGAAAAAGGGCACCTAGAGCTCTTAGAACCCCAACCCTTTCTAAATCCTTTTCCACCAAGACATGACCCCGCTAAATACTGTGCTTATCATCAACAACATGGTCATGATAAAAACTGTTGCATCCACCTCTGTAATAAGATTTAGGATCTTATTGATGAAGAGATCATAGCTCCACCAAAAAAACTTCAGGCCACTACTAACCCATTACCTCCACACCTCAACCTAATCCATATACTATCATCTACCTACAACCCCAGCATATACATCATCCCAGCCCATTTATCTAAGCCTGAGGTACTCATTCTAGAAAGTACGGACTTGTGTATGATGGATGCACTTGAACCCCAATTATCTCAAACCCCATCTAATACATCGCAGGCACCAATGGCCGAACCCACTACTTCTGAGCTAATGAGCATGATTGAAGATCTTCAGAGAACTGTGGTAGACTTAGCCGTTGGGATTTTGGTTCCATTATCGACCACATCACATGCCAACATTTTCATGTCAAAAGGCTCTCCAATCTTGGGACGAGCTGTAGTTAGAAAGGGTTAACCCAAAGCTATCTCAAGTCTGGGTAATGACATGTCAATAATGAATGGGCCTCGCTTCGATATAGCCACCCAATCTCTTGGCAAAGCTGAAACAAGTGGCAAGAACAAGGTTGGGGTAAGCATTGATCCCTATGAACATCTCTAGTGGGCTATTAAGGCTTTGAAGTTCAAAGGGCTGAACAAACAGCAAGTGCTTGTCGTTGTCGTAAAGACTGTGGATGACACTTTTGTCATTCAGGTTGGGGGTATTTTGAATCCTGGGATAAACCATGAAAAGGGCTGTCGTACCAGAAACACCCATTTCAGCTCCAATCCTATACTCGTCAAATATCTCCAAACCTAGGCAACACCTGCCAACACCTGCCAACACCTCTGTCAATCCTTCCAAGACTGGTAACCGCTCATTCAATCCCCTTTAATGACCTTGTCCAAAGCTCTCCAAATCCTCATAGGACAAGGCCATCTCAAACCCCTTGACCCTGGCCTCTCCTTAATCCCTTTTCAGCCAATTATAATGCTATCAAGTACTGTGCCTTCCATCAACAAATCGGCTATGACACTGATCGATGTTTTCACCTTCGCAATGAAGTTCAAAATCTAATTGACGAGAAGGTCATCACTTCACCAAGTCCTACAAAGTCTATCGACACTGGATCAAAGAATTTGGGGGATAATGTGACTATGTGACTAGGAATAAACCACCTGCTGATGGCGCTCATTTTACTCCAGATGTAGTGGATGGCATGCACTGTTTTAGCACTTTGAAAATGTTGTTTATTTTCCTTTCAGACTTGGGTATTGAGTCAGTCTTGTTGTGTCAGAGATTGGTGATTTTGGGGGTGTTAACTCGGACATCACTTTCTTGTTTTTTGTTTGTCTTTTCACTCTTTCTTTTTCTTCTGTTTCTATCATTGAGCCAATTGAGCCAGAAGATCTGAATGAAACGGCAGTGATTTTCACCTACTTCTTTGTGCCTTTAAATTATTGCATTGACCAAAGTTTTTCAAAATTGTTTCCAAAAATGTGGTGAAAACAAAGAGGAAGGAATTTCTCAAGATTTGCAAAAATTTGATCAACTGGGAGGAAGAGAGGCGTGCTAAGCCCTTAATGAATGAAATCATGTCTATTAATATGAGCACTGAAGAGGATCCTGGCTTGGTCCAGATTGGTTCTACATTGTCTTTAGAGGAGTACGAGCGACTGGTCGCTTTATTAAAAGATTTCAAAGACTTGCCTGGAATTGATCTTGAGATTGTACAACATAGGATCACTCTCAGCCTCAAGACTCAACCCCTTTGCTTTCAAACTTTGATTTAGAATGCTTAACGATCAACCAAAATATGAGGCTTGCATAGCCGAATTGGAAGCAACCCTTGAACTGGAGGCAAGAAGGTCAGATGTTATCAAAGGAAGCTTGCATAGCTAGATGAGAAACAACCCTTGAACTAGGGGCAAAAAAAGGTCAGATACGCTTGAAGATTCAAAAATGAGTCATTTCTCAAGCCAATGGAGATCGGCAAGAAAGTCAAATTCTAGAATCTGAGAGAAGAACATTTTTGCTAAAGGACAATCAAGTTCCTATCTACGACACAGGGGCAAATTCAGACCTAATTGGATGGGCTCTTACATCATCAAGACTATTTAGTCAGAGATAGCGGTGATTCTCGTGGATTTGGATAGCTAAGATCCTACGGCCAATCAACATGGACAAGTTAAACCTTTCTATCCTTGAGAGGCTCGCTGGGCCAAAAACTTGGAAGGCTGACCTAAACAAAAGTTAGAGCAAAAAAAAAAAAAAAGAGAAAAAGAAAAGGAAAATGAAAAAAAGAAAAGAAACAAAAAGAAAAGAAAAAGAATAAGAACAAAAATGAAAAAAGAGAGAAAAAAAAAGTATAGCTCACAAGGTTAAAAACTCGAAAGGGCGGCCTTGGCAAAAGTTAGAGTGCAAAAGGAGAGAGTTAATACTCAAGTGCACCTTAACCCCGGAACTACGTAAGACCTGATTCCTATCTCTGGGATACATAGGCAACTTCATCTTGAAGTTCGGCCCCAACCATTTTCAACCTGCTTGTCTCATCTATGTTGGTTGGCTTATCCTTATTCAAACTCGACTATTCTATCCATGTCCAATTGGCTCATCTTCGTTCAAAATTGGGTGTCCTATTTTGTTGGAAGATTCAGCTGTAAGACAAATCAAGTTCAGATATGAGGTTGTGCATCTCAAGAGTTAATTCTTCGTTGGTCGGGTAGCGACCATTTGTAAAAAATAGTTTTGAGGATTTTTAATGAAGTTGACTAATTTTCTTGAAAATTATTTAATTTTTTCAAAATTGGACCATTTCTTGGACCCAAAAAAGGAAAATTTTTAGTGTTCATAGCCTGATTTACATGATTTTAAAGTAGAAAGTTGAACAAGCATGTTAATCTAACTATCATGTTGGTCAAAATTGTTTTAGCAAAAAGCCACAAACAAACAAAAAATGGTCAAAGTGATGAACTAGGGGCATCGTCAAGTCAAGTTTTCTGTCTTTTCTCCATTATTAATGTACTCGCCAAAAAGGGCACAACTAAAGCTAATAGCAGGGGCCAAAAGGCTTTCTCATCCTCCAAGCAGTGAGTTATCGAGCCAAGTGTGAAGCACAGAGTAGAAATGGAGCTGGATATTTGACCCCCTCATTTGGATGGGTTTGATCACACCCAAATTGGCGTCTAAATCGGAACAGGGAAGTAGAAAACGCAATGTGTTAGACCAATCAATTGTATACTTGGCCGGTGGGACATGCTGTAGCTCATATCGGTCAAGTTAAGCCAGGGGCAACACTGAGCTATCTCAACTGCAGATCTGCTGCACATCCAGTTGCACCACTATACCTCTAAGGGAAAGTTAACTAACCGCTGGTAAAAGAAATAGAATCTAGCAGAGTACTAAGGGCAAAGGTCCATAACTTCCAACTTATCCATCAACCACACCTAGGAAGGGATAAAAAATAAGAGAAATTAAAGAATAAAAAGATGTGCACTGAGAGAAAAAAGTAAGGAAAGGGCTTTTCAGAAAAATAGAGATTGAGGACTAAAGTAATGTAAAGGCCATAAATAAGAAAGGGTGGGAAACAATACCTGGAGAAGTAGGCTTCCCATGAACTGATAGGTCTCCCACCGGTGGAAAACATCTAAGTGTTGGGTTTGTTGTTTTTGTTTGTCTCAATTCTTGCTTTGAGTCGTTTTGATTTCGGTAGGTGTAAATCGATGCGTTTGGGTTGTTTTTCCTTTGTTGAGTCGTATTTTGTACTAGGCTCAATACCCGGTTAAGAACTCATTCTCAGTTCCAATTTCAAAAAATAAATCATTTTGTGCTCAGAGTGTCGTGCTGTTCTTAGCATGATGTACAAAACATGATTCGTTCCTTCATAAAACTACAGGGTCCAACCTCGATCAAAAGAGAGAGCAACAGAGCCAGGACCTATCTGAAGCTACATAGGTTTCGGACTATAAAGCAAAAGAAAAATAGGAAAAATTGGAGCATTTGAGTTTGTTTCAACGTGAGCATTTTCTGAGTTTGCATTCTGGAGGCACTTTTTTAAGCCTTGTCATTTCTCTGAAGTATGAGTGTACCTCAACCTCAAGTTCAAGCCTGCTTCAAGTCAGAATAGCGATCATAAGTGCTCTCCCCGAACACCATTCCCCACCAAAGACATCTTGGTTGTGTTTGCAATGAGTTCCTAGGAGACTAACTGCCACGGTAGAAACTAGAGTTCAAATGGCGATGTCTAGAACACAAAGGTTTGGAATTTTTGAGACTAAAGTCTGGTTTAAATACTCAGGGGTGTATCCTTAGCTTGAAATCTGTATGGCAGCCCCATAGGTTAAGGTAGCGTGTATGCGCTTCAATTCTGGATACTAAATCAACCTAGTCTATCACCCCATTAGAGAATAAGGAAAGTTGTAATTATGATTAGGGAGACAAGTGGCATCAGTGGCTTCTACATGTAGGTGTTACCCCTTGCCAGTATTTTAGGACCTTTGAACTGTGAGTTGAAGGTAAGAGTTAAAAAAACACAAGAGGGAGATTCCCGTCTGAGTAGAGCAGCTCATCGCCACTCACTTTATGAGGTGTTTTCTAAAGCGCCACTTTGTTTGTTTACTGCATTTCCTAAACATCATCCACTACATTGCTTGTCATGCATATCATATTATTTACCGCACTTATTGCATTTATTTGTATCTTGCGTTATCTTGTATAATTTATCCTTTTATGCTGAACAATGTTTAGGATTGTTGTCTCCCGGGGCTTTTCTCAGGACACATGGGACGCATTCCTGAGTGGCATTTAGTATCTCAAGGCATGCAGGAGCGCGACCTTGAGTGGCAGGACCTCTTCTCATGACTTTAGCGTGGTAGAGTGTTCCCTTCCTCACATGATTTTAGCTTGTTTGGAATTTATCTCAAGACGTGTGGAACACGACCCTAAGGAGTTTTCTCAGGACCTCTTCTCATGATTTCAGCGTGGTTAGAGTGTTCCATTCCTCACACGATTTCAGCGTGTTTGGAATTTATCTCAGGGTATGTAGGAATGCGACCCTGAGCAGTTTTTTCAGGACATCTTTTCATGATTTCAGCGTGGTTAGAGTATCTCAGGGCGGTTCAAGAGTCAATGTCAACCACTTCCCTTGATCAATATCATGATAGGGAGGGGGTTCATGAATCTTTCCTTGTCATTTATCGAAATTGTATCCCTCGATTCACAAGCCATCATGCAATGAGTTTGCATCAATTGATGGCTTGCGAATTGAGCTTACCCCTCATTTGACCTGTTTGATGATAAGAAGAGGTAGGGTAGACAAACATCCCCTGAAAATACTCTGTTTGTGCTCTGTTTTGTGTCTATTGCAGCAGGGCAGTACCAAACATTAGTGGCCGGCCGACCACCTTTATTGTACGGCTGTCCATTTCTTCTGGTCGGCTGGCCACCTTTTTCAGCTAGGCAATGTCCCTTTTTCCTGCAAAACAGAGTTGAGGCTGAGGCAAAAAATAATTCAATTTTCTGACTGTGCAACAGAAGCATTCTAGCAGCAAAACAAAGAGCATTTTTAGGTGAAAATTCGTATCTATGCATGAACCATTCCTCGTTTCTCGAGGCCTGTTAAAATAATATTTTCAAAGTAGTATGTTGTACTTAAAGTAGTGGACTTGTAATAATTAATTCCTTAGATAATTAATTTCGTCTTGTAACTAGTTAGTTAGTTTAATTAATTTGTATTAATTAGTTATAATAGCTAGTTAATTTTTGTGTTGTAATTAAATTAATTAGCTAGAATGATTAGTTAATTTGTGGCATTGTAATAATTAGCTTAATTAGCTAGGACATTTATTTGGACCTTCTTGTGCGAGGGCAAATTGTAATAATGCATGTATGTCTTCCAACTCCCATTTTTTCTCCATTTTATTTACTTTCTTATGATGGATAGAATAGAGCATCATGTTTCATTTAGCATTTTCCATGATTTGCATCCATTTGTCTCGCATGTATAAGGTTCGGTTAATCATTCTAACGGTATTGTCATTTATTACTTCGTTGAATATGTGCGCTACTGCATGCTATCAAAGTGATTTACATGACATATTAGACAATTGAACCTATTAGTTGCATTTTTGCCAGTTTTGCATTAATCATTTTACATCATTAGGATCATGCATTTTTCCTAATTATTTTATTTCTTTCGGCTTGCCTTGGAGTACTAGGTGAGTATTTATGGCTTTGGCATATTGCATGCGTGTGATTATTGCCATGTCAAGCATGATTACCATGAGGCTGAGTGCTTAATTGATATAACTCTTGAATGTCTGTGGATGAAGGCTACTTACTCAAATTGGGATAATTTGATGCATGTACGTATGAGATCACTTTTTCAAGTGGCGCATATTCAAAACCTCTTTTCAAACAAATATGAAATCAAAGTGTTCCAACTTTTGCAAATTGGTCTATACTTGTGTGAGTCACACAGTAAGAATTGCCTAATAATCAGAACAAGAGCATATAATATAAATAAAAGTCACATCATGATTAGCAGAGGCTGATCTTTGATCAGGCGAGTGAGGTGCTCAATGTATGACCTTTCCCTCTCATACCTAAGTTCCTGAGCCGAGATACTTTGGTGATGACGGACATGTGGCCTTTGGCACGAGTCATGAATTTCCTAAATTTCCCAAAAATATTTAGGTGGTGACTTTGTAATCTAGCAAAGCAGTCAATTTTTGACATTTTTGATTCAAAATCGATTTTTCAAAAGATTTGTCAGATTTGGACTCATTTGTATTTATCTATTTCACATTGCACTTGTGAAATTAGATTCAGAACCACAGGAGTCCGAACTGTAAGGCTATCATATCTGAAAGGAGCATGAAAAGCAAGCTACAAGACCTCTCTCACTCGATCAAAGATCAGCCTCTACTAATCATGATGTGATTTTTTATTTACATTATATGCTCTTGTTCTAGTTATTATGCTATCTTTACTAGGTGATGCACACAAGTATAGGCCAATTCATAAAATTTGGAATGCATTGATTTTATGTTTGTTTTGAAAAAGTATTTTGCATACATGTCACTTGAAAGAGCGAGCTTGTATTTGCATTAATGAAATTATTATTCTAACTTATGTAAAAATGCCTTCATCCACAAACATTCAAACAGGTATATTATTTAAGCACTTAGCCTCATGGAAAACATGCTCAATATGGCAACACAAACATACATGCAATATGATAAAGCAAGAAAGGCTCACCTAGTACTCCATGGCAAGCCAAATAAAGATAAAATAATTAGAGGAAATGCATGCTCCTAAACAATGCAACATGACTAATGCAATGTATGCAATCATGCAATTAATAGGCTTGGCTACTAGCATGGTATGTGAGTCAATTCAAGACATGCAACAAAGCATGGATTCGAGTGAAGAATTTGAAATTGACGTTGGTTAGTATGATGAGTCGAACCCTAATGCATGCAAGATGAATGGATGCAAATCATGGAAAATGCTAAGGAAACATGATGCTTTATGGTACCCATCAAAAGCAAGTAAATAAAAGGAAGAAAGGAAAAGGGTTTGGAAGACATACACAATTATTACATATTTTGCCTTCATGCAAGAGAGTCTGAATATCCAAGTGTCCGAATTAACTACTTATTACAAACCCAATAATGAATGAAGGACTATCTAATTTATTATAACAATAATATTACAATAATCCAAGAAATAAACCAATGATTGCGCACAATGTTCCTCTGAAACTGCTCTGTCTGCCTTACTGGAAAACTGCCTTGTGTTCACCTTTAGCCACTGCTCTGTATTTCTCAAAACTGCTATGTGTATCACACATTGGAGCCCGATCGGCCCTAAATAAGGCCCAGCTGGGTCCAAAAACATCCAGTCATGCCTTATTTTGTTGCAGAAAAATATTTTTGTGCTCTGAGGTGAAAACAGTGCAGACAAAGTAGCTTTAAACCATGTTTGTCTCTTCTGCTCTTCTCTATCATAGAGAAACTCAAGAGAAGAATGGATTAGGTTTTGAAAATATCAATGGTCGCAAGTTGATTGCGTGATGGTTTTGGACAAGATTGGACATAAATTTATGAATGCAATGAAAGACACACTACCCCTACCTTCTATCATGAAATTAATTCAAGAAGGGAGGTAGACACGCCTTGAGAGTCATCAAACATCACAAATTAGTATGTGATGACTCTAGAAGCTATGGATTCGGCATAACGTCCGACCAAATCCAACCAATTTTATTAATCTTCTTTATGTTGGTTTGATCTATTTTAGCTTTTTTATTAGCCTTTTTTAACTTACCATTCTATTCTTTAGTCATTTAGTCCCAAAATGAGAATTACATCCACTAATGAAGAGAAATGTCAAACAAAAAGTTATTTTTGGCGTGCAAGAGATGTATTGCCCTGGTAACGAACCTTCAAAGAGATTAAACCATTAAGTATGGACTAAACCAAACTCAACCCTAGGGCACTCTTAAGTTTGAATTATGGTTTTAAAGTCTCAACCAAGGCTCCAAGCTTAAGCTCTAAGGGTGTATATGGTTTAAGGTTGATATAAGAACACAAAGTTAGCTTGCAAGGGAATAAGGAGCTCTCAAAGGTGTTTTCGGTTCTTTGAAATTTTTCTAACCCTCAACACAGAGGCATCAGCTCGTATTTATAGAATTTGAGGTAAATAGATCACAAATATCTTCAAAAATAGAAAGCTGGCGAATTCCCACCCAGAACAGTGTTTCTCGCCCAAAAGGTACGGTCGGCTCTAATGCACACGACAGGGCTCAAATAGGGCTCAACCGAGCCCCAATGTGGCTCCCATGTTCAGTTTCAGATTCAATACAGGTTGGCATAGTGCTCAAAAATGGATTTCTGAGGTAAAAATAGTGTGGGTATGGAAGGTTGGGATTGTTTAAAGCTCAAAACTGGATTCCTTCATTGAGAATTCAAACCAATGACACAATGTAACTTTCATCATCGGGTGCTCAGAATAAAAGCACCCAAGTCTTGTGGGCAGTTAAAAATGGGATGTCTACAGAGTGTAAAAGCCAAATTCTAGGCAATAAGGTTTTTGAAAAACAAGCTACCAACCTGTTCTAAACACAATCACCACACCCCAAAAGCTAAACTCAAGAGGAATAAGGAGAAATGAGGCATGAACAACAATACAAAATAAAGAGACCCGAATCAAGAACATACAATAGGTTAGGTCTAAACCAGAATCGCTATAACCTTCCTCCCTTAAGGAATTTCATCCCTAAAATTTTAAATCAAACTTTAAAACCATATTTAAACAAGTTACAACAATGATAATCAACTAATCTCATTACCATGACCCATCCATCGGTCATTCATTCATGTCAACATGATAAACAAGTTCTCAACACTGAATATACAATTCACATTTCCAAAACATATATTAAACCTACATAATAAAGTTCCAATACATGCTCAAATATTAATAAATACGTCCAGATACTTCTCATGGACTTCCAACTCATGTTCCTAAGTTGCTTCCTTAGCTCCCTGATGTCTTCACAATACCTTTACCAAAGGAATCATCTTGCTTCGCAAGACTTGGTCTCGAATATATAAAACTCTTACCAGTCTCTCTTCATACGAGGCACCTCGTCTACCTCTAACCTGGTCCAATCCAACAAATGTGATGAATCCAGCTCATACTTCTGGAGCACACAGATATGAAACACATCATGAATCCCGGAAAACAGTGGCGGCAATGCCAAATGATAAGCTACCTCTCCAATCCACTCTAGGATCTCAATAGTATGCTTTGAGTACCCGTTAGTCTAAGGATGATAGACTGTACTAAAAGTCAATCTAGTGCCCAAGGCATTTTGTAGACTCTGTCATAACTGAGCCATGAAATGCAGATCTCTATTTGAAACGATAGTCACAGGGACCCCATGAAGTTTCACTATGTCCCTAATATAAAGGTCGGCAAGATAATCTACCATGTCACTCACACGTATAGGTACAAAGTGCGCTGACTTAGTTAACCGGTTAACTACTACCCAAATCGCATCATTACCCCGTTGAGTCCTCGAAAGATCCATAACAAAATCCATCGTGATATACTCCCAGCTGGCCTTTAATGCTCGGCCTTCACTTGTTAACAAGTAAGGCACCTCAAAACGAATAAGGCTACATCTCTCTTCATACCCCTCCACCAAAACTGGTGACTAAGGTCACGATATATCTTTGTGCCTCCCGGGTGCACTGCAAGGCGTGAGTGGTGAAACTCTCGGAATACTTCCTCTCGACAAGACTTCGACATGAAAAGATGGTCAAGGTATCTAATACTCGAGTTAGAATATATGTTCAAGCCTTTCTCTACCTTTCTACTAGAAATCTTTTCCCGAAAGGTTTCTACCTTGGAATCACCCCGTTGTGCTTCTATAACTCGACTCACTAGTGTAGGTTGAGCAACCATGGTAAACAAAGCTGTCGACTCAATGGACTCGCCACGATGCAAATCAAACTCGCCAATAGCGCCCAACAACACTCATCACACCCACAGTGAAATAGTCCTTAGAAATTTTCCAAGTGCCAACAACACAATAAACACGAACCCTCAGGCTCAATTCTAAGCTGTTCTCCAGGTGACTATATGTCAACCATCCAAATATCAATCAATCGATCAACCATATACAATAATTTCAAACTTGGCACCAAATACCAACGTTGGCGCTACTCACTATCTCCAAGATGGAGTTTCTTATACAAGCTCTCATATTTGTTAAATCACATCGGATTTCTCAAAGTTAGCCCATACTATGTTTAATCTCAATTAACCTATCACACACATGCCTATATGGAAAACTTATCCTCATAACACACATGAGTCCGAGCTAGACTCCTAAAGACCAAAACACTTAACCCGCACCTTTAGATCATCTCACATATATACTCGTGGCAACCAATACCTCGCACTACATATATCAGATTGATAAGGTCAAAACAACCCTGGTATAGTTCATCAAACACTCTACACCATCTTACTACATCACTCGGAGTTTTACTCTTGAACCAAACAACAACATACACACCCAAGTGATTTAGCACTATCGAACGTTAAAGCACTCTTATCAATACATTAAGTACATTATTGACACATCCAGGCAACCTCCTGGGATAGTCCCATGACCAATCCTCTTCGACATATCATCTAACAACCACCAGTCCAACACTGGTACACCACGTAAAGTGAAATCTCGTTGCTCACTACACACATCTCACTCTCAACCCTAAATGGGTTACTTCAATTCTAGTTCCTTATTCTGCCAATGTACCCTCAATCCCTACTGAATTTATCACAACCGAAGTACATAACCTTACTTTCTCACACTGAGCCAACTCATACGAGTATAACACGCTCCACACTACCATTAGCACAGAGCAAAACCATATCTAATAACAAACAAACACAACACCCCAACCCTTTGGTGACCGATAGTGTCAACCTTATGTCCTACACTCTATACCACCACACATCATGCGATTCAATCCAAACACTAATTTTCTTGGCCAACCAACCAGTTGCCAACACTTACCGAACAAGTAACTTGACCTAACCCCTAACAACACACACAACACTTAGAGTTTCAAAACGACACACTTCCAAATGTCGTCAATCTTAAAACCAAAGGTTGCATCATGGGTACAGGTAACTACATAGAACAACACTAGTTTCCCTTAATGGTCAAGAAAAGAATTCCATGAGAATACCCATCTTTTATTATGCCAACGATGTCGAAATACTTAAACACCAATACCTTTAACTTCTAACGTTCCTACAAGAATTTCCTAAAAGTTCCCTAAGAGCATTGGTTTCAACTACTATTTCTCCTTTGCTAGCACCATTCAAGCCACACAAACACACTACTACCAGTTCTTCACAATCAATACCGGACACAACAATACCCCACGCTATTCACCCTTGAAAACAACACGCTATATTATACAAAACCTAGTGCCCATCGCACACTTGACATCCATTCGAGGAATTTTCACAACAATAGACCAAAACCTCTACCATGAACATAAAAGCTAATAAGGAACGCTCACAAAATTACACACACTCAACAAGTATAATTCTTTTCGCCCCATGGTAACCCTAACCAAAACATGCATCACTTAACAATCCTTTTCAATTTCAAAATATGGCTCACCAGCCATCACCTTCCCACACCAAATCACAATCGTATATACTCATTAGTAGGAAAATTTTCTGATTTTACAACTACTTATCATATTAATTAAGCTTTAGAGTCATTACATGCTCCGATTCGTCTAATCCATGGAGATAACCAAGCAAAGGTACATATATAAACAAGCAGTTATGATGTCTCAACATCCCCAAAACACATTGGTTACACAACATAATCTAATGATTACAAAACGATAACCCACCGGTTACAAAACAGAATAACCAAAACGAAACTACCCCATCGATACTACCATCATTACTGTCCCCTCACTGGACCACTAAAGTTAGTTATTCTCAAACCTGAGATACCCTAAGAGCTCATAAGTCAAGGACAATAACTGCTAATGTGTCCTAGCTGGTCACACCTGGAACAAACGCGTAATTTCCCACTAGAGGTTTGAGAATTTGGCTCTCCCGAGGCCCTCAAAATCTGGCCTGCTTGGTCCCTATAACAGTATTGCCCTTGCCCGAACGAATAAGGTTGAACCCGAGTATTTTGCGAAATACCCAAAGAAGTCCCTGGTTGGGTACAAAAACATTTAGCATGACCTAGCTAATTACACACCCAACAAAGAAGTGGTCCCCGAATACGTGACTGGTTCGAAGCCTAAATTGGTGAGGATCCCAATGATTGCTCCCCCAATGAGCACTCGATCACTCCAAGTCCCGATCTGCTAGATGATCCCTATGGTGCAACTATTGGTTGAGCCATCAACCCTGCCCTCTTCCTTTATGGGCAAGTTGGAGACTTGTGGCCCAACTGACCACACTTGTAACAAGTGAAACCTCTCTGATTACCTCTCCTCAAACCGAAACTCGGTAGTGGAAAGGTGGATTTGGACTATACTCCCTACGACTGCTGTGGGTTGGAATCCCTTTGTCTTTTAAAAGGTCTACCACCACCCCGAGTTACAAGGGTCGCCGAAATGGCCTCCTCCCTACTCTGTTCCGCACAATATACATACTTTTCCTTTATCACAGACTGAACGATAATAATCATTCATAGGTGTTCGCAAGCCAAAGGAATTCTCCATGAGATAGTTGATCCTGTTAAAATGACGGGTTAACATAAAACCGACCCCCTGTAGCACAATGTGGTCTTCGGGTGTAGGCCTGACAACCATATAGCGATCCGGATCACCAAGGTAAGTAAATACGAGGGAGCTTTTAGCATCCACAGCACGGGTGAAGGTTTCAGCTAAAAGCGGCGATAGGGTGTATCTTCCATCCTTGATGCTTTTCTTAATTTCACTGACTTTATCTGCGGTCAATTCACTAAATTCTCCACATTCATGATATGACAAACCAATCTCGTACGCAAGCCAATCTAAAGAAGAATATGAGGAATGATAACTATAACATCTGATACTAGGAATATTAATATAATCTCATACTCAAGCAAGGCCCACACCATCCAGTCACGTCTCTTGGTCCGAAGGGGCCTCTACATGAGCCGCAGTTTCAACAAGCACACTATAACTTCTATGCCAAGACTAGGTAATCCTTCCTCGGATGTTGTCACATAACTTACTCTCAAACTCCAAACAACGAAGTTCCTCAGTCTCCACCAACTCCGGAGCAAATCTCGACAGGTTAGTAAACTATGCTACAAAAATATACCAAAGTTGTAGTACCTTGGCGTAACTCCACAAATTGTTTCCTCAATTCTTCCAATGTGGAATGAGGGAAATTGTCACTTCCTCGTCTAGGCATCTTAATAAATACGCAAAGGTTAGCACATTCACAAATGTGTCAAAGCCAATTTACTCAAGTCCTAGCACAATGGACAACATTTAATCCACTCCACGTAGGCACATAATCACATAAACATATACGAATTTTCTTTCAAGATAATGATCATCTCGCGACATTGCCAGAGTTCCAATTAGAAATAACAGTGATCAAATGTTCTTCTAATAGGACTTCTACAAATTTGTGGACCTAATCAATTAGAAATTAAATCATATACCTATACAGTCACATAAGTATGTTATCACACAACATGTCAAACATACAAACATCTTTACCAAGCGAGACAATCCATTGTAGTAAAAACCATTTCTCATGTACCCAAAGCATTCAAACCTGGTACGCTCTAATACCAAATTGTCACGCCCCGAAATTGTAATGACCCTCACACTGATTACCAATTAATTACCGATTACTGCTAAATTAAGACTGATTAAGACTGATAATCGAATTGATCGAAATACTGAATTGACTGACTGAGATCTGAACTAAATTGATTGTCTGTATCTGTTTGAATTGCATTTTATCTGTTTGACTGTTTAATTATCTGTTTAGTTTTTATGTTTAAACTATTAATTGAAGGCCTTATCGGCGGCCGAATCCAAAATTGATTGATGTTCCATAATCAGTAGAATTTATGTGATTTTATGGTAAACTTAATTGAAAGATGATTTAGTATGATTAAAACGGATTAAATTAGATTAAAATGAGTTAAATTTGCAATAGTTGCCTTATTTACCAGCTTGCCACCTTAGTGGCCCACTATATGATCAATATTTGAGCCTTGTTTTACACTTAGGCACACATTTGCTCAGCTCATTTTGAGCACACCACCGACTAGAGAGAGGAAGATTAGGGAGTGAGAGTGTTTTCATCTCATTTTGCTTGGTCTTGCTTGGAAATTGAGAGGATTGGAGAATAGATTTCATATCTAAGCTTCTACCCTTGGATTACAAGACTTAGGTAAGGAGTTCACCTCCTCATTGTTGAGTTTAAGTTAATTTATGCATGATCCATGTCAAATTGTAGAATTGAGGCATGAATTAGTCTAAAAATGTTGAATTGTAGCTAATTGTTGCATGCATGTGTATAGTGAAGAGTTTTGAGCTTGACTTCATGGAAACCTTGCATGCATGTCCATCTCTTGATCATAATCCATGATTTCATCATGTTCTTGAAGATATGAGCTCAATTGAGCAAGCTTTGAAGCCTTAATTTGATTTAAAATTCATGCATGTTCTATTTGAGCATTGTTCTTGAAAATTGGTTCGAAATTGGATGTAATGGAAACACCCTTGGGCTTTGATTTATCAAATTGATCTTTGAAGCATGAAATATTATGTATTTAGAAGTGTTTTCCAAGTTTTTGGCCCAAGAGGATCGAAATTTTAGCATTTAAACTTGATTTTGAGCTTGGGACTCAAATCTGGAATTTCCAGATTTTGGTCGTCCGCTCGAGCGGGGGAAGTGCCGCTCGAGTGGGAAAATCGAGCTCCCAGCATCTTGCACTGTGCATCAATCCGCTCGAGCGGAGTATTGGACGCTCAAGCGGAGGACTGGGTGACACGCTCGAGCGGGCGTCGAGCGGAGATTTCACCTATCCAGTACTTTTTGGTCCACTCGAGCGGGGACCTTTGTTTGCTTGTCCGCACGAGCGGGGAAACCTGCGCTCAAGCGGGACCCTGTTTCACTGAAATTTCTGAAAATGTTTTCTAAGTACATCTTTGCATCCTCATTTCCATCCTAGGCATTCTTAGGCCTAGTTTAAGACATCTTAATGAGAATATAGATGTAGAACACACCGAGGCATTTAGGGATTAAGTTATTATCTTTCCCAACTATGAACTTAGTGTGTGTTCACTCTGTTAACTGTATAGGGTTGGCATTCCAGGGAGACACGCTCTAGCATACTGTAGCCCAGAACTCTGTGAGTAACAATTGTGTAAAGATATGTTCAACTGTGAATATTTTCCCACTGTTAAATTGAACTGTTTACTGAACTGATACTGTTTACTGAATGAATGTATGTCCTATATTCTGAGCTGTATTGTGGCATCCTTAGCAACTACTGTTTACTGTTACTGTTACCGTTTGAGAAATCTCTGCCATCGACGGTCTGTGAACGGATGGTCCCACCGACGGCCTATGAACGGGTGGATTTGTCTAATCGATTCGGTTCCCATGTTGGAACCATTACTGTTTACTGATTGATGACCATCATTACGGTTCGGTCTTTAAGACCTACTGCTTACTGTACTGTTATGCTAATGGATGTACCACATATGACTGTTTACTGTACTGAATAACTGATTCACTGATTGAAATGAACTGTTTTCATTACTATAAGGACATTCATTCTAAACCCCTTTACGCATTATGTTATTCGCTGGGCATTCGCTCACTGCTCATATATATATGTAGGTGTAAGGCACCAGACCGCAGCTAGGAGCGTCGGGGTAAACTCCAGTTTTGTCAAGCCAACCACTGTGCCTCACTGCGAGGTTCCGAGCCTGTCAGGCTTTGGCTTAGGGGTGTTTTTATTTCCCCGCTTGTCTTGTATTGTTTCGTAATACTGTTTAGACTGCACTGTACTGGTTAATAGGGATTTGATCCCTGTCCTGAACGTTTGTAAATGTTTTGTATATTGTTCTGCATAATGTATGAAAAATCTTTTTGGCATACAGACTGTCACAGCTCATTGGACATAGTTTATTTACTGTATTGGCTTTCTCCATGCCCCTATACTCTGTTTTACTGTATTACTATTCAGTAGGCCTTTGGTAATCTCGGATTACTGGCCAGTTACGGTACTAAACCCTTAGGGGCGGGTTTGGGTCGTGACAGAAATAAACACAATATATATATATATATATAACCATCTCACAACAACTAACTAATAACAACATAAATGAAATGATAAGGTTTCATTAATCAAAGTTTGATATACAAAAGGTGACACATGTGATATACATTCATAAATAGTTCATCCTGAATCTATAGCAATGTGTTACAAGGTAGTGAAAAAAATGAAAGCTAAACAGATAATCATATGCTCTAATGGCTTACATCTTTCCAAGTCAATTCTTGGGTACATCAAAAGTGAACCTTAAGCTCAATACAGATAAAGCCTTAGACTTGTACAAAAGTAAATACAAAATAATAACAATGTGCCTTCAGCTCCATAGTCCTCCTAAGCTATTGCCTTGGCGGAGGCATTTCACCAGCATTTGAAAATGGTTTTCCCATATAGGGAGAGTCAAAGCTCAATAGAAATAATCCAACACAAAGTATAAATCTTAACAAAGCCATAAGGTTTTATGCATATGCAATGCCCATGTCAAACATTTTATATCTCTTTTTCAAAAGTCATGATATGCCAAGTTTATATCACAATTTTCAAAATCATGTCCTTTATGATTAGAAAACAGAGGGAAATCTCAAATGGGTACAACCTTTCACGGATATTTCGTCCGTGGGAAACCGTCAAATGACATCTATGTAAACGTAGCCTATACAAGCACTATTATTGCCATTTCACGAATATTTCATCCTCGGTAAATCGTCAAACGACACCCATGTAAACGTAGCCTATACAAGCACTACTATTGCCATTTTATGGATATTCCATCCGTGGGAATCAGCACCCATGTATACACGCGTTTTTTGGGACTTTCATATTGGACACACATGCCAACTTGTTTTGGTGATACATCTCTCTTTCCCACGTTCACTCATTTTTCTCAAAATCATATACATTTTCAATGAATTAATTATGCAACAATGTCCAATGCACATGGATAAGAAATTAGTTTTAGTTCACCTAATTGTCATGCAATTTCTACAACACTCATAGTTATCCTCCACCGATAGTCGAAAGCAGATATCTCTAAACAGACAGATAAATTTCATTAAAGATACACTTTTTCAAAATCTCAAATGGAAGTGATAATATATATCCAACTCCACCCTCATCATTATCATTATTTCAATTTCACAATTTCTAATATCAATTCCATTTTCTCTTTACAATCTCAATATTTACAATTTAGGGCAACACCCCTTTCTCTTTGAAAATCAATTCTAATGTAAGAAATATCTCATTTCAACATATATCAACCCCAAATTCATACCCACAACTGTTTCCAAGAAACCATTTGAAAGCCTCTCTTTTACATTTTGATTTCAAACCCTAGGTTTTACCAAAACCTCCCCAAACCACTATAATACTTTGAAATAGCAAATAACCAAAGTAAAACTCATACAAGAGCGTGAAGAATCCTTACCTCGAAGCTAGAAGACCAAGGAGAGAGTGGAGAAACCTCAAAGAAGCTGAAATACACTTTGTTCAGATGAAAAGAGAGCCCACAGAGTGTTCTAACTTTTAACAAAGGGAGTAAGGTGAAGAAATCACTAGATCTTGGTGTTTTTTATAGAGAGAATGTAAGTTTATAGAGAGTGTGTCTAGATCTAGGTTTTTTTGAATGTCTAGAAAGAGAGTGAAATGAAAAGATGATCCAAAAATGTGGTTCTGCGATCTGATATACGCATAGACCGCTTAAGCGCAAGAAGTGACGCTCGAGCATCATGACATAATGTAAAAAGGCGTCACTGCTCGAGCGCAAGAAGTGACGTTCGAGTGGAGAATACGAACTCTCAGATGTTTTGCAAACCTGCCAGAGTGCTGGGAGTTGTCAAAGACCGCTCGAGCACAAGAAGCTATGCTCGAGTGTAGAAGCCAAATTCTAGCAACAAGGTTTTTGAAAAACAAGCTACTAACCTATTCCAAACGCAACCACCACATCCCAAAAGCTAAACTCAAGAGGAATAAGGGAAAATGAGGCATGAACAACAATACAAAATAAAGAGACCCGAATCAAGAACGTACAATAGGTTGGGTCTAAACTAGAATCGCTATATGACATGTATAGTAGGGTTACAGTTGTTGATTGACATGAATTATTTAATAGCATGCCACAGGTGACTAAGTTCATATTGCTTTCTATTTTAGCTGGATTATGATATTTATAAAAATTATATATTAATACTAAACTGATTAAATTACATGTAAATGGCTTTTGTACATACTTCAATGAACTAAAGCAAGATGGCTTTTTCCCATGGAGTCCATATACATTATTGGAATGAGGCATTTAGCTACATTATGCAGAACAACAATATTATATATATATAGGAGATATAGTGCACGTGGGATCTGGGGAGAATAAGATGTATCTAGCCTTACCTCCATTTCAGAAGAGGTAATTTTGAAATGTAAATCCATGACATAAACAAGTGTCAAAACAGTGGAACAAGTTGGAAGCATTCATACAGAATATACTAAGATAAGTGAAGAAGGCAAAAATGTATCATAAAGAAAAAGACCAAGTAATTTTGTTCCTCAATAATCCAGATATCTCATCCTTAGGATCAAAATAGGCAAATTTTGTTCCTTGCTAGGCTAAATATATCTCATCCATAATTAGAATTGTACCTCATCCGTAAAACACATCCTCGTTCTTCTGCCATAGGTTTCGTTATGTCGTTCAAAATCATCAGAGCAAAGCTGCTTCCGGTGGCTTCTCCTATCTCAAGAAAAAAATATTGCATTCCTTGTATAACATTTGCATAGATGAAGCAAAATATTATGTAACACCAAGAATCAGAGACAAAAAGAAATTTTTTGCTTTAAGAAGTATATTGTCACAGCCTTAGTTATTTCCAAGCACTTTGTGCGGCACTTAGACAATCACAAGTCTTGATGATGCTAAGTCAGCCTACCTCACAAACTTGTAAGAAAGACAAGTAAGAAGACAAAGAGAGTTTGAGAGAATGCCTTTGTATTTACTTTGAGAATGTTTGTACAACTCTTGGATGGATTAGAGAAAATAAACTCCTCTCCTATTTATAGACTCCTTTGGTGCATTCTAGAACATACAAGAAAGTGTATGTAGAAGCTTACCATGGAAGTCTTTTTACAAGCTAAAAGAGTATTCTAGAATGCCTTCTAGAAATATCTATACAAATATCTACATGTCTAAATATATGTACAAGTGGATATGTTCTTGAATTCCCTAGGGTCTTCTAGAATTCTCCATGGTCTCTCATTTGTAAGACTTTGCTAGGGGAGTTCTAGATTCTTCGTTTGGCTCCTCATTCTTGCAAGCTCTCATCTGGTTATATGGGAGAATTCTGTAGGGATGTAACATTTCTACCCCACCTATGCTAGCGATGTCCTCGTCGCATCCTCTTTGAGGAACTTTTGTATTTGCCCTTAGAACTACCACAAAGCATCGACTGGCTCCCAGCTAGCCTCACACTCTAGTATTCCTTTCCATTTGACTAAGTACTCAATGTAAGGAGGTACTCTACATCTTCAAATGACTCGGTCGGCCATCATGTATTCTGCTTCTTTGTCATATGAGGTCATGATTGCTGTTGGTGCCCTATATGACTCTCCGCGGTTTAGATCTTCTTTGTCAACATGATAAGTAGCTCACATGGAAGACGTGATGGATCTTGAGTCTTGGGCGTAGTTGTACTTGGTATGAAACTTTACCTACCTTCTTTGAAATGGGGAATAGGCCTTCGTACTTCCATATTAACCCTTTGTGCACCTTCCTTAGGGACTTGAATTGTTAAGGTAGTAACTTGACAAGCACTAAGTCCCCAACTTGAAATTTTGCTGCACATCTCCTTTTGTTAGCCCATTTCTTCATCTTCTTGGATGCTTTATCTAGGTATGTTCGTGCTACATCAGCCTGCTCTTACCAACCCTTGGCAAGTTTGAATGCAGCTACACTCCTTCCCATATAGCTCGACGTGAATGTGCGGGGTGTTAGTGGTTATTGTCCAGTAGCCAGCTTGAATAGGTTGTGGTTGGTGGACTCACTTTGTTGCAAGTTATAAGGGAATTGGGCTATTGTCCTATCACGTAACGACTCATTAGGGATGCGACTTCCACACCAAGCACCTTGCAAGCGTATTAGTTTGTGAAGGGCAAGGCAGGTAGGATAGATCCCTATCGCATCTCCTTGGTTGGTCCTTAGAGCTTAATTCACAGGGATATGCAGTACCACTCGTGGAGTTAGCTTCTCGGGAGGATGACAAGAGCCCAGTCCGTAACAAGTCGTATCAGCGCCAGCCTACGGGCACTGTGATGGGGACGATGCATGGGACTTACACCAAGTACCTTTATTATGGGGTTTGCACCAAGGGTGGTGTCCGTGCGAGGCGGGTAGGGGAATAGACAAGCATGGAGGTAGGTAGGGTAATGTCCCCCTAACGCGGGCGTCAAGGATTTGCGGTGGTATCCTACCACGTACCAACTCATTAGGGATGTGAGTTCTACACAAAGCACCTTGTAAGCGCATTAGTTTGTAAGCGGCAAGGTAGGTAGAGTAGATCTCTATCACATTTCCTAGGTTGGTCCTTGGGTTTAATTCACGGGGGTATACAGTACCACTCGTGTAGACGTCTTCTCGGGATGATGACAAGCGCCCAGTCCGTGATAATATGCTCACTTCAAAGCCACATTTCCACTATTTTTTTAATTCTAAAGGAGCCTTGTATATTTCAAATGCATATACATCAATCAGCATTCAGCCATTTGTGTTGATGCTCTCAACCATTATCAGATAAACTTTCAGGGGATTTTCCACTTCTCTTGCCGAGCTTGAACATTGATTACAACTAGGCAAGCCTTGTACAACTATTTCCTTGTCTCACAGTGGAGGCACCAAGCAAGCAGTTTTCAACTTTCTACTGTTATTCATTTCTTGAAAAAACACTGCAAGCAATATAATATTATAGCATGCAGTTGCCCATGGACTCCAAAAATTTCATGCTTACCTTAAAGCTTGTGTCATAGCAGACATAGAATTAAAACTTTTGTTGTGCACACTGAACATGATGTCTTTGCTAGATATTGCATTGCTAATTGATGGTGGAGAATATGTGTTTATCCTAACTTGCAAAACTACAATTCAAGAGGAGCTTCAACTTATAACTATCATCAAGAAATAACTAATACATAAATAGTGATACAAGTGTTATCATTATTTATGTCAGTCCTTTACTAATAGAAGTTCAAATAAGTAACCATTTAATAAAGGCCATTAAATTTTCTACTGTATGGACATTACTTCTTGGTTAAGAGGAGCCATTCCAAAAATTCTCAATGGCCTGGGAAAATAAGTTTCAACCTGCAATTGATGAGCCCTTAATCGTAACCTGTGTTGTTGCCCCAAGCACAATGATATTACTCCATCAAAAGGTAATTGGGCACTAATCTTCACTCTTACTTTCCTATCTTTGGACCACGGACTACAGTAAGGTTTATTATCTACGAAAATTAGACTTTGAATCAGCTTCTACCTGGTATATTGACAAAGCACATTAAACAATAGGTAACATTTTGACTCTGTAAATGACATTGACAAATGAAGCAGACATATATGTTATAAAGAAAGGAAGATTTGTTTCCCTTAAATTAAATTAAAACTTCTAATCATACAACTACTACGGGAAAACAATATACAGTAGCTCTTCAGAACCTCCTATTTTAAACTCATAGATGGTATTTTTATAAACAGATATGAGAACATGCATGGCTTAACAGAGTTGGTCAATTGTTTCTTGAACCCACCTATGCAACAACAATTCTAGTTCAAGAGCTCATGTTAGCCAAGAAAATTTTAGTCACTATAACCAAAGTTTCTCAATTTAATAGCAGAATCATATGTGCTCTTCTCATAAACCATAGTTCATCTTCTCTTTGAATTCAAGCCTTAGAAGTATGAGAAGACATGTCATTCTTCCCTTTCAGCACTAGTGGGACCATCATTATGTTTCCTGTCAAAATTGAATAGAAAAGAAAAGAAATTTTGTTAGCTAACTATTCCATGGGCAGGGTTCAAGTTTTATGATATGAACCATCAAAGCAATAGCCAAACTGAGAACATGCAGATAGGATGTGAGTTTAGATCATTTGAAGTACCATGTATTTATGGAGATCAATGTTGCATTCATTTATCCAAGTTCTGTTGCACTAGTATTGCATCTCAAGTAGCTATCCATCCTTGACCGGTATTGCCACAACTACAAATGCTTATTTGCAACCATCCCAAAACTTGAATTGCACACGTGCCTCCAATCCGTCTCTTGTTCGATTGCATCTACTTTACAAACATAATGTCTTCAAATGACATTTCTTTTGTTCAAAACAAACCACTACATAAACCTAACCTCAGGTTGATAGCCAGCTAGCTTCAGCTGTCTGTCTAGTTCTTTTAGCACCGCATATATTTTGGCCAAATACGGGTGAGATTTATCAAAATTTGCAAACAGATGAATCTTGCTATCCATTTCAATCCAATTGGATCCAAGAGATGTTTTTTCTACACCTTGTACCTTCATGGTTGATCTGATCTTAGCAACCTTCTTCCATTGATTTGATTCAGCGTACATGTTAACTAAAAGGGTGTAATACCCACTATTGTTTAGCTCCAAAACCATCAACTTATTAACAATAACTTGAGCAATCTCTAAGTTCTTGTAAAGCTTACATCCGCTTAGTAAAGCACCCCAAATAGAGTTTGCCACAATTCGCATGCTTTGTATTAATTCCAATGCAGCTTTGATCAAACCAGCCTTACACAATGGATCAACCATGCACCCGTAGTGTTGAATTTCAGGAGGAATGGAAAGATCGTGTGTCATGTTTAGGAACCTCCTACAACCCTCTACAACTAGTCCTGCATGAGTACAAGCACTAAGAACACTAATAAAAGTAACACCATTTAGCTTTATATTCTCAATCTCCATCCTACTAAACATTGCCAATGCTTCTTCTACATAACCATGTACAGAAAGCCCTTCAATTATTGAATTCCAACAAAGAAGATTTTTTCCCCACAACTTGAAGAACACCAAAAGAGATTTATTCAAGCTCCCATACTTTGCATACATATTGACTAACGCAGACCCAAGGTAAATATCAAGATCAAACTCATTTTGTATTACATAAAGATGAAATTCCTTTCCCAGGTCCAGAGCACCAATATGGGCACAAGCCGAGATAACAGTGCCATGGTCACTTCATCAAAGTTAATCCCATGGCTCTTTATCTCATTAAAAATGGCCATTGCTTCAATATACTGCTTACTCTACGAGTAACGATTGATCATCATTGTCCAAGAAATTAAATCCCTTTTGGGATCTCATTGAACAATAACTTTGCAGATTCTATATCCCTCACTCTCATATAACCATCAATCATTGTATTCCACGAAGCATTGTTCCTTTTAGGCATTTCATTAAACAACCTTCGAGCAGAACCCAAATCCCTAACTTGAGCATAACCCGAAACCATCATAGTCCATGCAAAAACATCTCTTTCAGGCATTTCATCGAACACCCGTCTCGCTTCAACCATTTTTCACAAATTTGAATAAAAATCAACCAAAGTAGTTTGAACAAACAAATATGAAACAAACCCATTTTTCAAAATTTGCCCATGAATAGATTCTCTAAATTTAAAAGTTGATATTATTGCACAACCTTTAACTATTGACGAAAATGTATAACTAGTATGGCAAATGTGGGCTCTCAACATTTGCAAATAAAGCTATAAAGCTTGAATTGAAGAAGAACAATGAACAAAGCCTCTTATCATTGCATTATACACAAACACATTAGGTCTTTTCATTTGGGTAATGGTAAGAAGTGCATAATCGATTTGATGAAAGATTGAACAAGTAGTGATGAATTGGTTCATGAAGAAATAGTTGTCATTTGTGTTGGTCTTGAACATGAATGCATACGCTAATTCGATGTGTTTGAAGCTTGAACATGTCTTCAATTGCTCAATCACAGTCTGGAGTTTTGGGTTCGAAGAACAGTTAAGGTTGGTTGTAGTTTTGAACATGGTTATCACCTAGATGGCGAGAGAGAGGTCCTTACTGCAAAATTAATTTTAGAGAAAAGGCAATTTCAGAACGCCGACTCAAGCAACCTATTTTAAAAGAGGGATGCTAAATGTCCCTTACCTTTCTACTTTGGACCCCCCACTTTTTTGGCTCCCTACCATCAAAATTGCTTCCCTCTTTCTTTAGACCCCTACCATAATCTCAAATATACCCTTTGAACCTCACCCCTATATCATCCAACTTTAACTCCTTCTTTCTTCTTCTGACAGTCCTTCTCCCACTTTGGTGACCTTCTCTCTCTGGCAACCTACTCAGATAGTGGCAGCAACAGTAACAACATAGCAACTGTTTGTTTCCTCAGAGTATCAAACAGATGCGAACTGTGTTTCAAGAAATGTAACAACCTTGGAAGTGTAATGCGTCCAAGTTCAAAGGGTGATTCCTCCATTGTAGAGAATCACATTGATGTTGTTGAAGATGAATGATGGATAACTGGTTCAAAAAATTCATTTTTTTGCCTTTGCTCATTGCCATCTGGAAAACCAGTTTCAAACAAAAGCCTAATGTTCAGTACCATGTAGCCAAATAAAAGGACATACGTTCAATTGTGGAGTATCGAACATATTCAACAAGTTCGGCTTGGTGTAACCAAACAAAGAAAAATTGACCAACCTGTGAGAGAGAAAACGACAGAGAGAGAGGAAGTCATGCTCAAAAGATAGAAAATAGAGTAGGTTCTAAAGGATGAAGATTCAGATCGTGAAAGAGAGTTCGCGAATCAGTCGCTCCTTCTCCGTGACCATCGCTAAAACCCTAACCTTCGCTCTCATTGATAGTTCTGTGAACAACAAGCGGTGGCGAGAGGCTCGCCGAAGGAGGAAAATAATAGAGGTGGGTTGGTTGATGGAGGCCGTCGGCAGGAGTAGAAGTGGTGGTGGGATTAGGGTTAGGGTTAGACATGGGAGGATAGGATGAGGACAAAATTGGAATTCGATGTTAGGACAAAATTATAATAAAATAAAGTATAAAAAATGGGGGGTCCAAAGTAAAAAGGTAGGGGCATTTAGCAGCCCTCTTTTAAAAAAAGTAAATTACACTTACACCCTCCAGGTGTGATTCGATTACATCCCACCCCATGATGTTATAGAAATTATATTCCCACTCCTGTGGTTAATAGTTGCATTTTACAAACCCCTTCCTTATATAAAAGCCAATAACTCTTTGTAGAAAACAAACGAAATTATATTGGGAAAAAAAAAAGTAAAACAAAAGGGAAAAAAGAAGAAGAAGAAGAAGAAGAAGAAGAAGAAGAAGAAGAAGTAAAGCAAAGTAAGAAAAGAGAGAGTGTATGAATTCAATGTCTTTTTGATACCAACATTAATTACAATGATAGAGGGTCAGTGTAATTTCTCAAACGTCAGGGAGTGATATGTATTAAACCCAAATCTCAAGGGTGTAAGTGTAATTTACCCTTTCAAAAATTATTTCTGCCTTAAAAAATAAAATTATATGAAAATTCAACATTTTCTCGATATTTCAAAATAAATATAATAAACTCTACAGTTTTGACATAATTAGATTGAATTGTCTTGATTTTAATTTATATAATACTTAGCTCTAGGGCTAGCTCTAACATTTTGAGGGTCCAAAGCGAACTCTTAACATAAGGCTCCTCGTACATTTAAAAAAAAAATAAAAAAATAAAAAATAAAAAATAAAAAATAAATTGTGATAAAAAGATTATGTATTTAAATTTTGATCATACATATAATTATTAAAATTTATTTAAACATATAAAAAAGTTTACAATAAATAAAAAAAACTAAAATAATTCAAGCCGAAATAGTAAATAAAAAGTGAACAAACTGTATATTTAAATATCACTCGTTTCGTATTTTTATCTACAAAATTGCTAATCAACCTTGCATAATTCGACTTATTAACTAATCATTTTTAACTCATTAAAGGGAAATTTACTTGAAAATCTCACTTCAAAATTTTGTATACTATAAATGCCTTTTTTTTAAAAATAGATCGGTAGGTCCTGATCATTTGAAAACATTTTCTATGAAATATATTATTGTGTCACGTTAAGACCTTTTTTCCCTTATTGATTGTTAGGCTCATTTTTTTTTTTTTTTTTAATGTGATTTTTGAATGTGGCAAAAGAGTTGATTTCTATAATGGGCATGCTACATTTTAGGTGGATTAAATATGGAATGTGATTTGTCCAAACTACCAATGTGACTACGAAAAATCTTTTAGTGTACTTTTTTTGAAATGTGACATAAACTAACTAAAATTAAAGAGGGAATCTTCAATATTTAGATGGATTGAATATGGATGGGATTTGTCCAAACTAGCAATATGACTACAAAAATCCTTTAGTTTACTTTTTTTGAAATATGAAATACTAAAATTAAGGAGAAAATTTTCAAATTGACCATATCATAAAAACAATGATAAATATGTCAATTTACATAAACAAGCATTAGGTATTCATTAAAATAATTATGGGACTAGTTAGTCTATAAATTTTGATTTTAGGATTTATGGGTCAATGCCCCTTGATTAAATTGCTAATACATTAAATCTTTTTTTGTGACATTAAGGTAAAATTCAACCAATTTTAAATTTAAAAAGATTATTTCCCGAAAACAAATGTAACTGTTATAATTAATCGTGTTTTATGCGTAATCCATTTAGAAACAATCATTCATTAATTTAAAATAATTCATCATATCAATCGATGTTTTAATTTTTGCTAATAAAAACAATCATCCATTTATTTTAAGTAACTCACTACATCAATCAACTATTAGTTTCAAATTTTAACCAAACTTTATTAAGGCTTTTTGTGGGTGTTGATTTTTGACCTCACAATCAAACAGGAAACTTAGCTGGAGAGCACACGACATAATAGATTAAGCTAGCACCTGCGCACAACAAGACAAGAAATGCAGTGGTGGCACGTTCACCCAGGGGCACTCCGACGATCAAGTCAGTCAACTTATCTTACAAGATAGCATCAACTCAAATCAAGAGCTCACAAAATAAATCACATATCTTAAACCCATAGGGGTGCCTTACTTTTATAATGATTAGTGTCCAACTTTCCCTAGAAGTCTTATTTCATGGGACTCTATCCTTTACAAGGATAACATCTATCACAACTCACACTATTTAGATTAAGATGAACTTCCTCAAGAGTCCCATCTCTATCTAAATAGGTAGCTTGATGTCATCTAGGACTCTAGTCCCTCATTCAAACCTCTCGAATTCAGATGTGGTTTGACCACACCTTGACCAATCATAATCATCTATGTTGCACTTCGGCTAACCACCTAGGCCATGTGGACAACTCAAAATCATGTTCCCATAACTACCTCCTAACTTCTATTACCTCGATAACCTGAGGTGATGGAACTTGTATCGTTTGATCTTTGAACATATCGGCTAAACAACATGCTAGAGATGCTCCTCTGACCGAGATCATGACTTGTTGGCTTCATAAAACAAGGACTCAAATGTCCAATCATCAAGAACCAAGAATCAAGATGATCCTTCTCACCGGATATTGGCCATCTATTCTTACAAAGTTCCTACAGACAGCGCCAAATTGTGGGTGTTGATTTTTAACCACACAACCAAACAGAGAACTTAGCTGGAGAGCACTGGAAAAATAGATGAACTGACAACTTGCAACAAGACAATGAGAATACCGCGGTGGCTCATCTACCTGGGGGCGCTCCAATGATCAAGTTAGTAATCTTTATCTCTCAAAGATAACATAACACAAGTACTTAAACTCACAATTAAAGTATACCTTAGACCCATGGGGGTGCCTCTCTTTTATAATCAACACTGCCCTCGTCCCCTAGAAGTCTCACTTCATAGGACTTAGGCACCATGTTCATCCAGGACTCTTAGCTGGATAGGGATAAACTCCTCTTGAGCCTTATCCTTATCTAAACTAGAACCCTCTATTATCCAAGACTCTTGTCCCCTATTCGAATATTTCACATTTCGATATTTCTGCAAAATACCTCGGCAGTGCCCTAAACATCTCGGCAAACATGATTTGCCCACATGGCACCTCGACTGACACCTCAGCGTTACCTTAGCCACATGACATCATCTCAAAATACTTCCCCACAAGAGCAGTATCTCTAGCATGTTGTTTAGTCAATATGTTGGAAAATCAAACAATATAGGTTCTTGGTTGGTGAGGTAATAGAAAATAGGGAGAAATTATAGGGACGTGATTTTGAGATGTCCATATGGCCTAGGTGGTTAACCGAAGTGCCACATGGATGATTATGATTGGTTGAGGTGTGGTCAAACCACATCTGAATTCGAGAGGTTAAAATAAGGGACTAGAGTCCTAGATGACACCAAGCTACCCATTTAGATAGAGATGGGACTCTTGAGGAAGTTCATCGCAATCTAAATAGTGTGAGTAGTGATAGATGTTATCCTCGTAAAGGATAGAGTCCTATGAAATAAGACTTCTAGGGAAAGTTGGGCACTGATCATTCTAAAAGTAAGGCACCCCTATGGGTTTAAGATATGTGATTTATTCTGTGAGCTCTTGATTTGAGTTGATGATATCTTGTAAGATAAGTTGACTAACTTGATCGTCGGAGTACCCCCGGGTGGACGAACCACAACAATATTTCTTGTTTTCTTGTGCACAGGTGCTGGCTTAATCTATTCTACTGCGTGCTCTCCAGCTAAGTTCCTTATTTGGTTGTGAAGTCAAAAATCAACACCCACAATTCGGTGCCGTCTGTGGGAACTGAGTAAGGATAGATGGCTGACAAC
The DNA here is from genome assembly GCA_022316695.1 of Camellia oleifera. Lineage (NCBI taxonomy): Eukaryota > Viridiplantae > Streptophyta > Magnoliopsida > Ericales > Theaceae > Camellia > Camellia oleifera. The sequence goes on from CM039318.1 coordinate 33,407,420, forward strand.
AGACAGGAGGTGAGAATAGGGGACGACATCCACAACAAGGAGGAAGAACATACGGACCCCGTATTGAGAGAGGGATAACAATGAAGAGGTACAGGAAGTCGGCCATGAGGCAAATGACATCAACAACGGCCGAAACAGGGCCATGAGGGGCACCCAAGATGAGTACTACCATGAGAATGATCTGCAGGTTTTGAAGGAAAGATTCCTCAAGAGAGACAATGAGTTAAAAGAGATGGCAAATAAGTTGATTGGCATACGGATAGTGGCAAACTTCATGATGCAAAACAACGTAATGTAGCCGACGTTCTTGTTACAAGACACGCTGGCACCAGCTGCTAAAACTGGTACCTAGAAGGGAGGACATAAGGCAATCCCAACGGTTCCACAGCATGATAAGGGACAAAGGAACTCACGTCGGCCATCACAGGATGTCGGGCGTATAGAGTCTAGATAAGTGGAGTCTCAGAGGACGCCACGGATGAAGGGGACCAATGTGAGGGGATCTTGGCAGATCCATGGACATGGTCTTTGTTTCAATGAGACTGAGGATGTCGTGAAGTCCAAGAGAACGCAACCCAACACAGGAAGCAGTGCACTGAAGAGATTGAAGTCTACTGATTGTCGAGCTCCTGGACGAACAAAGGAGGACTTAAGAGACTGCCTATAGAGGAAAAGACATGACGTCGAGATAACCTCCAATGCCCAGCCAAAGACACTATTCTTGGTGGAGTTGGATGCATTCAAGGCACCCAAGAGATTTAGCATGTCAAGGTTCCAGATTTATGATAGTAAGTTTGATCCTAATTTTCATGTTGGTTTATACTTGAATTCAATGGCTTTGTGGAGTGGGAACGAGCAGTTACTGTGAAAAATGTTCCCATCTTCCTTGGGGAGATAGCATCGGACCGGTTCCACAAATTGTTAAAAGGGAGTGTAAAGAGCTGGGATGGCCTGGCTGAGATGTTTGTGGCTAGGTTTGTCACCAACAAGTCACAGATATTGAGAGCAGATTCCCTACTGGCTTTGAAGATCAACGATTACGAGAGCCTTAGGGCATACGCCAAGAGATATTACAAGGTTTACAATCGGATCCCGGCTTGTAACCAGAAGCTGGTAGTCGTTTCTTTCAAAAACGGCCTAGAAGATGATTGTCTGCTATAGCAATCCCTTGCAAAAACACTGCCAAGAAACATGGAGGAGCTCATGGCATAGATTGAGAAGTATGCCAGAGCAGAAGAAGACAAGAAAGCCAAGAAGGCTCATGCAGCAAAATAGGAGAAAGGAAATAGATCGTCGAAGCGTAGCTGAGGAAATCAGGGCTCCAACAAGTCGGAGTTAGCATTGAAGTCTATGTAGGCAATTAGCATAGTCTTCAAGATCTCGATCTATGGGGTCTTGGAAAGAATTAGGAATCAGCCTTACTACAGGGCACCAAAAAAATTTCTGGACAAATACATGAGAAAAAGTGCCAGCAAACACTATGCCTATCATGACGAGAATAAACATATGACTCAAGGATATCGGGCCCTGAAGCAGCACTTGGAAGACTAGTCAGACAGGGACACCTAAGGGACCTAGTTGATGATTAAAAAACTAGAGAGGAGCAACCAAAGTTACCACCAGTAGTGGTAGCACCTCCACTGCCATCATAGCAGGCAGATGGACCTTGGGTAATCAATGTGATTCATTCAAAGGTCAATGAGAATGAAGTCCATGGGAAAACCCAGAGGGTAAGGCATCTGCAACATGTCTATCAGGTCCAGTAGAAGAAACCTCAGACATGTGGATAGCAAGGGCAGATGATATCCTTCACCGAAGTGGACATAAACATGGTACAACATCAGCATAACGATGCCTTGGTGGTGACACAAAAGATTGGAGATTGTCAAGTCAGGCGCATCTTGATTGATCAAGGCAGCTCTTACAACATCATGTACATCGGATGTTACAAGGAGCTCGGTCTCCACAAGAATGACTTAGAGCAATCCAACAGCCCAATCGTCAGATTCAATGGACGTCGGCGTGGCCACTTGGGGTTACAAGCTTAGAGGTGTAGGTTGGCAGCAAGAAAGTTGCTACGAAGTTCACAGTAATTGACGCCCCCTCCCCTTACAATGTTATTTTGAGAAGACCTTGGCTGCATGAGATGAGGGTTGTTCCCTCAACGCTACACTGATTGCTACAATTCCCAACTGAACATGGGATTGAGGAAATAAAAGGAGACGAAGTACATGTGAAAAATTGATCCATGGCAACAATAAGGTACACCTGTAATGTGAGAGAAGCAGAAACTGTAGAGGTTGAAAATGAAAGCCATAAAGTCTTGGAAGACGTCGGCAAAGAACCAGCTGACAAGAGTGAAGAGCCTCTGAAGAAGGTTCTGGTGCAAGAAGGTGATGAGAAAATGTTCTTCCTCCTTGGCACTGGTCTGGTTGAGGAAGAAGAGAAAAAACCGAAAGCTTTCCTGAGAAAGAACATAGAGGTGTTTGCCTTGACACCCTATGAGATGTTAGGCATCAACCTCGAGGTCACCTATTATAGGCTTAATGTGGACAGGTCGGCTAAACCTACTACACAAAGGACGAGAAGGCCAACTTTGATCCATGTCGCAGGCAGTTGAAGAAGAGGTAGAAAAGCTGCTGGAAGCACAAGCCATCTAAAAAGTGCATTACCCCACCTAGTTGTCTAATATGGTGATAGTAAAAAAGAAGAATGGTAAATAGAGAATATGTGTAGACTTCACAAGCCTGAACAAGGCTTGCTTGAAGGACTGTTTTACCCTACCAAAGATTGACCAGCCTGTGGACGCCACTTCAGAGCATGGAAGAATGAGCTTCCTAGTTGCATATATAGGGTATCATCAGATAGCGATGTATGCCCCGGATGAAGAGAAGACGACATTCATCACCCCAAAGGGACTTTACTGTTATAGGGTAATGCCCTTCGAAATAAAGAATGCAGGGGCAACATCCAAAGGTTGGTAACTAAAATGTTCAAGCACTTGATTGGGAAAATAGTTGAAGTCTACATTGATGATATGGTTGTCAAGAGCAAAGAGCCAGGAGATCATCTAGCCAACATGAAGGAAGTGTTTGATATCCTCAGGACATACCGGCTATGACTCAATGCTTCAAAGTGTGCATTTGAAGTCAAATCCGGTAAGTTCCTGGGATATCTGGTAACTAGGAGAGAAATAGAAACAAATCTAGATCAGATCAAGGCGATCCTTGATCTAAAAATCCCGATGACAACAAAGGAAGTTCAGATTCTGACTGGCAAGGTTGCAGCCTTGAATAGATTCATCAGTAGGAGCTCGGATAAATGCAAGCCATTCTTCTAATTATAAAAGAAGGCCACAGATTTTCTATGGACAGAAAAGTGCGAAATCGCCTTGGCTGACTTGAAAAGGTACCTAACAACTCCGCCGGTGTTGTCAAATCTAGTACCAGGAGAAGAACTATTCCTATACTTGGTAGTTTCGGACCACGCAATGAGTGCCGTGGTAATTCAAAAAGAACAAGGAGAATAGAAGGTAGTCTATTATGTCAGCAAGACGTTGGCAAAGGCAGAGACAAGATACTTTCCCTTAGAGAAATTGACATTGGCCCTGGTGTAGACACCCTATTTTTGACCGACCTTAAGACTCAGACGTCACCGATTGAGCGCTTGGTGATGTTGCATATGGTGCTCGTTCTGAGGTTGCGGAGTCCCGGTTACGAGCCTTGCCTCTGGACTTCCGGACTCTTTTGTGTTTTGCCTCGGTTTGCGAACCAGGCTCGGTTTTCTCTGTTTTCTCTTTGAGAAGGGAGGGAGAGGTCTCGTAGATCATCTCTCAATGGCCGTAGGCTACATTTCGTGGCCGTAGGCCATTTTGCCCATTTTGGAGCCCGGTTCCCGGTTTTCGGAGCCGTTAGGCCGTGTGCCTCGGTTCGGGACCGCCTAACCACCTCCGTTTGCCCCAATTTTTGGCATGCATCCTATTTACTCCCTTTTTAGGGACACTGTGGTCCGAGAGACCAACTTCGTGGTCGGACACCACTTCCGGTGCTTAACAGCCCACTTTCGGGGCCCCGAATTACGTGTTTCGGCTCCCGAGCCTTCATTATACATTTTTGGGCTTCGACCCGAACTTGAGATAGTCATATTTTGAGGTCCGTTTCATGTTTGATTAAGGACCTTTTACTGTTTGACATCTCCATTTGTCACTTGCCTTTTTTACCTCTTTTTGGGCCTTTTTGCACGGTATTTTAGGCGTACTTGTGGGCTGCGTTGGACTTGGTCGTAAACTACAAAGTATCTTATTTTGAGCCCCTCTTCAACTTTGTTGAAGGGCTCTTGGCCATTTGGGACCCGTAGCTACCACTTTCCCCTTTGGCCCTTTTTTGGGGAAATTTGAATTTCATTTCCCCCCCTTTTTTCCCCCTCTTTTCTAAACGTTTTTGGCTATAAATACAGCACTCCAGACCTGTTTTAAGGGTTAGAAAATCTGATTTGAGAGCTCCTATATTGTATCTCTCTCTCTATAATTCCAAGCTCCAAAACTCTCAAAAATCTTCCAAGTTTGGCACCATTCCTTCACCACCACCTAGCACCACCACCACCACTCCATTTCCGGCAGCAAGGAGGGATTTTCAGAGGCTAGGAGGCTCTGTTTTTCAGTTCAAAAGGCAGCCAAGATTGGTCTACAAGGGTGAGTCTCGTTTTTCCCCTTTTTTGCTCTTTTCTTGGTCTATTTCTTAGCCCACTTTTCCCACTGTTTTGAGCTCCGACCAAAACTGAAAGTCACCTTTATTTGAGCTCTAGTTCATGTTTCATTAAGGAAATTTTGTCATTTGAGGTCCCTATATTGCACTTGCTTCAATACCCTCTTGAAATACCGTATCTTTGCATGATATTTTTGGCCAATGTGTAATCTGTTTTGAGGCTTTTCATAAACTGTAAGTGGATTTTTTTTGAGCCCTTCTTCAACATTGAAGAAGGGCTCATCACTGTTTGAGCATTCCATGTATCACTTGCTTTGAAATCCATGCCTAGCCTCATTTTGCATGATTTTTTTAGGCTATCTTGCTTCTGTTTTGGACCTTGGTCAGAACTAAAAGTAGCTTTATTTTGACCCTCTTGACATGTTTCATTAAGGGTTCTTTGCCATTTGGGACTTCCATATGTTAGTTGCTTCATCGCCTCCTTTGCGGAGCCATTTGTGTATGCCATTTTAGCCCTACCTGCGCTTGCTGTTTGATCATGCTTTGTATTGTAAAAATGTTTGTCTCGGGGCTGGATTGCTTCTGTATTCACACTTCGTGTGCAAATAATGCATGTATTGCATAGTTGTAGGCCATTTCATATGCCTAATTTTGAGTTTCGGGATGCGTCTCATGTATCGGGTGCCATATTGCCATGATTCGGGGCTGTTAAGCATCATATTTCAGTGGTTGAAATTCATATGTTTGTATGCCATGATCCATGCCTTGCCATACCTTGTTAGAGTGGCATTCGTGCCTTAGGTCCGGTTCTCGGTTTGCGTGCATACGTGCACGCATTTCGAGCGTCCCATTTTCATCTTATGGCCACTGATGTGAGTGTGGTTGAGGCCCATTCACATTGGTGTAAGTCCATCTTGCATTGTGTATGCCATGTTTCAATGCGTTGTGCATGTTATGTTGTTAGCATTGTGCGTGCCGTCTAGTTGCATTGCATGTTTGCATGTTAGCTTGCATGCTTAGGTTGCATGTGCATTGTCATGCCTTGCCTCTTGAATTGAGTATGATAGAGGTTGGGTTTCACTTGTGTGTTTGATGTGCATTTCATTTGATATCAAAGTTGCTAACTTGGCTTTTGGGCCATCATGCATTGAAATGCGTGATTGATGGCCCGGGGGTCAAGGGCCGTGCTCCCTTGAGTTTATTACATGATAGGGGGCATTAGCCATGCATATATATGCTCAAAAACCCATGCCATACACTGCTGTCTGCTGTTGCTGTCAAAACTGTCTTCTGCAGGAATTTTGTGCCGACCGGCAGTAAATAGTGCCGACTGGCACTTCATTTTTGGCCGATGGACTCCAGAGCAGCCGGTGATCTTTCTAGACAGCCGATGCGAACTTCCTCCAGCCGGTGGTGTACAGCAGCATTCAAGGAAGGTTTTTCTGAAACTTTGGTAATTTTTGGAGAGACAGGGCAGTAAAAACAGAGGCAGCAGTGGCACGGTGTAGGTTTTTCGGGCAAGTCGGATCCGAGCATGCGTGCATCCCTCTTCCCGAGGCCTTTTACTGCTTTCAGTAGTTTAATTAATTTGTTAATTAATTAAGGGTCTGTAATAATTAATTAGCTAGGATAGTTGATTTATTATTTGGGACTGTATATTTATTTGGTCCCTCCGAGTGAGGGCATAATTGTAATAAGGGTGTGTGAGTGTGTGTATGTCTTCCAACCCCACGTCTTTCTTCCCTTTTATTTACCTGCTTATGATGGTAGATTAGGGCACGTTTAATTTTAGCATACCTTATGCTATGCATGCGTGCATTCATGCATTTGTTTACATGCATCGGGCTCGGTACATCATACAAACTGCATCGTACTTTCAATTCCAAATTGAATACGTGTTATTTGTAGCATTCCATATTCCATGTTTAGGATAGCCGAGCCTGCCTAGATTACATCTTTGCATGTGTTGCATTAGACATTTCAGTATGCTTAGGTCCATGCATGGATTTCTAATAAGCTTCTGTTTTGGCTTGGAGTACTAGGTGAGCTTTTATGCTTTAGCATATCGCATGTGTGTGAATGTTGCCATGATAGCATGCTTACCATGAAGATAAGTGCTTATGTGATATAACTGCATGAATGCCTGTGGATGGAGGTTGAATTACCTAAATTGGGACAACACATTAAAACTGTGAGTTTTAAAGCCCACTAGATAGTGGCAAAACCGTCTTTTCTAAAAGCCCGCTTGAGAGTGGCAAAACCTGCATTTTAGCCTACTTATGAGTAGCAAATCATTTTTCAAAATAAACACGTAATGTTTTGTTCCAACTTAGGCGATTTGGTCTATACTTGTTTGTTGTGCGCATAACATAGTAAATCTAGGCTAATAACCGGAATAAGAACACGTAATGTTTTCAAAATCGGATATCACGGTTAGTAGAGGCCGGTCTTCGGACCGGGCGAGAGGGGGTGCTCATAGCTGACCTTCCCCGATCGTACCCAAGCTCCCGAGCCAAGTCAACTTTGGTTATGACGGACACGTGGCCTTCGGCACCGAGTCAGGGTTTCCTAAATTTCCCATTTTAAAAAATATTTAGGTGGCGACTCTGTAATCTGGCAAAGCAGTCCATGTTTGGCACTTCTTTTCAAAAATCAGTTTTTCTCAAAACGATTTGCCAGAGTTGGACTCTTTGGTTCAGATTTAGAACCGTGACACAAATCGAGTCCGAACTGTAGAGTGAAGCCCACGGGCGCGTCTACACCTGGTGATGGCCTCCAAGAAGTTAAACCACTACTTCCAGGCTCACAAAATTATTGTACTGATAGAACACCCATTGAAGTCCCTGTTGTAGTAGGGGAATCTAACAAGTAGGATAACATGATAAGCAGTAACTCTAGGTCAGTATGACTTGGAATTTAGGCATAGATTCTGGCTGACTTCATGGCAAAATTTACCACTAGGCAATCCCAAGACAGGTCCCAGTGAACCTCGGCCCAAGTTGCCCAGGAAAGAAAGAAGAAAACCAGCTGGGGACTATCAATCCCACTTCAGCAAAAGAGAGAAAGAGTGAAGAGAAAATAAAGCCCTACGATATTTACAACAGTGACTCCTTTCACCTCTTTGTTGATGGTAGCTCAAACTAACAAGGAGCGGGGACAAGAGTGGTCCTGGTGTCACCAACTGGGCAAATGATAGAACAGTCCATCCGTTTGGGGTTCAAGGCCTCGAACAATGAGACAGAATATGAAGCATTAATTGCAGGGCTAAAACTGGCAGTTGCAATTGAGGCCAAGGAGGTGGTAGTCTACTATGACTCCCAACTCACTGTAAACCAGACAATGGGTGAGTACACTGCCCGAAATAAAAGAATGGTAGCCTATGTCAAGAAGGTCATCAAGCTTTTAGAACACTTTCAGAGCTGCCAATTGCAGTAACTTAGCCGAGATGACAATAGTCATGCCAACGCCCTGGCAAACCTTGCTAGCGCAATAAAATCAGAAGAGCCCAGGACAGTCATAATAGACTACTTGCTAGGCCCAAGCATAAAACCCTTGATAATGGAATATGAGGCAATTTGCGTAGAGATATGACGAAGCTGGATGGACGCAATAGTCATCTACCTCAAGGATGGCAAGTTGCCAGAAGACAAAAGAGAAGCACACAAGATCAGGTTGAAGTCGGCCAGATTCTGCTTGTCTGTAGAAGGCCATCTCTACAGAAGATCCTTCACTAGACCTCTGATGCAGTGTGTGCACCCCTACTAGGTAGAGGACTTTTTGTATGAGATCCATGAAGAAGTATGTGGAAGCCATACAAGGGGTAGATCACTTGCCCACAAGGCCATATCCCTGTGATACTGGTGACTTATACGCAGAAGGATACTGAAACTTATGCCAGGAAGTGTGAAAAGTGTCAAAGGCGTGCCCCTTTGATACATCAGCCAGTTGCAGATCTCGATCCTATATCCAGCCCTTAGCCATTTGCCTAGTGGGGCATGGATTTTGTTGGGCAACTGCCACAAGCAACTAGACAAAGAAAGTTCTTGTTGGTAGCAACTGATTACTTCACAAAGCGGGTAGAAACTAAACCCCTTGTCAAAATCCGAGATATGGATGTGAAGAATTTCATCTAGAAAAACATAATCACCAGATTTAGAATACCAAGAGCCATTGAAACAAACAATGGCATCCAATTTGATAGTAAGCTGATCAAAACCTTTTGTGCAAAGTACAAGATCAAGAATTACTATTCTACCCCTAGTTTCCCCCAAAGTAATGGCCAAGCCGAGGCATCCAACAAGACTATCTTGGATAGAATAAAGAAAAGGTTGGAAGGGTTGCCCAATGTCTTATGGGCATATCGGACAACACCGAGAAGATCTGTGACCCCCCGATTCTACACTATTGGTTACAATCAAGGGAGAGTCACTAATGAGTCCTATGGTCAATAGCCAAGTAAGATCCCAGATCGCCGGAGGAGTCAAAATAGCCTCCCTTCTAAGTCCAGCTTTCTTAGGCAACGCACTACCCTTTTGACAGATCTTAAAAGGTATTGACACAAGGTCTCATAAGCAACGATAAGGTTCATACATATAAATATATAAAACATAACAGTCACGAATATCCTTTATTACAAAAGTTCGTTCCATTACATTACATCCCAAAAGAAGGTTTAAAACTTCACATGAGTTCGTACAAAATAACAAAAGGAAATTTCTAGCTTTCCTAAGATAGCCAAAAGTTTTCGAAGGTTTCGGGCTCATCGTCTCCAGCTATAAATTCTGCTTCGTCACCTGGCATGATACGCCGTGAGCTTTGAATGCCCAGTAAACACACACACACCCCACCCATTTTTCCCAGTCCAATACACAAACACAAAATATAACATCAAGTAGTAAAGCATGATACTCCAATAAATAATTAAATAAATAAATAATTAAATGGTTAAGTTGGATGTCAGTAAACTAGAAATCCCCCAAAGAGATTTCGTTCTCCCAACCACAAGAATCGGACCCGGATTATTCGGTATGCCCCCTCTTTTGCTGCTTTGTTGCAGAACTAACCTCGGATGCCTACCAACGGTTATATACCGCGTAGCGCCAACCGCAGGGCCTCAAAAGAGACGGTAAAAAATAGGGCCTTGCCTGAAATCCCTCCTTACACCAAACCACCTAGGGTCCGAATATAACCGCTCCGTTCAAGGGTTCCAAAAACCACTTGCGCAAGACTTTAACTTCCAAATAGGGAACGCATCCCAACAATCCATTTATCACATTTTCTCATCTTTTCATTACTCAAGTGTTCGAAAACCCAATACCCTCCCAATTAGGTTTCCCGTTGAATTAAGTGTTTTAAGACAAGGTTAGCTTAACTTATAAAACAATAATATCCATATAAGCATGCATTCTTAAGATGAGAAAGGTAATTAACATAACCATAACACATATATTATCAGGTCAAGATATGATTATGAGCTACAAACATTCTTATGAACTCAAAGGTACAAGACATCCACACTTAACAAAAATTTCCAGATTTAGTATCGCATAAAGATTAAAATGAAAGAGCTATTTTAGACCTTTCACTGGCTTGGCCTTCCTGTGGTTTATAGAGGATTCGATCTGGTTTATAGAACATTTTTCGAAATTGGGGTTGCTCTTCCAGATTCTAAATTATTTAGAAAGTATTTCAGCACTGTCTAGAATCTACCCAGATCCGTCGACTGTTACGAAAACTTGATTTTCTTGTAAACTGCTCAATGTTTTTTGATGAAACCAATTTTAGTTGAAAGCTAACTTCTAAAGGGAGGTTTTGACATAAAATATAGGTTCAGAATATTTTTTTACATTTTTCTGGAATTTTTGAAAGTTGACTGCAAAAACAGGTTTTAAGGTAGAATGCCCAAAACAAGAAAATTTATAAAAAAAAATGGGGGTTCCACCATGGGAAGTTTCATTCCTTTTGTGAAGAAAATATGCTAACTATCACCTGCTTGACTTAGAAAATTTGTTTGAAAGAGTGCCCTTGAAAAGTTGAGAGATTTGTATAAAAAGAAGATGGTTTGTGCCAAAATGGGGAAAATACAAGAGGGATAAAATCAATACACAACCCTTAGCATTTTTTTGACATAAGAACTTGACAATAACAAATCTGGAACATTATTCAGAAACTTTAGAACATGCATTAGAAAAGGAAATGAAGAGAAGGTTGTGTTGGTGGCTTACCTTCTAAGCTTTGCACAAGAACTCTCTTCTTCCTCCCTCTTCTCCTCTAGACTTCTCTTCCTTGCTCTCCTTCCTCTCTCTCTAACCAAAATGTGTGTGTAAGTGAGTGTGTTGTGTGAGTTTGCAAGCTAGGGGGTGTGGTATATATAGGCAATTTGGTGTAAAAGAACATAAAAGCCCTATAGTTGAAAATGGATGGAAAAGTTAGGATTTTGGTTGGTGTCAAATGAGATAGGAGTAACTAAGGTGCTAAATCATAGGTTTTGGCATCAATTAGTTGATCTTTAGTTCAAAGGTAACTAGTTTTGAGATTTGCAACCTAGGTCTAGGTCACTAGGTTTGGATTTCCTAGAATATCTCATGATGGTGTGTCTTGGAAATAGATTTCTCACCTCCTCCAAGGAGGGGCCAGCCATAGGGATATGAAGGGCCTAATTTTTAATTATTTTATGTTCTAGGCACATTTTTCTAGGTGTATATACCTACATATATATTGCAAGATTGATGGTATACCAAGGTACAAGGTACAAGTACTATTTATTTATTTATTTATTTGGGGAAAGTTTTGAATTAAATTAAAGGGTGAGGGCTTGAAGTCAAATACATGCAACCTAGGTGGAATTAAATTAAGTTAGGGAACCTAATCCGGTTAGAGAAATTTCTGTTTCGATAAAAATAAAAATAGAAATTGCTAACCGACAAGATTCAAATTAATTCAAGTGAACGAGGGCTTTAAGAAAATAATTCATCATTAGGGTCTTAAAAGTAAATACATATTTCAGGGGCCTTACAAGATCAATTGGAGAATCCCCTTTTGCCATGGTTTATAGCACTGAGGCAGTCATTCCACTGGAGATCGGCAACCCTGGAATCAAAATCCAAGGAGTGGAGAATGGAACATATGAAGCATTCCTTGCCCGAGATCTTGATCTGATAGAGGAAAGAAGAGACAGAGTTGCAATTCGACTGGGGGCATACCAGCAGCAACTTGCTAGGGCATACAACAAAAAGGTCAATCCTAGGGTGTTCTAGATTGGGGACCTTGTCCTAAGAAAGGTTGTTGGCAACAAAAAGGATCCCAAGCAAGGCAAGCTTGGCCTAAACTGGGAAGGACCATATCGTATTATCTCAGCTGCCGACAATGGAGCTTACCGGCTTGAAGATATAAATGGCAAAGAGTTACTAAGATCCTAGAATACATGCAACTTGAATTTTTTCTATCATTGATTTTGGTTTTTTGTAAACTATTATTAGCAAAAATATTAATAAACTATTAGCTCGATTTTGTTCGGAATGTTTTTCAAATTTGTGAAATTTGTATGATAAGACTGAACAGTCTTGAGATGATGTTCCCATGGTGAACATGACGAACAACTTAGAGTTGCCATATGGTAGAGTTGAACTAAGTCTACAATGTTTCAAGCTTGAAACGTGACGATTAACTTAGACTTGCCATATGGTAGAGTTGAACTAAGTCAAACGATGTTTCTATATGAAACAAGATGAAATTGGCCAACAATGGTCAGTTTGAACTAAAAGCCGAGGTAAGTAAGTACTCTCAGTGCACTAAGGTTAAGCCTTAGGTGCTTAGTTTGGGCAAGCCAAACATGATGACCTTGGTCATGAATAAATTGGACAAGAACCAGGTGATGTATCCTTAAGTGGTACTTAGGTTCACATTAGGGGGCAGGATACATGAATGAGCATAACACTTGCGAAAATTTTGAGAAAATTTCAGGAGTTGAAGTTATCCGAGATCATTGACAAATATACTATCCAAGATAAATTAGTCCGAAATGGCTAACTAATGCCATACCCGAGATGACCGACCAGTTTGTTAGACATGAAAGGGTGAAGTCTTGTTAAAAGACATTAAATGCAAGTGATGAAACAACATTTACAAAAAATTTGAAAAAAATTAGGTAAATGCCAGTTGGTTGAGATAAATTGCGAAGAATGCTATCCGAAATGATTTGTATCCGAGGTGATCTGTGCTCGACATGCGCTCATCCAAGGTGGTCACTCAAGAAAATTGTACTCAGAAGGATTTCAAAAAATATCTAAGTATAAAAATATATAAGGTATGAAGTATACAAAGACAAACACCCAACACTTAGAAAAGAAAGAAAGAGATCATGCATTCATAAAGAAAGACTTGTCTGATTACAAACACAGGCACATCGGCTAGAAAGACGTGGTTCATAAAGGAAAGACTACAACTGTTTCAAGTAAAAGTACAAAAAAAAGGAAAAAAAGTTCTAAGTATGGGAATCTTGAACATTTTCCTCAGTCTATCCTACCTCGGCAATTGGCGATGTTTCAGTCTCGGCAGAAAACTGGGCAGACTTCTCGGTGTCGATCTTGAGGAGAGTCTGGTCAAGGCTCTTCTCGGTAGCTCGAACCTCGGCTTCAGAACTTACTTTGGAAGAGGCACTTTTGGAGACCTCATTCCCCTCATCCTGAGTCAAGTCTAAGACTTGATTATTCAAAGTTGGGGACTTGGTCCCAGCAGCCGCCTCAGTCACTTGTTCTGCACCATCAACTTTGGCGTCGGCCTCCTCCTCCTCCTCCTCATCGGCCTCTTCTTCAGTATTGTTGGGAGAGGGAAGGAAAAGTACCTCGAGCTGGCCGATGTCTCAAAGGGGTGAATCCTTGGGGACGAACAGCTTCTTGAGTGCTACCATCCAACCGAGGTAATAGCCTTTGTTATAGGCTAAGTTCACTTGTTTCTTGTAATCGTCACAAACATCGGTCACTCCCTCCGTATAGGCCTTTTCGTTGGCTACCTTGATTTCGGCCTCTTTAGTGGTGAGGGCCTCCTTTAGCTTGGCTTCGACTTTGGCCGCCTTGGTTTCAGCCTCCTTGGCCTCTGCCCTGGTGACCTTGGCCATAGCTTCGGCGAGTCCTGCCTTCTCCTCAGCCTAGCTCTATGTGTCTTGGGCAACTTTGGCCTTGTCCATGAAATGGAGGACGTGAGCCTCGGCCTGATTTAGTGAATAAAGGAGGTTGGTTGCTTCCTTGGTCTTTTTTGATAACTCCTTCACCTCCTCAGCTTTGATAGTGAAAGAGTGCACGTGCTGCATGGCCTGCAAGAAAAAATGCAATGTTATCAAAATTTGTCTAAGTATGGAAGACTAAAATGAAAACTAATTAGAAAAACACAAGTTAAAAAACTTACCAAGACAGAATGCTGCATCATGAGAGCAAAGTTCTCAACTGATTTATCTCGGCCATTCGATTTAAGCATGATCGCTATAGACAGAGCGACGCTGACCTCTATACTATCAATGGCGCTGTCGCCGACTTTCATAGGCCGATTTCCCACCATGATAGCAGGGCCCAAGTTTCTTTTGGATAAAATCCAACTCGGCTTTCTTCGCTCTCAGACCTATGAAGTGAGACTACTAGGGGATGAGAGTAATGTTGATTATAAAAGAGAGGTACCTCCATGGGTCTAAGATATGCTTTAATTGTGAGTTTAAGTACTTGTGTTCTGTTATCTTTGAGAGATAAAGATTACTGACTTGATTGTCAGAGTACTCCCGGGTAGATGAGCCATCGCGATATTTTCATTGTCTTGTTGCAGGTTGTCAGTTCATCTATTCTGCCGATGCTCTCTAACTAAGTTCTCTATTTAGTTGTGTGGTCGGAAATCAACACCCACACTTTTCAAATTCAGTTCTCTCTCTTTTTTCTTTTTTTCTTTTTTTTTTTGGGGGAGGGGGGGGGAACTAGTATAATAACTAAAAGAAAAGTGGTTGCTTTTTTTCCTCAATTTTTGGGGCCCAAAGTGGCGGCTTTGCTAGCTTTAGGCCAAAGTCGCCCTGCTTAGTTCTACTTTCATCAATAATTTGTTAGTTATATGGATGCAAAAAATGATATTATCATCTATTTTACATGAAAATATCACGTTGTTTATTTTTGTATTTTCGCACCATCTGAATTAGTGTCAATCCATTAAACATTACTAAAAGAGAGATCCGTGCAATTATGTCAAAATTATGAAAAAGTAAGAGAAATTCGTCTGAATTAGTTTAGAGAAATTTCACTAACTAAATTTATAAAAATTGTATAAAGTTAGAAAATTTTCACCATCACAATAAATTTTTCCTGCAACTATTATTATAGTTGAGAGTAATATGATGTTTTAAATTGGCCATGTTTGGTAGAGCTGTGGGAAAGTGCTTATAACTTATACCTTAATAGATTATAGCTTATAACTATGAACATAAACTTATTTCTGACTTATAAATTAAGCTTCTCCTGCCCGACTCAAAGAATAAGTTGATTTCTGACTTACAAAAAGCTATAAGCTGTATTGTTAAGCTAAACTAAACACATCAAAATAGGCTAAATTAAGCTAAAAGCTAAAATAAGCTGAAATTAAGCTGTACCAAACAGGGCTATTATAGTTTTCGTTATAACAATAAAATAATAGAATTTGCACCAATTGTTTCAAAACTTTCAAAATTAATTATAACCTCCTCCAAGTGCCCAAAATTATTCTCAAAATACAAACCAAATAAACTAAAACAACACATGTATCTTTTTTTATTTATTATTCACCCAAAAATTATAGTGAAAAAGTACAATCATTTATTTTGTTTGTCACAATTCGCAAGATCCAAAGAGAGCATTATTTCTACTATACATAGATATAGATAGATGCAAGAATAATCATGGAGAGCATTATTTCTACCACATAGAGATATAGATAGATGCAAGAATAATCATGGATTCAACAGTTTTCCAATCTAGACAATGTGCTCATTTGCAGACGCATCATGATGCTTGAGATGGGTTGATCATATAACGCTCGAGCACATCTTTGCCTTCACAAATATCAGTGGTATAGGTGGTCTTGAAATATAAGAATGTGAAAGATTTATATAACGGGAGATTTCTAGATTCATTAACCAGTGATTTTGCAAGTTTGATGCAGCTATCATTACTAGGTTGGATGAAGCTTACTACGGTTGTTCGCTCAACTGAGCTTGCCACAACCCAATGATCTGCGCTCTTCAGCTTCCCATTGCTGATTATCTAAAAAATAGCATGATATGTATTCTTTTTAATTATTAACCAAAATGTCATTAAAAACAAAATGGTTAAACTATACTCTGCATTATTGTAATTTGACTTAAATTTTACTTTGGTTGTTATTGTTTTAAATTAAACAATTTAGTCCCTATACTTTAAATTAAATTTCAATTCAATCATTCCGTTAATTTTTTTCTAAGAAAAATTACATTTTGAACCCTTATACTTTACACTCCAGTCGAATAATTTCATTTAAAAAATTGACTAAGAAATTGAGGGTACTAAAAGTATAAGGGATTAAAGTGAGATTTTGATAAAAGTATAAGGGTACTCAGTGTTAAAGTAGAGGAGTTAAAGTGAGATTTTAATAAAAATGTAAGGGTGCTAAGGGTTACCAATAATACATTGATATAAAGCATGAGATGGAATATGTGACACATTGAAGCAACAATAGAGTTGATTAAGGGAAAAGAGAGAAAATACCTGTAACATGTGATTTATGTTAACCACAAAGGCATTAGGGAGTGCTCAACAGAAAGCCATTGTTGATCTTTCAAGACTTGAAGGCCAGATACTTCCCCTGGGTTAACAAAGGTGAGAAGGAAAGGATCACCATGTTTAGGCAATCCCAACACCAAGCTTGGGTCTGGACATGCTGGGTAATGGTTAGTACTCATCAACTGATCCTGGCTCAGTCCTTCCCTAAAGTATCCTGATTTGCAAGCCAAGCTTCCTCACCTCAATTGAATAACGTCCAAACACTTCTCTGCGCAAACAAAAGCCCAATAAAAAGCGTAAATTTGGAATCAAGATCAAGATTCAAGATCAAGATCACATGTTCCTTTCTATACTCCCTTCTCTGTCCTATTATGTTTTGTTGGTTCATAGAGTTATCCACGTCGTCAAAAGTGATCCTACAAACCAATCAAATTCAAGGGGATAGAGAATTGTACATGGAAAAGAACACGTGATCTGAATCCATGGAGGGACAGGTGATTTCAATCCATAAATTTGTCATGATCAAAGAGGAGTACTGATAGTAATATTGTATATGCTAGTACTAATGCAATGAGAGAATCTCCGGTACAAATAGCAACATCAAAGTCAAATTTTGATTCCGACCCCAAAAAAAAAAAATTCTCAATTTTTGACACATTACGGCGCTGTTTGGGAAGAGGCTTCTAAGCCTAATATAGCCTCATTTGTTAAAAAAGCCCAAAAGTCCCCACTGTTCACAGGTTTTCAAAAAAAAAAAAAAAAAAAAAAAAAAAAAATTAGGACTGCAGCTACACTGCACAGCCGCAGCCTACACTGCACAGCCGGCAGTGTAGGGCCAGCAGGAGTAAATTACAATTTTACCCCTTATTAGTAATTTAAAAAAATATTTTTTTGAGGGTAAATTTGTCATTTTAATTTTAAACATCATTTCAACACATTTTTCAATACAACAACTCAAATAAAATCCATCTCATCTTCCCAAACACAAAAACTAAAATAGTCACTAAAATAACCAAAAAGCCAAATAGCCTACTAAAATAGCCACTTCCCAAACGAGGCCTACATTTCAATATTATGATTTGACAATTCTACTCTAATAAAATCAATGTCAATTGTTTTCTTTTTCACCAAATACCCGACAAAATAATATTTGTAGGCCTATCAAAATTTTTTTTGACATTCTTCATTTTTTTGCCCTAATTTGGTGTAAGTTTTGATAATGATATAATTTGGGCTAAGTTTGGCATCCTCAAAAAAATTCAAAAAGTCAAAAAGTCACTATCCTATTTAAGTCACATCATCTTATTTAAGTCACATCACCTCTCTAACACATCACTTCAAACCCAACCTAAATTCAACCCATATTTCATAAAAAGTCAAAAAGTACACTTATTTAGTCTTTCCAAACTTGATAGCAAGATAGATATTGGAGATGTTTTAATAGAACTCTTTTCTAATTTTGACTTTAGTGGATGTTTTAGGACACCACCAAAGATTCTCTAATTTGGGTTTATAGGAACAAACTCCACTAGTTAGTGCTAAAATAATCATAACAGAATTATAATTTGATATGCTGTAGTACCAAAATACCATACACAAGTTTCCACTATAAGAAGAACCACTGTTGGCTACTACTATCAGTAGGTCAACTCCACCACACATCATCATCGGTAACAATCTCTTTTGTCGACAATCTAAAAAAAATGCTATAGTACTAAAATGTTAAATTTTAGCAAAATGTTACATTACTAGTGCAAATGTTAGCGCAAATGTCATTTTGCGACATCCAAATCATTGTTTATTTATGTATGTTGGATTCTCACATCCAAACCATTAGATCAAAACCTTCTTAGGTCAACAGTGTTAACACAAACCATTTTTTGCCAAGCAGTTGGGGAAGATATCTTATTGTAGCAGTTCACTGAAATTGCTCAAATTAAAAATTGTATAACATAGTATATATATATATATATTAGCTATGTGCATATCCGATGGGTATATTGTAAAAACTACAAGAAGTTACAAATTTTGATCTAAGCATATATTATTAGTGATTTTTGAAAAAAGTTAAAAAGCGTGACAAACCCACACCAACCCAAGTCGTATATGGACAAAGCACCGACACCACCGAATCTGTGGAGAAGTGATTTGGAAATACTCTTCTGATCCTGGGGAGCGCTCGAGATCCGCTTATAGTCACCTGAAATGGGATAAACACTCCGGTCGGGGGTGCCGGAATTAGCACTTCAATAGACAAGTCAGTCTCTACACTCAAGAATGCTTGTATTCTAAGTTAAGCATAATAATTCTTACATACCTGCTTCTGGCTGATGTCTCTTCTATTTATATCTTTTTTTCTTTGGGCCTCGAGATTAGGTCCATCCCCAACCTCATATTCGGCACATTTTATAATGGACCGATCTTCACTCGGCCCCTCGCTTAATCGCTTATTTGGCCGAGTAGGGTTGGATTTGAGCTTTCGAGCCAATTGCCGAGTGCTTCGAACCTCGACTCTCCTAGATTCGACTATCTGGAATCTCTACGACTCCCGAATCTCGGCCCCCACAATTGCCCCCCAAGCATTCCACTAACGATAGTTGGCTGGAGTGTTTGGCTTCGAATTCGAAGAGTCAGAGCAGAAATTCGGCGGCAGACCGCATTCCAACGCAAATGTCTGTACACACGCTTCTCGGTTATCATTTCAACTTCCCGCCTCCTTGTACACTTCTATTTATTGTGATTTAAAATTTTGACGTCTTTTCAAATACATACACGCTTTTAGACGCCCGTCGCTGGACTGCCTCCCGAACTACCTCTGCAACTTCCTACTCTTCTCTATTTCCTTCGCCTCTTATAAGTTCCCTCCTTCTCTGCTTTGTTTTTTGGCTTAGCATAATCCTATTGGCTGGGGAGAATGACGAAACATTTAAAAGATCTCCTCTCACCGGATCAAATTTTTGGCTTCCGACGTCATTTTTCCATTCCTGATGACGTCCGTCTGTCATTTGTGGCAGACGGCACCCTCGATATGGAGAGGGTTGATAAAACCACGATCGTCTTCCCTCTTCTATCAATCGCAGAGGGTGGAGTCCGTTTCCCTCTTCACCCATTCCTTAGGGCCGTGCCTTGCCATTGGGGGTTAATCCTTTCCAACGTCAACTTTTTTAGGGTCGTGATGGGGATTATCGCACTAAACCGCCGCCTTGGGCTTAACCTTGGCATTCCCGCTATTCGGCATTGCTACGCCTTGGCCAAGTCTACTGGTCGGCACGAGCGTTATTTCCTTAGGGCCAAAGACACCGACCATCAACTAGTGACTATGTTTTCTAGCTCTGGGAAGTGAGTTGATGATGTTATGGTCGTCGTCCAAGGAAATTGGGAATTCGGCGAAGGCGAGGATCACCTTGATCGTATTCCTAGACGGAGGGGCGAACCAGGTGGCCGAGTATCTTCTTTATTTATTTACTTGTTATATTTATAAAACCTTATTTTCGGGACCTCATGGTTTTGCTTTTATAGGAAATGATTTGAAGAAAGTCTTGACCTCGACTGACGACGCCGTCCTTTCGGAAATCAAGATTGCGCTCAAGTATTTCGGTCAATCGAGTCTTCAGAAGCAGAGGAGGGCGGCCCACGTTCTGCTCCGCTACGAGCCGACTTATACGACCTTTTCGACAGTGGAAAACATCCCAATTCTGAAGGGTGAGGAGTTTCTTATCGCCCTTATCTTGACTAATTTCAGAAATTTCAGGCAAGTCGGTTGCGAGGGATCAGATTCGGAGTGACCGAAAGTTGCTGAGGCCACCGAGTCAGACCAATCCGAAACTGAGGTTGACGAGGCTTTGAAGTTAGCATTTGAAGAAGCCGGCCTCAATTCGGCTGATCCTCCGTCCACCTCGGGTCGAGAGGACCGTCCGCTTGACGATATTTTTCACGGTCTAGAGGACCTTCCTAGCACGTTTCCAGAAGATATGGCTGGGTTGAGCCTCACTAAACTTGCCAAGAAGGCGAACGCAGAAAGGATGGCCGCGCGGCGAAAGGCGGAGGAGATTCGGGCTGCTGAATCTCAATCCCAATCCTCCTTGCCTGTTATTGAGGGGACGACAAAGAACGGAAGTACCGAGGAGGAACCTTTTGTGCAAGCAAGTGTTGAAGCCGAGCAAAGGGTGGAGAAACGCCCTGTCGATGTCGAGGCTGGCTCAGAAGAAGACCGTGCTGACAAACGACCTCGTTTGGAGGAGTCGAATGTGATCGTACCTTTTGTTATTCAGCCCAAGATAAAGAATATGCTGATCTCCTCCGATGCTTCAGTGATCAAAGATCCAATGGTTGCACTCAGCTTAGCGACGTCCGTTTCACTGCCTACTGACAATGCGGCTTTTCGGGTAGAGCCGGATCTAGTTGCAATTGGGTTGGCCGCGTAATCGGCTCTTTTGGTATATATCTGCACTTTGTTTTTTCTTTTTACGCAAATATTATTTTGTTATTAACTTCCTGTTTTGCAGGCCGTCGGAAGGATAGCCGACATGGGTCATCGCTATCACGATGCCGTCAAGCTAATTGGTCGTTTACAAGCGGAGGTTAAGGACCAAAGGAGTAGGGCGTAAAGGAGGGCGCCCGTGCCGTGGCCGAGATGGAGAGAGCCCGCAATACTGAAGAATTGAGATCAGTCGTCGAGAAGAGGGCAGATGCAAGTGAAGACGCGCTCAAATTGGCCTAGGATCTCTAAATTGGAGGCTGGATTGGAAGAGATGAAGGCAACGAAGGAAACAGCCTGTGATACCCCTATTCTGTATTAAGCTAATTGGTCCCTAATACGAAGGTGATTATATGTTTTGATATGTTTTTGTGTGCCATTATGTGAAAATATGTGGTTTTGAATTCCTATCTGTTCATTGTAGGAATATCTGTTTGAATAATCTGCTTTGGAAATTAAATTGGAGGCCTTATTGGCCACAGAACCCGAAATTGATTACGCCATTGTGATTGGCATAATTTTTAGAGCCTACGGTGAAATTTAATTGAAAAATTGATTCGGATCAGGTTAAATTGATTTAATCAAGGAATTGGTGCCCAAGTATTATTATTATTATTATTATTATGGGAGTTAGTGGGTTTTGTTGTGAGAATGCACTATACACTCAAGTCCTCTCTTTATTTTCTTTGACTGAAATTGTGCTCTAAGAGAGGGGAGAGCCGAACCTAGAGAGGGAAAGAGCTCAACATAGAGAAATTGCTAGGAAACTTGATGATCTTGGAGCTACACTCAAAGAATCAACCATAATTTGTGGGAATTAAGCTCCTAGGTGAGTAAACACCCCTTGGTTTCTAGATTTAAGCTTATGAATTTGTGTACCCAAGATTGATTATTGGTCAAGAGTAAGAATTGAAAAGGAATTGAGTTGTTGTGTTCAATTGAAGCCTAATATGAGCATGCATGTAAAGGATTCCTATGAAATCACCTAATCTAGCATGTAATATATGAATTATGAAAGATTGTGAGTTGAATCATACATGCAAGCATGTTTTTGTTGAGTTTCATGGTTAGAAGCACCATTTGTACCATTTGAAATAGAAATGGAGTCAAGAATTGACATGCATGCATGATTGATGAGGATATGAAACTTAAATGCATGAATTTAATGTATTGGAAGTAAGTTTGGTATAATTTGGGTTTGCATGTGATTGATTCATGGGAATTGAGCTTCAATATGTTGTAATTTGGTGTTTATATCATGTTGGTATATGTATATGAGTGCTATGGGCTGTGAAATGCAAGAAATATCAGTTTGAATGTGTATTTGAAGCTCAAGAACAGTTCTGGAAAACCCAGAAAGTTTGGTGCCCGCTCGAGCGGGGAAACAGCCGCTCGAGCGGAGAATTCGAGCTCCCAGCACTTTTGGTAGACATGGCTCTCGCTCGAGCGGGGGAGTTGATGCTCGAGCGGGGAGCTATGTAAGCAGGCAGTCCGCTCGAGCGGTAGAGTTCACGCTCGAGCGGAAATTTGGGGTAACCAGTACTTTTGCAGGCTTAAGGGTCCGCTCGAGCGGAGAAGTCCACGCTCGAGCGGGGACCCTGTTTTCTGAAATTCTAAAAATGCTGTGTTATATTTTTCCGTTCTCTTTCACTTGTAAGCACTCTTAGGCATAAGTTAAGCATTGTAAATGAGTTAATGAAATAAGAATAAAGCCTAAAGAGGAATATGTGAATTAAAGAACGGATTGAACTGTTAGTGACCCTTTTATATTCATGAAATATGTAGGGTCAAGCTCCAGGGCAAATCCACAAGCCGATCACTGTGAGTAATATCGATATTTGAATGCTTGTGAATGTCCAATTGTTTATTCCCTTATAAGCTTTATGAATTGCTAACCGGGATTGTGGACGTAAGTCTGACATGAATAAATGAATGGACCAAAGGTCGTTTTGATAAACATGAATGGACCAAAGGTCGTTTTGATAAACATAAAGGGACCCAAGGTCATTTTGTTAAACATGAATGGACCAAAGGTCGTTTTGATAAACATAAGGGGACCCAAGGTCGTTTTGTTAAACATGAATGGACCAAAGGTCGTTTTGATAAACATAAATGGACCCAAGGTCGTTTTGTTAAACATGAATGGACCAAAGGTCGTTTCGATAAACATAAATGGACCCAAGGTCGTTTTGACATAAATGAATGGGCCAAAGGCCGTTTTGATATTAATGAATGGGCCGAAGGCCGTTTTGACATAAATGAATGGGCCGAAGGCCGTTTTGATATTAATGAATAGGCCGAAGGCCGTTTTGACATAAATGAATGGGCCGAAGGCCGTTTTGATATTAATGAATGGGCCGAAGGTCGTTTTGACATAAATGAATGGGCTGAAGGCCGTTTTGACATAAATGAATGGGCCGAAGGCCGTTTTGACATAAATGAATGGGCCGAAGGCTGTTTTGATATTAATGAATGGGCCGAAAGCCGTTTTGATATTAATGAATGGGCCGAAGGCCGTTTTGACAGGAATGGAAATCTTAATGGGCCAAAGGCCAGAATGTTTGGAATTACAATCACTTGAGTTGTATTTCGTATAGTTATATATATATATATATATGTTTAACAGAAATATGAATTGAGCCCAAGGCCGTTCGAAACATGTTGTTCTACATTGTTAAGTAATTTCTGTATTTGATATTATTCACTAGGCTATCGCTCACGCTCATTCATGTGTTTGTAGGTGAGCCGGAGAAGTCCAAACCCAGCCTCAGTGAAGTCAGTGTGGAACAACAAAGATTTTTGGGGAAGTCAGCCCTTGTGTCTTACACACGAGACCCGCTTTCGCCTTTTGTCGTTGTTTTTTGTTCTGTCATGTTGGCGAAGTTTGAGTACGTCTGTGTATGGTTACGTTTGGCTGACTTAGATTTGAATGATCCTGTCTGTACAGAATTTTATGTCATTGTACTTTCTGTCGTGAGTTATTAACATACATATGTAATGATGTGCATATAAGCACGGCTCTATGGACAAAGTTTTAAATTGCTTCCGTTGGCCCTCATTAGCTCTGTTAAAATACGTCAGTTTGGTTTGAGGCCGTAGGTGATCTCATGATTACTGGCCGGTTACGTCCTTAACCCATGGGGGCGGGTTTGGGTCGTCACAGAGTGGTATCAGAGCACGAGTTAATAACTCACACACTTGTCCAAAAGAGCAATAAGCGTCTAGAAAAGATCTAGGATGCATTCATGTGGTAAATATGAATTTGGAGGCATTGATAATATGCTCAACTGTTTTGATATGAACTTTGAAAGCACCAAGAATATGCTTAAGTGTTTTGATTTGAGTAATTATGTGCTATAAGTCATGATTTACTTGCATTGCAATTATCGGAATATGTATGCTTTCTGGTATATGCATATTTGTGAATTTTTGTACAGCATATAATGCAGGTTTAATTGGATGGTGAATAAGAACTCTATAAGGTTATGTTTAGCCTTAATTATTTTCTAAAGATATGAAATGACAAGTCCCCTGAAATGCTATGTCTTGTATGAATTAATGATTGTTCAAAATTTTCCTTGAACATGATTGTGGTATTCGTAGCAGAGGCCCTCGCCCAGGGGATATAATACTGTGGCTTATGGTCATGAGGCCCTAGCTCGGGGGAAATAATACTGTGGCACAGGCCCTCGCTCGGGGGAAATAATGCCGTGGCCTATGTATGAGATATGTTGATATGCTTGACTAACATGATCACGCTAAAGAAAGTACCACACATGATTCGAATATGAGATATGAATTGTTACACTAATGTGTACAACAAGTTTGTTTTGTTATAATGCACATACATGAATATATGAACTATGAAAAGTTGTTTATGTGCATTCAATTCTGCCTACGGGTGTCTATGTGAAGTATGAACATGATTTGAGTATACAATTACTTAGTAAATGTTCAGCATGCGATATCTGATAAGTATGCAATTATCTGTTACGTATGTGATTAATTGCGTACGATATGTGAAATGAGAATATAAAGACGTGCCTATGTACGAATGTGATTTTGTGATTAATTTCGTATTGGACATCCCAGTATTTGGTAAAGTTCGATAAGAATTTGTGTAGAGTATGGGCAAATTAAGGGCATACGGGTTGGAAGGTTCTTCCACAGCCCGACTTGATAGTCCGGAAAGAGTAGTACGAGAATTAGCAGAGATCTTGAGACAACAGCGTCAATTGCCGTTACGGCAAGAACCTTTCCCACCACCAGTGTAAGAAACACCGAGGAGTTTGTTATTAGATTTCTGGGGCTCGTTATAGATGTGGTAAAATGGACCATACGGTAAGGAACTGTCCCCGGATTGAACGAATGTGAATGAATCCTCTGCCTCGGCTAAATCCGTACCAGTGGTAGGAATTGCTACTCAGGATGGAGTAATCACACTCATCCCAGAAAGCACTCAGAATGTTGTAACCATTATCCCAGGTATCTATACTGTTTACAAATGAATGCTTATGTGTTGATTGATTTTGAATTAGTATGTTTGTACATCTTCACTTGGGATATTATTTGATTCGGATCGGCATATTTTTTTTTCATATTTGCTGCATGTGTATCTAGATTGGTTAGACCCACATGATCGAGACTGTATTCATTGGAGGTATATGCCCCGTTTGGGAAATTTGTGAAATACGTTTTGGGATATTGATTGACTCTGCACATGCACGTGTATATCTACACCTATGCTCAGGGTGATTATTATGTTACCGTCTTCAATGACTAAACCACTGGAATTATGACTCTATGATTGTGTGACCGAGTTGAGCACCCCAAATGATGAACTCTATAATTGTGAGACCATATATTTTGATTGGTAGAAAGTTGACTGGATGATGTGACTATACTGGGCTCGACTCATAAACCTATGCTTTTGTGGCTAATTTGGAACTCTTGTATAACAATCCTATACCATGCGTACCTGAGGAATTTTGTTTAATGTGTTACTGTGCACCATGTTCTTGCATATAAGACTTATTTGGGAATTGCCATACTGATTAAGATACGTACCTCCTGATACGGATAACTGCATGCCTATGCAACTACACCCGAATTTATGTAGACAATACCGTATTGTACATGATTCGAAACATTTTGATATGAACTGTTGTGATGAATGAGTCTGATATGACTTTGAGAATTGATGAACTTAGGATAGCTGAGAAACTATCAACCATGTACCTAAGCAAACGAAGTATGCCTTACAGAACTGAATGTGCCCTATTTGAGAAACTTTTTATTTGATTCGATCCGATAGAACCTTTGCCTGACATTGTCTTGATGGAACTCTCATTTGATATAATTTGATGGAACCCTTGTTAGATTTGATTTGGCAAGACCTGTGTCGGAATTGGTTCGATAAGACCCCCTATCTGACTTAATTTTGTAAAAAGGGGATTAAGAATTGCTTGTAAGTAAATAGTCAGATTATTCTTGGCAGAAAACTGATAGACCCAAAACTTGAATCCGGTTGGAATACTTGACTTATGTGAGAAACCTTTTGTGGGCCATCAACAGATTAATTTGACTATAAGCAGTACTGAACATTCGTCTTTGACTGATCAGAATATGTTGTATAAGGGAGAGTAGTTGCTTCAGTGTTATCGGATTTTGGGAAATCAGGTTACAGTGAGTGGTATTATGTTTGTTTTGATGACATTCTTGGGGCATCCTTTCGTGCTAGGGGACGTTAAGCCTATGTAGCACCTTGATTGAGATACCTTTTGCCACCGACGGTTTCGTACGAGTGGGTTTGACTAATCGATCTTGAGTCGGCCACCGACGGTCGTGAATGGGTGTGCTTGATTCCGAGACGATTATTCCTTTGTTTTGTCCGGAATGTCATCCTTCGGTATTATGCAGATGTTATAAACATCCAAGGAGCTTTGAAAAATCCTGATTGTTCGTAAGTGTGCGAATTCAGTACACCTTGTGAATACTTGCCCAGCGCCATTATATTCTGTAATTGTGGCCCTGAGGATGTATAAATTATGCTTAACATGTGATTGACTCCTTTGATACTGCCTTTGCCATTATAGAGGTTTATATATGAATTGCATTATGCTTTTGATGACTATCAGATAATGTGGAAAGACTCGATAGAACAAGGAATTGAATATTGAACTGAATTATGAACTGTAAACTGTTGAATGAATTGAGAACACGTGTATTATGTCAGAAATTGCCTACTTTGATGTTATTGTACTTTACAATCAGTATTATGGGGATGTCTGGACTATGTGTATTGTGTGGGTAATTACTTCGATGTTACCTTTGTTAATTCGGAAGTCAGTATCTGGATCCACTGTATATTCCCGAAGACTTCTGATTGACTTCAGATAATTATGATGAATCGCTGAACTAAAGACCGAATCGGATTGTAAACTGTGGGATTATTGAAGAATGAATTGAACTTTTGTAACAAAGGAATAGACCGAACTGCTATGGTAAAATGAGTCGGCATTTGAAACAAATATGTTGGTGAGGTTGTGTCTGAATGTTTTCGGTGCCAACAGATCGAAGTCGAGTATCGGATAGTGGCAGAACTACTTCAGCCTCTCTCTGTTTCGGAATGGGAATAGGGATATGTGCTTACGAACTTCATTGTGGGGCTACCTGAAGCACCCAAGGTAAAAGTCCTATTTGGGTTATTGTATGTAAAATTTTCGTATGGTGTTCGTAGACTAGCCACTGTGTACATCGATAAGATTGCTTGTTGTGTGGGGTCCCAGTATCTATTGTTTAGACAGGAATTCCAAAATATGTTTGAATTCTGAAAAGCCTTCAAGAGGCAATAGGGGCTCAGCTTCTGTTCTGTTATGTTACCCGGATCTAGAGATTCCTTTAAGGAACTAGTTATTCGTAACCTCACGTGTATATGTTCTGTTCTGTTTTGTTAATACTAATGGATGTACCACGTAAACTTAATCATGACTTATGATTTCTACACATGATCTTGACAAATTATGAATTGATACGAAACTGAATTATGATTCGGTGCCGCTTTCCATCCGCAAATTGATGTATGATCAGAAAGAACTTCTTAGATTTTTGGGAGGAATGCTCCAAAGATATGCATTAGATTTTTCAGGGAAGTTGGAAAGATCTATCCATCGTTGGCAAACTTTGCTTGCAATAACAGCTCACACTCTAGTTTTGGCATGGCACCATACAAGCCTTGTATGGCGGAAAAAGGGTAAGTCTCTGATTGATTGAGAATAGAGCGTTGCTTGATCTTGAGACTAAGAGAATGGCTATTAAAAAGGATTGGAACCGTCGAATGAAAAGTGTTCTGAATCGTGTTCGACTAAAGGTAAATTAAGTTTGGAGGACCAAACTTCCTAAAGGGGGGAAGACTGTGATACCCCTGTTCTGTATTAAGCTAATTGGTCCCTAATACAAAGGTGATTATATGTTTTGATATGTTTTTGTGTGCCATTATGTGAAAATATGTGGTTTTGAATTCCTATCTGTTCATCGTAGGAATATCTGTTTGAATAATCTGCTTTGGAAATTAAATTGGAGGCCTTATTGGCCACAGAATCCAAAATTTATTACGCCATTGTGATTGGCATAATTTTTAGAGCCTACGGTGAAATTTAATTGAAAAATTGATTCGGATCAAGTTAAATTGATTTAATCAAGGAATTGGTGCCCAAGTATTATTATTATTATTATAATGGGAGTTAGTGGGTTTTGTTGTGAGAATGCACTATACACTCAAGTCCTCTCCTTATTTTCTTTGACTGAAATTGTGCTCTAAGAGAGGGGAGAGCCGAACCTAAAGAGGGAAAGAGCTCAACATAGAGGAATTGCTAGGAAACTTGATGATCTTGGAGCTACACTCAAAGAATCAACCATAATTTGTGGGAATTAAGCTCCTAGGTGAGTAAACACCCCTTGGTTTCTAGATTTAAGCTTGTGAATTTGTGTACCCAAGATTGATTATTGGTCAAGAGTAAGAATTGAAAAGGAATTGAGTTGTTGTGTTCAATTGAAGCCTAATATGAGCATGCATGTAAAGGATTCCTATGAAATCACCTAATCTAGCATGTAATATATGAATTATGAAAGATTGTGAGTTGAATCATACATGCAAGCATGTTTTTGTTGAGTTTCATGGTTAGAAGCACCATTTGTACCATTTGAAATAGAAATGGAGTCAAGAATTGACATGCATGCATGATTGATGAGGATATGAAACTTAAATGCATGAATTTAATGTATTGGAAGTAAGTTTGGTATAATTTGGGTTTGCATGTGATTGATTCATGGGAATTGAGCTTCAATATGTTGTAATTTGGTGTTTATATCATGTTGGTATATGTATATGAGTGCTATGGGCTGTGAAATGCAAGAAATATCAGTTTGAATGTGTATTTGAAGCTCAAGAACAGTTCTGGAAAACCCAGAAAGTTTGGTGCCCGCTCGAGCGGGAAAACAGCCGCTCGAGCGGAGAATTCGAGCTCCCAGCACTTTTGGCAGACATGGCTCCCGCTCGAGCGGGGGAGTTGACGCTCGAGCGGGGAGCTATGTACGCAGGCAGTCCGCTCGAGCGGTAGAGTTCACGCTCGAGCGGAAATTTGGGGTAACCAGTACTTTTGCAGGCTTAAGGGTCCGCTCGAGCGGGGACCCTGTTTTATGAAATTCTAAAAATGCATTCTGTGTTATATTTTTCCGTTCTCTTTCACTTGTATGCACTCTTAGGCATATGTTAAGCATTGTAAATGAGTTAATGAGAGAAGAATAAAGCCTAAAGAGGAATATGTGAATTAAAGAACGGATTGAACTGTTAGTGACCCTTTTGTATTCATGAAATATGTAGGGTCAAGCTCCAGGGCAAATCCACAAGCCGATCACTGTGAGTAATATCGATATTTGAATGCTTGTGAATGTCCAATTGTTTATTCCCTTATAAGTTTTATGAATTGCTAACCGGGATTGTGGACGTAAGTCTGACATGAATAAATGAATGGACCAAAGGTCGTTTTGATAAACATGAATGGACCAAAGGTCGTTTTGATAAACATAAAGGGACCCAAGGTCATTTTGTTAAACATGAATGGACCAAAGGTCGTTTTGATAAACATAAGGGGACCCAAGGTCGTTTTGTTAAACATGAATGGACCAAAGGTCGTTTTGATAAACATAAATGGACCCAAGGTCGTTTTGTTAAACATGAATGGACTAAAGGTCGTTTCGATAAACATAAATGGACCCAAGGTCGTTTTGACATAAATGAATGGGCCAAAGGCCGTTTTGATATTAATGAATGGGCCGAAGGCCGTTTTGACAAGGATGGAAATCTGAATGGGCCAAAGGCCAGAATGTTTGGAATTACAATCACTTGAGTTGTATTTCGTATAGTTATATATATATCTGTTTAACAGAAATATGAATTGGGCCCAAGGCCGTTCGAAACATGTTGTTCTACATTGTTAAGTAATTTCTGTATTTGATATTATTCACTGGGCTATCGCTCACGCTCATTCATGTGTTTGTAGGTGAGCCGGAGAAGTCCAAACCCAGCCTCAGTGAAGTCAGTGTGGAACAACAAAGATTTTTGGGGAAGTCAGCCCTTGTGTCTCACGCACGAGACCCGCCTTCGCCTTTTGTCGTTGTTTTCTGTTCTGTCATGTTGGCGAAGTTTGAGTACGTCTGTGTATGGTAACGTTTGGCTGACTTAGATTTGAATGATCCTGTTTGTGCAGAATTTTTTGTCATTGTACTTTTTGTCGTGAGTTATTAACATACATATGTAATGATGTGGATATAAGCACGGCTCTATGGACAAAGTTTTAAATTGCTTCCGTTGGCCCCCATTAGCTCTGTTAAAATACGTCAGTTTGGTTTGAGATCGTAGGTAATCTCATGATTACTGGCCGATTACATCCTTAACCCATGGAGGCGGGTTCGGGTCGTGACACAGCCGACCTGAAGGCTTCCAGCGCATTCGATGCTGGGAAAAAATCTGTCATGACCCGAACCCGCCCCCGTGGATTAAGGACATAACCGGCCAGTAATCGTGAGATTACCTACGGCCTCAAACCGAACCAAACGTATTTTAACAGAGTTAATAGGGGCCAAACGAAAGCAATTTAAAAACTTTATCCTTAGAGCTATGCTTACATGGCACGTCAAGCAAGTCACACGTATGAACATTAATAACTCACAATAGGATTAAAGTATCAAAAAGTTCTGTACAAACAGGATCATCCAAAACTAAGTCAACCCATGGAACTATATACAGACATATACAAAACCTCGCCAACATGACAAAATATAAATACATAACAAAAGGGCAAAGATGGGTCTTGTGCGTGAAACACGAGGGCAGACTTTCCAAAACCTATGTTGATCCACTTAGGCTTTACTGGGGCTGGGTCTGGACCTCTCTTGGCTCACCTACAAACGCATGAATGAGCGTGAGCGAAAGCCCTGTGAATAATATCAAGTAAGGGAAATGCATTGAAACATTATACAACAGACGGCCTTGGGACCAATTCATTCATGTCAATTGGCCTTTGACCTTTTCAAACTTTCATATCAGATTGGCTTTTAGGCCTGCATATCAGATTGGCTCTGAGGCCTTTATATCAGACTGGCTCTTAGGCCCTTTAAACTTTTCAGATCAAACTGGCTCATAGGCCTTTCAAACTTTTCAGATCAAACTGGCTCATAAGCCTTTCAAACTTTTCATATCAAACTGGCGCATAGGCCTTTCAGACTTTCATATCAAACTATGTCCACCATTGAAATTAATGAACTTCACAAAACTTACATAGAAGTAGCAATTGGACAATAACATATGTCAGATATTACTTACAGTGATCGGCTTGTGGAGTTGCCCTGGAGCTTGACCCTACATATCACATAACACATATGGGTCACAAATAATTCAATCCGTTCTTTAATTCACATTTTCCTCTTTAGGCTTCATTCTTATTTCTTTAATTCAATTACAATGCTCAAAGTATGCCCAAGAATGCTTGCAAGTGAAAGAGAACGGAAAACGAAACACAGAACGAGCATACAAAATTTCAGAAAATAGGGTCCCCGCTCGAGCGTGGACTTCCCCGCTCGAGCGGACCCTTAAGGCCTGCAAAAGTACTGTATAGGTGAAATTTACGCTCGAGCATTCATTCTAGCGCTCGAGCGGAAGGCCTCTCAACATGGCTCCCCGCTCGAGCGTGAACTTACCCGCTCTAGCGAAAGCTATGTCTGCAAAAAGTATTGGATACCTCATTTTTACGCTCGAGCGTTAACTATGACGCTCGAGCGGAAGTTCATCCCACATCGATCCCTTATCGAGCGTGAACTTCCCCGCTTGAGCAGACACCAAGCCTGCAAGAAAATACTGGGAGCTCGAAATATCCGCTCGAGCAGCGGTTCTCCCGCTCGAGCGGACATCAAAATTCTGGGTTTTTTCTAGAATGCCTTCTTGAGTTCATTTCAATATTCAAAAGGCTTATATGCTCGAACTAAGGCACCAAAAACATGTAAATACACCATTTAACACATGGATGTGAACAATATGAAGCCAATCTTCCAAAATCATGGTTCAATATTTCAAATTCACTCATGGCTCATGCTTTCAACCTCATTTAAGCTCCACATTTTTAATAATCAAACATGCACGCTAAATTTGATCTCATTTCCATTTCAATTGATGCAATTGGTGTTCATTCACATGAATTTCAACAAAAACATGCTTGCATGTATGATCCAACCCTCAATCTTTTTTAATTGACATGCTACATGTTAGATTATACAAATTTATGGCAATTCATAACAAATCTACGCATGCTTGTGCATATTTCATCAAAATCAACACAACTCATGATCAAACTCAACATCTAGTCTTTAATTCACAAGAACACAACTCAAACTCATGAGCTAAGGGTTGATCACTCACCTAGGAGCTTTAATCTTCCAAACTTAAGCTTAATTCTTGAGTTGGTCTACAAATTATCAAGCTTTGAGGCCAAAACTCCAATTCCTTCACTCTCTCTCTCTCTCTCTCTCTCAGCCGACCCTATCTTTTTCCTCAGAGTTATGATCAGCCAAGTCAAGCTAGAGAAGGGACATAGAGTGTGTAGTGCTCAAATAAAAGCCCCACTTGTTATATTATCTTGATATATAATAATAGAGCATTAGATCACTAATTAAATCAATTTAATATGATCCAAATAAAATTTTCAATTAAACTTCACCGTAGGCTCTAAAAATTATGCCAATCACAATGGCGCAATCAATTTCGGGTTCTGTGGCCGATAAGGCCTTCAATTTAATTTCCACAGCAGATAACTAAACAGATATTCCTACGGTGAACAGATAGAAATTCAAAACCATAGAAATTCAAAACCACATATTTTCACATAATGGCACACAAAATCATATTAGATACATAATCATACTCGTATTAAGAACCAATTAACAAATTACGGAACAGGGGTATCACGGTCTTCCCCCCTTTAGGAAGTTTGGTCTTCCAAACTTAATTTACCTTCGTCGGGAAACAAATGTGGATAGTGTAGTCGCATTTCCTCCTCTTTTTCCCATGTAGCATCCATCCCATAATGTTCCTTCTATTCTACTTTCACCATTGGGATGAACTTGCTTCTCAATTGTTTCACCTGCCGATCAACAATTCATTCCAGCCATTCGGCGTATTCCATATTCTCATCAATAGCTACCCGGTGATAATCAATCACATGAAACGGGTCTTGGAGGTAACCCCTCAACATCGACACATGAAACACATTATGGGTTTGTTCAAATCCGGCGGCAAAGCAACTCTATAAGCAACTAGACCAAGTCTTTCCAAAATCTGAAACGGCCCAATGTAACGGGGCGACAACTTGCCCTTCTTTCCAAACCTGACTTGGCGTTTCATCGGAGATACACGGATGAACACATGGTCACCAACCTCATACTCAGGAGGTCTTCTCCGAACATCTGCATAGTTTTTCTGTCGGTCCTGAGCTGTTTTGAGCCTTTGTCGAATAATCTTGATTTTCTCAGAAGTGTCTTGCACAATTTCAGGCCCAAGTAAGGCTCTATCTCCGACCTCTGTCCAACAAATAGGTGATCTACACCTTCTACCATACAAAGCCTCGTAGGGTGCCATACCGATACTGGAGTGGAAGCTGTTATTATAAGCGAATTCTGCAAGTGGCAAATAGTCTTCCCAACTCCCCTGAAAATCCAAAGCACACATCCGAAGCATATCTTCCAAAGTCTGTATTGTTCGTTCCGATTGCCCATCTGTCTGTGGGTAGAATGCAGTACTGAATCTCAATTCTGTTCCCATAGCTTCTTGCAAACTCTTCCACAATCTAGATACAAATTTCGGATCTCTATCCGACACAATGGATACCGGAACTCCGTGTAAACGGACAATCTCCTCAACATAAATAGTAGCCAATCTATAAGCATTAAACGTAGTTCTAACTGGCAGAAAATGCGCAGATTTAGTCAGTCTATCAACTACAACCCAAATAGAATCCATACCTCGAGAAGTCTGAGGTAGGCCAACAACGAAATCCATAGTCATATGTTCCCACTTCCATTCAGGAATAGAGAGAAGTTGAAGTAGACCGCCTGATTTCTGATGTTCAGCCTTGACTTGCTGACATTGGAAATACTTGAACACATATTCTGCAATTTCTTTCTTCATTTTAGGCCACCAATAAGTTTGTTTCAAATCCCGATACATTTTATTGTTGCCCGGGTGCATAGCAAACACGGATCTGTGGGCTTCATTTAAAACCCTCTTCTTGAGTTCCGGAATGTTTGGAACACACATCCGGTTTCGAAATTTCAACACTTCACTTTCAATACTGAACTCTGCCTTCGGACTTGTCTCAAATTCATCAATCACTTTCTTGAGGAATTCATCATCTTTTTGTTTCTGCTTGACTTCATCAACGATTGCTGGTTCAGCTGAGATAGCGGTTATCAATCCGCCCTTTTTACACAATACCACTTTAATTTCAGACTTCTCAAAATCTTGCGGAATCTCCTTTTGTTCAGTAAGCAAACAAGCCATACTCCCTGTTGATTTTCTACTCAAGGCATCAGCAACTGTATTGGCTTTCCCAGGGTGGTACTGAATCTCTAAATCATAATCCTTTATCAATTCCAGCCATCTCCTCTGACGTATATTCAACTCTTTCTGCGTGAGAAGTATTTCAAACTTTTGTGATACGTATAGATTTCACACTTTGCTCCATACAAATAATGCTGCCAGATTTTCAAAGCGAAAACAACTGCGGCCAATTCTAGGTCATGCGTTGGACAATTCTTTTCGTGTGGTCTCAACTGTCGGGAGGCGTAGGCAATAACCTTTCCGTTCTGTATTAACACACAACCCAAACCTTTATAAGGCGCATCATTGAAAATCACAAAATTCTCCGTACCTGAAGGTAGTGTCAAAATTGGTGCAATGGTCAATCTTGTTTTCAATTCATGAAAGGATGATTCTCTTTCTTCATTCCATTCAAATGGTTGCCCTTTGCGTGTCAACTGAGTAAGAGGTACAGCTACTTTTGAGAAATCTTTCACAAACCTCCTGTAGTACCCAACTAAATCCATAAAACTGCGAACTTCTATTACATTGGTCGGTGTAGGCCAATTCATAATTGCCTCTATTTTCTGTGGGTCCACTGAAATCCCTTCTCTGTTGATCACATGCCCTAAGAAAACAACTTCATCTAACCAAAACTCACATTTTTTTAGTTTAGCAAACAATTTCCTTTCCCTAAGTATTTGCAGGACAGTTCTCAAATGCTGTTCATGTTCAAATCTATCTTTAGAGAATATCAAAATGTCATCAATAAAGACTACAACAAATTCATCAAGGTAGGTCTTAAAAATACGGTTCATTAAGTCCATAAATGCTGCCGGAGCATTAGTCACTCCAAATGGCATAACAAGAAACTCAAAATGACCATACCTTGTTCTAAATGCTGTTTTCTCAACATCTTCTGCCTTTACTTTCAACTGATGGTACCCAGACCTCAAATCAATCTTGGAAAACACCTGTGATCCCTGCAACTGGTCAAATAAATCATCAATACGGGGTAGGGGGTACTTGTTCTTTATTGTTACCTTGTTCAATTCCCGATAATCGATGTACAAACGCAAAGTTTCATCCTTCTTTTTCACAAATAGTAATGGTACACCCCAAAGCGAAGTGCTAGGTCGGATAAACCCCTTGTCAAGCAGGTCTTGCAAATGTTCTTTCAATTCTTTCATTTCGGTAGTAGTCATTCTGCACGGAGCTTTAGAAATAGGTTGGGTGCCTGGCATAGTCTCAATTGTAAATTCTATCTCCCTGTCTACCAATTCCCCTGACAATTCATTCGGAAACACATCTGGAAATTCTTTAACAATAGGGATATAATTCAATTCAGCATTCGCAGACTGTTTAGACAACACATAACACAAATAACCCTGACACCCCTTCCTGATCAGTTTACATGCTTTCATTGTAGATATCAAATAAGGTGGAGGCACTACCCTATTTCCCACAAACACAATCTCTTTATGTTCCGGTGGTTTAAACACAACCCGTTTTGTCACACAATCTATGGTGGCACAATATTTGGTCAACCAATCCATGCCCAAAATTACGTCAAAATGTCTAAAGTTCAAAGGCAGCAAATCTACATATAGGATAGCATCCTCAACACACATCTCACAAAATCGGTATATAGATTCACACAACACAGATTCCCCAGATGGAACAGATACACATAGCAGATATGGTAGTAATTCTAAGGGTCTATTCAGTCTAGATGCAAATGCATATGTTACAAATGAATGCGTTGATCCAGAGTCAATTAACACAAAGGCATCCCGATTCCATATAGAAATGGTACCTCAGACAACTGCATTGGCATTCCGTGTATCGCCCGGAACAAGCACAAAAACTCTCTCCTGTCTCACGGTATCCCCGATGGTAGCGGATCTCGAGGTGTTCCCTGGCTTTGGGATCGATGCAGTGGAACTAGCAGCTTTCTTTCCTCCATTTTGATTACAATCTCGGGCCACGTGCCCTTGTTTATGACACTTGAAACAGGCCCCTGACACACGGTAACAAACCCCACGGTGCCTTTTACTGCAAATGTTGCACATGGGAGATGTGTCTTGGGAAGAATTCGAGGTGTTCGAGGAGCCCGTGTTTTGCTTTTTCAGAAACTTCTTCTTTGAAAAGAAGCCTTGTCTTTTGTTTCCTTTCCATTATGTTGTTGGCTTGGCTTGTCTAGCTATGTTGGCCTCTGATATGATGGCCCTGTCTAGCACTCCAATGTTGGTTTCTAGCTTTAAGACATTCACTCGTTCAAGGATATCACTTCAAAGCCCACTTTCAAAGTGTCTTGTCTTCTTATAGTCAGTATCAATTACACATGGTGCAAACCTGGCCAATTCAGTGAATTTGGCTCATACTCGGCTACAGTCATACTGTATTGTTTCAATTCCATGAATTATGCCACTTTCCTATCCCGAACACATTGCGGGAAGTACTTGTCATAAAAGATTTCCAGAAATTTTGCCCAATTAGCATCTCTATAACTCTCACGCATTAACATCCACCATCTTCTCGCTTCGTCTTCTAGCATAAAGGTGGCTAGAAGCACTTTCTGTGTATCCGAACACAGAAATACTTCAAACAATTTTTCAATGCCGAGGACCCAAGCTTCAGCTTTCAAAGGATCCAATCCACCATGAAACTGTGGTGGTTTCATCTTCTTGAACTCTTTGGTAAGAGCTATAATTCGGTCGTCATTCTGATTATTTGGCACAGGAGGTGCCAGAGGTGGTGGTGGAGGATGTGGTTGCTGCCACTGTTGTTGCCATTCTTGTTGTTGTCTCAATGTCTTTGCCATTTCCTGAATCAGTCTTTCCATTCTATCCAGTCTGGCAGTAGAAGATTCCTCTATCTCATCACCTCTTGTTCTCATCATCTGATTAAACTTGCATTATTCTTTATACAAAGGTTCACAATTATGCATAGAACAAAAAGCATACATATTCAACTAATCTGCAATGCAAGTAAATCACAATTTATAACACATAGTTGTTCATATTAAAAAAGTTAAGCACATTCTCAATGCTTTCAAATTCATACTTATGAATGCATCCTAGATCTTTTCTAGACGCTTATTGCTCTTTTGGACAAGTGTGTGAGTTATTAACTCATGCTCTGATACCACTCTGTCATGATCATAACCCACCCCCGTGGGTTAAGGACATAACCGGCTAGTAACTGTGAGATCACATACGGCCTCAAACCGAACCAAACATATTTTCATGGAGTTCATGGGGGCCAAACGAAAACAATTTAAAAACTTTGTCCTTAGAGCTGTGCTTACATGGCACGTTAAGCAAGTCACACGTATGAACATTAATAACTCACAACAGGATTAAAGTATCAAAAAGTTCTGTACAGACAGGATCATCCAAAACTAAGTCAACCCATGGAACTATATACAGACATATACAAAACTTCGCCAACATGACAAAATATAAATACATAACAAAAGGGCGAAGATGGGTCTCGTGCGTGAGACACGAGGGCAGACTTTCCAAAACCTATGTTGATCCACTTAGGCTTTACTGGGGCTGGGTTTGGACCTCTCTTGACTCACCTACAAACACATGAATGAGCGTGAGCGAAAGCCCTGTGAATAATATCAAGTAAGGGAAATGCATTGAAACATTATACAACAGACGGCCTTGGGCCCAATTCATTAATGTCAACTGGCCTTTGGCCTTTTCAAACTTTCATATCAGACTGGCTCTTAGGCCTGCATATTAGATTGGCTCTGAGGCCTTTATATCAGACTGGCTCTTAAGCCCTTATATTAGACTGGCTCTTAGGCCCTTATATCAGACTGGCTCTTAGGCCCTTTAAACTTTTCAGATCAAACTGGCTCATAGGCCTTTCAAACTTTTCAGATCAAACTGGCTCATAGGTCTTTCAAACTTTTCATATCAAACTGGCGCATAGACCTTTCAGACTTTTATATCAAACTATGTCCACCATTCAAATTAATGAACTTCACAAAACTTACATAGAAGTAGCAATTGGACAATAACATATGTCAGATATTACTCACAGTGATAGGCTTGTGGAGTTGCCCTGGAGCTTGACCCTACATATCACATAACACATATGGGTCACAAATAATTTAATCCGTTCTTTAATTCACATTTTCCTCTTTAGGCTTCATTCTTATTTCTTTAATTCAATTACAATGCTCAAAGTATGCCTAAGAGTGTTTACAAGTGAAAGAGAACGGAAAACGAAACATAGAATGAGCATACAAAATTTCAGAAAACGGGGTCCCCGCTCGAGCGGACCCTTGAGGCTTGCAAAAGTACTGGATAAGTGAAATTTACGCTCGAGCGTTCATTCTGGCGCTCGAGCGGAAGGCCTCTCAACATGGCTCCCCGCTCGAGCATGAACTTACCCGCTCAAGCGGAAGCTATGTCTGCAAAAAGTACTGGATACCTCATTTTTACGTTCGAGCGTTAACTATGACGCTCGTGCGGAAGTTCATCCCACATCGATCCTCGCTCGAGTGTGAACAAGCCTGCAAGAAAATACTAGGAGCTCGAAATATCCACTTGATCGGCAGTTCTCCCGCTCGAGCGGACATCAAAATTCTGGGTTTTTTCTAGAATGCCTTCTTGAGTTCATTTCAATATTCAAAAGGCTTATATGCTCGAACTAAGGCACCAAAAACATGTAAATACACCATTTAACACATGGATGTGAACAATATGAAGCCAATCTTCCAAAATCATGGTTCAATATTTCAAATTCACTCATGGCTCATGCTTTCAACCTCATTTAAGCTCCACATTTTTAATAATCAAACATGCATGCTAAATTTGATCTCATTTCCATTTCAATTGATGCAATTGGTGTTCATTCACATGAATTTCAACAAAAACATGCTTGCATGTATGATCCAACCCTCAATCTTTTTTAATTGACATGCTACATGTTAGATTATACAAATTTATGGCAATTCATAACAAATCTACGCATGCTTGTGCATATTTCATCAAAATCAACACAACTCATGATCAAACTCAACATCTAGTCTTTAATTCACAAGAACACAACTCAAACTCATGAGCTAAGGGTTGATCACTCACCTAGGAGCTTTAATCTTCCAAACTTAAGCTTAATTCTTGAGTTGGTCTACAAATTATCAAGCTTTGAGGCCAAAACTCCAATTCCTTCACTCTCTCTCTCTCTCTCTCTCAGCCGACCCTATCTTTTTCCTTAGAGTTATGATCAGCCAAGTCAAGCTAGAGAAGGGATATAGAGTGTGTAGTGCTCAAATAAAAGCCCCACTTGTTATATTATCTTGATATATAATAATAGAGCATTAGATCACTAATTAAATCAATTTAATATGATCCAAATAAAATTTTCAATTAAACTTCACCGTAGGCTCTAAAAATTATGCCAATCACAATGGCGCAATCA
This sequence comes from Camellia oleifera, assembly GCA_022316695.1. Taxonomy (NCBI): domain Eukaryota; kingdom Viridiplantae; phylum Streptophyta; class Magnoliopsida; order Ericales; family Theaceae; genus Camellia; species Camellia oleifera. The sequence continues at coordinate 33,447,929 of CM039318.1, forward strand.
ATTTCGGGTTCTGTGGCCGATAAGGCCTTCAATTTAATTTCCACAGCAGATAATTAAACAGATATTCCTACGGTGAACAGATAGAAATTCAAAACCATATATTTTCACATAATGGCACACAAAATCATATTAGACACATAATCATACTCGTATTAAGGACCAATTAACAAATTACGGGACAGGGGTATCACAAAATCTGCTTTTGATGAATATGTAGACGAAGTCTCCAAATTTGAGAATCGGGGATTTAAACATGGTTGGCTCAAAGCCCTTGTTGCTGCTGATGTGACATTGGCTACACCAATTCCATACGAGCAAGTGGATGTTGAGCTACTAGAGTCTGACTCCGAGGACTAATTTGGGCGGCTCTTGTTTTTTGTTTTAGGATTTGCATGTAATTTTCAGCTTTTTACAACTTTTTGTCTAGTAATTTTCATATGTAAAATGGTTACAATTTGTGCCCAATTTACTTAATAAAAATTCATTTTATACTTTGCTGTTACTAATGAACGGAATTGTTTGGTTGCTGTTTTGTATAAAACGTTTTGTGTACTTGCTGACTAGATGATTAGGCCGTTTAGATAGTTAGGCCGTTTAAAAAGCCAAAAATCAGTACATGAAATGGCTGTGGCACATATCAATCGGCATGGGGCCAAGATGCTTGGCCGGTTAGATTAATAAATCTGCCCTTGCCCCAGCCAGTGCATGGACTTCAAGACATTCTCCCATAATTGCCGTTTAGATAATTAGGCTGTTTTAACAAGCCAAAAATTAGTGCATGAAGTGGCTGTGGCACATATCAATCGGCATGGGGCCAAGATGCTCGGCCGGTTAGATTAATAAATCTGCCCTTGCCCCAGGCAGTGCATGGACTTCAAGGCATTCTCCCATAGTTGTCGTTTAGATAATTAGGTCGTTTTAACAAGCTAGAAATTAGTGCATGAAGTGGCTGTGGCACATATCAATCGGCATGGGGCCAAGATGCTCGGCCGGATAGATTAATAAATCTGCCCTTATCGCAGCCAGTGCATGGACTTCAAGGCATTCTCCCATAGTTGCCGTTTAGATAATTAGGTCGTTTTAACAAGCCAAAAATTAGTGCATGAAGTGGCTGTGGTACATATCAATCGGCATGGGGCCAAGATGCTCGGCCGGTTAGATTAATAAATCTGCCCTTGCCCCAGCCAGTGCATAGACTTCAACGCATTCTCCCATAGTTTCCGTTTAGATAATTAGGCCGTTTTAACAAGCCAGAAATTAGTGCATGAAGTGGCTGTGGCACATATCAATTGGCATGGGGCCAAGATGCTCGGTCGGTTAGATTAATAAATCTGCCCTTACCCCAGCCAGTGCATGGACTTCAAGGCATTCTCCCATAGTTGTCGTTTAGATTATTAGGCCGTTTTAACAAGCTAGAAATTAGTGCATGAAGTGGCTGTGGCACATATCAATCGGCATGGGGCCAAGATGCTCGGCCGGTTAGATTAATAAATCTGCTCTTGCCCCAGCCAGTGCATGGACTTCAAGGCATTCTCCCATAGTTGCCGTTTAGATAATTAGGCCGTTTTAATAAGCCAAAAATTAGTGCATGAAGTGGCTGTGGCACATATCAATCGGCATGGGGCCAAGATGTTCGGCCGGTTAGATTAATAAATCTGCCCTTGCCCCAGCTAGTGCATGGACTTCAAGGCAGTCTCCCATAGGTTTCGTTTAGATAATTAGGCCGTTTTAACAAGCCAGAAATTAGTGCATGAAGTGGCTGTGGCACATATCAATCGGCCTCCTTCGTTTGGAGACTACCAAAAGCGTTAATGAAATTGTCTCGGGGTCGCTGCATACCTACGAATAAATGGGGTGATTTCGCGCCAGTGGGTACACTTATTCTTATTCAGACTCGATTTGAACTAGCTTGGGGCGAAGGCGAATGTCAAACAGACTGTTCTTTAACAGCAGAGGAGAGGGACGAACGCTGGCTGAGCTAGATACTGCGATGAATCGCAGCAGCGAGCCTGCGCGTACGGGAGGAAGGACGTCGAAGGAAAGCGAAAAAGTCAACTTTCAAGCTGTTGAAGCAGATCACCCCGAAGAAAGAATCATCAACGGGGAAGCTCCCTACGACCACAATCGAGGAATGAGTCAGACGCGACGCCACGACCATTGAGTTTTGCGGTGTTCATGGGGAATAAACCGATGACTGAGGCAGATTCCATTGTCAATGATCCGGGTGTAGCGGTCGAGTTCGCTTGACAGATCTTTTCACCGGAAGTCCAACAATCGATGGTTGGACGACGAGATTTGGAAGTGTTTCTAGAAGCTATTCATGGGGCGGTGAAGGGGTTGTGCACCGCCTACGAAGTCGGCATGCGTCTGCGCGCCACGCGACGGGAGATGGAGAAAATGGACGAGCGGGTCCGTAGTTCGGAGGCTCGTGTGGAGAAAGCCGAAGGCGAGCTTAGGGAGCTTAGGAAAGTTAAAGTCGCCTATCTGCATGCGGCGGGTTAATCTAACCCGATTGTGGATGAGAGGGTGACCCAACGGCTATTAAGTCATGCTATCGCTGACCGAGATACGGCAGGCATGTTTGCTGTACAAAATGTGAGGGCCAAAGGTTACGATGAGGGCTTCCATGCTGGTCGGAAGGTTGGGATCGACAAAACGAAAGAGACACTTGCTGAGGAGGTCTGCCGATGCGAGAATTGGGGTTTTAAGCATGGTTGGATCACGGCTCTTCAGGCCGCGGAGGCTTTCCGAGCAAAGGGTGTCAATTCCAACTTATGTGACCTGGATCATCGTGATCATTTGCCCTTTGCCGCCTTTGAAGTTGAAAAGAGCGATGCTAAGGGCGACGCTGAATAAAAATATTCGTTGTAATGTTCAGACGCAGATCGCGTCTAGAATTATGTCTTTATTGGTTGGTCGAATAAAAAAAGAACTTTATTTTCAATGTTTTGTGATAATTTTTGTTCGGCGCATACGTGCTTGCATGTGTTTTATTAGATACATGTTTGAATAAACATATTTTAAACGAGTAAATAAACATTGATCGGCCTGATTTAATCGACATCATTGTGTTACGCATGGCCCGAAGGCTTAATCGGCCCAAAGAAGTCATTCGCCGATGGGGCTTCGAATGCGGAGGCTTTAATCGGCCGAAAGACGTCATTCGCCGATGGGGCTCCAAATTCGGAGACTTTATTTGGCCAATCGTGATATCCACGAAGGGCGCTCTAAATTCGAAGGCTTTATCGGCCCAAAGACGTCATTCGCCAGTGGGGCTCCGAATCTGGAGACTTTATTTGGCCAATCGTGATATCCACGAAGAGCGCTCCGAATCCAGAGGCTTTATCGGCCCAAAGACGTCATTCGCCGATGGGGCTCCGAATCCGAAGACTTTATTTGGCCAATTGTGATATCCATGAAGGGCGTTCTGAATCCGGGGGCTTTAAAGACGTCATTCGCCGATGGGGCTCCGAATCCGGAAACTTTATTTGGCCAATCGTGATATCCACAAAGGGCGCTCCGAATCCGGAGACTTTATTCGGCCAATCATGATATCCATGAAGGGCGCTCCGAATCCAGAGGCTTTAACGGCCCAAAGACGTCATTCGCCAATGGGGCTCCAAATCCGGAGACTATTTGGCCAATCGTGATATTCACGAAGGGTGCTCCGAATCCAGAGACTTTATTCGACCAATCGTGATATCTATGAAGGGTGCTCCAAATCCGGAGGCTTTAGCGGCCCAAAGACGTCATTCGCCAATGGGACTCCGAATTCGAAGACTTTATTTAGCCAATCGTGATATCCATGAAGGGCGCTACGAATCCAGAGACTTTATTTGGCCAATCGTGATATTCACGAAGGGCGCTCCGAATCCGGAGGCTTTAATCGGAACATCTTTGAACTAGATTATGTGGTAGGTGAATGGGAATCTTTGTATTACAGAAAAAGAGATGTACATGGCGAACAGTTCAGAACAAGCATCATGTCCCACAAGTCGGGTTAATGATAAAATTTGCGTAAGTGCGTGGAATTCCAAGGTCGTGGCAGACTTCTTCCTGACTTGTCTTTGAGCCGATATGCCCCTACTTCAGCGATTGAATCGATCTGATAGGGACCGTCCCAGTTAGGACCCAATTTTTCATCGGTCGATTTCCTGTCAGCTGGAAGCACCTTCTTAAGGACCAACTCTCCTGGTGTGTAGCGGCGCAGCTGAACGCGTTGATTATACGACTTTGCCAGCTACTGCTAATATCGTGCCATGGACGCAAGGGCTCGGTCTCTTCGTTCTTCGATTAGAATCAAATCCAAAGCCAGCATTATGTCGTTTCGGCTCATATCAAAAACTTGCGACTTGAGTGTCGGGTGGCCGATCTGCAGGGGTAAGATTGCCTGGGTTCCAAAGCATAGGGCAAACGGCGTTTCTCCAGTCAATCTTCTCGGTGTAGTTCGATGAGCCCACAGTACACTCGGCAATTCTTCGACCCATTTGCCTTTGGCTTTCTCCAGCCTCTTTTTGATGCCATCCAAGATGGATTTATTAGAGGCTACGGTTTAGTCATTTCTTTGGGGGTAAGCTGGCGTAGAAAAGTAAGACCGAATACCATATTTGCTGCACAGCTCTCAGTATACGCCACAATCGAACTGGTGCCATTGTCTGAGATAAGAGCTCTGGGAATGCCAAATCGTGTTATAATGTTCCTCCACACAAAGCGCTTAACGTCAGCATCTCGAATGTGTGTTAATGCCTCCGCTTCGACCCATTTCATGAAGTAATTTGTTGCGACGATCAGGTATCGCTTGTTCCCTAGGGCCCTTGGCAATGGTCCTATGATATCAAGCCCCCACTGGGCAAACGGCCAAGGACTGGTGATAGAGTTCAACTCTTCAGCAGGTAGATGGTTTAACGGGGAGAATTTCTAGCACTATTCACAATTTTTTGCGTAACACTCGGCGTCCGCTCTCATTGTCGGCCAATAATACCCCTGCGTTATAGCTCGATGGGCCAAAGAGCGTTTACCAGAATGGGCATCATAACTGCCTTCGTGTATCTCAGTCAGAAGCTCCCCGACTTTGTCTGGGTGCACACATTCCAAATATGGGCCAGAGAGTGACTTTTTATAAAGCCTTCATTGCGGATCCAAGTAGTATCGCATGGCTTTGTTTCGCAGCTTATGTGCTTCTTTCTTGTCCTCTGGGAGTTGTTCAGAAGATAGGAATGTAACAATGGGATCCATCCAACTTGGTACAGATTCTATAACGTTGATTTGGACTTCCTCCGAAGGGCCAATGCTTGGCTCTGGGGTGAATCCTACTTCGATGGTCCGTTTTATCTCTGAGTTGATTGCGGAGGCTAGGCAAGCCAAGGCATCTACATGGTTGTTCTGATCACGTGTTATCTGATTCAACTCATGATGGTCAAATTTTGCCAACAAGGAGTTGGCCGTTTTCATGTAGGCCGCTATACGGTTGTTTCTTACCGCGTACTCCCCCTTTAGCTGATTGATCACCAGTTTTGAGTCGCAAAACACAAGCAGACGCCGAGCACCCAGAATATGTGCATTCCGCAAACCAACTAAAAGGGCTTCGTATTCGACTTCGTTATTTGATGCTTCAAAGCTGAGCTTGATGGCCTACTCAATTATTGCGCCGTCGGGGGTCATGATTACAACTCCAGCTCCACTGCCCCGCTGATTGGACGATCCATTACTATACAACTGCCAGATGTCCCCAACATAAATCGTCCAGTTCGGCTTCGGTCGAATTTCATCTGGCTTGAAGTCGGCGACATCAGACTTGAAGTCAACGATGCCCCCAGTGAATTCGGCGATAAAGTCGACAAGCACCTGTCCCTTGATTGAGGTTCTGGGTATAAATTGAATATCGTACTGGCTAAGTTCCAGAGCCCACTTTGAAACACATCTAGATGCTTCCGCACTGTGTAGTACTGATCGGAGGGGATAATCTGTTAGCACCCCAATGCTATGCCCCTGGAAGTAATGCATGAGCTTCCTTGTTGCCACAACTAGAGCTAGGATGAGCTTTTCCAGCGGAAGGTAGCGTGTTGCGGCGTCAACCATTGCCTTGCTCACATAATACACTGGCCGCTGCTCCCCAAGCTCTTCATTTATTAATACGGCGCTGACAGCTCGGTCAGAAACTGCCAGGTACAAAATGAGCGGGTCGCCAGCAGAGGGTGTTGTCAGGAGTGGTATTGAGTGAAGGTAGGTCTTTAGGCCGTTGAAAGCGGCTTCGCACTCGGCGAACCATTCAAAGGCCTTACCCTGCCATAGTGTATGAAAGAATTGTCGGCAGCGATCTGTGGACCGGCTAATAAACCTGTTGAGTGCGGCAGCCATTCCCATCAACTTTTGAACCTCCTTTACTGAACGGGAGGAGCCGAGCTCTAGGATTACTGTGATTTGCCTTGGGTTGGCTTCGATTCCTCTGTGGTTAACAATGTAGCCCAAGAATTTGCCAGAGCCGATATCAAACGCACATTTGGAAGCGTTCAACTTCATTCCATATTTGCGTAGGATGCCGAATGTCTCTTCTAGATCGGCTATATGATTCTGCTCTTCTTTGGATTTGACTACCATATCGTCAATGTACACTTCCATAGTTTTGCCGAGTTTCTCTTTGAACATGGTGGTGACCAGTCTCTGGTAGGTTACCCCTGCATTCTTCAATCCAAAAGGCATTGCCTTATAGCAATAGGTTCCTCTTGGGGTGAGGAATGCAGTTTTCTCTTGGTCCTCCAGATGCATAGCAATTTGATGATAACCTCTATAGGCATCAAGGAAACTCATACGCTGATGGCACGCCGTAGCATCTATAAGCTGGTCTATCTTAGGAAGAGGAAAACAATCCTTTGGGTAGGCTTTGTTTAGGTCCGTGAAGTCGATACACACTCGCCAAGTCCTATTTTTATTCTTCACCACCACTGTATTAGAGAGCCATGTAGGGTAGGTCACCTCCCTAATTGCTTCAGTGTCAAGCAGCCTGTCAATTTCCTCAACAACAGCAGCAGTGTGCTCTGCGGCTGACTGCCGGTTTTTCTGAATGATCGGTTTACACTTAGGATTGACATTCAAATGGTGCTGTGAAACTGAAGGATCTATACCTGGCATCTCATACGGAGTCCATGCAAAGACATCGAGGTTGCTAAGCAGGAAAGATATTAGCTGCTGTCTGTCGGCCTAATTCAAGAAGGCGCCGACCATGAAGAACTTGTCTGGGCTTCCATCGATTTGAACTTGTGCTAAGTCTTCCATTGCCTTTTCGTTTGGGGGCCGCCTAACACCGTTGAGGATTTCTCGATCCGACAACTCAATGGAATTCACTTGTAGTTCCTTTGGAGTTTTCTCATCAAGGAGATAACATGCTTGTGCCGATTTCTGGGAGCCACGGATTTGCTCAATACCGCGTTCTGTCGAGAAGCGGAGCAGCTGATGATAGGTGCTGGGCACGCCCCATGATGAGATTATACAGCGACGGCAGCTTGACGACCAAGAATCCCACATCCACTGTTCCGGAACCTGCTCGAACGGGAAGTCTGATTTTTTCCAACGGGTACTCTGGATTGACATTGAAGCCGAAAAGTGGATAAAGGGCCGGAGAGAGATCCGATTTGGAGAAGCCCAGTTTGGTGAATGTCTTGTAGTACATAATCTCCAATGTACTCCCCGAATCGATGAGTACGCGCTCAACTGTGAATCGGTTTACGTGTAACTCAATTACCAAGGGATCAATGTGGGGCAGTGTTACTCCGGCCAAATCTGAATCATCAAAAGTGATAACCTCGGCTTCATGGGGCCGTTTAGCCAGAGTGAGCTGCTCTTGAGGGTTAAACTTCGACTGAATCACGTACACCGCCGATGACATTGGCAGGCTGTATATCATGCGGATCACGTGGAGCGAACGTAAATCCTGTGTCAAGGCTATTGCTTTGGTTGGGTTGCCTTTTTCAGACGCATGGTTGTAGCCGGCCATCTTGTACCAATCTACCGTCGTACAGGGTGAATAACGGTGCTTTGAATTTCTTGGGTAGTACTGCCTTTGCAATCTGTCGTACAAAAGGATCATGTTGATCATCATCCGAGCTGTTTCTCCTTCACTTACGCCTTGTACGCAGACTCTCTTCAGAAGAACTGGAAATTTCAGATCGTCCCTCTTTCTTGGGCTCTGAGGATAATGAGTCGGAGTTGCTATCAGTATCTAGTTGTCGGGCTCGAGATCGTCGACCAGCTGCCCTCTCGGGTCATTCCAGGCCTTGGTATACAACTTGTTTAGACTTCGCCACCTCCAAGGCCAAATCCTGACGGAGATGTTCGTTCTCTGCAATCATGTTCTCCAATCTTTGTTCGTTTTGCTTTGCTTGTTCTAGGAACGCTTGTATTGCTTCGTGCTCCGAAGTCGAGGGTGAGGCGAAATTCAAGGCACGTCTTGCGGCGATAGTCTCTGTTCCAAGCATGTTTGTTGGAGTGGTTTCATCTTGCGATATAGGGTCGACAGTGACTGTTGAAGGATCTTCCGTCACGCTTGCCATGGATGTGCTTGAGTATTCCCATAGACGACGCCAATTGTGGAGAAGTGGTTTGAAAATACTCTTCTGATCCTGGGGAGCGCTCGAGATCCGCTGATAGTCACCTAAAATGGGATAAACACTCCGGTCGGGGGTGTTAGAATTAGCACTCCGACAGACAAGTCAATCTCTACACTCAAGAAATCTTGTATTCTAAGTTAAGCATAATAATTCTCACATACCTGCTTCTGGCTGATGTCTCTTCTATTTATATCTTTTCTTCTTTGGGCCTCGAGATTAGGTCCATCCCCCACCTCATATTCGGCACATTTTATAAATTACCGATCTTCATTCGGCCCCTCGTTTAATCAATTATTTGGCCGAGTAGGGTTGGATTTGAGCTTTCGAGCCAACTGTCGAGTGCTTCGAACCTCGACTCTCCCAGATTCGACTATCCGAATCTCTATGACTCTCGAATCTCGGCCCCCACAGAACCAATCACATAAAATAAAAGTGGAATAATGAGTAAAATGGTATCTTTCACGATGGGAAACGCCATATATGATATGTATACCGTGATTATTTTATATGATTAGTTATGTGATTGATTTTGTGTCTGTAGTCTTACCTGTATCGATGAAGATTAGAGGGCACTAGGTGACAAAGGTGGTGGAAATTGTCCATCCAATAATGAACCTTCTCATTGTAGTCTACACTAGTTTTGGATCCTCTTAGTTGAAGTTCTCCTTGTCCTTCTCAGGCAACTCAGACACCTTCTTCCTCACTATCAATGCATCCTTCATTAACTCGAATGATACCCCATGATTAAACTGTAATTTTTCTTTTACTATTAGAATTATCCTTGAAACAATAATAGTTGTGTGTATGAAATTTCTCTCACTCTTTGACAAAAATCTTAAAATATGAGAATCTTGAGATTCAGTCATTCAATTGAGAATGCAACTATGCTCCATCCTCAAAAGCCATTCACAAAATAGTTCATAGACAAGACACAAGATGATTGTAGGTCTCATCTCACCCACTTGTGTCTTATTTATATATAGTGCATGTGCAAATAATTTTATTTATGAATATATGTATGGAAGAGATGTTGGGCAACCTTCACTGTATTTGAAATAATTAATTTAGTTTGGATACTAAATGACAAATAGAATATAGAGAAAAACAGGAAAAGAGAGAAAATGTTTGATTACAAAAAATCAAACTAGAAATAAAAATAAATAAATAAAAATAGATTTTATTTTGTTACAAAAACAAAATTAAAATCTGATTTAAATAAATAATAATAACACCAAAAATAAATTAAATAACTTACTTGATTAATTCTTTAATAATAATTTTATCAAGTCTAGTGTTCGACACTATGTCCTTAAGACAAATTCATCCTCTCCACGGTGCTTTCAGAATGTGGACGTCTATCTCCCAGGATGAAATGATCAACAACAAATAAATGCCGCACTACAATTTATTTATTCAATGAACACACTTAGTGTATACACTCTTTCTCACAGAAAAATAATAGAATAAATGCAGCAAAATGCAAAGAAGAATTGCAACAAGGATAGACGGAAAAATTGGAGTAGAAAACCAAATGAGGGACTAGTCTATTTATATAGATGAAGTGGTGGCTTGGTGGTTGCTAGTTTTAAATTAAACAGGTACAATACCTGTTCAATTTAAATTAAACAGATAGGCACTGTTTGGTTTGAATTTCAAACAATTCAAAAACCCGTTTTGGGTGTATTTGAATTTGAACAGAACAAATTCGGTTTGGATAGATTCGGATCTATCTGTGAAGAGGTGCAACAATTTTGAATTCAAAAATTGAGATTTAAATCTGGACAAAAATTCGAAATGAATTTTTGGACAAATTTTATTTCAAAAAATAAAATTTAAATTCAAATGTTTTTGGCCCAAAAATATTAGTATTGGGCTGAACAAGCCCAACCCAACCTCACACCCACGCCCAGGCCACCCGACTGGACAGACGGACAGCGGCGCGCGCGTGGTGATTTTTAGATCCAATGGTCTAGCCCATTTTGTCCATAACCTCACTCTCTACAAAACTTGGGTACCCTTGGGGCACACCCTAAGTTCCAATCCCATGCCTTATAAACTCACTCAAAGCTTCCCACCAAATCAATGTGGGACAAGCCATTTTTTAACCTTAAAGGATTTTTCACCAAAACTCCATTTTCATGAAACACACTTTGGCTTCAATTTTCCATTCACTCGATAATGGTTTTGAGCAACCAAATATACCACGTGAATCACAACGCGGCATAGAACGCGTTACCACTTTAACACGCGAAAATCAACGCATGAGTCCCACCTAAATAATAGACCAAAGTTAAAAAAAAATTCTGTTTTACCCAGAATTTTTCCAACCATTTCTAACAAGAGAATCCTTCAAGTTGAAGTTATAATTAGTCTAAATTCAATTAGCAATAGGCTTCTCTAAAACCTAGATCTGTCTAGTTCAGCTCTCTCATTTCAATCGTCCAATTCATTCTGAATCCAAGTCTTTATCCGTGAATTTTCTGTTAAAAAATCAAGTTGGTCCGACAAACATAGTTATATGATTTGATCATGTTTGCTTTCAAAGAATATGTAGCATAGTTCTGAAATCATTCTTCTTGTCCATTTATTTGAACAACTATATACAGTTATTAAATTGATCATCTACACATAAAATAAAAATAATGGGATCAAATTCTTAAAATGGGCAGCATAGTGAGCCAGAAACACCGGACTGGACGGTCCAACCCTTTTATTAGGACTAGAGATGACCCATGTTCATTCAATCATTACAGGTAAATACTTAGAAAAATAAAATATATGAATAATGAGCTGAGCTGAAAGAATCCATAATTTTGGCTAGCCTCCATGATTTGGTGCTGCAATTCCATGGGATGGAGTCCTTGGAAATCAATCACTGGGATGGTATTGAGCCAAGAATACTTGGAGACTACGTTGTGTTATCTTCCCAAATAGAGTTGGTGTTTGTTAGAGCAACTCCAAGGTAAGAGATAAAATGTCTTGTAAAAGTATCATTTTTATTTTGCCTAATTAGTAATTATATTTTTTTATTTTAGTTAATTAATCAAATTAATGTCATTAATTTTTTTAAAAAAATGTTATAAACATAGATAAATGAATAAATAATCTTTTTATGACATGATGCATATGTTTACGTAACATTTATAAATATTTTTAAAAATATATATATATATAATTAAATTATTTTTAAAACATTTTTATATTAAATTATATTTTAAACAATATTTTCAATCGATCATATTTTCAAATGGGTTAGAGTAAGCCCAACAACGATAGAGGGAGCAAACAGATGGCCGTAGATAGAGGAAACCTTTTTGCCTATCAATGAAGGCTAGTTAGTTGTGGAGAGCAAAAATCAAAATGGACATTTTACTTCTTCTGATGCGAAGCCCCTTAAAGGAGGAGAAAATTATATGCACTAGTAAAAATGCCTCAAAATGCTCTTTTGCCTCCTCCCTTAGAGATGCTTGGTTAAAATGGATTGTGTGAGTTTACATGATTTCTGTTGAATTTGATACACGTGTTGGACAAATTAACTTGATCAATCTTATCTATTTAGCTTATTTTAGGAGTGCTGCTATTAGCATTCTATAAATTATTTTGGAATCCTCAATTTTTAACTTTTTTTAATTACAATAATAACCTCAAATAAAATCACTACAAAGGACATCATTAGTTTTGGGACACTCATCTCACAATTAAACATACAAACCCACTACATCATGAATTAGGGTTTATGAGAGCACTCATTTCCGTCACCACTTATCCATCTTCCCCAAATCTCACCTTCAAAACCTACCCACCCTCAAAACATTGAAAACCCTTTGGCAGCAATATTTCGACGGTAATGGTGGCAACCATTTGATTACTTACACTTCTCTAACAATGACAATGAGTGGAAGTTTGTATGGCAACCATAACTCCATAAGACGAGAGGAGTATAACACTAAAAGCTTGGAAGAGGTTCATAGCTTTGATACTGTTCTTAGCTCAAAGGAGATTGGTTTTGTAAAGGTAAGTTTCTTGAAAAAAATAACAAAAATAATAAAATCTATTCATCATTTTTTCAGGACTGACTCCCAAACATATGATCGAAATTCAAGAACACAGGCCCGAACATTGTTTATTTGTTCAGGAACCAGTAAGTGAACATTTATTATTTGTTCGGAAACAAGTAACTGAACATTATTCATAGATTCAGACTTGTTTTACTGAGAAAACTAAACCAATTATTGTGGCTTGCTTTTCATGCTCCTTTCAGATACGATAGCCCCACAGTTCGGACTCCTATGGTTCTGAATTTAATTTCCCAAGTGCAATGTGAAACAGTAAAAACACAAAAACAATCCAAATCCAACAATTCTTTTTTGAAAAATCGATATTTAAATCAAATGTCAAAAATGAAATGCTTTGTCAGATTACAGAGTTGCCACCTAAATATTTTTGAAAAATTTAGGAAACCCGAGGCTCGTGCCAAAGGTCACTTATTCGTCATCACCAAAGTGTCTTGGTTCGGGAACTTAGGTACGAGAAGGGAAGGTCATGAATTGAGCGCCTCACTCGCCTGATCAAATATCGGTCTCTACTAATCATAATGTGATTTTTATTTACATTATATACTCTTATTCCAATTTCTTTAGGCTATCTTACTATGTGATGCATACAAGTATAGACTAATTTGTAAAAATTAAAACATTTGATTTTGTGTTTGTTTGAAAATTGTTTTGAATATGTACCACTTGAAAAAATAATCTCATATGTACATTTACTCAAATTATTCCAATTTAAGCAATTAACCTTCATCTACAGACATTTAAACAAGTATATCAATTAAGTATTTAGCCTCATGGAAAACATGCTTGATATGGTAACATAGACATACAATGCGATATGTTAAAACACAAAACACTCACCTAGTACTCCAAGGCAAGCCAAACAAAGCAAAATAATTAGAAAATATGCATGTTCCTAAACAATGCAATGTGACTAATGCAACGCACACATTTATGCAATTTTTATAGGCTCGACTATAAGCATGGTATATGATCCGATTCAAAACATGTGATAAATCACGTATTCAAACAATGAAGTTGAATTTAACATCGGTTAGTATGATGAGCCGAACCCAAATGTATATGTAGCAAGTGTATGCGAACATGGGAATGCTAAGTAAACATGATACTCTATACTACCATCATAAGCGAAGAAATAAAAGGGAGAAAGAAATGGGAGTTGGAAGACATACAACATTATTACATATTTGTCCTCATGCAAGAGGGTGCAAATAAATATCCGAGTGCCCCGAATTAAACTAATTATTACAAATTCGAATAAATGAATTAAAACTAGCTAACTACTAACTAGATATCTAAGTTATCAACTATATCCAAGTCATTACAACCAAGATGAATAATATAACTAACTAGCTGAGTTAACTAATTATGACACTTGCACATACACAATGCCAGCTATAATGATGATTAATGAATTACAGCAATAATGGGAACATTAATTGACAACATTGATCTAAACAAGGATGCACAAGGATCGTATGCATAGCGTCCAGAAACTACTCTGTCTGCCCAGACTTGCTTTGTTTCACCTTCAATCACTGCTTTTTGTTTTCTGCAAAACACTCTGTTTACCAAACATTGGGAGCCGACTGGACCCAAAAAGTGCCGACCGGCACTAAATTTTATGCCAAAAAAAGGTTTTGTGCTCTGAGGTGAAAACAGTACAGACAGAGCCTTTTTAGACCCTGTTTGTCCTCTCTGCTCTTCTCTATCATAGAAATCCTCAATAGAAGAATGAAGTCATTTCCAAAACCATCAATGAGCAAGTTGATCGCTTAATGATTTCGAACATGATTTTGGACAAAAATTAATGAATGCAAAGAACAATGACCACCCCTCATTCCTATCATGAAGTGAGCTCAAAAAGAGAGGTAGAGACGCTTCAAGGTTTATCAAAACATCATGAATTAACGTACGACGACCCTTGACACAATGGACTCGGCATAACATTCGGCCGAACCTAGGCAACCTTATTCATTTTCTTTATGTTGGTTGATCCAATTTTAAGCCAATTTCATTAGTCTTGTCCATTCTTTAATCCATTTGTCCATAGTGATGATTAAGTCTGCTAAATGAGAAGAACGTCAAGCGAGAGGTACTCCTAAATATGAAAGAGAGACCATGCCTTTGACGATGAACCTCCGTAGAGATTAAGCCATTGAGCATAGGTCTCTAGATTATATTTTGAATAACCATCGATCGGTTGAAATAACTCTCAAACAAGAGAAGAAAAGAAGAAAGGGGGAAGGTTGCAAACAAGATTGCAAGATTGATTATTAAAATGAAACTCTTGACATGAAAACCAAGCAAAGAAGAGCCATGGACAATATAACACAACAAGTAAGATATGAGGACTTACAATACAACAAGAAAATATTCAAAGCATAACTAATTTACTAAATTAAGACAGCCCTAAATAGCCTCAAAGTATAAAAAAAACAATGGCTAAAAGTGTATTAAAAGTACACAAAAAGGTAGACAAAAGCAAGGAGATACAAACTAGTAAACAAAGACAAGGAGAGGTGGCCAACCCCTCCACTTTTTGAAACCTTAAACCATGTTTTCCAACCCTTTTTAACCTCTAAAAGTCAGTTTGAGAATTAAATAAAGAGTGTAAAAGCAAGGGCTTGAGCTATGAAATAAGGTGCAAGAAAAGGTGTTAACCTTTTCTACCCTTTGGTAGCTATCCAAACCCAAGTTTAAACACTTGAAAAGGACTCAAGACAGCACAAGAACACAAGAAGTAGCTAACAAGAGATAGAAAAATAAGTAAGAGAGAAGGTGGCAAGTTATACCTCTCAAAGAAAGCAAGCTCTTGTTTGTAACACAAACTTGGTTCAAGCACACTTTCAAGATTGAATTGTGATGTACAAGCCTCAACCAAGGCTCTAAGGTTATGATCTAAGGTGGTATATGGTGTATGGATGTTAGTCAAGAGAGATAGGTTTGCTCAAAGGTAACTTGTATAGAAAGAAGGAGCTCTCTCTTGTGTGTATAGGCTCTTTAGAAATTGTTTAACCCCCAAAACAGAGTCAAGAGCTCGTACTTATAGAATTTGAGCTAAAAAGGCCGAAAATATCTCCAAAAATGGCAGCTAGCCCATTCCCTCCCAGAATAGTGTTTCTCGTTATCGAGAGCCGGTTGGCTCCTAATGTGGTACAACTAGCTCCCAATATGTTCTCCTGTTCCACTGTTTTAAACTCAATGTAGGGGGACACATTGTTCAAAAAAATGAATTTCGAGGGTAAACACAGTATAAATATGAAAGGTTTAGGATTGGTCTTGGAGCACAAGCTTACATTCCTTCGTTGAGACTTCGAATCACACACAGCGCAACTTCATCATCGAGTGCACAAGACAAAGCATCCAAGTCTTGAGGGTAATAAAAAATGGAGGTGTCTACAATTATTATAATTTTTTTCTGTAAGAAAAGAAATTATTATGAGAAAACTAAGAAATTATGTGTATATATATATATATATAGAGAGAGAGAGAGAGAGAGAGAGAGAGAGAGAGAGAGAGAGAGAGCATACCAACTGTGACAATGGTGGAGGAAACAGCAGAGATAGTAATCACATTGCATCTTCTTCTTCTTCGTGGGCTTTGTTAGGGGCTTTTTAGAAGTGGGGTTTTTTTGGAGTATAAGGAGTGTGCATTCAATGGTTAGAATATTTTCACAAGGACAATTTTGTTATTATTTGGGAGGAAGAAATTTTTTTTTAAGAGTTTCAAAATTTATAAGTGAGGGTTCAAAGAAATAGAGGGTCTAAAATAATTCATGAAATGCTAATAGTACTACTCTATTTTAAAAAGTAAGTTAAAAACTAATTTTTTGACTTTTTTTTTTCAAAAAAAAAAACGTGTAAAAAATAAACACACAATGTGACTTAAAAAATTCAAAAAGTTAACTTTTTAACTTTCAACCCAATTGCCAAATTGATTCGTATCATTGAATATCCATATAAATGAATATCCATAGAGATGTGTTGGTACCAATAAATGAATATCCATATATCCATATCCAATCCTTTTAATATTTAGATTCACAAAATGCAACCCATTTAAATTCATTTACAAATTGGACAGATATCAAGTGAGCATAATTAGATGGGTTCCCAAGTTCAGATTGAGTTTGACCCCTCTAGTATTTGAGGAATTAGTGGGAATGCATAGTTTTGAAATTCCGTAAGTAGATATTTTATTGAATATAATCAAGAAAATTCCCCAATTATTCAAAAAAAATTCTACTAAACATTCATTTTATTTTTATTTATTTTAAGAATCTCTAGTCTAAAAGCCCACTAAAAAGTTTTTTTAAACAAATATTAATTGAAAAAAAAAATAAACAAGGCAACATACACCAACAAGGCAAACCGGGCAAATTCAGCTTGGCCGAGGTAGTTTTAGGATGTTTTCAGCTTCTAAGAACAATATTACTTGGTTGTTAAATCCAGCCATTCACGTGAATAAATTGAATAAGAAATCAAAATGGACCAACTCAAGAGAGCAACCAAAATTACAAAACAAAAATGCCTGTAAAAAACACTCTGCAGTCACTTACAGACACAAAATTGTTTGCTCGCAACACCATAGCCAGAGAGTAGGACTTCAGAAAGGCCAATTAACACTAATGTTGCCAAGCCAAATGAAAAGTGGGAACTGAGCCAAAGCAATGGAAAGCAGGAGGTAATGACGCCTTCTCGAGCCATAAGTCCTCACCTCTGCAAAAAGAACTCTCTTCATTGTCTTTACCAAGAGGATTCCCATGCACAAGCACGCTCATGGCATCAAAAAGTAGTATGAGTAGCTCCACATGATTCTTCCCAAGACAGCCAGACACATACCTGTGAAAGTATACCCGGCATATGCCACTATGTCCAGCAGGGGCGCCTCCCCACTACCAAATGAAAACAATGGCATTTTCAACAGGGAAACTTGCAAATACCACCCCACCAACCCTTTAATGAACAGCCAATTACGAGCTTCTGGGCTAAACCTGCCAACAAAATGAGGATGTATATCATAAACACCACACCTGAGAGAGAGAGAGAGAGAGAGAGAGAGAGAGAGAGAGATAACGTAAAACAAAATAATATCATTTAATTCCAGATCACATGACAGAAGACTCAAGTTCAAAAGCAAAAAGGCCAAACACTGTCATCATTGAATTAACAAAAAAAATCACCGTACTTTGTAACAGGTATGAGGTCACCTAACACTAGGCGCAATTCCCAGTTTATGGCAAGTGGGAGAATCATCATTTACAGAAAGCAAACTCTTTTTTCTTTTCTCTTTTTTTGGGGAACAGTATTTGTTGAAGCAAAAAATAAATAAATTAAAAATAATGAATTATGTTGCTTCTCAAAATACTTGTCAGATAGCTTAACAAACTACTGCCATAGTGATTCCCTCCTCTAGCTTTTCACTTAGATGCCACAGATGCCCTTCTATTCTTGCATACAGCACTGTGGTAGGACTGTAATAGGGAGCCCAACAAACCTTACTATTCTAAGAACAAAGGTCAACTTGCTTCATTTTGCTAGATAAAAACAACAAACCCTCTGCGAATGCTAAAAGATAGGGCATAATGTAGGGGGCTAACCAAAGCTCAATTTGGATGTAAACAAGGCAAATCATGTTTATTTGGTTTCAAGAACCCATTTAATATAGAAAAAAAAAAAAGGGGGGGGGGGGGGGGGGGGGGGGGGGGGGGGTGGTGTTTAAAAAATGGCCAACTTACAGTGATGCAACTACTTACTTTCCATGGAGACCGAACAAGAAGCCAGCAAGAATAACATAGGTACCAAACACCATGAATGGAATGTACACGTCTGGAGCATTTATATCATAAATTGGTGGCTTATAGGAAAGCCTTCCCCCCACAGTCTCTGTTATCCTTGTCCAATAGGCCCTAAAGGATTGGAGAATAAGAAAATGGTAACAGCTGTCGAAGAAATAATTGACCAACTAGAGGGTAAGAAAATAGTGGAATTAGTAGTTACCCTGTGCAGAAATGGAAGGAGAACAACCTTCAATTTGTTCCTTATGTAATGGTCATTAACTTGAAAATAGTATTGGGGATCAGAGAAAGCTATCTGTTCATTAAAGAAAATATTGAAATTGTGAATAAACAAACCTCAAAATTAAATATCGAAATTATTAATGATCACAGAACACAAAAAAACTGGTACCTAGAATGTTAAAATCATTATGACAGTGCTATTATCCAATTATAGAACGACCAGTAGATGTGCATATGTCGCACTATGCAATACCCTTTAAGAACATGTTGCTGAACTCATTCTAAAAATAAGCTTTTCTATTCTACTAGTACTATAAATAACACATTTGCCGGTGGAGGGGTGAAGGACTTCATTTCTTTGAAAATACTAACCATGGGAAATAAAATGTTCAGCAGAAGTCCAATTTTTTCCTAGATTTTACATTAGATAGGACTTGAGTTAATTGTGTTTTCCTCAGCATTCATATACAAATGTCATCCTTCAGAACAAATAAAATTGGTAAAATGAAGGCATTTTAGAATACATTTGAATGCACCTGTTGAAGCATAATTTGTTCTCAGAAATAAGTTAACAAAATGGCTACAGAAACGGCAATGCTATGTGCTACTTTTAGAAAAAATGAATGGATTTTAAGAGCAAAAAATGGAAATCGCACGTAAAAATATTAAGCTCTTATGTAAATATAAGATGAAAATCACATAAAAAAAACACTCAAATTTGACGGAAAACCTCACTATGTTTTTCTTCGGTTGTGTGTTACACGTGTGGAAAAAAATGGATAAATTCAATTCCACAACAAATCTACCTTCCCTAAAATTGAAGTGGCAACCAAGCAGAAGCTCAAATGCCTATCACGCAAAGACATTTGCTGAAGAAGGTCATCGCCTTATTTGACAAAATGGATTTCAGGCCATAGGGCTTCCCCTAAAAACCCCTCCCTAGACGCGTCAAAAAGCGACATAGATCCATTAACTTTTGAAACCAAATATATCAATTAAGGGGTCCTAAAAAATGCAGGAAATAGCCCCTGAATAATACCTTCCAATCCATCACATAACTAGAGATTGTTATTAATTCAACATCATCATCCTTTCTTTCACAACCTAATTATAATAGGAGTTCACAATTCAGTCTTATCATACAACTTACATTGCTTTGCACATACTCGGAGCTTGGTCCTAAAATTTTCTCTCCATAAGCACCTAGTCCACCTCTTATGAGTCCTGAACCAGCTCCAACAAATGCATTCCCAAATGGATTGGGCTGTGGGTTTGGAGGTGGTCCCTGACACCCCAGGCTGAGCTCCCAAATTATCGTACATTTCTGCAACATGACATACCATCAGGCCATTTTCACTAGAAGAAAATAGTATATCCAGAACAAATATTCATACACAAATATTCCATCGATTTGATTCAGCGTACATGTTAACCAGAAGGGTGTAAACCCACTATTGTATCTGCTTCACAAACACAATGTCTTCAAATGACATTTTCCATTGTTCAAAACAAACCACTACATAAACCCAACCTCAGGTTGATAGCCAGCTAGCTTCAGATGCCCGTCTAGTTCACCTAGCACCACGTATATTTTGGCCAAATACGGGTGAGATTTAGTCAGAAGCTGCAAACAGATGAATCTTGCTATCCATTTCAATCCAACTGGATCCAGGAGATGTTTTTTCTACACCTTGTATCCTTCATGGTTGATCTAATCTTAGCAACCTCATTCCATCGATTTGATTCAGCGTACATGTTAACCATAAGGGTGTAATACCCACTATTGTTTGGCTCCAAAACCATCAACTTATTGACAGCAACTTGAGCAATCTCCAAGTTCTTGTAAAGCTTACACCCGCTTAGTAAAGCACCCCAAATAACAGAGTTTGGCACAATTTCGCATGCTCTGTATCAATTCCAACGCATCTTTGATCAAACCAGCCTTACACAATAGATCAACCATGCACCCGTAGTGTTGCATTTCAGGAGGAATGGAAAAATCGCTGTGTCATGTTTAGGAACCTCCTACGGCCCTCTTCAACTAGTCCTGCATGAGTACAAGCACTAAGAACACTAATAAAAGTAACACCATTCGGCTTTCATCTTCTCCCTCTCCATCCTACTAAACATTGCCAATGCTTCTTCTGCATAACCATGTACAGCAAGCCCTTCAATTATTGAATTCCAACAGAACAGATTTTTTTCCCGCAACTTGAAGAACACCAAAAGGGATCTATCCAAGCTCCCACACTTTGCATACATATCGACTAATGCAGACCCAAGGTAAACATCGAGATCAAACTCATTTTGCATTACATAAAGATGAATTTCCTTTCCCAAGTCCAGAGCACCAATATGGGCACAAGCCGAGATAACAGTAGCCATGGTCACTTCATCAGGGCTGATCCCATGGCTCTTCATCTCATTAAAAATGGCCAATGCTTCAATATACTGCTTACTCTGCGAATAACAATTGATCATCGTTGTCCAAGAAATTAAATCCCTTTTGGGCATCTCATTGAACAATAACTTCGCAGATTCTACATCCCTCACTCTCACATACCCATCAATCATTGTATTCCACGAAGCGCAGTTCCTTTCAGGCATTTCATCAAATAACCATCGAGCAGAACCCAAATCCCCAACTCGAGCATGAGCCGAAACCATCGTAGTCCATGCAAAAACAGTCTCTTTCAGGCATTTCATCGAACACCCGTCTCGCTTCAACCATTTTACACAAATTTGAATAAAAATCAACCAAAGCAGTTTGAACAAACAAATGTGAAGCAAAACCATTTTTCAAAATCTGCCCATGAATAGATTCTCCAAATTGAAAAGCTGATATTAATGCACAACCTTTAACTATCGACGAAAATGTATAACTAGTGGGGACAAATGTGGGCTCTCAACATCTCCAAGTAAAGTTGTAGAGCTTGAATCGGAGAAGAACAGTGAACAAAGCCTCTTATCATTGCATTATACACAAACACATTGGGTTTTTTCATCTGGGTAATGGCAAGAAGTGCATAATCGATTCGACAAAAGGTCGAACAAGCGGTGACGAATTGGTTCATGAAGAAACAGTCGTCGTTTGCGTTGGTCTTGAACATGAAGGCATACGCTGATTCGATGTGTTTGAAGCTTGAACATGTCTTCAATTGCTTAATCACAGTCTGGAGTTTTGGGTTCGCAGAATGGTTAAGGTTGGTTGTAATCTTGAACATGGTTATTTCGGAACGCCGACTCAAGCAATGCCGTCTCAAGCAGCATATTTTAAAAATTATTTCTGCATTCAAAAATAAAATTATATGAAAACTCAACATTTTCCTTATATTTAATATTTTATATAATAAATTTTACAGTTTTAACATAATTAAATTGAGTTTTCTTAATTTTAATTTATATAATACTTAACTTTAGGACTAGCTTTGACATTTTGATGGCTCAAAGCGAACTCTTAATAGAGGACTCCTCGTACATTAATTAAAAAAAAAAAAATTATGATAAAAAGACTATGTATTGAAATTTTGATCATAAATAAAATTATTAAAATTTATTTAAATATATAAAAAAGTTTACAATAAAATAAAATAAAACTAAAATAATTCAAGTCGAAGTACTAAATAAAAAGTGAACAAACTGTATATTTAAATATCACTCTTTTTGCATTTTTAACTATAAAATTGCTAATCAAACTTGCATAATTTAACTTATTAACTAATCATTTTTAATTCATTAAAGGAAAATTTACTTGAAAATCCCACTTCAAAATTTTGTATACTATGAAGTTCCTTTTTTTTAATAAGTCGGTAAGTTCTGATCAATTGAATACATTTTCTATGAGATCCAATCTAATATATTATCGTGTCACGTTAAGACTTTTTTGCCCTTCTTGATTGTTAGTTTTTTTTTTTTTTTTTTTGAATGTGACTTTTGAAATGTAGCATAAGAGTTGATTTCTATAATGGGCATGCTACATTTTGAGTGGATTGAATGTAAAATGCGGTTTGTCCAAATTAAAAATGTCACTACAAAAATCTTTTAGTGTATTTTTTTGAAATGTGACATAAACAACTAAAATTAAAGAGGGAATATTCAAATTTAGATGAATTGAATATGAAATGAGATTTGTCCAAACCAGCAACATGACTACAAAAATCCTTTAGTTTACTTTTTTGAAATATGACATACTAACATTAAGTAGAGAATTTTCAAAATGACCATATCATAAAAACAGTAAAAAATATGTCAATTTACATAAACAAAGACTTATGTATTCATTAAAGTAATTGTGGGACTAGTTGGTTTATAAGTTCTGATTTTAGAATTTATGGGTCAATGCCTCTTGATTAAATTGCTAATACATTAAATCTTTTTTCGGGACATAGCTAGCTAAGGTAAATTCAATCAGTTTTAAATTTAAAAAGATTCTTTCCCCAAAATAAATGTAACTAATATAATTAATCGTATTTTATGAAACAGAATTGAGTTTCTTATGATAAATCAAGAAGGTTTTTATCAATTGACAAATGATATATATTAAACAGATCTTCATCAAATTCCGTATTCATACCGTATTTCCCCCTCCTTGAAGGGCACTACTTGCGAAGTAAATTTAGCCATGGAGAGTGACTTTACTCTGTGAGTGAACTCCCAACTGAAATTAGTTTTGAATCAATAATTCAGCATTTGACTGACCAGTGAGCAGTAATCATAATAGCGTACACCATACTAGACCAAGCAACAACCAAAAATTAGCAAAAGCAATACACAATCCCCAAACAAGCAACAACCAAGCAGGAAATTGCACACAAGTATACACAAAATGTACATAAATGCCTTGATTTATCGATGGCCAAAATTGCACAAGTATTAAAAAGTTTTGGAATGAGGTTTTTGGAAATAAAGTATCTGCATTAATTTATTATGGGTTTGGTTATGGTGTGCAACTTACACCTTACACCTTATTCTTTACACTTACACCTTATACTTACACCTTTTATATCTTACACCTTACACCTTTTGTGTAAGTGGCACATGGTGTGCAACTCATTTACACCTTACACCTTACATTTACACCTTACACTTACACTTTACACTTACACTTAGACCTTTTGTGTAAGTGGCACATGGTGTGCAACCCACTTACACCTTTTGTGGGTTGCACACCTAAGAAAACTCCTTAATTTATATTCTATAAGAACATAACAAACATGTCCATCACTTAGAGCATTTCCAGTGGTATTTGCTATAATACCATTGCTATTGTTATAATTTAGCAATGAATAGTAGTAATTTGTCAAATTATAGCAATGGTGCTCCAATGGTACACGTGCTATTTTGGCAAATCTCAACCAACTTTCTCTTTAAATTTGTAGGTATTGTTTAGATATAAATTTTTAGTGATTTTTTTTTTTTGTGACCTTTTTTTAACTGTTTGTAATTTTTTATATATATTTTTTCATTATACCTGACTAGACAAATATAAAAAATAAAAAAAAAATTAAAAAATTAAATATTTTTTGTTCCATTGTGTTTATTTATTTTTTTATATTATTGTTCCATCTCTGGAATATTATTGTTTCATTGTGTTTATTTCTTTCATGAGAATTTTGGAGCCAAATTCTGTTTATTTGGATGATGTGGCAAGTTTGGTAATTGCCAAACTTGTTGCCAAATTTGAGAGATGAAATGGCATTTGCCAAATTTGACAAGGGTTATAGCAGTCCATTGGAGCAACATTTTTGAGAACTCTTGTCAAATTTTAGCAATGGTAGCTCAAATAACTTACCATTAGAGATGCTCTTATGTACATAAATGCCTTAATTTATCAATGACCAAAGTTGCACAAGCATTAAAAAGTTTTGAAACAAGATTTTTGGAGATAAAGTACCTGCATTAATTTATAGGAGTTTTCTTAGGTGTGCAACCTACAAAAGGTGTAAGTGGGTTGCACACCATGTGCCACTAACACAAAATGTGTAAGTGTAAGGTGTAAGTGTAAGTGGAAGGTATAAATGAAATGTATAAGTTGCACACCATGTGCCACTTACACAAAAGGTGTAAGTGCAAGGTAAAAAAGGTGTAAGTGTAAGGTGTAAGTGAACACAAAAAGGTGTAAGGTGTAAGTTGCACACTATAACATTACCCTAATTTATATTCTATAAGAACATAACAAACATGTCCATCATTTAGATACACATGAAACGCATTACAAAATTGAAGGAAATTACTTAAGATCCAATCATAAAAGAAAAAAAATGTACATTTATAACTAATAATCCCTCATCTGGATTTTAGAAATTAGTCTTATATTGCATTTTTTTAAATTTATTTGAATGAAATTTCATATGACCTATAAAAAGAATATAAAAATACATATTTTGCACGTATTCCTTATGTGTCATGTCCTGCATTTTTTTAAAAAAAATTGTCATGTCAACAAGCCTGTGTTTGTTTCTGTGTTTGTGTATGTGGAAGTGGATGTGCTTCTTAGGAGGAGACATTTAATCTACATATTTATGTCTCTTCAAGAAACTACCGAGTGCTATTTGCAAAAAAAAAGATCAATTAACGGTAGTGTTACATGGACTCTTCGCTCTTCTATTTCTCTAACAGCATCCATATCTACTGACTATGACAGGGGTAAGCATGTGACATATATGTCCAACAACCATACCCAATTTAGACACTTTGATCCTTTGCTTATATAATGTTTAAAGGAAAAGAAGCTCACATTAGCGAGTAAACTGTGAAGCACGGACACTTCAAAATAGGTGTTGTAGCGACGTCGGGCATGGGGACATGTACAGGACACGCCACATGACAAGTCACTTTAATTGTATCATATTTTTGCATGGGACACGGCAGATTTTCTTTTTAAATTTTTGTAAATGTCTTTTGGGGTCAAAGTGTAAAATTAAGAAAATAAAAAAAGACAAGCATAATTCCAACCTCTGCTTTTGCCCGAAATCAGGACAACAAAAAGAAAAAGAAAAGAAATCAGCAGCTCCAATTGTCTCTCTCGCCTCTCAAAGAACACAGTTTCTCTTTCCTCTCTCTCACCTCTCGCCTTGTCTTCTCTCTCTCGCCTCTCTTCTAAAACTCTCTTTTCTTCTTCTTTTTCTTTTTTAAATTTGTTTTCTGATTACACATACTAGCCTATCATCTGTGCTATACACGGGATAATTATAGATATTTATATTTGTTTTAGATTTTTTTTAATATACAAATTATGTATTTTAAGATTTTTTTTATAAAAATAATTTAATAATCTTATCACTAACTATAGTGTATAGGAAAAGTTAAAAATGGTACTACAGTAACTATACACGGATTGTATCTATAATTATTTGTATGAGAGGATTTTAAATGCTGATCAGGGAATTTTGACCAAATCAATAAATGCAAGCATATGGAAAGACATGTGGATTGAAAAAATTTAATAAATGCTGATAGGGGATTTTGACCAAATCAATAAATGCTGAGTTTTTTTTTAATAAAAAATTAAAAATTAAAAAAATTCAGATTGAGATATTGAAGCTCCCACAAATCTTGGGGTTAAAAACTCTCTTTTGCTTATTAGACTTTTTAAGGAATTAAAGTCTATAAATATACTACACATTTCTCTCTTTATTTTTGTTTTCCTCTCTATTTTTGTATTTGTGATGAATATTTTTTTTTCCAATTAGTGGTTTTTGTTTATATATATATAGAATTAATGTTAGTTTTTATTTATATAGAATTAATGTTAGTTTTTATTAATTTTGATTATTTGGTAACATAATATTAATCTACATTACAAATATATATAAAAATAGAAATAAAAATTTGTTGCCTCTCCTGTCGTATCCGTGTCCGTGTCCTCATTTTATTGAAATCACTATGTACTATGACCGTGTTCGTATCTATATCCGTGTCCGCATTTCATAGCTAGTAAATAAATATTTATTGCTTCTCACATAGATGGGGGATCGAAATTTGATGATTTCTCTAAATCCTATTTATTTGAGTACAATTCTAAATATTTACATTATGTAATCTAAAAATATTATATAATATGTAATATTATATCTATATAATAAGGAAAGAGGCTTTTTGAAAATGTCTTAAAATATATGAGAGATACATTTTGAATCAAGGGTTTAGATCAATCCTAATAAATATCAATGGTTGAGATGTGTTTGATTCCCGCCCAAACACACACACACACACACACACACACACACACACACACACTCTCTCTCTCTCTCTCTCTCTCTCTCTCTCTCTCTCTCTCCCACACCTACCAAACACGCCTGCCTCTACCCAAACGTTATCCTCAACTCCCTCTCTCTCTCTCTCTCTCTCTCTCTCTCTCTCTCTCTCTCTTTCTCTTTCTCTACTGTGCTTCACAAACGATCTGAGATCAGATAGCATTGCTGAATTCAATCTAGGGCTTGATTTGATCGATCTTGTAGAGATTCGGAAAGAGGTCGAGACGTCGATGAGTAGACCAGATCTGGCGTTCCGATCACATAGCCCATGCCACAGTAGTTCTCGCCTCGCCGGCGTCGACGCTGCCACATTGGATTGATGGAAAAAAAAAAAAACAAAAGATTTGGAAATGGAGTGCAAATGGGCTTCACATTTTTCTTTGGTTTCTCTCTGAACACGCATTCGCTTCTTTGGTTATTGATTTGTTGATTTTGCAGACATGTGGTTCTACCTCCTGAAGTGCCCAAACTTCTTTCCAAGAATCGCCTTCTCTCTGAAGTAAGTAATTAGGGCTTAAAGAAAATGGAGTGGAATAGAAATAAATAAATAAATCAAATTACTTGATTTTGGTTTTATTTAAATTTCACATTTTTTAAATTTCACATTCCAGTAGATCAGTTTATGAGAAAATTTTATCAGTTTATGAGAAAATTTGATTAGTTTATCAGTTTAAAGAAAACGAAACACTTTTCACTAATTCCGAAACACTTTTGATAATTTTTAGAGCACTTTTTATGCAAATTTCAATATTAAACAATTTGATGGTATCATATATTTGATTTTGTGTATCAAAACGAGTGGCGTGCGATTGGGGTGCAGAAGAGCCGAGGATGGGTCCACTACGCAATCCATCGACCAGAGCCACACATTATGCTCTTTAGGAGGCCTCTGAACTATTAGCAGCAGCAAGAGAATCAGGCTCAACCAAACTTGGAGAATGGTGGTTTTTCTTAGGGGTGTGGGAGTGAGTGTTTAGAGAGATGGGAAATTGGGTTCAAAGATTCATTACATCTCCTTTCCCTTTATCTATTAAAAAATAACACCTTTTTATTTTTTACTTTTTATTTTTATGTATCTGAAATGAAACTGGTATTTGATGAATCTTTTTTCTCTTTGTTTCGCTTTTTCAGATTGGTGATGATATACGGATGATGATCCAAGTTAGGTTTTTTTCCAATCAATCTTTTCCAATCCCTACGAACTCGCACTCGCAAGGTTTGATTTCTGCCTCTCCCCTTCTCTCTTTGTGTTTGTTTTTACCCTAATGACAGTGAGTCTTCGCTTTCCTTTCGTAGATCAGTTCATTACTTCTTTTAATTAATTTCAATAAATTTCTTGATTTCTAATTTCGTAGATCAGTTTATTGCATTCCAGTAGATCAGTTTATGGCTATGTCTAGTTTGTCTATATGGTTGCAACACCACCGCCCCCGCTGTTAGTGCAAAACCCACTTCATGCTCAAACAGAATGTGTTCAGGGAAAGCTTCAAGTAAAATTTTTCAATACTTTGAAATAGACCACAGCTCTATTCATACTTTTTTTTATTTTTTTATTTTTCAATCTATAAGTAACTAATTATAAATACGAAAAATATTTATATTATCAAACAAATCACTAACTCATACTTTTGTACAGTATTATTACTATATTTTTAAATAAGTTTTAAACATCCAATACAGACTCAACACAATGTATGCTACAACTATGGATTGGGAATCAGATCACAGTGAACATTTTGAGTTGTATATTGTATGTGTCTGTTTGAACCTACACAAAAGGAAGCACATGCGAATTTGGGATAGTGACTGCATACCCTTTCTCTTTCTTTTGATTTTTTAAGTATCTACTGTATTGTTTTGCATGCTAATTTTGTAATTAAGTTCTGATGTCAAACTTAAACATTTCGGCAATGATACATCCTTTCAATTTTCTCCCACAAAAGCACCCTGTCACAATTTTTTACCAGTTGACTTACAATTCCTTGCCTTCTATAGCTCCTAGAGTATTACCTACACTTCCTTCACTGGGACAAACTTCAGATAGAGGCCCAATTCATCTCCCACAGCTTGGTAACATGCAGGGTATTACACCAAGGGATTGTTGATAGTGTATTATTTGCTTCTTTTGATAGTGGCATATATTCTTCAACCTTGAATAGATTTAATTTTTTGAATTGGATATGTTGATGGCTATACTAGAAATGTATCAATGTGCTCTATCTTCATTCATTTATTTTTTTGAATTAATGATTGAAGACTAAATAGTGATCTTTGAAACATAAACTTGACACGCAGACCTGGCCATAATGCAAATGAAGATGTTCACTTGACAGTGAGGAAATCTACAGCGGGTCCGCATTTGAATATGAGAAATATGGGATTTGTTACACTGCACTAGATGTAAATTATAGTATTTATGGTGCATATATGGTGGTGAAAATCCATTAGAAAAAGAGATTGTAAACTTAAGACCAGGGAAAGCTTCGAGTAACTCACTTGGAGATCAATTAAAATTTGTTATTTAAAATACTAACATATAGTTCTGGGAAAGCAACTGAAGATTAAAGTTGGTTTTGTTGGTTGTTGTTTATGTTGGTTGTTGATTTACTTAATAGATAGTATAAATTTGTTTTGTTTTGTTTTTTTGTTTTTGTTTTGTGGCATAAATTTATGTTTGGACTTTCTAAATGATAAATGGTGAACTTCAAAATACTTATGATTATAATGAATTTTGATTTTGGTTTTAACTTGAATTAGATACTTTGATGATGGCTATACTAGAAATATACCAATGTGCTCAATCTTCGTTTATTTATTTTTCTTAATTAATGATTGAAGACTGGATAGTCATCTTTTAAACATAAACTTGACATGCAGATCTGGCCATAGAGCAAATGAAGATGTTCACTTGATAGTGAGGAAATCTCCAGTCCTCGATTTCTGCCTCTCGAACTCGGCTCGCAAGGTAGTCCTCGGTTTTTACTTCTCCCCTTCTCTCTCTGTTGGGCTGTGTGTTTTTTTTTATTATTGCAATTTCTAATACTGTTTGGTTAATTTTAGGTTTTTTTTTTTTTGAGTTCATCGTGTCCTGCCTCTCTCTTTCTCTTTCTAATGGGCTATGTCTGTTTTTTAATTGTATCTACATATGAATAATTGCGATTTCTGATGCTGTTTGGTTAATTTTAGGGGTTTTTTTTTAGTTCATTGTAAAATTCGATTATATTTGATTGGATGTTATTGTTGTTGTTGTTTATATTCATGTTATTGTGTGTACGAATTTTTTCTCAAAAAAAAGTACCCATAAAGTGCCTTCAATTTATAAATGTGGTTTCACACAATCACAGCACCTTCGATCTTCCTTACCATTGCCAGACTTGGCTTGGAGAATGAGATTCAATTATTATGGTGTTACCCTCCCTCCAAAATTTTGACAATTTTTATTATTTTTTTTAACAGAAAATTTCAACATTGTCGAGGAAGCATCATTGTATCAATGAAGTTTCAGTTCGGTTCTTATCCTCAAGACAGTGAGTCTTCGCTCTCAGTTTTTGGATTTGATACATTGATTTCAATAAATTTCTTGATTTCTAATTTATCTTATTTGAAATATTACATTCCAGTATAAAAATTGTTAATTTCTGTGTTTGATATTAAAGATTTAGATGTTGTAACGATTTTATCAGGTGTAAAAATGTGAAACAGCACATCTAGCAAAAAATCAACTCAAAGAGAAAGGAAACAAGTCACCAATTCCTTTGTTTTTTTCAGCTATGTTAACTCACAATTTCATTATTCTTTTTTGTTTTCCTTAAAGATGTTTGGTTCATAGAATTGTACAGCATTTGAGGATAACAGAGTATTTAACAATTCCTCCAAATTTGAGTTTGAATTCCCAAATGAGGCATAACTCTTGATAAAACAATGTAACCAAGAACAATAAAATGGTTGCATCATCCACAAAATAAAAATTTAATGATATGATCAATTTTTTTTAATATGATATCACCGTTATATTAAATTTTTTTTTTTTTTAATGTCCAATGCCCATTTACAAACGAGTAATAGTGTGATAAGTAAATTTGTTTATCTTATCATCATCTTTACATTAGTGGAATGGATCCCAATCATTAATACAATTTGTTTTTATGGGATGATTGATAGTGGTATCATGGCTCAACACAACCCATATGTTGCACATATTGTTTTATAGTTTGGCAACTTAATTTTAATAGGACTTCTAATATAATATATCCTTTTAGTCATGGGAGAACCAAAATTTAAAGCTTAAATAAATAAACTATCCATGCATTCTTCTTTAATTGAATTGTCATTTGTGCTTCTATTTTATTGCACTTTTCATTAGGTTGATTTAAGAAAATTAGTTCCATGATTGTATCCATAAATCCTATATCACATCTCTCTTGCTTGCTTTGTATCTTCAAGTGATTAACAAGTTTCTTGATTTCATCAGTGCAATGGTATTTTAAAGTGTGTAGGTTTCTTGATTTCAAATTTAAAACTCTCTCTCTCTTTTCTCTCTCTCAGCTTTTGTTGTTTCCTTCTTTCCCCCATCAGACCTTACTCCGGTAAGTTATTTCTCTCAGATTTTGTTGTTTCACTCCTCTCCTTCTTTCTCTTTCAGCTTTTGTTGCCCTCTGTGAAATTTATAATTTTAAAGTTGCCCTTTTGTTCTCTATTCTATTAAAAATATGTAGAAATTCAAACATGTCTACAACTCCAGATACTGATTATTCTTTATTTTTCCTTTTCCCCTTCCGTTTCTGCCTCTGTTACATTAATTTTGTTTCCTAGCTCTTTGATTTACACATTATGATGGAAAGGTAGACCAATTGTAGCACTTTTTTATTTTTTAAATAACTAAATGAAGAATTATGTTCGAAATCAAAACTACAGCGCTGATAGGAAGTGTAATAACCCTCACCACTGATTACTGGTTAACCACTGATTACTGCTAAACTGAGACTGATTATGATAAATAATTGAATCGACTGAAATACTGAACTAACTGATTGAATGTACTAGTTTAAATGCATATCTATCTGTTTGACTGTTTAATTATCTGTTTATGTTTTATGTTTAAACTGCAAATTGAAGGCCTTATCGGCGGTCGAATATGAAATCGATTGATGTTTTATGATCATTAGAATTTATAAGATTTTATGGCATATTTATCTGAAATGTGATTTAGTATGATTAAATTAGATTAAAATAAGCTAAATTGCATTGTTGGCTTAAATTACCATTTTGCCACACTAGTGGCCTACTATCTAAACATTTTGATCTTCATACACACTTGACCAAAACATTTCCCTCAGCCTTATTTTGAGAGCTCAAAACCAGCTAGAGAGAGAGAGAGAGAGAGAGAGAGAGAGAGAGAGAGCGCTAGGAGAAATCTTGAATTCTTGAGAATTGGCCTGGAAACTTGGTAGATTTGAGGAATTCATTGCATATTTGAGCTCCCTTCTTGAAATTGAAGACTTAAGGTAGAATTTATACCTTCTTGTTCATGTATTCAAGTTATATGTTGCAT
This sequence comes from Camellia oleifera, assembly GCA_022316695.1. NCBI lineage: Eukaryota > Viridiplantae > Streptophyta > Magnoliopsida > Ericales > Theaceae > Camellia > Camellia oleifera. The sequence goes on from CM039318.1 coordinate 33,480,433, forward strand.
GGTTTATGGAAGTCTAGAGTTTAAGGTCATGAATTAGCTTAACTTGTGGAATTGAAGCTCATTCTATGCATGCATGTTTATATTGTTGAATTTTGAGTTGATTTCATGGAAAATTGTTATATGCATGTGCATGTCCAAGTTCTAGCTAAGGTTCATGAAATCATCATGTTTTTGTAAGAATTGGCTCTTAGAGCAAGTATTTGATGCTTGAGAGTTGTATAAATGCATGCATGTCCAATTGAAGTCTTGTTCATGAATTTGGTTTGAAAATCATGTTGAATTGATCTTCCTTTGGGGCTTTGATTTTACAATTGAGCTTTGAATCATGTCATACTATGTATTTACAAGTGTTTTCCAGGAAATGGGCCCAAAGGAATCGAATTTGGTACATTGAAACTGGATTTTGAGATTGAGGTTCAAATCTGGGAATTCCAGATTTTGAACTCACGCTCGAGCGGGGTGACTGGCACTCGAGCGTGAAAATCGTGCTCCCAGCACTTTGCATTGTTTTGAAGTCTGCTCGAGCGGAATAATTGACGCTCGAGCGTGACATTGTGTCTTATGCTCGAGCGGTTGTCGAGCGCCCAATCGAGCGTGAATTTCACCTATCCAGCACTTTTGACTGTTTTGCAATACGCTCGAGTGGGTAAGTATACGCTCGAGTGGAAACCTTTGTCTGCATGTCTGCTCGAGCGGAGTAACCTACGCTCGAGCGGGACCCCTATTTTCTGAAAATTCTAAAAATGCTTTTAAAGTGCATCTTTGCATCCTCATTCCATCCTAGGCATTCCTAGGCCTAGTTTAAAACATCTTAATGAGGATAGTGATGTAGGACCACACTAAGGCAAATAAGGGATTAAGTTACTATTTTCCCAATTGTGTAGCTTAGTGTGTGTTCACTCTGTAACTGTGTAGGGTTGGCATCTGAGGATGCGCTCTAGCTTAACTGTAGCCCAGAACTCTGTGAATAACAACTGTGTAAAGATATGTTCAAATATGAATATCTTCTGAATGGTTAAATTGTACTGCTTCTGAATTGATACTGTTAATTGAATGAATGTATGTCCTCTATTCTGAACTGTATTGTGGCATCCATAGCAACTACTGTTACTGTTACTACTACTGTTGAAGAGATCTTTGTCAGTTCCTATCTCGGAACTTCTGTTTACTGTTATGATGGCCATCATTGACTGCTCGGTCTTTTAAGACCTACTGTTTACTGTACTGCTATGCTAATTGAAGTACCACATATGACGGTTATGACTGAATGACTGATATACTGAATCAATTGACTATTTTCAATACTGAAAGGACATTCATTCTTAACCTCTTTACGTATTATGCTATTCACTGGGCTTTAGCTCACTACTTATATATATATATATATGTAGGTGTTTAGGCACCAGACCGGAGCTAAGAGCGTGGGTTAGACTCCCTTTTGTCAAAGCCAACCACTGTGCCTCACTGTGAGGTTCCGAGCCCGTTCAAGCTACGCCTTTGGGGTGTTTTAGTTTCCCCCTTCTGTTCTGTTTTGTATAGACTGTATAGACTGCTACTGTACTGTTTTAATAGGGATTAAGTCCCTGTCCTGAATAATTGTAAATGTTGTACATACTGTTTTGCACTGATTGTACATATGTTTTGAAAAGTCTTTTTGCATACAGACCGTCACAGCTCATTGGACATTGTTTAAATTACTGTTTTGGCTTCCGCCAGCCCCTGTACTCTGTTTTACTGTTCTACTGTTAAGTAGACCTTCGGTAATCTCGAATTACTGGCCGGTTACGGTGCTAAACCCATAGGGGACGGGTTTGGGTCGTGACATAGTGGTATCAGAGCGATACTTAACCACGAGTTATACCGCACACACATGTCCAAATGAGCCATAGGGTGTCATAGAAAAGCAATTAGGGCATCACATGAGCATGAAAAGTGTGTGTGGACATGACATGAATATGTGTCATTGTGTTTAAACATATAACTGCTTATGTTTAAATGTTTAAAGTATGCAACTTTTTATGTTTATTATTACTATGTTGCATATAGTGAAATGGATAATGCAAGCACTGCTAATGAAACTGAATCATCCGAGGCCAGAATGGCAAGACTTGAAAGAACTATTGAACTATTAACTGAAGCCTTAAGGCAACAGCAACAACAGAACCAACTGCCCCCACCTCCTCCTCCGGTACAGCCGGAACCTAATGTTAATGATAGGGATATAATTGCTTTCACCCAGAAGTTCAGCAAAATGAAACCGCCATCCTTTCAAGAAGGCCTTGAACCACTAAAAGCTGAAGCCTGGGTTCTTGAAATAGAAAAGTTATTCGAAGTGTTCCTATGCTCTAAGGCATATAAAGTATTGTTGGCTACCTTTACCTTGCAAGAAGAGGCGAGAAGGTGGTGGATGCTAGTCCGTGACACCAATACCGTTATGACTTGGGCTCAATTCAAAGGAGCCTTCTTCGAAAAGTATTTCCCTCAGTGTGTTAGGGACAGAAAAGTGACTGAGTTTGAACAGCTGAGACAAGGCACCATGTCGGTAGCCGAGTATGAAACAAAGTTCACCGAACTTGCTAGATATGTACCACATATGGTGGACACTAACTACAAGAATGCCAGGAAATTTGAAGGCGGCCTTAATGTTGTAATACTTGACAGAATAAATGTTTTAAAGCTACCGAACTATGTAAATGTTCTTGACCGAGCATTAATGGCTGATTCGAACATCGAGGCACTGAAACAAATTGAAACACCAGCGTCTGAATGGCGTGGTAAAAGGTAGGGTTTTAAATTCAAGAAAGGTAAAAACAACCCGTTGAACAAAAAGCAAAATACGGGGTCAACAACTACTTCTAGTCAAGGGAACCATTCCATACCGCCCTGTTCTAAATGTGGTAAGAACCATAAGGGAGTTTGTTATAAAATTTCTGGAGCTTGTTATAGGTGTGGCAAGGTGGGCCACATGGTCAAAGACTGCCCATCTGCTCCGCAAGCCAATAATAAAGCTGCACCTAGCACAGCAGCATCAACTGTCGCACCAAAACCTAACCCCAAGGCTACCGGGAAAGAGCCTATGAGGCAGGGCCGAGTGTTCGCACTGGTCCTAGGTGACGTGCAGAATACCGAGACCATTGTGTCAGGTATTCTCTCTATTTGTACTCAAAATGCTTATGTTCTGATTGATTCGGGGTTTACACATTCATATGTATCGCATACTTTTTTGGCGAAAATTGAATAAACCATTGGAACCCATGAATTTCTTGTTAGCTGTATCTTCACCTGTCGGGAGATCTATGACTTGTGCTTATATGTACCCTGCATATGAAATTATTGTTGGGGATATGCATCTGTATATTGACTTACTGCCACTGAATATTGACCATTTTGATGTAATATTGGGGATGGACTGGTTACAAAAATATTATGCTACTATTGACTGTGTAACTAAACAAGTGATTTTCCGTCCACCTGGTTTACTCGAATTTGTGTTTAATGGGATTGGAGTAGTACCTCCCCCGTATTTGATTTCATCCATAAAAGCCTGTAAATTGATTAAGAATGGGTGTAAAGGGTATCTGTGTTATGTATTGACTGTACCTACTGATGATAAAACTAATGTGAACAGTATTCCTGTAATCAGAGAATTCCTAGATATTTTTTCAGATGATCTGCCAGGGGATTTGATTGATAGGGAGATTGAGTTCACCGTTGATGTAATTCCGGGTACACAGCCAGTATCTAAAGCTCCATACCGAATGGCACCTACCGAATTGAAAGAACTGAAAGTTCAGCTGCAAGAACTGTTAGACAAAAAGTTCATCAGGCCTAGTACTTCACCGTGGGGCGTACCTGTCTTATTTGTGAAAAACAAAGACGGCTCACTGAGACTTTGTATCGACTACCGTGAACTAAACAAGGTAACTGTGAAAAATAAATATCCATTGCCGCGTATTGATGTCTTATTTGACCAGTTACAGGGTGCTCAAGTATTTTCTAAGATTGATCTTAGATCCGGATATCATCAGCTGAAAGTTAAACTAGAGGATATTGATAAAACTGCTTTTTGAACGAGGTATGGACACTATAAATTTTTAGTTATGCCTTTTGGAGTTACCAATGCACCTGCTACATTTATGGACCTCATGAACAGAATCTTTAAACCATTCCTCGATGACTTTATTGTTGTATTCATAGATGACATTCTGATTTATTCCAAGAGTAGAGAAGAACATGAACATTATCTAAGACTTGCCCTACAGACCCTAAGAGAACAGAAACTTTTTGTTAAACTGTCTAAATGTGAATTTTTGTTTGATCATGTTATGTTTTTGGGACATGTTATTAGCAAGGATGAAATTTCAGTTGATCCACAGAAAGTTGAAGCAGTGGTAAATTGGCCTAGACTAACAAATGTTACAGAAGTCCGAAGCTTTTTGGGATTAGCTGGGTATTACAGAAGATTTGTCGAAGACTTCTCCAAAATTGCCCTACCACTAACACAGTTGACTCAGAAAGAGATATCATTTGACTGGACTGACCAAAAGGAATCAGCATTCCAAGAGTTGAAAACTCGACTTGTGACTGCATCGGTTCTTACCCTACCTTCAGGTACGGATGGTTTTACCATTTTTGGTGATGCTTCTCATAAGGGTTTGGGATGTGTTTTAATGCAGAATGGGAGAGTTATTACCTATGCTTCCCGACAACTGAGACCACATGAAAAGAAGTACCCGACCCATGACTTGGAACTTACTGCAGTAGTATTCGCATTGAAAATCTGGCGTCACTACCTTTATGGAGCGACATGTGAAGTATATATCGACCATAAGAGTTTGAAATATTTCTTCACATAGAAAGAACTGAACATGAGATAACGGAGATGGCTAGAATTGATTAAAGACTATGACCTACAGATTTTGTACCATCCGGAAAAAGCCAACACCGTTGCCGATGTATTGAGTCGAAAATCGATTGGGAACCTAGCCTGTTTGCTCACTGGACAGAAAGAGTTGCTTTGTGACCTTGAAAAATCTGAAATTGAAATTGTTTTGCGAGAATAAGGTGGAACAATAGCTACTATTTCTGCTCAACCGGCATTAATTGATGAGATTAAAGAGAAACAGCAATAGGATGACTTCTTGAAGAAGATCATCGAAGAACGGGAATCTAAACCGAAACCGGACTTCAAATTTGAAAATAATGTATTGAAATTCCAAGGAAGATTGTGTGTACCGAATGATTCTGAACTGAAAAAAAGAATTCTGCAAGAGGGCCACAATTCGAAACTGTCTATCCATCCAGGAAACACAAAAATGTACCAAGACCTGAAACTGAATTTCTGGTGGCCGAGAATGAAGAAAGAAATTGCTGATTTTGTGTCAAAATGTCTTCATTGCCAACAAGTTAAAGCCGAACATCAACAACCCGCAGGCTTGTTGCAGCCCTTACCGATACCGGAGTGGAAATGGGAACATATCACCATGGATTTCATTGTTGGGTTACCTCGCTCCAGTAAAGGTATGGATTCAATTTGGGTTATTGTTGATAGACTGACTAAATCTGCTCACTTCTTACCTGTCAAAACAATTTATAATGCAGACAAATTGGCTGTAATCTATATTGATGAGATTGTTAAATTGCATGGAGTGCCTGTGTCTATTGTTTCTGATAGGGACTCGAAGTGTACATCGAGATTTTGGCAAAGCTTACAGACTGCATTGGGTACTGAACTGAGACTGAGTAGTGCCTATCATCCTCAGACAGATGGCCAGTCAGAAAGAACCATCTAGACTCTAGAGGATTTACTGAGAATGTGTGTCCTTGATTTCCAAGGAAATTGGGAAAGCCATTTACCTTTAACTGAATTCGCCTACAACAACAGTTATCATTCAAGTATTGGTATGGCACCTTTTGAGGCATTGTATGGCAGAAAATGTAGGTCTCCGATTTGCTGGGCAGAAGTTGAAGATGGACCTTTGCTTGGGCCCGAGATTGTATATGAAACGACTGAGAAAGTAAAACTGATACAACAAAGACTGAAAACCGCGCAGAGCCGACAGAAAAGTTATGCGGATGTCAGAAGACGAGACAGAGAGTATGAAGTAGGTGATCACGTTTTTGTGAAAGTGACACCGATGAAAGGCCAGACTCGTTTTGGAGTCAAAGGCAAGCTAGCGCCGAGATATGTCGAACCGTATGAGATTATCGAGAAAATCAATCCGGTGGCGTATCAAGTAGCGCTTCCTCCTAAAATGGAGCATATGCATAACGTGTTCCACATTTCTATGTTGAGGGACTACCTTCGGGATCCTTTCCATGTGATTGAGCCTACCCGTGTAGTGCTGAGTGATGACTACACTTACGAGGAACGGCCTGTTCAGATTGTAAACAGACGAATCAAGAAGTAGAGAAACAAAGAGATCCCGTTAGTGAAAGTTGACTGGCAAAGCCATGGTGGCGTGTACGCCACTTAGGAAAGGGAAGATGACATGGCTAAAAGATATCCTAAACTATTTCCACTAAATCCTGTTTTCTTCCAGAACGAAGGTAATTCGAGTTTGGAGGACCAAACTCTTTATAAGGAGGGGAGACTGTAATAACCCTCACCATTGATTACTGGTTAACCACTGATTACTGCTAAACTGAGACTGATTATGATAAATAATTGAATCGACTGAAATACTGAACTAACTGATTGAATGTACTAGTTTAAATGCATGTCTATCTGTTTGACTGTTTAATTATCTGTTTATGTTTTATGTTTAAACTGCAAATTGAAGGCCTTATCGGCGGCCGAATCTGAAATCGATTGATGTTTTATGATCATTAGAATTTATAAGATTTTATGGCATATTTATCTGAAATGTGATTTAGTATGATTAAATTAGATTAAAATAAGCTAAATTGCATTGTTGGCTTAAATTACCATTTTGCCACACTAGTGGCCTACTATCCAAACATTTTGATCTTCATACACACTTGACCAAAACATTTCCCTCAGCCTTATTTTGAGAGCTCAAAACCGGCTAGAGAGAGAGAGAGAGCTAGGAGAAATCTTGAATTCTTGAGAATTGGCTTGGAAACTTGGTAGATTTGAGGAATTCATTGCATATTTGAGCTCCCTTCTTGAAATTGAAGACTTAAGGTAGAATTTATACCTTCTTGTTCATGTATTCAAGTTATATGTTGCATGGTTTATGGAAGTCTAGAGTTTAAGGTCATGAATTAGCTTAACTTGTGGAATTGAAGCTCATTCCATGCATGCATGTTTATATTGTTGAATTTTTGAGTTGATTTCATGGAAAACTGTTATATGCATGTGCATGTCCAAGTTCTAGCTAAGGTTCATGAAATCATCATGTTTTTGTAAGAATTGGCTCTTAGAGCAAGTATTTGATGCTTGAGAGTTGTATAAATGCATGCATGTCCTATTGAAGTCTTGTCCATGAATTTGGTTTGAAAATCGTGTTGAATTGATCTTCCTTTGGGGCTTTGATTTTACAATTGAGCTTTGAATCATGTCATACTATGTATTTACAAGTATTTTCCAGGAAATGGGCCCAAAGGAATCGAATTTGGTACATTGAAACTGGATTTTGAGCTTAAGGTTCAAATCTGGGAATTCCAGATTTTGAACTCACGCTCGAGCGGGGTGACTGGTGCTCGAGCGTGAAAACCATGCTCTCAGCACTTTGCACTATTTTGAAGTCCGCTCGAGCGGAATAATTGACGCTCGAGCGTGACATTGTGTCTTACGCTCAAGCGGGTGTCGAGCGCCCAATCGAGAGTGAATTTCACCTATCCAACACTTTTGACTGTTTTGCAGTACGCTCGAGCGGAAACCTTTGTCTGCATGTCCGCTCAAGCGGAGTAACCTACGCTCGAGTGCGACCCCTGTTTTCTGAAAATTCTGAAAATGCTTTTAAAGTGTATCTTTGCATCCTCATTCTATCCTAGGCATTCCTAGGCCTAGTTTAAAGCATCTTAATAAGGATAATGATGTAGAACCACACTGAGGCAAATTAGGGATTAAGTTACTATTTTCCCAACTGTGCAGCTTAGTGTGTGTTCACTCTGTAACTGTGTAGGGTTGGCATCTGAGGACGCGCTCTAGCTTAACTGTAGCCCAAAACTCTGTGAATAACAACTGTGTAAAGATATGTTCAAATATGAATATCTTCTAAATGGTTAAACTGTACAGCTTCTGAATTGATACTGTTAACTGAATGAATGTATGTCCTCTATTCTGAACTGTATTGTGGCATCCATAACAACTACTGTTACTGTTACTGCTACTGTTGCAGAGATCTCTGTCAGTTCCTATCTCGGAACTTCTATTTACTGTTATGATGGCCATCATTGACTGCTCGGTCTTTTAAGACCTACTGTTTATTGTACTACTATGCTAATGGAAGTACCACATATGATGGTTATGACTGAATGACTGATATACTGAATCAATTGACTATTTTCAATACTGAAAGGACATTCATTCTTAACCTCTTTACGTATTATGTTATTCACTGGGCTTTAGCTCACTACTCATATATATATGTAGGTGTTCAAGCACCAGACCGGAGCTAGTAGCGTGGGTTAGACTCCTTTTTGTCAAAGCCAACCACTGTGCCTCACTGTGAGGTTCTGAGCCCGTTCAAGCTACGGCTTTGGGGTGTTTTAGTTTCCCCCTTCTGTTTTGTTTTGTATATACTGTATAGACTGCTACTGTACTGTTTTAATAGGTATTAAGTCCCTGTCCTGAATGATTGTAAATGTTGTACATACTGTTTTGCACTGATTGAACATATGTTTTGAAAAGTCTTTTTGCATACAGACTGTCACAGCTCATTGGACATTGTTTAAATTACTGTTTTGGCTTCCGCCAGCCCTTGTACTCTGTTTTACTGTTAAATAGACCTTCGGTAATCTCGGATTACTGGCCGGTTACAGTGCTAAACCCATAGGGGCGAGTTTGGGTCGTGACAGGAAGTTGACTGACTGGAATACAGGGAGACACTAAGCTTGGGCCCAAAACACTTCTCCTGATGATGGTTTATCAGACAGACTTATGCCACTAGGACACCCAAGTATGTGTTCCATCAGTGCAATGGTGTTTTAAAGTGCGTAAGTTTCTTCATTTTTCATTCAAAAATTTTAAATATGATTCAAACTTCAAGGTTTATTTGGCAGCACATTGTTGTTCATTGTTGGTTTTCAAATAATTTCTTCTTCCATGTGTTTGTTTTTTTTTTATTACTATTTTTATTTATTAAGTTGGCCTTCCTTGTGTTTTGTATTAGCCACAACTGGTTGCATATGTAATGCTTGATAAAAAGATTCAATTAGAAGGATCATTTGCTTACATATGTATTATCATGTGCAACGTCTCCTATTTGGAACTCTAGAACCTTTGTACACTTGAGAAAAGTCTAATATCTATATTCAAACATATTATTGTGATTTGGGAATAAGGTACTGCAAGTCCAAGGAAAAATCAAACACTGAATTTTCATTATTGATGAGTTCGTTTTTTTAACTTTCACATTTGATTCATTGTTTCTAGATTTATAGATGTTCATTTAGGTGATTTTTGTGTAGTTAGTTCAGTTTATAGTTATAGCAAATTTTGAAAATATCTCTCTCTTATATTTGGTTAGAATGGTTTAGATAATCCCAACTAAAAAGTGAAGCGTTGAGATTTTTTCCTCTCACTATTTCCATTTCTCTCTTCTTTCTCACCATACCTTTTCTATCTTCTATTGACTCTTTCTCTTCTTTCCCTACACCTACAACACTGCTGTTCACCCTAAGCCATCACCGACTCTGTTCGCCTCACATGTGCCTCCTCCACATCCCCTTCATTCCCTACTAATGATGTCGCCACTAGTGGCAATAGATGCCTTCCAAACCTTTTTTTTTTTTTTTAATCTTTTTCCCATTTGTATCCTTTTTCCCACTTGTTTTCTTTACACCATACCTTTAGGTACGAGCATATACTAAATTTTCTTTACACCGTGCCTCCCAAACAATGTATGATGCTAAATTTTCTTTAGGGAATTGACCCGCAATGCCTAAAATATTGTTCTGTTGCTATACATGGTGTAATTGGTATTGTTTATGCATTTGTATTTGTTGTATAGGTACTTTAACTCATTGCAGAGTGAATGCTTTTCTGCCTGTTTCCAATCCGCTGTAAATATGGTCATTTCAGCACCAACTGGAAGTGGAAAAACAGTATTTTTTGAGCTTTGCATTTTGAGATTGCTCTCAAGGTTCATCTCTACAGAGGGAAGATTTATTCACTTAAAGGGAATGCTTAAAACAGTAGGCTTTCTACAATTTTGTATATGAAAAATGTTTAGATGTTTATTTAAACACTGAAAAGTGCAGAAGCTAATTGATTTCACACCACCAGGACACTACAGATGTTCTTTATTTCATTAACTTTGTATTGTTGGTTGGTTTTGGGAATAAACTCCTCATGTTGTGGAAGGAATTTTATTATTATTTGATTTATATATAGATATATAATAAATTTTGAGGGTCTATTATACCTTATTGTCTGACTGATGAGGTCTATTATAATTGTTAAATCCATAATTGATTCAACAGTTGAAATCTTTTCCTATATGCGTTCACATTTATCAGTGATTAGAAAAGAGATGTACCTTACAAAACATTTACAGTAGTATTTAGTCCTTACATAGGTGTTTCCATGATTTTATATATCTGTTGTGTTACATAAGGTTTGAACAAAATATATATGGTCTCTCTGCACCATTAGTAAGTTGTTGTACTTGATTTCTTCTTATTTCCATGTGGTGTAGATTGTGCTGGGAATACATTTTTTAAAATCTCATGTGACCTTGTAGGCAAGTTAAATTTTTTTTTTCCCTATATTTTTTCTCATGTAGTTTTGGGTTTATAATTTGCAAAGAACTATTACAATGTGAGTTGTGACAATATCACTAGGAAGTGTGCATTGCTTGGTGTTTAAAATTATTATTTTTTAAATTACAAAGTATTGGTTGGGGTACATTTCAATTTTAGTTTTTTTTATAGATTATAGAGCACTGGCTGGCATGCATTGTTTGGTATTCAATTTTAATTTGATTTTTTTTTTTTTTTTTTTTTTTTTGTAATTGTGAAGCATTGGTTGTGCATTGTTTGGTGTAATTTTTTTTGGATTATCGTGTTAACAAATGTACAATATCTTTTGCCCCGAGTAGGTTTAGAAAAAACTTCAGATTCTAAGATTTCTAAAAATGCCTCTTCTACATCATTGTTCCATTCTACTCGCTCCAATCTTATTTCATTGTTGCTAAGCCTTATCTCGTTGTTCACTACGAAAAAAGCAAAATAACAAACTAAGGAAATGGAGAAAGAGAGAGTGTGAGAGACTGTTTAGGAAAGACAAAACAGATGGTGAATGATTGAGAGAATTAAAGATGAGAGAGAGAAAGAGATAGACAGATAGATAGACAAAAGAAGAGTAGTGTGCGGAAGAGAGAGAGAGAGAGAGAGAGAGAGAGAAGTGCTCTATAGCATTTTTCAAAGAAAAGAGTAGTTTGCCTAGGCATTATGTGTTATTATCGTGCAACATAATTTCCCCTTAGATTTTTGGATTTGAGCATATCAAATTCTCTGACAAAATTTAGAGAAATACTAAATACTAGGGCGGTGTTTGGCAACTTGGATTTTGGCTAAAATAGCTAATAAAATACACATAAAAAAATGCTAAAATAACCAATAAGACAAAATGTCGCATCTTACACATCAATTAATCACTTTTTCTCTCACAACCATCTATTCAAGTACAAAAAAATCCACAAATCATCTCAAACACAACTTTTTTTATCTCATAAAATAGCCAAAAAGTCAACTAAAATAGCCAAGTTTCCAAACGAGGCCTAGCAAGACCATCTCCAATCCTTCACCAAATCGTTCATCAAATTTAAATTTGAAGAAAATTTTGGTAAAAATGAGATTCAATCCCTTCATCAAACTTGTATCAAATCAAGGGAAAAGAAATTTATCCATATATTTCATCATCTCTCTCTCTCTCTCTTTCTCTCTCTCTCATATTTAATTCTCTCAGTCATTCACTCTCTCTTTTTATTTATTGGTGCATCGCCCTCTATCCTATCTTTCCAAAACACTCTCTCCCTATCTCCCTCCCTTTCCTCTCTTCTTCCTTTTCCTCAGTCTGTTATTTTGTTTTTTTTTTTTGTAATGAACAACGAAATGAGACTAGAGTGTGTATAGAATGGAACAACGATGTAGAAGAGACATTTTGAAATCTTAGAATCTAAAGTTTTTTTCTAAACCTGCTCGGGCAAAAATAAATTGGCAAAATGTTATCACCAATTTCCATAAGTTAACAAGGATTGTATTGACCGTCGACAAAGCTCGAGGATAATGGAGAACATTCAAAGATAAATATGCTTCCTTCAAGTATCTTTTAAAGGAAGGCCCTCATTTATACTATTATGATAGAAATTGCAAACAGACTGTCAATCAACAACTTTTACAGTTGTTTGCACCATAAATAATTTTTCTGTCAATTATGGCTATTTATAATCATTGTTGTTGTTGTGCCAGACAACAATTATGGGTATGTTTGGTAACATTTACGTTTTCAGTTTATATTTACAAAAATTTTATAAACTGATTTTTGTTTATTTTTTATTTATTTTTAGAAAAACATAAACTACAAACGCGTTTGTTAATTGGCAAAATGTTTAAAAAATTTTAAAAATATAAAAAAGAGTGAGAAATGGCAAGTGGTGGCAAGTGGCGGCGGAAGACGGTAGTAGAAAGTGGTGACGATGGGTGGTGGTGGTGGGTGGGTGGGTGGGGTGGCGGGTGGTGGTGGCAGGTGAGTGGCGGATAGCGGGTGGTAGTGGTAGGTGACGGGTGGTGGTGGTGGGTGGGTGGGTGACGATGGCGGGTGGTGGGTGGTAGCGGGTGGTGAGTGGTGGCGGATGGCAGGTAGGTGGCGGGTGGCAAGTGGGTAGCGGATGGCGGGTGGTGGCAGATGGGTGGTGGGTGGTGATGGTGGATGGGTGGGTGACGGTGGCCGGTGGTGGGTGGTGGGTGGTAGCGAGTGGGTGGTAGTGGTGGTGGTGACGGGTGGTGGGTAGTGGTGGCAGGTGGGTGGCGGGTAGGTGACGGGTGGTGGTGATGGTAGATGGGTGGGTGACGGTGGCGAGTGGTAAGTGGTAGCGAATGGGTGGTGGTGGGTGGTGGCAGGTAGGTGGTGGGTGATGGTAGTGGTGGGTGGTGGTGGTAGGTGATTGGTGGTAGATGATGGTGGCAGGTGGGTAATGGCAAGTAGATGGCAGGTGGTGGTGGCGAATGGTGGATGGTAGTGGCGAGTAGTGGGTGGTGGCGGGTGGATAGTAGGTGGGTGGTAGGTAGTGGTGAGGGGTGGGTGGTAGTGGCGAGTAGATGGCAGGTGGGTAGTGGCTGGTGGATGGTGGTGTCGAGTAGTGGGTGGTGACAGGTGGGTGGTGGTGGCAGGTGGTGGTGGGGGGGTGGGTGGTGTGTGGTGGTGGCAGAAGACGGTGTTGGAAAATGGTGGTGGGTGGTGGCTAATGGCTAGTGTTGGGTGGTAAAAAAAAAAAAAAAAAGAAACTGAAAACTCAAAATGGAAACATATCTTTTGTGTTTTCATTTTTTGGCCAAATTTATAAACTGAGACTACTGATTTATAAATCAAAAATTTTACCAAACAAGTTTTTATTTGAATTTTTAAAATTTTTTGTAAATATAAACAGAAAATTAAAAACATAAATGTTACGAAACGATACCTTTATATTCCTTTAATTCTTTGGAGTTTAGGACAAGTTAGGAGAAGTTGTAATGGAAGTTTTGCAAATTAAGGGATGGATGACAAGTGGTAGCCTCAGATGGAGATGGAAGTTCTTGGAAGTTATATGGGTGGTTGAGTGGTGGTTAGTAATTTAATTGTTTGTTCAATCGTTTTACTTCATCATCTTCTTTTTCTTTTCTCTTTTTTTTTCTTTTGTTTGTTTTTCGAGCATTTTTTTATTCAAAGAAAGTTCTTGAACTTTCAAGGCATAGAATCTCAACACAATTGTTTGATCATTGCGTTATTTAGTGAAATTTTTGTTAAGCCTCTGTCAATCTAAGCCTTCGTTTGACAATAATTTTTTTAGTTGGCTTTTTGACTTTTTTAGCCTGAGATTTTTTTGTTCGTTTGGTATTCTTGATTGGCTTTTTTGGCTTTTTAGCTTTAGAATGGTGGATTTTTTTTTAGTCTTTTTGTGATTTTTTGATCTTTTTTTTGGTCCTTTTGTGATTATTTAGCCAAAAATGAAAACCAAACACCACCTAAGCCTAACAAAAATTATACTAACAAGTAAATCATTATGGGTTCTTTGTAAAAATCAAAAGGTAATAAAAGAAGAAGAAGAAGAAGAAGAAAAAAAAAAAAAAAAAAAAAAAAAAAAAGCATTCTGCTTCTCAGTTTAAACGGAAAAGCAACAATTATGATGCAAAAACTAAATTTGACATTTTATTTTTTACTAATTTTAACAACAAAGGAATATAGAAATTCAAATGATCAATGGTTTGTCAGGTAATCGGATTGAAATTAAATAAAAAAAAAAAAAAAAAAAAAACCAACTATCAAAAGCAAAATAAAGTTATCAAGTATCATACCAAGCTGTTACAGTTAATACATCGGCGGTTATCAGGAAGTTCGAGAAGATTCCGTATAATTCTCTCGTTTTTATCATCTTTCTTCACCCGATTCGCCATTCCTCAGTCCAACCTCCAATCAAAACCCTATCTTCACAAACACCAACAAAAAAATCACATGAATCCAACACAATTCATTACAAATCATATCCAAATCAGCAGGTAAAATGAGGAGATGGTGAAGAAATATTCTCATCAAATTTATATTTTGTTTTTTTCGTGAGATTTAGTGATAAAAGAATTAAGTTTAGGGTGATTCTACTTGCACATTACTAATACTCTTAATACACACTATCAATACACACTATTAATAGATTAAAGTTATAAATTTAATAATACCTTTCAATGAAATGACCATTAAAGATTGATCACATGTTAATAGTTTAAAATTATCAGTATATAGTTTAAAAAAATATAGCTTATTAATATGGAATGTTATTTTGATAAAATAAAATACAACACTTTTCTTTCTTTTCTCATATTTACTCTATCCAAACAAAATAGGTGAGAAACTACATTTTCTTTGCTTTTATTTATTCAAACATAATGGTAAGAAACCATAATTATTTCTTTTCTTTTCTCACCTAGGTAAAAAACCACAAACATTTATTCTCACCTCGCCTTATCTTACAATGCAAATGGAGTGTTAGTTGGATCCAAAACTAGAGATGTTGGGTGTAAGGCCAAAAACAAAAAAAAACTCTTGTAGTGTTTAATGGAGCTGAAATTATCAAATTTTGAAAAGTTGGTATCAATTTTTGCCTAATTAGAGAATTCACCCTGTTTGCACTACCGCTAAGCCAAATTCTACTAATTCCTTCTAGCCTTGCTCAAATACGGGGTGAGGCTCAGGTCATGCGACGAATGCATGCTAAATTTTAAAGCAAAAAATCCAAAGGCCTCGTAATAAAAGTTATTCATGTAAAAAATTAATTTTATCAGATATCTATAAATATAAGAATAAATCACAATTTATTTTATAAAATGAAGGGAAAATATAAATATAAATTTAAACCATTCATTTTATATAATAAAATACGATTTTTTGTCGTGTTTTTAGTTGTCTAATAAAACTAATTTTCTGCATGAATAACTTTTATTGTGAAATCTAATAAGTAGACGGTTCAGATCATCTGTCTCTACCCGAGTTAAAGCCCACAAGAAAGTTATGAGCGAGTATGAAGAGATGAATTATGGAGGAGAGCTGATTCTACTTCACATATCATTTTATGTTATTTCACACATTATTTTTAATTTGAATATCAATTTTTAAATAAAATCAACTTTCAAATTATTATTTTTGGTTCAAAAATTGAATTTTAAATCATGTAATTTTACTTGAAAAATAATTTCCAAATTAAAGATGACGTGTAAATTGCTAATAGCATCCCAAAAATTCCTTGGTACCCCTCACTATTAAAAAAAAGTATGAATTTATTACAATTTTATCTTAGAATAAAATTTCAATTTTACTTTCATCTCTAATCATGTCCCTACCATCCACTATATCAACCCAGCCTACCACTCCAACCTCATAAGCCTCTTGCCCCTTCACAACTTTTCCCACCCCAAATCCTTTTTAGCTTCGCTTAAATCCACCCGCGCTACACCCCTTACAAGCCTTCTTCATTGCGACCCTTCCATTCCCCTTACCTTCGAGGGTTCTATATCTCTCACCTCACAATTCTCTTTCTCTCTCTCTCTCTCTCTCTTTGTGTAAGAAGATGGTGTCATAGGATAGAGATGGGATGGGATAGAAGGTGGCTGGAAGGGCTAAAGAATGATGCCAAAAGGTAGGAAATGGCGAAGAAGGTGAGGCGGGAGGGTAGAGAGATATTAGAAGTAGCGACTAGAGCAACTAATAATGGGTTAGGATGTGGGGTTATTTTTTGTATTAAGTTGGGTGTCTAAAGAATTTTTTACAAAATTTAAAATTTGTTGAAGCTGTCCAAAAACGTATCCATCCTAAAAAATTGAGTGAGGGTTATTAGCAGCACACAAGAAAGCAGGGAAATTTTATTTTTACACACTTAATTATCTCAATCCACGTTATTTCTCAATACACACATTTTATAATTTAATTATTAATTAGTTTTCTCAATCCACACACTAAATGTATCAATTATACCCTTCATTCATACTATTGTAAACACACCCCTTTAACCATCATTCCACAACCTTGTTCTTCTTTTCCCATGCACTGCTACTGCTACAGTTCGGAAATTTGTAAACCCACAGTGCTACAACAGTTAAAATAAAGATCCACCATGAAGAACTTTGCTCTATTAAAGACCTCCCTTGTCAAAAAAAAAAAAAAAAAAAAAAAAAAATTCCCTCAACCCAATTCTTCAATCTTTTAGTTAATTTTAGGTTCTCAACCCAGTTCTTCAATCATAAACCAAAGAGATATGCAAAGAGAAAAAATAAAATAAAGAAAATAAAATAAATTGACCTGAGTAGACATTAAACAAATATAAGGAATTGACCAAACCCAAAACCCTAGATCGATATAAGTAAAGAAAACGCCATGGGAGTGCTCAATCTTAGCTTGAATTTTTTTTTTTTATTTTTTTTTGAGTATTTATTTAGTTCGGTTTCTTCACACTTACCATTGATTGGAGAATTAATTGAGTGTTGATTTCAAGGAATCAATGAGTGCGAATCGTTCGTGTTGTATGTATCATATCATCGTCTCATTCACTTTCTAACAACAAAGAGCAAAGCACTTCACTCTTTTTTTTAGGGGTGTGCTTCGTTGGTTAACAATCCTTAACTCAGTTCTTCAATCTTCTTAATTAATTTCAGTTGAATCCGCAAAAAAAAAAAAATGCAGTCTCTCTCAACAATGTGACAACAATTGAAAAACTAGGGTTTACCCTTTTTTTTAAAAAAAAAAAAAAAAAAAAAACTCAAAAAGTGTATATTGAGTTTTTTTTTTTTTTTTTCTTAAAAGATGTGTACAAATTTTTTTTCATATAATATTATAGATGTTGCTGGATGTCTATTATGGTTATTTTTATTTAGGATATAATTGTCATTAAATTAATATTTCATTAAGTGTGTGCCATGAGCTAACTATGTGTGTGAAAATAGAATTTCTCAAGGAAGTGATGTATGAAAATAGAAACTTTTGTTAATTAACCGCCATTCTCAAGGTAAATTACATATTTACCCAAAAAAGTTTATGCTTTTATCAAATAATCTCTCCTTCTCAAACACCCTCGTAATCTTTAAAAAAACATATGTCGTGATTTATTCCCTAGAACTGTGCTATGTAGTTGAGTTGCTGTTTCAACCAGGCGAGGCGGTTAATAAGAATCCAACCCTAAAATCGTGTTGATTCTTCTCCGTCTTGTAGCTTTCTCTTGTTAGGTTAGGTTCATTGTTATTCCAAGGTTAGGTTTGAAGGTCTGAGTTGTTGTTGGAAGATATTCCAATAAATGGCAAATTGGGCAAAACTTGTACCAAATGTTTTAATTCAGATTGTAAATCGAGTAGATTCCTTTGAAGATTTTGTTGCTTTTGGTGGTGCATGCACTGCATGGTGATCTGTTTCCATCAAGCAAAATTTCCACACATCCTCCCCTCAACATCCTTAGCTCATGCTCTCTGGCAAAAAAAAAATATACGGTGATGATGACGATAACTAACAACATTAATATGCATGAATTTTTCAATCTATCAAAAGGCATGTTTCACAAAGTCCCTCTGACGGAAGCTAAAGGTAAACGTTGTTTGGAAACATTGGGATGGTTTGTAACCGTAACAAAAGACGGTGAGATGGGATTGTTGCATCCATTCTCACAGCGTCAAATTGGGCTTCCCCATCAAACTACCTTCAAATATTTTCATCATTATCCAATAGATCCTATGAATTTTGTATACAAGGCAGTCTTATCTGCATCTCCTTCTCTTACTTCAAACTACGTAGTCATGGTTATTCACAGAGGTGCGAAGCACCTCAATTTTGGAGACCGACGAAGAGAATTCTTGAACTGTAATAGAAACACGCGATGCCCTATACGATGATGTTATTTATTACAAGGGCCAATTTTATGCATTAAATAATCAGGCGGAGAATTATTGGTGGTTGCTCGACTTGTAATACATCCAGGTAGCAACCCAATCCCAACTTATGAAACCATTTCCTTTAAAGTGTACGAGGTTGAATTGAGCAAGAAGGAGAGATGGCAAGAGATTAAGAACTTGGAGGGAAAAGCATTGTTCTTGGGTCATAGTGCTTCCATCTCTGTTGATGCCTCTAGGTTTTTTTCCAGCAATCAAGCCTAATTGTATATATTATACTGACAATTATATGGAAATGTGTTAAGTTTTTGTTATTGGCAATTCAGTTTGACAAAACTCTTTTCATTTGTAATTTTATGCGATCTTTTCTTTCAGTGAGGCTATGGGTTTTTAGATGGAATCTAACCCGAATTGTGTCTTGTAAAGGAGTTTATGATCTTAGTTCTTTCATGTTTGCCACTTCACTGAATATGTCGAGGATCGAGCTGAGCTATGGCAGGGTCAAGGGACAGCGCCCCCGAAGTAAAAAGCAAAAATGTAGTCAAAGTTATTGACCGCTCAAGCAGTCATTTGTGCGCTCGAGCGAAGAAACAGATCATTCCAGTATTTTTGCAGAGCACTTGAACTTCTGGGAAGAAAGTTCTACCACTCGAGCGGTTAGCCGACTGTAGACACCCTATTTTTTACCATCCTCAAGACTTGGAGCATCATTGTTTGTGCACAAGATGATTGTCCTTGTTTGTATTCGTTTTGAGCAGCCTGAAGTCCTCAACGAAACGCCTTATCTTTGAGCCTCTAAACCTTATTTGTTTTGTGCATGTTTTTGGACCAAGAGCTTGTTGCCTCTAGTCTGAAAAAGTGGGTGACTTGTCGACCAGCCCCCTAGGCTGTCGGCCAGGGCTTGTTTTTGTCAGCTACCAGTGGTGGCTGACGGCCATTGGTCTCTTTTTCCAGATATTTGTTGATAGTTGTGCCAGCTGTTGCTCACTGAGCTGCATATTCATACACGTGTATGGTGAGATGTTCACAAGCTCAAGACTTGTTTTTCTATATATAGGGGGTGTCCTTCTCCATTTTTAAAGGTTAGCATTTTTAGAACAAAAATGTCTTTCTCTCTCTCTCTAGAATCCTCTCTCTTTCTCTTGTTATTTTGCACACATTTGCTTAGTTTCTCCTAGCTTTTGCATATTAACCCTTAACCAAATACTCTCACCTTTGGGCTGAGATTACTTGGAGCCTTGTTTGAGCTCTAGAAGGAGGTTTGACCTTGGTTTGTTGCCTATTTTGTGCCTTAACTTCAAGAAGTATAACACTTGTTATTAAAGCTTGTTTTCAATACTTGTTTTGTCATCTTTTCAAAAAAATATTGGGCTAATTTTGAAATGTCAAAAACTTTGTTTTTGTGACTTAAAAGTGTTGGTTTGAAGTCTCTTTGAGTTAGGGGGTGGTCCACCCTTCTTGCTCCTTTGTTTGTTAAGCTCTTGTACCATTTTTTCATTACTTTCAAACCAACGTTTTTGGGCCTTTTAACCATTGAATTTCAGAGGTTTTTCAGTGGTAAAAATCTTATTTTGAAGTCCAAAATTGGAGGGTTTAGCCTCTCATCCTTGTGTCTTGTTTGCATGCCTAGTTAACTTCATATGTTAGCATGTTTTTCTAGCTTAATTTAGCTTAAGTCCAACATGTTTTTGCCTCTAAAATAACCTGTTTTGGCTCTGTTTTGGGTTGGTTAGTTCAATTGAGGCTTTTATTGCATAGTTGTAGTGTTAATTCTTTCACTAGCTTGATGTTTTAATGCTTTAATCATCATTGCTTTGAGTTAATAGCATGTTTTAGTATTGTTTTGCACTTAATTTCAACACTTTAATCTCTACAACCTCCCTCAATCTTCACTCTTTTGTTTGCTTTGAAAGTGGTTTTAAACCCCTTGTTTGCCTAAGTGCGAAATGGGGGTGTTGCACCTAATGGTTTAATCCCTTAGGAGGGTTCATCACCAACAGTGTAATGTCTCTTTCATGCCCAAAGCAACTTGTTGTTTGAGCCATCTTTCCATTAGAGGACACTCACTTTTGGACTTAATCAATTAAAGAATTAATCGGTAATATAAAATAAGTAAACAAAATAAACAAGTAAAAGAAGCAAGATAAGCATCTTTCGTGTTGCATTGCATATGTTCGAATTGGACGTTAATTTGAACATAAGGAAAATGGGACATTTCATACTCAAAAGTGATGAAATGCGCCACTTTCCTTGGTCACCATCACCCTTGATCATGCAAGATAGGGTGGTGGTCTTTTTGGTCTTGCTTTGCATTAATTAAACTTGTACAAACTTGGTTCTTTGGCCATCATGCATGGAAATTGCTTGATTGGTGGTTTGAGAGCCAAGAGTTTCACTCATTTGAGCTTATTTAATGATAAGGGGTGTAAACAGTATACATAAACCTGTAAAAATACACTGCTTTGCCTCTGTTTGCTCTCTGTTGCAGCAAGAGGAAGTTCAGGGTAGCAATGGCCGACCGGCCATCAATAGTGGCCGACGGCCACCAAAAGTAGCCGACCGATGACCAATGGTAGCCGACGGCCACCATTGGTAGCCGACTGGCCATCAATGAAATTTGCACAGTATGTTGGTAAGGTGGAGCAAAGGCCTTCTGGGAGTTAACAGCACTGTTGGTGTTCAAATGTGCAAACAGAGGCATTCAGTGGCAAGGCGGTGGCTTTTTCGAGTGGAAAAACCAAGCATGCATGCATCTTTCACTTCCCAAGGCCTTTTAGTTGCTTTGATTAGTTAATTAGTGGTAGTTAATTTATGCAAACATTGTAATTATTAAGTAGATTAGTTAGTTAATTTATGTTGTAATTAATTAGCTTAGTTGTTTTGTACTTAATTAGCTTAGTATTTAGCTAATTAATTCGATTTGTAATATTTAATTAGCTTAAAATAGTTAGTTAAATTTTGTGTTGTAATAATTAGTTAGCGTAATTAGCATAGCTAATTAGCTCTTATTCATTCGAACCCTCCTTCGCGAGGGCGTAATGTTGTAATAAGTGTGCGTGCGTGTGTGTATGTTTTCCAACCTCACTTCTTTCTCCCTTTTATTTAATCACTTTTGATGGTTAGATTAGGGACATTTTCGATTAGCATACCTTATGCTTGCATGTTTGCATCCATTCATTTGTCTTACATACACCGAGGCTCGGCACATCATTCAAACTGCATTGCACTTTCAATTCTTATTTGAATATGTGTTTAATCGCATGTTGTTCAAATCGATTCATATGCCATATTAGCCGAGCCTATTAATTGTATTTTTGCATGTGTTGCATTAGGCATCTTGTATAGTTAGGATCATGCATCTTTCTAACTAGTTTTTATTTTGGCATGGAATACTCAGTGAGTTTTTGGGCTTTAGCATACTTGCATGAGTGTGATTGCCATGTTACCATGATAAGCATACTTGCCATGAGGTTATGTGCTTAAATGCTTAACTGCTTGAATGCCTGTGGATGAAGGCTTGTTGTTTGAATTGGAACAATTCAATGATTGCGCTTGTTGAGTGGCAAATCATGTTTTAAGCCCACTATGTTTGGTGGCAAATCCGCAATCTTAAAGCCCTCTTGAGGGTGGCAAATTCAAACAATTTTCGCAAAAACAAACATGAATTGAATTGTTCCAAATTGAGCAAACTAGTCTATACTTGCTTGTGCATGTCACATAGTAAAGCTAGTTCAATAATCAGAACAAGAGCACATAATATACTTAAAAATCATATCATGATTAGTAGAGGCCGATCTTTGATCGGGTGAGCGGGGGTGCTCATTTCATGACCTTCTCCTCTCGTACCTAAGTTCCTGAGCCAAGGCAACTTTGGTGATGACGGACACGTGGCCTTTGGCATGAGTCAGGGTTTCATAATTTTTCTCAAAAATAAAATATTTAGGTGGCAACTCTGTATCTGGCAAAGTACTCCAATTTTGGCATTATTTGATTTAAAATCGATTTTTCAAAAAAGTTTGTCGGATTTGGACTCTTTGATGTTTATTAGTTTCACATTGCACTTGTGAGACTTGATTCAGAACTGCGAGAGTCCGAACTGTGAGGCTTTCTTTTCGAACCTTTTCAAAAGGCGGGGTACGGAAAAAGGCGAGCCCACAGTTTCTGGTGACTCTGCTAGGGATTTAGAGAACTTGCCTCGAACTCATGATATGTTGTTTTATTTACACTTATGTATTTCTTTGCATTGAATTTGCATTGGTGCGCCTAAGTCACAGTGTTTTCCATCTGCTATTCCTGAGCAGTTTGCCGGAGGCTTGCTTGGAAAAGCTTGCCAAAAGGCTAACCGGTTGCGAGCTTTGCCATGATGAGAACACAACCCTTGGATCTGGACTACCGCTGTATCGTTTGATCCTTTTTTCACTTCTCAGTATTAGGTGTGAGAGGTATATTAGGTAGTCTTACTGAGGTACCATTTTTGACCAATCGACCTAGTTGCATATTGGAAGCCATAGAGACTGTTCCAAACTAGGACATGTTGCTCACCCGAATGCGGGAATTGTTTGAAACTGCTTGTTTGCGTAGTGAACCCCTAGCTCCTGATAAAATTAAGACCGGGTAACCCTACCCCATCATAAGGGTGTTTTTGGCTCTCACTTGCTTGATACGTGCTTTTAGAGTGAACCTCTGCAGGAATGTATGTATCAGTTACAAGTCTGGGTATCAATTTTAGGGCAGAAATTAGTGTTTGAGTACAGTTGTCCAGCTTATGATTGCAACTGCGTGTTGTTTCTGTCTGAGCCAAGGTGCTGTGCGGTTTCTGATTTTTGTTTCTTTTTGCTTTATTTTCTTTTTGCAAGGTAGTCTTTCACCATTGCTTCAGACGATTCTGTTACCCCCTAAGCACTCTGGACCCGAGTTAGAAGGATTTGTAGATCTGGGGATCTAGTCAGGAGACAGCCAGTGTTTGTTTCACTCCCGCCAGTTACTAGACGGAGGAGGATTCGACAGAACTCGCCAATTCAGCAGTCACCGTTTACCTCGCCTGTGCCCAGTCAGGCCCAATCATCTACTTCCACTCCAAACAGAGAGTACTCGCTAGTTTCGGTAGTTCAAAGTCCTCCAGCCAACATGAAAGATATGCTTCGATAACTCCAACAAATTATTGAGGCTATGCAGCTAGATGTTGCCCGCCAAGCAAAAGTCACCGCCTGCCAAGCGGAAATTACAACCCAGTAGGCTGAGTTAATCGCTAGGCTGCAGCAACAACAGTTGCAATAGGCAGCGGCCTCTGCATCCCACCCACCTCCTGTAAACCTTCCAGTACCCGGAGCTACTACTCCCACAACTAATGTCTATTAAAATGCAAACATCCCAGTGGATTCGATTCCATCCCAGACCTCTAAAGCACCGGCATACCAAACAGAGGCCCTCTTTGAGTTTGAGGTCAACCCTACTACTCTGAAAGTCAACAAGCTAGAAAAGCTCTTCAAACAAGCGTAGGGTATGAATACAATCCCGGATATAGAGGATGGTTATACTAATGCAGCAGTGACCTTGCCGGACAGATTCAAGATGCTGCATATAGGCCGGTTTGATGGTTTAGGGGATCCTATGGTCCACTTATGGCTCTTCTTAGATATATTGCGGCCTATGGGCCTATCTAGACTTCAGAAGGTCTCACTCTTTGGCTGGACCCTGTCAGGTATAGTGGCCATTTGGTACGCCAAGTTGGAAGACTCTGTGAAACGGAGCTAAGATGAGATGGCTGACGCCTTTGTAGCACAATACTCCTACAATACCCAAATCGAGGCCACAACTCGTGATCTCGAAGCAACTCGTCAGGAACTAAAGGAGGGCTTCTCAGATTTTGTAACAAGGTGGAGGGCAAAGGCATCAATAATGACGACACGGGCATCTGAAAATGATCAAATCAGAATGATAGTCCGGAACCTGTAGGAGAAATTACTGCAGAAAATGGCTGTCTTGCCCTTATTCACATTCGCTAATCTCCATGAGATAGGAGTTCACATTGAGGATGCGATGAGACGGGGTTTGATAAATGACGAGAATGAGCAGCCCAAGAGGCCTTTTACACGTAGTTTCAATGCTACTACGAGTGGTAGTGCAATTGCAAGGCCTTTCGATATGGGTATGGTCACCACCACACCTAAAACTGCCAACGCCTTTCCCAATACATCCAATACAACCTTACAAACCTCAAGCCACCAACCCCGAGGCCAAAGGATTTTCATCCCACTAAACATGTCCTTATCCAAAGCCTTAGTGGTCTTGATCAAAAAAGGGCACCTTCAGCCACTAGAGCCTCGCCCCCTACCCGATCCTCTTCCCCCGAAACACAACCCGGCCAAATACTGTGCTTTTCACCAATAGCATGGTCACGACACTGATCTATGTTTCAGATTGCGTCCTGAGATTCAAGATCTCATTGACAATAAGGTGATAGCGCCCCCTCGAAAGCCTAACACTAAAAATCCCCTCCCACCACATAACCAGATCCCTCTACCCCAACATGTGAACCTTATACAAACACTGGCCGTCTCTTACGATCCCAGTATATATATCACCCATTTCCTATCTACCCAAGCCGGCGTTGTTCATCCCAGAAAGTACAGATTTGTGCATGATGAACGCGTCCACATTCCAACCCCAAACCCGTGGTGGTGACGATGGTAGAGGAAGGCATGTTAGTCTTGAAGAATCATGGGAATGTCAGTTCAGTACCTGAGGGCTTCGTGGACTTATCTAAGGAGGAATACAACCCGTACCGTTACATTTTTCCAACCAATTAGGCCAGACCAGACGTAGAGTTGCCAATAGAAATGGAGGTCAGTGTAGTCCGGGAGGATAGCCCGAGCCAAGGTCTGGATAATCTAGCAAAATTGGAAGAAGACTTGGACAATCTGCAGTTCTACGATGAACAACATCCGGGGAATGTATAGATTGACTGGTTCGATCTGAACGGATCGACAGACAATTCGAGGTGGCTCAGTGATGAACCAGATATAGATGAAGAAACTTGAACCGAAGCTAGAAAAGTAGGAAGCAGGAACCGCTGCAAAGGCTAGAATAGCCGATAGAAAGGGTAAGTTGCCGGAAGATGCCAGTTTGAAACAAGTGGCTTAGGAATTGAGCATTGTTAGTACTGCTGATACAGAGCAAGAAGCCGCACTGAAGCGGTTTGAACAGGAAAAGATGAGAATAGTCAGAAAGCTGGAAAAGCCAAACACCCTGCGGGGGATGACTGTGATATAAGAGTAATTACAACGGAAATCGGACAACTGCCTGTCGGTTGCCGGAGGAGTATAGTAGGAGGATGATGATCTGCATCTTGCCCACACTAACGAGGATTGGGGCCAAGACCTGCCAGACGACACTTGGTATTTGGAGGAGATGGATCATATGACTAGAAGCGGGCGGTATTTCAAGCCCCGCACTTAGACCAACCCAAAGCATCCGGCAAAGATAAAGAAGCTGAAAAACAGAGGGAAAAACTGTTAGAGGAAGAGGCTGTGCTGAAACAGTTAAAGAAGATTCAAGTAGACATATCTATCTGGTGGTTGTTTATGCCTTCGCACATGCACCGGCAAGCTGTCCTGTCAGCAATGGATAAGACCAAGCTATCTATTACACAACTCCAGAACAATTAGTGGGACTTGTCTTCCCGGGAGGTGCTTTGCCGACTTTGACCTTCTCGGATAAGGAATTGCCGCTCGAGGGCTCTATGCATAACAAACCCTTATACATCTCCGTTGAATGTAGAGAGAAGTGGGTGCCAGTTGTATTGGTTTACCCTGGGTCTGCAATCAATGTTTGTCCGTCGCGCATAGCCTATGCTATTGGCTTGAAGCTAGCGACTTTGTACCTATAGCCCAGGTGATCCGAGCGTACGACAACACGAGCAGAGAAGTGATGGGAACAATGTAAGTCAGAGTACAAGTTGGGTCGGCCCAACAGGATATTAAGTTTCACATCCTAGATGTTCCAGCTACTTTCAACTTGTTACTTGGGCGACTCTGGCTGCACCAAGTAAAAGCTGTCTCTTCCACCTTGCATCAAATACTGAAGTACCTTTTTAGAAATGGGGTATCCATTGTTTTCGGGAATTCATCTATACATCCTCCGCCTAAGGTCACTACACTAGTACTGGAGATTGTACACGCCGATAAGGATGTTTTCCTGTCTGGGTTTACCTTGGCTGAGGCTCGGGTAGTGCAGAGTATATTGGCTGTTGATAAGGGCTTATATGTCAGTGCTCAATCGGTCTACCTCATAAACAAACTACAACATATAACCGGGATGGGATTAAGAAAGGAGCGGCCGGAAGGGCGTTACTGCACTAGCCGAAGTGCCACATAACCCACATGCCTTTATTCTCGGCTACACGCTTACCAAAGAGGACTAGGTAAGAAAAGGGAAGGAAATAGCAAGAAGAGCCAAGCAAAGCAAAGTGGGAAGCACTATGAGCTTGTGCATAGGCCAATTCAGGGAACTTTGAACGGCCCCTTTATCTGGGAGGGGGAAGACTTCCCATTTTGTGGCTTTCTTGAACCATGGTTGAACTCGAGAAATGGCGTCTACCTGGCTTCGAGATTTTCTTCGACTTACAGCTACAAGAGGGTGAAGCCACAGAGGAACAGACTGAATTAACTACTGAGGCTGAACAGAGTATAGAGGGTGAGTCCAACAGCAGTGAACTTGAGATAGGAGCAGTACTGGCATGTCTCCTTTCGGATCCTCCAATTGATCTAGAGAGCTTGGGGGATGACCTAACCGTTTCCATGATCGGAAACCAATCAGGTATCGACCCTTCCGGTGGTATTTGGATGCATCTAACTCACCCTCTCTTATTTGGCAGCTAGAGGAGGGTTTTTTGTCCAGTAGTTCTGAGTCAGGTAGTGAACCAGAATCTGATTCCACAGAGTCTATGGAGTTGGAATCAAATTCCAATTCTTCTAAGTTGGAGTCCGGTATTCCTAGGGTTGATAACCCGGATGTCGTAGTTTTATCCAGGTCGTCTTTTTTCTTTTCTTTTGAGTCGGTTGCAACCGAGGAATTGGATGAGCTGGATCTTTTGAATGTGAATACCACTGCAATTTCTGAGTACTTCTCTGTGCCACTTGTATATTGCATTAATCATGACTTTCAAAATTTTGATAAAAATAATGAGGAAGGAATTCCTGTGGTTTTAAAACATTTGGTTGATCGAGAAGAGAAGAGGTTTGTAAAACCCCTCGTTGATGAAATCATTCCAATTAATGTGGGTACTGAAGAAAGATCCGCGTTTGGTCTAGATCGGGTCCACGTTGTCTTCGGAAGAACGTGAGCGCTTAGTTGCTTTATTAAAAGATTTCAAAGATGTTTTCGCGTGGTCCTATGAAGACATGCCTGGAATCGATCCTGAGATTGTACAGCATTGGATCCCTCTTGACCCCGAGGCCCGACCCGTCAAACAGAAGCTGTGGAGAATACGCCTGGATTGGGCTTTGAAGATTAAGGAGGAGGTCACCAAGCAGATAGGCGCAGGGTTTTTGCTAGTATCTGAATATCCAACTTGGTTGGCCAACATTGTTTCGGTGCCGAAAAAAGATGGCAGAATTTGAGTATATGTGGACTTTAGAGATCTGAACAGAGCCAGTCCGAAGGACGACTTTTCTCTGCCGTACATCGATGAATTGGTGGACTTCACCGCAGGCTATGCATTACTCTCCTTTATGGATGGATTTTCGGGGTATAACCAGATCTTGATGGCACCCAAGAACAGAGAGAAGACTGCTTTCACCATACCGTGGAGAACCTATTGCTACAGGGTGATGCCGTTTAGGTTAAAGAATGCTGGGGCCACCTATCAACAGGGCTGTAACCACAATTCTACATGATATGATCTAGAAAGAGGTCGAGGATGTATGCGGATGACATGATTGTCAAATCTAAGGAAATAGAGGGCCACTACACCGCCTTAAAGAAATTCTTTCAACGGATTAGAGAATATCAGTTGAGGCTAAATCCACAGAAGTGCACTTTTGGCGTAATCGTAGGGAAAATGCTAGATTTTTTAATCACACAGAGAGGCATCGAGGTTGATCCTTCCAAAATCAAGGCATACTAGAAATGCCACCACCAAGGATTGAAAACGAGGTGCGAGGCTTTCTGGGTAAAGTGCAATTCATAAGACTATTTATTTCAAAATTAACCTTGATTTGTGAACCACTATTTGGTCTCCTGAAGAAAGGAAAGAAATTCCATTGGGATGATCGATGTCAGTTTGCTTTTGAGCAGATCAAGCAATACCTTTAGAATCCACCTGTATTGTCACCCACCAGAGCTTGAGAAATCGTTGATTCTGTATCTGTCAGTAACGGACACAACTATGGGCTATATGCTTGCACAGGAATCTGAGGATAGAGTGGAGAAAGCCATCTATTACCTGAGCAAGAAGATGCTGGAATATGAGACCCGCTACACGTAGTTGGAAAAGGCTTGTTAGCCTTGGTATGGGCCACCAGAAAGTTAAGTCACTACCTGTTAGCTCACTCCATAATTCTGGTTTCGAGATTGGATCCCATCAAATATCTCTTCGAGAAACCAATGCTTATGGGTAGGCTAGCCCGTTGGTTACTTCTTCTTTCCGAATTTGATTTGAAGTATGTCACTCGCAAGTTTGTTAAGGGGAGGACTGTAGCAAAGTTCTTGGCCGATCACCCAGTGGAAGGGGGCGAAGCGGTAGACTACCTATTCCCAGATGAGGCTATTCTGCGAGTTAAGAAAGAGATTTGGACAATGTACTTTGACGGAGCGTCTAACCAGTACGGTTATGGGATAGGGGTGTTGCTGATAGCACCCGACAATTCCCATATATCTTTAGCCTTCAAACTCCGGTTCAAAGTATCTAATAGCGAGGCAGAATACAAAGCGTATATCACTGGTTTGGAAGCCACCCTAGAACTAGGGGCAAAAAGGTTGGACATCATTGGAGACTCGAACCTGGTTGTGTCTCAAGCAAACGGTGACTGGAAAGTCAAAGAAGAAAATATGAAGATCTACCAACAAACCTTAGACGTTTTGATTCTTGGGTTTGAGAAGCTAACCTTCACACATCTACTAAGAGAGAACAACAAGTTTGTTGATGCTTTATCAACTCTATCTTCCATGATAGACATCCCATTTGAAGTCCGGATGCATCCAATCATCATTGAACAGAGATATGCGCCGGCATACGAGCTTATCGCTGTAATAGATGAAGTACATAATCAAAACCCTTGGTATTATGATATCTAGAACTTCTTGGAAAAGGAAGCTTATCCACTAGGGGCAAATGCCAAAAATAAAAGGGCAATATGGCGAATGGTTGCTCAGTTTATCATCTGCGGGGTTAAGTTGTACAAACATGTTCATCTGGGAATGTACAAGCTGTGTGTTGATGCAAAAGAGTCAAAACGCCTAATGGAGGCCATCCATGGGGAAGAGTGTGGAGCACACATGAGTAGAGTAATGCTAACCCGAAAGATTCTCATGCAGGGCTACTACTGGTCAACCATGGAGGAGGATTGTATTGGTTTTATTCGGCGATGCCATAAATGCCAGATTCATGCAAATTGTATGAATATCCCACCGTCGAAGCTGTACAATATGACTTCACCATGGCTTTTTTCAGTCTAGGGAATTGATGTTATTGGGGCAGTTATGCCGAAATGCTCGAATGGGCATGAGTATATCTTGGTGGCAATAGACTATCTTACAAAGTGGGTCGAAGCCCAATCCTATGCAGTGCTGAAAGCGTCGCATGCAGTGCTGTGATCGAGAATTACATTATTTGCCATTATTGAGTCCCGAATGAGATCATTTCAGACAATGGCTCCTATTTCAAGAGAGAAGTCATCGACTTGTTGGAGAAATACAATGTGACTTTTCATAAATCATCCACATATCGGCTGCAAACCAACGGAGCTGTTAAGGCCGCCAACAAGAACATCAAGCACATTTTGCAAAAAATGGTTGAGACTTACAGGGACTAGCCAGACAAATTTCCATTCGCTCTCTGGGGCTACAAGACCTCAATTCGGACATCTACTGGGGCAACTTTGTATTCTCTGGTTTATGGGATGGAAGTTGTTTTGCTGCCAATCGAAATAGAGGTTCCGTCAGCTGCTGGTTATGGCTGAGTGCCAGATAGTAGAAGCTGATTAGGCAGCAGAGTAAGTTCGAAGAACTAATGTTGTTTGACGATAGGAGACTGAAGGCACTGTACCATGTTCAAGGATATCAACGTAGGATTGCCAGGGATTTTAACAAGAAAGTTAAGTCTCGGAATCTTAAGGAATGGGATTTGAAGCTGAAGGACAACCGAGCTCCCATCCATGACCCTAGGGGCAAGTTCAAACCCAATTGGACTGGTCCTTACATCATTAATTCTATTTGGTTGGGTGGAGCCGTTATTCTTATGGACCTAGATGGCCTAGAATTTTCCCAACCAATCAACATGGACAAGTTGAAGAAATACTATCCTTGAGTGGCTCGCTAGGCCAAAAACTTGGAAGGACGACCTAGGCAAAAGTTAGAGCACAAAAATTTGAAAAAAGAAAAACTGAGCTCTCAAGGTTGAAAACCCAGAAAGGGCGGCCTTGGCAAAAGTTAGAGCGCAAAAAGAAAGTGTCAATACCCGAGTGAACCCAAACTGAACTACATAAGGCCTGATTCCCATCTTCAAGATACGTAAGCAACTTTATTCTGAAGTCCGGCCGTAAACATCTCCAAATCAACTGTGTCCATGTGTTCGATCAAGGTATCTTTGTCCACTCATTATCTGAAAGATCGGTTGTGATCCTTATCCTGAGAGAAGAGCTGATTACAATGTTGAGCAGTGTTATTCAGTCTAGGGGCAATTTTCATTTCTGGATTCGGGGTTGTACATCTCGAGGATAGATTCCAAGTGTGTCAAGTTGTGATTCTTATCGAAAATGATTTTGAAAAGTTTTAGTAAAAGTTGATTTTGTTCAAATTAATCTTTTTACAACTTGGACCATTTTTAGACCAAAAGGAAAATTTTCAACGCCCACAACTTTAAATTCATTGATTTCAATACAAAGTTCTCCTATCTCTCGATGCAAGTCAAAGTTGTTTTTTATTACATTCAAAAAGAAAACTTGAAAGTACAGATCAAAGCAATAAACTTGGGGCATAGATGAGTCAGGTGTTTCCTATATCTCCTCCTAGAGCTTGTGGAAGCTTTAGATGCTAAAGTAGGCCCAGTTTGCGCCTTTTCTTTCGAGCCAAGCTATGCATTTTCCAGATAAGGTGCAGTTGAAACTAAAGGCAAGAGTCAAAAGTTCTCTCGTCCTCTAAGCAGTGGGATATCGAGCTAATTGTGAACCTCAGATTGGAAATGAAGCCGGGTACTCTACCCCCTCTTCTAGGCAAGTCTGGTCGTGTTTAAACTGATGCCTGAACCTTAATGGGAAGTAAAATATACAGTGTGTCAAGCCAATCAGTTGAATGCTAGGCTATCGAGATATACTGTAGCTCATCTCGGATAGATCAAACCAGGGGCAGTGCCAAACAATGTCAGCAGCAGACCTGTTGCACATCCAATGGCACCATCACCCTTTATTTGGGAAATCAACTAGCCGTTGGCGAAAGAAATAGCCTCGTGCTGAATATGCAGGGCAAGAGTCCACTACCTTCAACCTTTCCATGAGTCATATCTGGGAAGGGATGAAATATAAGAGAGATTAAAGAATAGAGAGGTGCATGTGGAGAGAAAAAGTGAGAAAGGGTTTTGAGAGAAAAACAGAGCCTAAGTGCCAAGTGATGTGAGAAGCACATATGAGACAGGGTAGGAAACATTACCTGAAGAAATAGTGGACTTTCTGCGAATTTGGTCGTCTCCCGCCAATAGAAGGCATCCAAGCCCATCAAAGTCTCGGCCAATGCTAAGCCAATGTAACTCTTGCCCTCTTTCAAGCCTTGAGCTACTTCAATCAAGCGAATGCTAGACCCTTCAAAACTTGGGGCAAGAAGAAAATGAGCCAACATACACAAACAAAGGGCATGCTATCGAAAACTCTGCCAAAGACGGTCGTCGCGGTCACCGGCGTCAGAAAATCGACGAATGAGACTGGGAATATCCAGCTCTCCGTTGTGAACCAAGGATCGAGCCTCGTGTGAGGTGAGTCCACATATCCATCTTAGAGCTTGGATGTGGCTAAAACGGGACTGAGGTAAGATTTCCTCGTCACGCCGGGATTCCATCAAAACATGGAATTCTTCAATTGTAGGGTATATCTCTTGCCCCCTAAAGCTGAAAACATGTGTGATCGGGTTCCAACACCTAGCCGCAGCGTGGAGGAATGGAAAATACAGTGGAGAATGACTTAGCGGGAATAGTGCATTTATCCCGAAACCCTGAAAATTCACCTTTTCTGAGCCATCCAAAGTTGTAATCCAATTTGAGAGTTTTTCAGCAAAGAATGGCTCCATTAGTGGTAAAAACAGAGCTGGAATGAAGAAACTATGAAGTCCCAGCTTTTGTAGAAGATAAGGCACTGAGTGGAAGACAAGTGACAACAATCTGGAGGTCCCACACATTGATGGCCAACTGGCCAGTGATGATGGCCGACAAGCCACTTTTGTAGCCGACCGGCCACCACTGGTGGCCGACAGTCTCTATGTGTGGCCAATGGCCTCTTGGTCTATCTTGTTGTCCACCTATATGTTGAGAGTGCTAAGAACCTGTGCTTTGTTCTGATTTTTGCGCATTCCAAGGTCTTGTTTTCAATCCTTTTGGACTTCAATATGTTCATTTGAGTTGTATTTGTCATGTTGTGCTTATCAAGTTGTATTTGTGTTGTTTGTCACGTTGTTGTGTTGCTTATCAAGTTGTATTTGTTTTGTTTTTAATTGTAGAGTTGTTGTGTTGTTTATCAAGTTATTATTGTTAGTTGTTTGTCGATTTGTCTTGCTTTGTTTGTTAAGTGTTGGTCGGTTCATTACCTGATTAAGAAAGTGCCAATACAATGTGCAATTTTCAATCAAGATCAATCTTGTTTTTATGCTATGCAATATTATGTGGTGTTAAGAATGCAAAATACAACACTTTTCCATCAAAAAGCTATTTTCATTTCGATCATGGTTACTTTTTACAAAAGAGTACAAGTTTTAAAGCAAAATAAAACCTGTCTAAAGCTGTACAAAGTGCTAACAATACTAGCAAAAAGAAACTAAATAAAAACACAAAAAATCAACGCCAGCTATCTCAAGCTCGAGAGGTCCTCTTCGTCCTCTTCCTGGGTAGAGTCTCAGAGTTGTCTCCGTCAGCGCCGCTGTCTGTACCTCCCTCTGAACCACAGTCTGAACCAGAGTCATCAACGCTCTTTGCCTCAGAGCCTGAGTCAGCATCATCTCCACTAACAAAACTCGAACCAGCGTCATTGTCTCCACTCTCGGATGACTCGGCGTGCTGACCCACAGCCTCCTCGGTCTGGCTAGTCTCAACGTCAGTCATCGCTCAGAGTGGGCTATGAAAGGCTTCCTCCGGTCTCAACCACGATGTCCCCCTCGGCCGCGTGTCGGAGCCTGTCTCTCTCTCTTCTCCTTGCTGTTGCAGGAGGTACTACCGGTGCTACTGGTCCTATCGGTACGGATGGAACCTGAAAATGACAGTTCATATTAGTTATAGCATGAGTATCAGATGCAATGCAAAAGTCAGAGACAGTGTGAATGCAGGGTGTCAGATGTGGTCTACAGATGTAGTATATCAGTGCAAATATAGGAAGTTTTCAGTTGAAATGTCAATGTCCGTATGTCATGGGAAATTTGATGCTTGGAATGAATACCCGAATGCCGTGAAGACTGAGCAATGCCTCTCTCCTCAATATTATCCCCTCAAATGAAGTGACCAGTTCGAGCAATCCCTCGGTGTACCCTGTGGGTGCCTACAAATGTATTAGAAATGATCAATGTCCGGAATGAATGAATATCTGAGAGAGAATGAAAAATGAAAACTGTGGTACGTACTGAAGGTGAGTCAGGAGCTCTGGCATATTTATGACCAGCCGCTAGAGGCTCAATTGGAATCCGGTAAGCTTTTCCAGTGTACTGCCAACATGTCAACTCGGTCGGAAGCTCTGGCCAACCGAAACCCTGTCTAGCGGGGGGCAACCCTCTGGCCCTACCCCTCGATGCTTGAGCCCTACTTTCATCGAAAGGACGTCTACTGCCCTCTCTGTACAAGCACAAGTACCCATCAAATGAGGCATGAGATGTGTCTAGACAAATGTCGCATAGTCCCACTCTCCAAGAAAGTAGTCGGCGTCCACGTCTCGAGTAAAATCAATCACCTCCTGTGGGAAGAGGCTCTCTGTGGCTCGCATAGATGGCAGAGGCAGCATGGGAACTACTTGCTGTGGTAAACCCAACGTCTAATGTATGAAGCGCTTGCCTAAGAACCAGGCTTGGCAGACCAGGCCCTCAAGTACAAGCCGATAACGGGAAGCCCCCGAGCGCTAGCAAACTGGTCCCTGACACCCTCAAGCATCATCGCCCAAGGATGCCGCAAGATCTGCAAATAGAGAATGCACATATTGTTAGTTGCCATTAGATATGCGATATGAAGCAAAGCTGAAGTAAAGTAACAATAACCATGAGTTTTGAGTTACCTCTGCCGCGGTCACGGTGTCAAAGTACTGGAGGAAGAACGGAAAGGTCTCCCTGGTCCTCCTCACGCACTTGTCGTCATACCGATGAGAGTAAGGTACAACATGAGGCATCTCCACCTCTGGCTCTAGGGCAAGGGTGGGAAAATATGCATATACCCACAGCTACAAAAAAGAAAAAGGGTAACAGTGAGTATACAACAGATAAACACAGGCAATATAGAAAGCAAAATATATGTGCAATGTGCAGAGAATGCAAAATACAGAGAAAATGCAAAAAGCAGAACATGTAGTACAGCATATAGAAATTACAAATGCAAAGCAAAGATCAGACTATGTGTGCGCAGTATATAGAAAGTGCAAAACAGAAAACATGGCCAGAAATGCAAAGCAGAAAAGTAAAGCATACCTCTCAGGCTCTCCAGTAGCCACCGACTCTGTTCTCGCTCCTACGGGATGTCGAGCCCATGTATCCGTATAAGGTGGCCAGGCCAGCGTCCCTCTAGTCGTCAAGCTGGACTTGAGACAAGTCCACCAAGGCACTCAAGAGATATAGCCCAACAGTGTTCGCCCGGTCTGCGAACAAAGTGGTACCGAAAAGGAACATCAAGAAGCCTCGGGCGTACTGCTCGATATCCTCTAGGGTCACTGGGCCTGTCCCTCTAAAATGCTCTGAGAACCAAGTATATCGCACCATCCTCGACTGGAAGATATGCAGACGAGCCCCCAACAGGTAGATCTAGACGGCCTCCCACTCGCCCATGTCTGCATCATAAGGGATCGGACGACCCCCTACCTCTGTGCCAGCGAGCATGGCGAAGTCATAGGGAGTCATCATCTCCCACATGGTAGAGAAGTGGAAAAAGTTGGTGGTATCCCACCACCTCTCTACTAGTGCACCAAGTAAGGGCCTACTCGCTATGAGACGCGATAGCCCAATGCAGAGCAAGCCAAAGCCGGCCTCATCAATAATCTGGCGGATGCCGACAAGGGAGCTCCATGTACCACTCTCTCGCGGATGTGGCTCCGTATCCTCTGATAGAGTGTGAGTCCTCCTGTAATCAAAATGAACAGATGAAAGGCAGTGTAAGAAATACAATGCAAGAATGTATTTGAGACGAGCAGATAAAGGTAGTGTAAGAACTACAATGCATGAGCATGATTTATGCAAGAAATGCAAGTTACATTGAAGGAAAATGTAAGAACATAGTGTATACCTTGGTGGCGCCATAAGATAAATGAGACTCCGGCTCTCGTAGCAAGAGATCCTCAGGCATGCCTCGTGCAAACCCTTTGAAATGAAGGATGGTGTCGAGCGGTAGTACATATGTCTCAAGATGATATGTCTCTGGGTCAAAGGGTCGAACCCTAGGTGGTAGTGGTATAGGCTCAGGATCCGCCTCCATCTCCAGGGAAGCTCCGTCATGTGGTATGTCATCCGCCTATCTAGAAAGAAGATGAGAAAGTGGGCGAAAATGGGGAAAATGGGTGGAAAATGTCAAAAGTCAACAAAAGTCAACCCTAAGAAAGAGAAAATGGGAGAACAAGTTAAAGCCCAAGAAAAGGCACCAAACCCAAGAGAAACTCGAGGGAAACAAGCCTCAAGTGGTGAAAATGAAGGAAAAAGTACCAAAATCAAATTTCATTCAGTTCAAAACGAAGGAAATCAAGAGGTTTTAGCGAATCAACTTCGCGTGGGCATTGGAAAACACGTATAAAGCTTGGATCTAGAGAAAAGAAAGGTCTAGCAGTGAGAGAGGGATGAATTTCAGCTAGGGAGGAGTGAGGAATTGAAGTTTGGGAGTGTAAATATAAAGACCCAAGGCAAAAAGACCAAAATGGCCCTGAATTGCCATCAGGTGGCCGACAACCTTCAGGTGTGGCCGACGAGTGGCCGACGACCTCCCTTATGGCCGACAGGTTCCCAGTGCTCCTACATTAGGTCTTGCTGCTGTTTTGTGTCTTCCTGTTTTCAGCGAAGTGCAAGAAAAGTTCACTTTTGAGTTCAAATTGTCGTTGCGGAAGCTCCAAACCGTGTCTTCGGTGCACGATGGTTCATCGCTAACCCACATCAACGAGGTGTATCCTTTTTGAACATATTGCAACTCTTCCGAGAGGTAAATCGGGAGTTGTTGAGTTGGTTTTATCAAGCACGCTTTTGCCACTGCATAGAATATGCATTTCTCTGTTTGCTACATAGAACATACTCTTCTCCATTATTGCATAGAACATGCTTCTACTTTTTCGTGTGTAAAACATGCATAGGACATGCTTCCAATTCATCTCGCATAGAACATGCTGTCACTACATTTGCATAGAACATGCTTTGTATTGTGCATAGAACATGCACTCTTACTATGTTATGTTTGTTGTGTTTTTTTTTTATGCAGGCACGATATTGTATGTACGGTTCATTTAGAGGAGTTCCAGGTGAGATCATTCTTGTCCTTCAATTTACCCCTGTTTTGGTTAAAAACATTTGGATGTGTTCCGATATTTATCACCACTCCCTACTTTGATTAAAAATATTTGGATGTGTTCCGATGTTTATCACCACCCCCTGTTTTGGTTAAAAACATTTGGATGTGTTTCGATGTTTATCACCACTCCCTGCTTTGATTAAAAACATTTAGTTGTGTTTCAATGTTTATCACCACCCCCTATTTTGTTACAAACATTTGGATGCATTCCAATGTTTATCACCGCTCTCTTTGGTTAAGAACAGTCAGGTGCGTCCCGGTGTTCACACCATCCCTTCTCTCCTTCCGCGTGCAATGCGTTACGATCTTGTTTGACACCTCAGGTGCGGCCCGATCGCTTTGTTATTCTTTGCCTTTCCTGCATGATGCGTAGTTAAGTTTGCATAATTTTCTTACATCCTTTCTGCATGAAATGTGGTTTGGCTCATGATTCTCACACGTGGCATGTTTGATTATTTCTTTTCATGTTAGAGGTTGCTATACCTTACTTCGGTTTGTTTAAATGTAGCATTTCTTTGCATAACATTTGCATCTAGATGTTTCATTACAACCTCATTATATGATCATAAGTTATGTTTTTGCATCCTGCATATCATTTGTATCTTGCTCCAAAACTACGCTGGTTTGATTCCTTGCAAAGGGATACGTAGGCAACCTGCAGGCGCAACCGTCTTTGTCTTGCTTGTTTGTTTGTCCAAGTCTTTGGCATTGTAAGAAATGGGTCGTCTCTGGGCTTTGACATTCACTCCCGTCATTTCATGACTTCCGAGTTTTGTCAAAGAGGGGCAATTGTAGACACCCCATTTTTTACTGTCCTCAATACTTGGACGTCATCGTTTGTGCACTCGATGATTGTCCTTGTTTGTGTTCATTTTGAGCACCCGAAGTCTTCAGCGGAACGCCTTGTTTTTTAGCCTCTAAATTTTATCTGTTTTGTGCATGTTTTTAGACCAAGAGCTTGTTGCCTCTAGTCTAGAGGAGTGGGTGACCTGTCAACCAACCTCCTAGGCTATCGGCCAGGGCTTGTTTTTGTCAGCTACCAGTGGTGGCCGACGGCCACTAGTGGTGGCTGGTCGGTTATCAGTGGTGGCCGATGGCCATTGGTCTCATTTTCTAGATATTTGTTGACAGCTGTGCCAGCTGTTGCTCACTGAGCTGCATCTTCATATACGTGTATGGTGAGATGTTCACAAGCTCAAGACTTGTTTTTCTATATATATGGGGTGTCCTTCCCCATTTTTAAAGGATAGCATTTTTAGAACAAAAATATCTCTCTCTCTCTCTCTAGAATCCTCTCTCTTTCTCTTGTTATTTTGCACACATTTGCTTAGTTTCTCTTAGCTTTTGCATATTAACCCTTAACCAAATACTCTTACCTTTGGGCTGAGATTACTTGGAGCCTTGTTTGAGCTCTAGAAGGAGGTTTGAGCTTGGTTTGTTGCCTATTTTGTGCCTTAGCTTCAAGAAGTATAACACTTGTTATTTAAGCTTGTTTTCAATACTTGTTTTGTCATCTTTTCAAACTTTTTTTGGGCTAATTTTGAAATGTCAAAAACTCTATTTTTGTGACTTAAAAGTGTTGGTTTGAGGTCTCTTTGAGTTAGGGGGTGGTCCACCCTTCTTGCTCTTTGTTTGTTAAGCTCTTATACCATCTTTTCATCACTTTCAAACCAACTTTTTGGGCCTTTTAACCACTGAATTTCAGAGTTTTTTCAAGTGGTAAAAACCTTGTTTTGAAGTCCAAAATTAGAGGGGTTAGCCTCCCCTTCTTGTGTCTTGTTTGCATGCCTAGTTAACTTCATATGTTAGCATATTTTTCTAGCTTAATTTAGCTTAAGTCCAGCATGTTTTTGCCTCTAAAATAACCTGTTTTGGCTCTAGTTTTGGGTTGGTTAGTTCAGTTAAGGCTTTTATTGCATAGTTATAGTGTTAATTCTTTCACTAGCTTGATGTTTTAATGCTTTAATCATTATTGCTTTGAGTTAATAGCATGTTTTAGTGTTGTTTTGCACTTAATTTCAGCACTTTAATCTCTACAACCTCCCTCAATTCTTCACTCTTTTGTTTGCTTTGAAAGTGGTTTTAAACCCCTTGTTTGCCTAAGTGTGAAATGTAAGGTGTTGCACCTAATAGTTTAATTCCTTATGGGGTTCATTACCAACAGTGTAATGCCTCTTTCATACCCAAAACAACTCGTTGTTTGAGCCATCTTCCCATTAGAGGACACTCACTTTGGACTTAATCGATTAAAGAATAAATCGATAATGTAAAATGAGTAAACAAAATGAACAAGTAAAAGAAGCAAGATAAGTATCTTTCGTGTTGCATTG
The DNA here is from genome assembly GCA_022316695.1 of Camellia oleifera. Classification (NCBI taxonomy): domain Eukaryota; kingdom Viridiplantae; phylum Streptophyta; class Magnoliopsida; order Ericales; family Theaceae; genus Camellia; species Camellia oleifera. The sequence goes on from CM039318.1 coordinate 33,520,660, forward strand.
CATGTGTTCAAATCGGACGTTAATTTAAACTTAAGAAAAATGGGATATTTCATACTCAAAAGTGATGAAATGCGCCACTTTCTTTGGTCACCATCACCCTTGATCATGCATGATAGGGTGGTGGTCTTTTTGGTCTTGTTTTGCATTAATTAAACTTGTATAAACTTGGTTCTTTGGACATCATGCATGGAAACTGCTTGATTGGTGGTTTGGGAGCCAAGAGTTTCACTCCTTTGAGCTTGTTTGATGACAAGGGGTGTAAACAGTACACACAAACCTGTGAGAATACACTACTTTGCCTCTGTTTGCTCTCTATTGCAACAAGAGGAAGTTCAGGGCAGCAGTGGCCAACGGCCACCAAAAGTAGCTGACCGACCACCAATGCTCGCCGACAGCCATCATTGGTAGCCAACCGGCCATCAATGAAATTTGCACAGTATGTTGGTAAGGTGGAGCAGAGGCATTCTAGGAGTTAGCAGCACTGTTGGTGTTCAAATGTGCAAACAGAGGCGTTCAGTGGCAAGGCGGTGGCTTTTTAGGGTGGAGAAACTGAGCATGCATGCATCCTCACTTCGCAAGGCCTTTTAGTTGCTTTGATTAGTTAATTAGTGGTAGCTAATTCATGCAAACGTTGTAATTATTAAGTAGATTAGTTAGTTAATTTATGTTGTAATTAATTAGCTTAGTTGCTTTGTACTTAATTAGCTTAGTATTTAGCTAATTAATTCGATTTTTAATATTTAATTAGCTTAGAATAGTTAGTTAAATTTTGTGTTGTAATAATTAATTAGCTTAATTAGCGTAGCTAATTAGCTCTTATTCATTCAGACCCTCTTTCGCGAGTGCGTAATGTTGTAATAAGTGTGCGTGCGTGTGTGTATGTTTTCTAACCTCACATCTTTCTCCCATTTATTTAATCACTTTTGATGGTTAGATTAGGGACATTTTCGATTAGCATACCTTATGCTTGCATGTTTGCATCCATTCATTTGTCTTGGATACACCAAGGCTCGGCGCATCATTCAAACTGCATTACACTTTTAATTCTTATTTGAATACATGTTTAATCGCATGTTGTTCAAATCGATTCATATGCCATATTAGTAGCCGAGCCTATTGATTGTATTTTTGCATGTGTTGCATTAGGCATCTTGTATAGTTAGGATCATGCATCTTTTTAATTAGTTTTTGTTTTGGCTTGGAATACTCAGTGAGTTTTTGTGCTTTAGCATACTTCCATGAGTGTGATTGCCATGTTGCCATGATAAGCATGCTTACCATGAGGTTATGTGCTTAAATGCTTAATTGCTTGAATGTCTATGGATGAAGGCGTGTTGTTTGAATTAGAACAATTCAATGATTACGCGTTTTAAGCCCACTTTGTTGAGTGACAAATCATGTTTTAAGCCCATTATGTTTGGTGGCAAATCCATAATCTTAAAGCCCACTTGAGGGTGGCAAATTTAAACTATTTTTGCAAAAATAAACGTGAGTTGAATTGTTCCAAATTGAGCAAACTAGTCTATACTTGCTTGTGCACATCACATAGTAAAACTAGTTCAATAATCAGAACAAGAGCACATAATGTACTTAAAAATTATATCATGATTAGTAGAGGCTGATCTTTGATCGAGCTAGCGGGGGTGCTCATTTCATGACTTTCCCCTCTTGTACCTAAGTTCCTAAGCTGAGGCAACTTTGGTGATGACAGACACGTGGCCTTTAGCATAAGTCAGGGTTTCTTAAATTTTTCCAAAAATAAAATATTTAGGTGGTAACTCTGTATCTGGCAAAGCAGTCCAATTTTGCCATTATTTGATTTAAAATCGATTTTTCAAAAAGGTTTGCCGGATTTGGACTCTTTGGTGTTTATCAGTTTCACATTGCACTTGTGAGACTAGATTTAGAACTACGAGAGTCCGAACTGTGAGGCCTTCTTTTCAAACCTTTCCGAAATACGGGGCGTGGAAAAAGGCGAGCCCACAGCTATATGTTTCGCACCATCTTTAGTCACACCACTCGAGCGGTGAAATGTGCACTCATGCGATCTACGCGATCCTATTTTCTATAAAGTGCATTATTCGCTGTTTTTAGGGTTTGAACGTCCAGATTTTCAGAGAGGAACAAAATACAAAGTGTTTTATATTGAAGTGTGCTTTCTGAGTCTTTCCTTGATGATTTAAGAGTGATCAATGGATCGGTGAACTTCATATTAACATCATCAAAGGTTTATTTGTTTTCATTTATTTACAAAAGAGAGAGTTGTTCTTCAGTGGATTCGATGGAACTTGGGCTTGAAGCTTTGGTAGATTCTGGAGTGGTTCATCGTCATGGATTCGACATCGGCGTTGTGGATTTAACGTTGGGCAAGACAATTCCGAGGTGAAGGAGGTGGTAGAAGAGGCACATAGGGGTTCGGTTCAATTCAGGTGTGGATTCGCTAAGTAATTGAAGGTACACTTATGTAATTCATTTTTGTCTTCGTAATGGATTGTTTTGTGGCTTTTACTCGTGATTTTTTTAAATCACAATTAGAGGCGCTTCAATTGTAATTTTTCCATGTTAAATCATTGTGTCGATACTATTTAAAATTGATACCTAATCACAAATCAACATCTCGGGGATTTTAAGATTTTTCAAAATGTACACATATGAAGTTAACAGCCCAGGAGGTGGCAAGGACATGGGTATTTACAACTTGGAAGATGGAAGCAAGAAACCACTCAACTACAAAGGGGAATACCTTAGTTATACTTGTCCTCCTGTCTTGGTCTTGCCTTCTTTCTAGTGTGCTTGTTTCTTCATTACTCTTGTGGAGGATGATCATGTCCTCTTTTTAAGTTATTTTCTACATTCAATTTTTGCCCCTTTTCGATTAATTTGTGTTTTTTCTATTTTGTTTTTAGGTTTTGCAAGCGCCATGTATTGTGTTGGATAGTCATTTAAAATATTTGTTACTATCATAGTGTCTTTAACTTATTTGCTTGCAATTCAGTTCTATTTTTGTTTCAATACTGTGAAACAAAGAATTGATAGTTAGGACTGTTATTTTCAGTTCTATTTCTAGATTTTTATTTTTATGATTGTTTTAGCTGGTCATGTATGGAAGGATTGATAGGTAGGCAGTGGCTTTTATAGTTCCAACTTCATAATCTAACAACAAATTTGAAACAATATTGTATAAGAGGAACCTCTGGAGGCCTTTCCTAGGAGTCTCCCTAAGGTATCATATTTCTTTGGTATCATGTGCACTTTATAGAGACTGATGGTTGACAATTGCATTTGTTGTTAGATACTTTTCGAAAATCTTGCTTCAACTGCTAATACTTGGGGTTAGTTCCTAAAGAATTGTCTTGTATGTGCTTGGAAATTCTGACCTGATTAAATAAGGGTTTCTTTTTCTTCTGACCTGAAACTTTTAACATTTTAAACAAGTTTACATAACAGCAGTTGTTCTGACTAGATTTTGAAAATTGATAATACGATTTAATTTAGTTCATTATTGATGGAAAAATATAAAGACACATATTTTACCTTTTTTGTCTTCTTCAAAGGCACCATCTATTGTCTAAAGTTAATGACATAATTGTAATTTAATTGAAAATGGCTCAGAAGCGGATATCAGGTTGAACTTGTCTGTACTTGTCTTTGTAAAGTGATTAGAAGATTTATCTTTTACGAATGGCTATTGAAGTTTGTTAGTGTGTCATATGTATTATAGTACTATGTTACTACCAAACACTGTGTTTCGTAGTAATGGTTGTATTTACTGGTTCTATTTTGTGTGCCAATCACTTTGACCACTGAGAACCAAGGGTTAGATTCTACAAAATAGTGTGCTTTGATATTTGAATAATGGTAAACACCATATCTTTGGTTTTCTTCTGTAACATGTTGAACTTCTTTACGTTTGAAACCGAATTTCCCTGATTTTAGTTGATGAGGAAAGTTAAAATATGTCACACATTTCCTTCTGAGGATCATTAAGTCTATATATCTGATGTGAATTCTAAACTAACTTTCTTCGTCCACCCTATTCAGCTTAAAATTTATATTGACAACATATTTTTTGATTTGTTTTTTCAGAACAAATATAGTTTCTCAGAAGTTGATTTTTCAAAATTATGACCCTTTTTTTTTTTTGTTCTAACTGTAATGAAATTCTTATTTCAAATTTTGTTAGTATGGCCAACTTATAAGTTGTTAGGTTTTTGTAATTGGTAATCCCGTATAATAAAAGTCCTTTCAGTTGTAATTTTATTCAATCTTTTATTTTAGTAAGGTTATGAGTTTTTAGATGCGAATCCAACTCAAATTGTGCTTTGCAGAGGAGTTTGTAATCTTAATTCTTTCATGTTTGCCACTTCGCTGACTATGTCGAGGATCGAGCTGCCTAGTTAGCTCATGGGTGTCCAGGAGGCAGCACTCCATAGCGGGTCCGGGGCAGTGCCATGGTGGGGTCAAGGGGTAGCACCCCTAAAGCAAAAAGAAAAAATGTAGTTCAAGTTATTTGACCGCTCGAGCAGGCATTTGTGCGCTCGAGTAGAGAAACAGATCATCTAGTATTTTTGCAAAGTGCCTAAACTTCTGGAAAAAAGTTTTTACCACTTGAGTGGTCAGCCTATATATTTCGCACCGCCTTTAGTCACACCGCTCAAGCGGTGAAAATTACGCTTGAGCGGTCTTCGCAATTCTGTTTTCTATAAAGTACGGGTTTGTTTGTTTTCGTTTATTCAAAAAAAGAAATAGTTGTTCTTCGGTGGATTCCGTGGAACTTGAACTTGAAGCTTTGGTGGATTTTGGAGTGGCTTATCGTCGTGCATTCGACATCGGTGTTGTGGATTCAACGTTGGGTAAGGCAATTCCGAGATGAAGACAGTGGTGGAAGAGACACATAGGGGTCGGTTCAATTCGGGCATGGATTCGCTAGGTAATTGAGGGTATACTTGTATAATTTTTTTTTATCTTCTTAGTGGATTATTTTGTGGGTTTTGCCCATGGTTTTTTATCACAATTGGAAGTGCTCCAATTGTAGTTTTTCCACGTAAAATCGTTGTGTCGATTTGTCTTTGATTGTTTGATTATGATTTTTATTTACTGTTTAAAATTGATATATAATCACAAATCAATATCTTGGGAATTTTAGGATTTTTGCATAAGTGAAACAAGAATTTCGTTTGAGAAAAATCTTTTTTATATTAGTATATTTTTTTTGAAGCTGAGAAAAATCTCATTAGTGTCTTTCTCACGAGAATTTGGAATAAGTAGTGTGGTTGTGGAGCTGAGAAAAATGGAAAAGTTGAGAGCTTATTTCTTTAGGTTCTCTCTTTAGGTAGTGTTTGGTTCACTGGAATGGAATGGTCATTTCATCAAAATATCTATTCCTATGTTTGGTTGACTAAAAAAATATAAAAAAATGCATTGCAATTGGAGTCGTCATTCACCATTGTAAAGGAATGATCATTCCATAGGTGTGAGCTTAAGGAATCATCATTCCATTCCATTTCATTCCTATGAACCAAATGGAGCATTAGGGTTTCCCTATTTGATCCTGCCCTTTCCTCCCAATTTCTCTCGACTTCCGTTGCTAGAGAGGAGCTCAGGAAAACAGTTTCCAATGTTATGAATTGAGACACCAATTTTGTCTTTTGTGTCTCACAAATAGGGTGACTCTATTTACACACCATATTTGGTCTTAAGGCACACCATTATTTAGTTTACACTTTTAATAATTTCAAAAAACATACAGTTTGTTTGGTTCTGATTTTCATAAAATAGTTTTTCAGAAAATTTTATCCTTTTGTTTTCTGTATTTTATATTTTCAATGAATTTTTTTAATGTTTTAAACAATTTTTTTTAAAATTTTTAGACACACCTAATATAAATATACTTAAAAAGTATAATATTTATGAAAAAAATATTTAAAAAATACAAACAAAAAAAAATTCAATACAATTTTCGTATTTTTGTATATTTTTTAATTTTAAAAAATATTTTTCACAAATATTGTACTTTTTAAGTGTATTTATGTTAGGTGTATCTAAAATTTTTTTTAAAAAAATTGCTAAAACATTAAAAAAAATTCATTGAAAACGTTAAAATACGAAAAATAAAAAAATAGAATTTTCTGAAAATTAGAACCAAACAAGCTATATGTTTTTTCAAATTATTAAAGATGTGAACTGAGAAATGGTGTGCCTTGAGACCAGATGTGGTGTGTAAATAGAGGCACCCTCACAAATAGGTTACTTTGAAACTACTACTGATGATAATATTTTAGGCCTTTTAAACACTAGTTGAAGGCCAAAAATTATTCTCTAGCCCATATTCCCGGGTGTACCCTACATCCCATGCCCTGTAATTTGAGAAACTTTAAAATTACCTGACTACTTAAACCTATTAAAAAGCCATTAGATCCATCCAATTGCATAATAAATTGAAATAAACACAAATGAAGTCCAATTGTGTAGAGAGCTTGATAAGAAGATTACACGTGTTCTGTTACTAATCAACAGATGGATCAGTTTGCTGCAAATAAAATTCAACAGATGTCACAGATCATACATGGATTAGTTTGCTGACACAGACAGAGAAGGTAGAATTGATGCAGGTTATTAGTTCAAACCTAAAAACCTAAAGGCCCCTCTTGATCTTGAGCAGATAGTAACCACCAATAAAATCAGCCTTGCAAAAATTTGTGTGGAAGTTAATACAAGTACACTTTTGGGAACCCCTTGTCCAAACAAAATGCCAAACCTTTGGGCATATTGAGATAAATTCATGGAGGCAGTATTGAAGTGGTGGAAACTAAGTGCTCGTTTGGTTTCCCTCTTGGGGCTAAAAAATCACAAAATGATAAAAAAAAGTTAAAAAATCACAGAAGGACAAAAATCACAAAAAGACAAAAAAAAAAAAAAAAAAATGTCATTCAAAAGCCAAAAAAGCCAAACAAGAAAACCAAATAAACAAAAAAGTTTCAGGCTAAAAAAGTTTAAAAAAACCAAAAAACCAACTAAAAATGTCATTGCCAAACGACCCCTAAGAGTGGTGATTGGAGAGAGCTTCTGTAATAATGGTGGTGTTAAGTCAGTGGGACATGAGAAGTGCCCCTCCATCTAGGGAAGAAAACAAAAAGGAAGCCCAGAAAAGAAGATCCACAACCTGAGTTTTGCTGCAGAGAGTTATTGCATATCTTTACATCCAGCCCAAGATATCATGCTTAAAACCTTTTAAAAAACCCAGTAGGTCAAAGGATGGGGGTGGGTTTGGTTAGTTTGGCACCGTAAAAATTCAGTTTTGTTATAAATAAGAAAAAAGGGTAACATTATCACAAAATGCGTAATGTTATTTCTGACTAAAAATTATCATAGCTCTACTATGAAATTACATAATATTTGCCTCAAAAATATGTACTATGTACCAAGAAAATGTATAATAAAGTACATTGAATACATACCTTGTAAATAAGTGTTTACCGTACGAATTCCTATTTTACAACTGCAATCTAATACTATTTTACTACCAAGTTCCTTAATTTTATCGTCCTTATAATACTACCCGAGTTAATCCAACAAATAAACATGGCCTTAATGTGTTTTGCATGATTACTCATTTATTAAGAACATCATATAATAATGTTACATGATCTTTCAACATTAGTAATAATTTATTACAAAAATTCCCATTATGAAATTAATATCAGTAATGATACAGTGCACGTGATAACAAAAAAAAAATATATATATATATATATATATATGAAAAGAATATTAACATAAAATAATTTACTGAGAATTCTGAATTGATTCCTAATCCTAGTCAATGACGCAAACAGCTGTCATGTGTTGGATAATTATGAATGGCTAAGTAATTGTTTATGGAGCTAAATGCTCTGTATCTCAACATCGATCTGTTATAAAGGTGAAGAGATGTCACAGATCCCATTAACTTTGCCTGAATTAATCAATTGTACATTGGTACCTATAGGACCCACATACTTGGGCTATAAATTGAAATTCTTGATGCTGAAATAACTTGGTTCTGTGTCATGGTTCCTTCCAATTAATGCCTTCAATTATAGGGGTGTTAAAACAAAATCGGTAAATCAAACTAATTCGATTTTGGTTTCGTTTTTGGTTTTTTTTTTTTTTTTTAATTTTAATTTGAGGTTTTTATTTTCAAAATGATTGAACTATTGGAATTGTTGATCCAGTTTTCAATTCTAAAGAAGTTTGAAAACTAGTCTTATTTTTAAAATTGACAAATTTTAACTAATTCAACTGAATTAATTGTTGTTAGTTTATTTACTATTATAACATATATATAGTTTTTTTGGGATAAATAACACTTACCTCTCCTGTGATTTTGAAAATTACACTGATCTCCTTTACTTTATTTGCCAATATACAAATACATCCCTTCTGTTTACTTTTTTGTAGATACCGTTAACTTTTGCTCATTTCTTATCTTTTTTCTTTGGGGTTTTTGGTGATAAGTTCGTCAGTTTCAAACTTTATTGCTAAAAAAACAAGGTAAAAACATTTAATTCAATAAGGACAAAATTTAAAATATTTAAAAAATATGACAATAATACCCTCAACTTCTATCATTTTCTTACATTACCATAACCACCACCGACCATTGTTTGTCATCACTGACCATCATTGATCACCCTAGACGGTGACAATTTTTCGACGACCATTGCCAGTCGGCGAAAATTTTCTGGCAAGATTTTCAGTGATAGTAAAATTTTATTCTTTCAGACAGTAAAATGTTACTCTGTTAATTTGGAAAGTAAATTTTACTGTTTACTTTAAACATATAAATAGTGAATTTTTACAATTGATATCACTAACCACCATACTATAATTATTACCATGATTCATATAGATATTAAATGAGAAATTAGTTAGAACATTAAATGAATAATGTTAACAGTAAAATTTTCCTTTCATTATTGAACTTACTAAAATAACATTTTCGTTTGAGATCTCAAAATCAATATTCAAACTGATAATGACAAAAAAAAAAACACTAAAATAAAAAATATATACATATAGAGAGAAAGAGTAGAGAGATAGATAGAGTACATATATTGCCTCAGATCTGGTTCAAACCAAAGTAAAATTTACTGCTTGAAAAATAGAGTATCATACGGAGAGAAAGAGGAAGAGAGGGAGAGAATATAGATCTGAGATGATAGTTCTCAGATCTGAGGTCTTGGAGGTGAAGGATGATGATGGTGGTTGCTGGTGGTATAGTAACATCGAATGGCATCGATGGTTGAGACGGTGGTGGTGGTGGTGACGATGACAAACGACATTAGTGGTTGAGACAGTAGTAGTGGAGATAGTGGAGGTGGTGGAAACATTGGTGGTCGTGGTAGCAGTGCTAGTGGAGATGGTGGTGGAGAGAGCTTTGTGTGAGAGAGAGAGAGTGTGTGTGTGTGTATGCGCGCGCGCGCGCACGCACTTGTGTGTATGTGTGTGTGAAGGGGTAAATTTGTCACACAAAATATAAATATGAAAATTTTTATCCTTCTTACAGGATTTCTTTATTTTGGAGGAGTTTATGAGCCAAAAAATTAAAGTTTGTCATTTTCAAGAAAAACGGGATCTATGAAGGAGTTATGGCCAAAAATCTCTTTTCCCTTCACCAACCATTACTTATTTCCCCTCTCACTTTTGTAGTTACCCCAACCACTGCTCCCTGTCTATAGCTCAATTTCTAAAGTGAAATTATTGTGTATTAAAACAATTGATGACATAATTATGTATTTTTATGACAATGTTATGCCTTTTTTTTATCGAAATATTACTCAAGAAACGCCAAGAGCCCACATTCGGTATTCTAGAGAGTTAACTCTAATACCATTTGTAACACCCCAACCCTTTACATGTCATCGATATTGTCTGTTTTGGGCCACGCCCGCACGGATTTGTTCTTCCCAGTGGATCACCCATCATAGAACTACTCTAGCCTAAGCACGCTTAACTGGGAAGTTCTGCTAGGGATTTCACCACCCCGAGAAAAGGCCTCGATGCTATATAAGGGTCTAGATTTTTATTTTTATAGCCTAGGAACTCCCCTTTCATTCCCGATATGGGACACCAAGACCTTACAATCCACCCTGCTCAGGGCTGCACGTTACCGTGCAGTAGCCTGCCAGCTCACAAGCCCGCTCACATGCACCGAGAGACGCTAGGGGCCCACACTCAGTACTCTAAAGAGTCGGCTCTGATACCATTTGTAACGCCTCAACCCTTCACATGTCATCGATATTGATCGCTTTGGGCCACGCCTGCACGGATTTGTTCTTCCTAGTGGGTCATCCATCCCAGAACTACTTTAGCCTAAGCACGCTTAACTGTGGAGTTCTGCTAGGGATTTCACCACCTGGGAGGCCTCGATGATATGTGATGGATTGGGGCATTACAAATTGTATCAAAGCCAACTCTCTGGAGTAACGAGTATAGGCTCCTAGTATCTCTCGGTGTATGTGTGCGAACTTGTAAGCTGGCAGGCTACTGCACAGGGATGTGCAGCCTTGAGGGAGGTGGATTGTAAGGTCTCGGTGTCCCATATCGAGAATGAAAGGGGAGTTCCTAGGCTATAAAAATAAAAATCTAGACCCTTATATAGTATCGAGGCCTTTTTCAGGGTAGCAAAATCCCTAGCAGAACTCCCCAATTAAGCGTGCTTAGACTAGAGTAGTTCTAGGATGGGTGACCCACTGGGAAAAATAAATCCGTGCGAGCGTGGCCCAAAGCAGACAATATCGATGACATGTGAAAGGTTGGGGCGTTACACTTTTAATAGATTTTTGAGTTGTGTGTTTGGTTATGAGTTGTAAGTTTTTGTATCAGAGTTTAAAACTATTTTCAAAACGTATTTACCAAACAAATTTTGCACACTCAAATCATAATTCTAAAACTCACAAACTCAAAATACAATTCTATTATCAAATCATATTTAGAAAACTCTACCAAACGCTACCATAGTTTTGTCCAGATAAAATATGTGAATAAAACTTATCTTGTGATTGGTCTCAAATAGTAAATTCCTTCTCCAAACAATACAAAACACAATGATATAACAAAACATAAAATTAAAATCAAATATAGGTCCTGGACTATCTTCAGTCTGAATCCAAATTGGATCGTCTAGTTCGGCTCATTGGGTTAGTTTTTGGATCCCGTTTTGATAATCCAAACCATAGTACATCATCTCTGCAAAAAATCAAGTCGATCGGATAACAGAAACTATGTGTTCAGATCAATTTTATATGAGCCGTTTATTTTATCACAATCTATTTTTTTTATACAAAATGGATTTGAACATGTGATTGTTGTTATCCGATCGACTTGATTTTTTGCAAAGATGATATACTCGACGAATCTTAAAATGTGAATGATCCGAATTATTAAAATGGAATCCAAAAATAGGCCCACTGGGCTGGACAACACCTCTCCAATCTGATGAAAGACTGGAGAGAAGCCAGTCCCTAAAATATATACATGATTGGTGACACATAAAACACAAACAAAATTAAAATTAAATTTAACTGCAATAAGATGCCAAGGGAGCTGGACCTTATATGATTAAATTTGAAACAAATTAAAAGTTGACACATAACTTATCATTCATAGTGAGTGCAACTATGAAATTATTTTGGGTCTTATTTTTTTTTTTCTAACCTAGAATAAAGTTATGTCTACAGTTAGTTCACTATGATTTGAAACGAGTTACATTACAATACAAAGAAATGCGGCACTTCAATTATAAATAGATGCAGCAGAATTTTGAAATACTAAAAATAAGTAATCAAGTAGTTACGCTTCATTTGTTTAACAAAAAATATTTTCTAATGATTTTTTTTTTCTAAAAAATATTTTATTTCCATAAATGATGGTGGTGGTGGTGGGATGAAGGTAGTGGCTTGGTGGTGTCAGTGGCAATGTAGTGACATTGGTAAGATTGTAGTTTAGGAAACGTTTTTTGCCTTTTAAAAATATTTTATTTCCATAAATTTATTTTCCGTTGGCATGAAAAATATTTTTCATTAACTTTCATTTTTCATTCTATCAAATACCAGAAAATACAAAAAATATTTTTTACCCAAGCAAACAGAACATTAGTATTTAGTACTTATCACCATTCACACTATTCAACACTTTTGGTTAATCACAAGTTGTCGAACTCTTTAATCGAGTGGAGTCATGATGTAGGAAAACTTTTAATACCACGGTGGGACTATATCATTGGTACTACTATCCAATTATTTCTTATCTTTTACGTTTCATGTATATGTGGCAATTTTAGTTATATCTGAAAAATAGAGTTGACTCTCCACATCATCTAGTTTTATTGTTTATTAATAAAAACACGTCATTAATATTACCGTTACATTGAATTTTCACTCGATGAAATGGGATCCAATGTATTAAAAGAGATTCATATTACTTTTCAATGGAATTTTCTTCACTTAAGCAATCAGATGTTTTTTTTTGTTTTTGTTTTTGTTTTTTTTTTCTTCATGAAATAGATACAAGGGGACAGAGAATAAAGAGTTCAATTATGAGAAAATCAAAATCACCACTTATTCATGAAAATAATTGTTGTTCACACTGATGTCACTTGTCTAAAACATAAAATAATAGATTCTTTACTCAAGAAGTGTATTAATTCTACTTAAAATTATAATTCTCACAACTTTTAAATTAATTATAAATTACATTTTGTTTACACAACAAAATCTCCAACTCTTTATTCATTATTAAAGTGGAGTCATCAAGTAGGATCCACTTCATTAAATGAGATTCATCTTACTTTTTCAATTGAATTTAGTTCACCTATTTACAAAATTATTTTTCATGAAACAAACAAATAAGGGAAGAGAATTTGGCACCTTTCTAAATCATCCATGATTTCAGCACAAGGTTTAAGTCTAAACATTTTCAACCGTTTATTTTTGTGTTAAAACCTATACATTTTCAACCGTTTATTTTGTGTTAAAATGTATTTAATGTTGTATTAGTTTATTGTTAGTTTAATTTTTAACTTGTTAATGTGTATTTAATATTGAGTTTGGTTAACGAGTGCTCTAATGACCTGGATTAATAATGTTTAAATAGGTTGTACATTTCATGTTTTATGCACTCTCATGTATCATGTACAAGTATTTTAAAAATCTTATTAAGTCCCTCAAGGACACTTATTAACAAAACCCTACTCTTGTTATATTAATTTGTCTAGGGTTTAGTAACTTTCTATTTTTAACCTATTATTTAAATTACACTTGTTTAATAATTTTATATTGATTTTTGGTCTATTGTTTACAATTTAACAAATTACAAATTTTTTTTTAATGAAATAAAATATTATTAATTATATCTTAACAACTAGCATAACCCTTATGAAGAGGTCAAAAGAATTAGGAGGAACTGAACGAAAAGTTGAGCTAGGGAGCTAAGTTCACCAACAAGTCCTCTTGATTTTTTTGTACATCAAAAAGTCTTATTCATTTTAAATTGTTACTACAAAATCCTTTTTTAAAAAATAAAATACAATTTAAAGGCCAAAATACTCTTATATTCCACTGTCACTGTCGTTGCCATATCCACCACAACTGGACAACTGTCGATCTTCCGTCAGACAGTCACCAGAGACTTGTTAAAATATTCAAAATATCATGAAAAGTTGTTAGAGAATCACCGGAATGTTCCGAACATCACTGGAAGTTACCAGAATGTCAAGATCATCACCGAATGTCAAGAACATCAGAGGCTCACCAAAATGTCCATAACATTGCTGGAAAAAAAGCATAAAAAGAAAAATTAGAGTGAAAGCATAGCAAAATTTGATCACATCCTCTCCACACCATGAAACACGAAGAAAACTTTTTATCATATAGAGTACATAATTTTCAATTCACAAAATTTTAAAAATTTAGAGTTTGAATTTATTACTTATAAAATTGTATAAATTTGCAATTTCAAAATTGTAGTTTCAAAGCTACAAAATTATCAGTTGCTCATTTGCAATTGATCAAAATACTATTTCACGTCGTGGAAATAGTAGTTTTTAAGGGTTTGTAGCTTTTTAGTTCATTAATATTTGCTTTTCTTTTTTTTTTTTGGTTTTAGTAAAAGGAAAAGGAAAAAAAAAAAAAAGAGGCTAGAGTCATATATAGAGAAAGCATTATGAAAATGAGACTATTTTTTCTTAATTGGTCTTAAATAGTTAATATTTGTTGAAACTAATTCCAATTTTAAAAAAAAAGATTTTTTTTAAAAAAAGGACTAAAGTAATAGAGAAAATCAAAAACACACTTCAAAACTGCAAAATTTTTCAGTTTTCATAGCCCAAAACTAAAATTAAAAAAATATTTATTCAGAACTTGAAAATTTCTCCATTAAAAAAAAAGAGGAAGAGAAGTATGTAGCAGAGAAAAAGAAAAAAAAAAGTGAGAGATTGAAGGAGGGAGATAAACGTAGAGAGATGATTGTACTTCGATGATCATTTTTGGTTTAGATCTGGTCCAAATCTAATAGACAACAATGATGATGGAGGTTCAGTCAACAATGGTAACGAAGAAAGATGGAGGTTCAGTCAACAATGGTAACGAAGAAAGATGGGGGAAGTGTAAAAGGACACGGAGAGGGGTTCGCCAATGGAAAAAGAGGTGAGGGAGAAACCAGTAAGGAGGAAGAGCGGCTGCGACAAGTTATCGATAGTTGTTTGAAAATCCTATGTGATTCGTGATTAGATAAAGATTAAAATATTCCAAATCCCAAAAATTCCAAAAACACTCAATCTAAAATCATCAAGCACTTACGAGAGTGATTTTAGTTTGTTTGTTTTTAGGAATAAATAATAAATCAACACAAACGATTTTTTACGCGGAAAAACTACAATTGAAGAACCTTCAATTGTAATCAAAAACCACGGGCGAACCGCCACTAATCAATCCACTATAGAAGGACTACAAGATTACAAAGAAACCATACAAATTACCCAACCCAGTCAATTTGTCTCTGAATCTTCTGTAACTCTTTCACCACGCCTTCGTCACGGAACTGATTCTGAAGTTGATTCCACACCACAACTTCACTTGTCGAATTAACGACTACGTAAAGAATCAAACACCTTTTGAAACTTTACGTGTTGATCTTCGGATTCCACCGAAGGAAACACTCTTGAATATGTAGTATCAAACTCTTTGATGTATGAATCTTAGCTCATGAGTTTTAGAACTCTCTCAAGAACATCAAAGAAAACTTATCAAACTTTCAGAAGAACACTTCAAAACAAAACTCTAGAATTCTTGAATCTAATCTAGAAAAAAGGGTAGTTTAGTTTTAGGAGAAAACCATCTACTTATAGAAAACCAAAAAGAATCCCAATCCTAAAAGAAACCAATCACTTGAAAATTTCCGGATTCTGAAGCTCGCTCGAGCGAGGCTCCTCTCGCTCGAGCGAGAAGCTTATCTCGCGTGATTTCTACTAGTGCCTTCGCTCGAGCCACGCACTCTTCGCTCGAGCAAGGAAACAATACTTTCAGGTTTTTGTATGGAAGCAATTCGTCGCTCGAGCCACCTTCATCTTCGCTCGAGCGAGCATTGACCTTCGCTCGATCCACCAATTCCATGCTCGAGCGCACATTCATCACCTTCAGGTTTTATACTAGACGCAGTCCTTCGCTCGAGCGAGGACATCTTCGCTCGAGCGAGGATGAAAAAACCACAAAAATTTTACAACTCAATCACTGAGTTTTGTTCACGGGATTTTGACAAGATAGGACCTAACAATCTCCCTCTTTGTCAATACCCGGACAAAACTTTCTAAACAATTTCCTGACCACATTACAACTCAAAGAATGTACAAATAATTACAATTCATCCAATAATTTCAACTCATCCAATGATCTAATATATTATAACTTGATGAAAAGATATCAAAGAATCTAAACTTGAGAACCATCCAATCTGCACACCAGAACTCTGAAAAGATTGATTATGCACCAAAAAATATCAAGATTGTATATAGATCATAAATGAAAAAATTACTATTCCATTGAGCTGTAAATAAAACTACTAAGCCATTGATATATCCAAATCAATATAGCCAATATCCACCAATATCAATATATGCCAATATATCCAAAACCATCCAATATCCAATATATCCTATATCCAAATCAATATAGCCAATATCCACCAATATCAATATATGCCAATATATCCAAAACCATCCAATATATCAAAACCATCTCCCCCTTTTTGGCCGGGAGAGAGACAAAAGCAATATAAACAGTATAAGAGGAACTGTAAAAAAAAACAAACCAAGAAACCAAACACTGTGAAGCTGGTGGAGGATGCTGCAACTGAAGAAGAGAAAGAATCTGTGTCAGCATAGCACTCTGCTCGTCAAGGCAGGCATCAATAAGATCAAGACGATGAGCAAGAGCCGGATCCAAGTCATGAGTACCTGCTGCTGGTCCTGCATGGGCAGCCTCAACCTCCTCCTCCTCCTCGGCAAGAGGATCATCATCACCTGCAACACCTGGACCATCTGCATGAGAACCCCCAACCCCGGATCCACTCCCCCTCACATGAGCCTGACTCTGTGAGACTGTGAGTTTGGTAATGGGTTTCACAGGATGTGCAAACTCATCATCTTCAAGAATAGGAACATTAAGTGAAGCGAGAAAACGGTGAAGAAAACACCCATAAGGAAGCCCCAAGGATTTTCGGCCCTCAAAAACTCCAATCATTTTTGAGATAATCATCTCGGGAAGATCAATGGGAAGGCGATGATGAATACAATATAAAACATAACCCTGGTCCTGAGTAATATGAGAGGAATGAGTGGTGACAAAAATATTGGCACACACAATGATATTGAGAAGACGGAACCGAGGAAGTAACTCATTCTGCTGAATGAGAGCCCCGGCGATCCATGTCCTAGAAACACCACACAACTCAGAAGCAACCATATCAAAATTGACACCAGATCGGGTAAGAAAAGGGAAATGACAATCATCAATAGCAAGAAGACCAAGAAACTCCCGAAACAAATCCCCAGTAATAGTAAGCAGCTTCTTCCTAACCCAAGTCTGAAAGATACAAGCTTCTCTATTAATAGAATAGATGTTGCAATAAAACTCTCGGATGAGACTGAGATTTTGTGGACCGGAAAAATGGAGAACTTGATCACCACCTAAAGGATCAAACAAAGAACGAATGGGAAGGACATCAAAAGCATTAGGTAACACATTGTGCTCTAGGTGAACTTTGCGAGAGGCAAAGGATTCGCGAAACAATTTTGCCTTTTCTTTTGATTCAAATTTGACAGTGTTGTAAGTAGGGCGAGAAACAGTCGTCTTTCGACGCTTAGAAGACTCTGCCATGATGAACAAAAACCCATAATACACTGGACATGAATCAAAGAAACCAGTACCAAAATAACCAAAACCAAAACCAGCAACCCCAAAACCCCAATGCCAAAACAAGGAACACAGACAGAAAAACATTAGGCCATTAGTCCAAAAAGCATGGTAGAACAATAAGTATATGATATGAGCAAAATATGGAGCAAATCAAAGCAAACAAATCACAAAGATCATAAACCAAACATAAGGTTATCAGGCCAACAAAAAAACCAGTAGTGCAGCAGTAGAAAAACACAACAATAGCCAATTAGAGAGATAATGAAAACCCAGGCAAAAAAAAAAAACAATCAGAAGAACAAAACAGAGCTAGATGAGCAATGAGCATAAGTCAGTCGCACAATATGGAGCAAACCCTTGGACTAAACACATGAATCAATCTCACAATCACATATGGATAAATAATGTAACAACAAGAAAATCCCAATATGAGACCTAAAAAGCCCTAAAAAATTGTCAATGTTGAAACATATAACCGGCACAAATAAAACCCTCCCCAATGCAGATTACAAGAAAAACACCATGAATCCTTGAGCAAGAGAAGGATATGAAATCATTAGGCAAACAACCAAAAACAACAAGAACAAAACCCTGGATAAAAACAGAGTACCATCACAAACCCACTGCTAGACGAAGAAAAAAAAAAACTTACCAAAAATGAGGAAGGGGAAGGATGAAACGGAATAAACCTCCAATCCAAGAGTAAACCCTCAAATAAGCCCAGCAATGGAGAAAACAAAAGCCCTAGGGGAGAGAGAGAAAAGAACACGAAGAAGGGAAAGAAAAATGAACTCAAAAGACACCCCTGCAGATTTTAAATCTCGACAGCTCGCTCGAGCGAAGACTCGCTAGCTCGAGCGAGGGTAACAAAACCACCAGGGTCGCTCGAGCCAGAAAATGGTCGCGCGAGCCAGAAATACATGCTCTCAGGTCTTATGCAGAAGCAGAAGCACGCTCGAGCGAGGACCCGGTCGCTCGAGCCAAGGATTTTTTTTTTTTTTTATAAATAAAAAACACCTAGGATGTCCTGTAATAGGTAAGATGACCAGGTGACATACTATTTCACAAGGACAAGAGTATCCATCAATTCTGAGTCCTGAAAAATTGAGAAAAGAGATGAAACACAAGCTCATGAATGAAACAGATAGTATTAAAACAAAGCCACACGCATCATGAGAATGCATAACTCAAAAACACACATGAGAGCTCATAAAAAGAATGTGTGTGTGTGCAATCCTTGAGAGCCGCAAAGCTAGAGTTAATCCTCGTAGTGATCTGATGGCTGGACCTCCAACAAGTGTAACTGACCATCACAAAGAAAAGTCAAACCACTAGGAATCACAGGGTATTTGTTGAGTAAATGCGGAAGCTCCCCCTCAGACACTGATTTTTTTTTTTTTTTTTTAACTTTTCTTTCTTGTGGGCACTCACTGGTGGCATACACACTCAAGAGTATGGAGACCAACCAGAGAAGAATGAAATCAAAATGATGGCCTAGTTGGTGCCTCTGAGGTAGCCTTTTCCTAATGCCCGGAAATCATGTACTGAGGGAGAAACCATGGAAGTGAAATAGGATGGTAGATGGTTAAGAGACTTAACATCACCCATGATATACCAGTATAGGTCAATTCCTCTGAAAGAGTACAAGAAACACTGTCAGTGGTCCATAGAGAACTTTGATCACTTGTGCGGAAACCCCTGCAACAGTTTATCTCAAGGATGTGTACAGAATGAGATCATGAAGTAAATGAGTATGGGCATTCAGAATGAGCTATGAACAAAGATGAAAAAGATCTTGTATGCAACATGAGCAGTGTTCATATAAAATTTGATGCAAAGATATCAGAACTCAATCATAGATTATCACATCCAAGAACAGTAAGTCAACCACTCACACTCACCTCACAGGAAACAGCCTAGTTACTGAGACATTACACCCAAGGTCTTTCTAAGAAACTCAAATCGAAGAAGATCAAGGGGTTTTGTAAAAATATCAGCTTTTTGATGCTCAGTAGAAACATGTTCCAAAACAACAAGGCCTTCATCCACTAACTCTCAAATAAAATGATGACGGATGTCAATGTGTTTGGTACGAGAGTGTTGGACAGGATTTTTTGAAATGTTTATGGCACTTGTGTTATCACAAAAAAGAGTGAGAGTGTTCTGTTCTATTCCATAATCATGAAGCATTTGCTTCATCCACAACATTTGGGCACAACAACTCCCTGCAGCAATGTATTCAGCCTCAGCAGTAGACAGAGAGATAGCATTTTGCTTTTTACTATGCCAAGAAACCAGATTATTCCCAAGGTAAAAACACCCCCCGGATGTACTTTTCCTATCATCAGCACACCCTGCCCAGTCGGCATTAGAAAAACCAGTAATTTCGGCTGTAGTATCAGTGGAAAACCAAACCCTATACCCCAAGGTCCCATTAACATACTTGATGATGAGTTTTACCGCAAGAAGGTGAGACTCTTTAGGACTGGCTTGGTAACGAGCACAAACACCGACACTGAAGGAAATATCAGGACGACTGGCTGTGAGATACAAAAGACTCCCTATCATACTCCTATAAAGGGTAGGATCGACATCAATGCCAGAGGAATCTTTGGAAAGGTGAAGACTGGTGCTCATGGGAGTGCGTGCATGTTTGGCAGACTCAAGACCAAACTTAGACACAAGATTTTTAGTATACTTAGACTGAGAAACAAATATACCCGAAGGAGACTGTTTAATTTGGAGACCCAAAAAATAAGACAACTCTCCCATCATGCTCATCTCAAACTCATGTGTCATGCAATCAGAAAAATATTTTACAAGATGATCAGCAGTGGAACCAAACACAATATCATCAACATATATCTGAGCAACAAGAATATGAGACTTAGTATGTTTCACAAATAATGTCTTATCCACACTACCCCTTTGAAAATCATTATCAAGAAGAAAGGTAGTGAGCCTATCATACCAAGCCCGAGGGGCTTGTTTCAACCCATACAAAGCCTTGTCTAACTTGTAGACATAATTAGGACATTTAGGGTCCTCAAACCCTTTTGGTTGCTCAACATATGCCTCTTCTTTTAAGTGCCCATTCAGAAAAGCACTTTTCACATCCATTTGAAACAATTTAAAGCCAAGGAAACATGCAACACCAAGTAAAATGCGAATGGATTCGAGACGTGCAACTGGGGCAAATGTCTCATCATAGTCAATACCCTCTACTTGTGTGTAGCCTTGAGCAACCAATCTAGCTTTATTCCTCACAACAGTACCATTCTCATCAGATTTATTTTTAAAGATCCACTTGGTACCTATCACATTCATGTCTCTAGGTCTGGGAACAAGAGTCCAAACTTTATTACGTTCAAATTGACCTAATTCTTCATGCATAGCATTGACCCAACTATCATCTAGCAAGGCCTCTTTAAAATTCTTAGGTTCAATTAATGAAACATAACACATATGTGATACCTCATCCCGAATCTGTCTTCGGGTTTTCATTCGATCTGAAACACTTCCAATTACCTGTTGAGCTGGATGATTCAGTTTCACCCTTGCTGATGGTTTAAGTTCAGGACTTGGGGTGACAGGAGGAACAGGAGTGCTGTTCTTTTGAGCACTCTTTGGACTTGAACTTACCTGTGAGGATGGTGTTGTAACAATTTCTTGTGATTGAGCCGCAGCATCTCATTGATTTTGTGGTTCAGTATCCAAGATTGGAAACTCACCATTGTCATCCTCATTTGTTGCTGAAGTAGGTGAACCTGTGTCATCTATAACCACATTAATAGATTCCATTAATGATGAAGTTCGCAGGTTATAGACTCGAAAAGCCCTACTGTTGGTTGAATACCCTAGAAAAATACCTTCATCACTTCGGGAGTCAAATTTGCCCAAGGGCTCTCTATCTTTGAAGATGTAACACTTACTCCCAAATGTTTTGAAGTATTTTACATTAGGTTTCAAACCCTTCCACAATTCATAAGGAGTTTGTAAAGTGCCGGGCCTTAAATACACACGATTTATGACATAAACAGCAGTATTTAAGGCTTCGGCCCAGAACTTTGGAGGAAGACTCTTACTAAGGAGCATGACCCTAGCCATTTCTTGAACAACTCTGTTCTTCCTCTCAACCACTTCATTTTGTTGTGGAGTAATAGGTGCAGAAAACTCATGCTTAATCCCATGCATATCACAAAAATCCGAAAATGAACTATTTTCAAATTCACGACCATGATCAGTTCGGATTCTTATGATACGCCCAATGGGAACACCTTGTTTATTTTGGATTTTAAGGACTAAAGCCTGGAAAGCATTAAACGTATCAGATTTTTCCCTTAAAAAATTTACCCATGAGAAACGAGTAAAATCATCAACAGTTAAAAAAATGTATCTTTTACCTCCAATGCTTTTAGTGCGAGTAGGACCCATTAAATCCATATGAACTAATTCAAGAGGACGTTTGGTTGTAAAGCTGTTCACCTTTTTATGCAGAGCACGGGTTTGCTTGCCAGCTGACATGGTCCACACACATGGCTCAAATTCTTACCTAGTTTAGGTACTCCTCTCACAAGTTCTTTGTTGGCTATCTTAGTTAGATCTTTGAAATTCATGTGACCTAATCTTTGATGCCACAGATCAATGTTACTTATGATAGCAGAATGACAAGTGAGATCATTAGTAGTAAGAATCCCATAGCAGTTATCAGATGTGCGAACCCCATGTAAAACAGTATTTCCCTTTTTATCCAAAATTTCACATTTATCTTTTGAAAACAATACTTCATGATGGGAATCACACATTTGACTAATGCTCAAAAGATTAGCTTTAAGGCCATCAACAAGTAAGGCATTATCTAGCTTGGGAAGACCAGCAACACTTATAGAACCCTTACCAATGACTCTAGAAGTGCCGCCATCTCCAAAGGTAACGATTCCTCCTTCATATTTTTCAAGAGAGGTGAAGTAGGATTTGTTACCGGACATATGACGAGAGCACCCACTATTAAGATACCACATGTGTGAGTCACGTGCTTTTAGAGCAGTGTGAGCAACAAAACAAGTCAAATCATCTTTTCGAACCCAAATCTTTTTAGTCTTGGTGTTCTACCTAGACATGTAAGGTTGTCTCCTAACCCAAAAAGTATTAGAATTTCTACCCTTTTGAGACACCTTACCAAACAGTTCAAAACAGTAAGGACGAATGTGGCCATACCTACCACAGTGATGACAAATAAAAGCAGGCTTTACCTCCTTTTTGTTGATCTTACTTGCTTTTGCTTGGTGAAAAGAAGGATCAACCTGGTCTATCTTCAATTTGCCCTTTGCTTGAGTCTTCAAGTTCTGTGAAGTAGAGGCCTGTCCTTTGTGAGCTGTCGTACCATAGCCTAGCCCTCTTTTGTCAGAACCCATTTGTTGAGACCCGAGTATGTCTTCTAGAGATCTGGAACCTTTGTTCCACATGGCAATTGTTGCTCTAGCAATACGGAGTTCTTCATCTTTCTGTCTGACTTTCTCTTCCAATGCAGCTTGTGACAGCTCAAGTCTTTCAAGTTTTTCTTCATATGTGGAATACACCTTCAGAAGTTCATTCCTTTCAGTTTCACAGGATAGAAGTTTTCCACATAAGTCTTGCCTGTCACTTAAGATCTTGATGACATTCTGTTTTGCTGTCAAGAGTTCGCCTTTGAGCCGGACATTCTCACTCTCACATGTTTTGAGCTTGAGAGAGAGTTTGTCGTTGGTTTTAGACAAATTCAGAGATTCCTCATACAGCTTCTCGTAAGCTTGTTGTAGTTCTTCACCATTGATCTCATCAATGTCTTCAGATAGTTTATCATCCTCTCTTTGCTCCTCATTCTTCTTAACCTCATCCAATCTGGCAACCAAGGCAGACAAGTTGTTGGATGGAGGTGAAGGTGAATCTCCTCTTTCATGAAATTGGCTTAGAATTTCCCATGCATCTTTAGCCTTTGTGCAGTGAACGACCCGTTGCTGTTCTTCATTAGAAATTGCTCCACGAATAATGATTAGGGCTCTCTGATTGCCCAGATTATCTGCACTTTCTGTATCTTCTTCAATGGTTTGCCAACCTTCTGGTTCAAAGGCTCTCAGAAAAGCCCTCATTCTAATTTTCCAATACAGGTAGTTGGTCCCATCAAAGGTGGGGGCATGATGCAAGTTCTGACCACGGGCTGATTCCGAAGGCTTTGGAAGAGGTTGAGAAACCGTGGCCCAAAATGCCATGAAAGCACTATCCTCATCTTCACCAGATTCAGGTTCTTTGGGTTCTTGCTCCGACCCGCTTTCATCATCCCAAGTTACGGTGTAGACTTTCTTCCGATTCTTTTTCGTAGGGCATTCAAGGGATATATGGCCAAACCCTTGACATTCAAAGCACTTGACCCCTAGCCCCCTAACAACCTTCTTTTCAGTAGTTTGAGCTAATTTTGGTGGAAAAGTTTTAGGTTTGTCATTACTCTTCTCTTTTGAAATAGGGGCTTTGAAATTAGGCTTCTTTTTCAAAAAATTTTTAAACTGTTTTGTAAGCATAGCCGTCATCTCAGACTCTAAATCAAATTCAGTCTCCGGAGGTTTTGCAGTCTCATGAGTGCTTGTGAAAGCCATACTTTCTTTTTGCTTTTTCTTGGAAATTTGGTGTGCTTCATAAGTCTGCAAATTTCCAACCAATTGATCGAGCTTGAGGGTATCAACATTCTGAGCCTTCTCAATGGCTGTCACCTTTGATTGGAACCTCTCGGGAAGGGACCTCAAAATTTTTCCTACAACTTTTGCTTCCGGGATTTTTTCACCGAGAGTGAAATAGGAATTCACGATATCACTGAGTTTTGCATAGAAATCATCAAACGTCTCATCATCGCGCATAAAAAGGGTTTCAAAGGCGGATGTGAGACGTTGAAGTTTTGACCTTTTGACAGAGGTGGTTCCTTCGTGAATTGTTTCAAGAATATCCCACGCCTCTTTTGCTATTTCACACGTGCAAATTCGACGGAATTCTTCAGGTGTGACAGAGCAGAAGAGGGAGTTGAGAGCCTTGCTGTTCCAACTCGAGTTCTGGTAATCAGTTGTGTCCCATTTATCAAGGGGTTTAGGAATATCAATGCCGTCTATAGTGACAGTAGGTTCACTCCACCCAAAGACAACGCAGTGCCAAACTTTCTCATCGATGGATTTTAAAAATGCTCTCATACGAGCTTTCCAATAAGAATAGTTTGTACCGTCAAGTAAAGGAGGTCTATGAGTCAAGTTACCTTCACGAATAGAATCCATAATACTAGTCACACAAAATCACACTCCTATAGTTTTGATAAAAACAAAAGTTTTTTGATAAAACAAAGAGTGACCTGCTCTGATATCAATTGAAAATCCTATGTGATTCGTGATTAGATAAAGATTAAAATATTCCAAATCCCAAAAATTCCAAAAACACTCAATCTAAAATCATCAAGCACTTTCGAGAGTGATTTTAGTTTGTTTGTTTTTAGGAATAAATAATAAATCAACATAAACGATTTTTTACGTGGAAAAACCACAATTGAAGAACCTTCAATTGTAATCAAAAACCACGGGCGAACCGCCACTAATCAATCCACTATAGAAGGACTACAAGATTACAAAGAAACCATACAAATTACCCAACCCAGTCAATTTGTCTCTGAATCTTCTATAACTCTTTCACCACGCCTTCGTCACGGAACTGATTCTGAAGTTGATTCCACACCATAACTTCACTTGTCGAATTAACGACTACGTAAAGAATCAAACACCTTTTGAAACTTTACGTGTTGATCTTCGGATTCCACCGAAGGAAACACTCTTGAATATGTAGTATCAAACTCTTTAATGTATGAATCTTAGCTCATGAGTTTTAGAACTCTCTCAAGAACATCAAAGAAAACTTATCAAACTTTCAGAAGAACACTTCAAAACAAAACTCTAGAATTCTTGAATCTAATCTAGAAAAAGGGTAGTTTAGTTTTAGGAGAAAACCATCTACTTATAGAAAACCAAAAAGAATCCCAATCCTGAAAGAAACCAATCACTTGAAAATTTCCGGATTCTGAAGCTCGCTCGAGCGAGAAGCTTATCTCGCGTGATTTTTACTAGTGCCTTCGCTCGAGCCACGCACTCTTCGCTCGAGCGAGGAAACAATACTTTCAGGTTTTTGTATGGAAGCAATTCGTCGCTCG
This sequence comes from Camellia oleifera, assembly GCA_022316695.1. Lineage (NCBI taxonomy): Eukaryota > Viridiplantae > Streptophyta > Magnoliopsida > Ericales > Theaceae > Camellia > Camellia oleifera. The sequence goes on from CM039318.1 coordinate 33,546,322, forward strand.
AGCCACCTTCATCTTCGCTCGAGCGAGCATTAACCTTCGCTCGATCCACCAATTCCATGCTCGAGCGCACATTCATCACCTTCAGATTTTATACTAGACGCAGTCCTTCGCTCGAGCGAGGACATCTTCGCTCGAGCGAGGATGAAAAAAACACAAAAATTTTACAACTCAATCACTGAGTTTTGTTCGCGGGATTTTGACAAGATAGGACCTAACATTGTTGAACCCCAATTGATGGTGGTCAGTGGTCGTCAATTAGTTTGCATATCAAAAAGAGAAAGAGAAAAAGGAAATATTATTTTTATTAAGGGTGAGCATGGTCTAATTTGGATCGGTTTGGGATGAAATCAGAACCAATCTATCACCTACGGTTTCATAAAAATAAAATCAAACCAAACTATTACAATCATGGAACCAATCCAAACCAAAACATTTAAATCTAGCTCAGTGCAGTTCGGTTTGGAACCATGATTTCACATAATCTATTCACAAGAAAAATTATATAACATTTAAAAAAAAAATTCCACCTATCATAATTTTCAAAAATAATAATATACCCATCACACAAACTACTCTTATAATATTTACCAGTTAAGCAAAAACATAACATTAAGCAAACAAATTGTTCAACATTAATCTGTCAAATTTTTCAAAACATAAACTTTCAAAAAATAAACATGCCCATTGTTCAATCATTAACTTAAACAAAAAAGCATATTATTCAACATCTAGCAAACATAAAACTTCCATCAAACAAACATTCTGTCATGGCAACAACAATTACAAAACTAAAATTATTCTAAATAATTAAAAAACAGCAACAATAGTAGCAATCAGGCAGGAATGTAGTTTAAATTATACAGTCTGATTTGGTTTAAATACGAAACCGATCCGTTAACACTGGTTCTCTAAATTTTCAAATAAGAATTGAACCACAAATTTAAAAAAGCCAAACCAAAGCTACCGGAATGGTATGAACTTGTTCAGTTTGCAGATTTTTCGATTTCCTTGCTCAGCGCCACTTTTTATATGCAAAAGGATCAACACAAACACTTGTGGGACTTAATGGTGCACCGGTTCTCATAATAGGACCTGTGAGTAATTAACCCAAGAATTATTTTGTTCTATTAGGTCAAACTGTAGTGGTTGTATCGCAAAATTTTGTGGTGCGATGTTTTTTGAAAAGGAGTTTGATACCCCTTTGTAATGATTTTGGTTTATTTCTCCCCCCTTTGGATGGAGGATTTGATGAGAGAAATAGAAAGGGCAGAAAATGCAATCTCACTTTTTGTTTGGTTATAATGAAAAACACATTGGAAAAGAAAAGCGAAAGAGAGCTGCAGTCTCACTTTTGTCTTTTGGGTTCACTTAGGCTCTTTTCTTTTTCATTTCTCAACTCAACCAAATTTAAATTCTTTCTCATTTTCTTTCTATTTCTTTTTCCCTTTCAATTTCCCTAATCAAATCCTCAAACCAAACATAGCCTATGGGGATTATATGTAGCTGATAATGGTTGTTGGACGATTCTTGGGTTAGGACTTGGTGATGGATTGTTAGGTTTGGTGATTAACACTTTTTCCCATCTTATGTGGGTTGTATGTAACTAATAGTGGTTTTTGGGCGGTTCTTGGGCTAGGACTTGGTGATGGATTGTTAGGTTTGGTGATTAACATTTTGTAACTATTGTTAAGCTAGTGGTCTATTTGATGCAATATTTATAATTGGGTTTGGCTTTTTTCAAGTTGTTATCTCAACTTGAGAGAACGTTTGGGTTTGGTAGGATCATTTGAGAATTGATTCTGGTGATCCAAACCATTCATTTTTTTGAATTCGTTGAGTAGAATATTCATGTAAAAAATCAAGATGATTAAACATTTGCAACTATATATTTGAATCATATTTATTTTTAAAAAATAGATAACAAATATAATTTCAAAAATAAACATCTATTTTTTGTAACAAATTTGATTTAAATATATAGAGCTACTAATATCCGATCATTTTAATTTTTTGAATGAATATTCTATTTAACAAGTCTTAAAATATGAATGTTTTGGATCATCGAAACAAAACAATGGTAAGCTTTACGAGCCTCTTAAGTTCTCTAATGTTGAGATGTGAACATAAAGAAACATAACCTTTTATAACTACCCTCCTATCGATTGACTAAAAAAAAGAGAGTCTTTGTTCATATCTTTGTAATTTTTTGTAATAAACTAGGAAATTTTAATTCTAGACCTAAAATTTTATCTAACATCTAAAATTCATATTTTTAACTTCAATAGAAAATTGAAAACCAAAGGAAAAATTATTGGGTGTTCTTAGAGTGCCATGTGTTCAAGCAAAGGGTATGATCTCCTTTTTTCTTTTTTTTATGGAAACAACTGCATGAAAAAATAAAATAAAACTATAACAATCTGTCTTGTAAGTGTATTCTCGGAATTTAAGTAATAAATGTTATATTTAATTTAGGGGAACTAGCTTAAACATATATAATTTTGGCTTTAAGTAACATTTATCAATGAGCATTCAACCTTTTGTATTTTTCTTTTTAGTAGACATTTATTTATGTCAAACATTCTCAAATTTTTAAACCAATACCAAACGATGCCTTAACGTAATAAATTACGGCAAGATGTAATATGATTTTGTAGGCCCTGTAATCCTAGTGAGTGTCGGTATTTTTTAAAATTTTAAACATAAAAACAAAAGAAACATATATTACCAAATCCATAAAATTTTGCAAGAAATCTCCCAAAAAATATATTGAAAAAGCACAATTTTTTTGGGTAAATATGTAATTTACCTTGAGAATGAAGGTTAATTAACGAAAGCTTCTATTTTAATACATCACTTTCTTGTGTGTTGCTAATAACCCCCACTTGATTTTTTAGGATGCCTATATCTTTGGACACCTTCAACAAATTTCAAATTTCGTAAAAAATCTTTAGACATCTAACTTAATACAAAAAAATAACCCCACTCGTGAATCCTAACCCATAATTAGTTGCTCTAGCCCCTACCTCCAATACCTCTCTACCTTCCTGCCTCACCTTCTTCGCCATTTCCTACTTTTTGGCATCACTCCTTAGCTCTTCCTGCCACCCTCTAGCCCATCTCTACCCTATGACACCATCTTCTTACACACACACACACACACACAGAGAGAATTGTGAAGTGAGAGATATAAAATCCTTGAAGGTAAGGGAGAATGAGAGGGTCGCAAGGAAAAAGGTTTGTAGGGGGTGTAGCGAGGGTGAATTTGGATGAAGCTAAAAAGGGTTTGGGGTGGGAAAAGTTGTGAAGGGGCAAGAGGCTTATGAGGTTAGGGTGGTGGGCTGAGTTGATGGTAGTGAATGGTAGGTAGGGGTATGATTAAGACCATCTCCAACCCTGAACCAAACCTGTCATCAAATTTAAAATTTGGTGAAAAAATCACTTTTTCATGCTCCAACGGTTTCACCAAACCGGTATCAAATTCAGAATTCATCAAACAAATCATCAAAGTGAGAACACTATATAGATTTAACCAAAACACTGTGCGTGACCGTTTGGGAGGGAGGAACCGGTCAACCAACTGGTTGCCCGACCGGTTGACCAACCGGTCGACCTTTGCGTCAAGGTTGGTTTGACCTGTCAAGTGGTTGGTTTGAACTGCTTGGTTTGAACCGTGGCCGTTGGGAGCAACCGGTCCACCGGCCGGTTGACCCACCAATCCACCGGATTGAGTCCTTCGGCTAGCATTTGAATTGGTACAGTTTTGAGGGTAGCATATGAACTGGTTGGTTTCATTTCATGTTGTTTGAACTGGGTTATTTTGACATAGTTTACTTTGTGGATTATGAATAATTTAGAGGGTGATATAAATTTTAATTTTCTTCAAAATATAAATAAAATTGTTACCTTTTACATATATATTACAGAACTAGCCGTTACAATAATAAATTACCGTTGGATGGACAGACTATTTTGAAAATTTACCGTTGATGATGTGCTCTATAAAATAGATCTGATTTCTATATCAAGACAGTATTTCATTTTCAGAATATCAAGACAAGAGAATTTCATTTTTAGAATAGCATTACGTTTATATGTTGTGAGTTTTGTTTCTTTTGTGTCAATACACTATTTTTTTCTCTTGAAATTTTAATTATTAGTATCTCAATAAATTATCTGATTCTGAGTTTGAGCTTATATCATTATAATATTTTTCAGTAAGTGTACTGTTTTTTTTTTTCAAAGTATGGAAGATTTCGAAATGTTTGGAGAATCACAAATGTTGGAGCAAAACACTGATATTAATTTTATGTCGAAATTTTCACGAGAGCAGAACATGTAGAACAGTGATAATCATTTTATTTCAGAAACTTCTCGTGGTAAAGCGTTTACAATTATAGGAGATGAAACTTTATGTAGATCTTGGTTAGCAGTCTCTCAAGATTCCATTACTGGTAATAGTCAGACTATGGCTATATTTTGGGAACGAGTACTGGTTTATTTTAATTCACAATTGAGCAGTGAATCAAATCGAAACCGTATTTCTTTGTCTCACTGTTGGTCTGTCATGCAAAAGGCCATTAATAAATTCTGTGATTTTCTTGAACAAATTCAACTGAGGCAACAAAGTGAAACAATTGAGGCAGATATGGTAAAATTTATTTGTGTTATTAAATATCAATTTTCTTTTCTAAATATATACTTGTTATTGAAATCTTTATAATTTTTTATTTAGGTCACTGAAGCGAAGCGGATGTATCATGTAATACAGAAAAAACACTTCACATTTGATACATGTTGGGATATTTTGCGCCGAAGTTGTAAGTGGGATGAATTTCGATCAAAAAGAACCACGCAACATGCTGATCCATGTTTCAATATGCCAACTGAATTTGACGCTTCTCAATCCAACCAGAATAATGCGGTGCACGAACAACCATCTAACACATCAACATGACCAATTGGTACTAAGGCAGCGAAAGAGAAGCTGAAGAATCAAACAACGCATGATAGTAGATTTGATGAAATGGCTGCCAACCAATCTAAAATTGTTGAAGTTTTATCAAGTATCTCCGCTAGAACTATTGAGCGAGATGAACAAAAGGCGACAGACCGTGAACAGAAGACTGAAGAGCGTCGAAGAAGGACCGAAGATAGGGAGGAACAACTAAAACTCATATCCATGATGAATGAAAGAGAACAACGAAATGAAGATCATAAAATAATGTCAATGGACATGACAATTTTAAATCATATGCAAAAGGCGTACTACGAAGATCTTCAACGACAGATTTTATTTCGATCAACTAGTAGATTGCCTTAAAAGGTTCTGTATTAGTGGGTTTTCATCCATTAGTTTTATTATTTAAAATTATTACATCTAACTTGTATTGGTTAGTTTTATTGGTTTTATGAATTTTTGCCATGTATTTTTGCCATCTTTCAAAGTCAATGTCTAATTGTTGCCATGTTTTTTGAATAGGGAGATCTTTGGCTTGTACTTCAATGTCGTTTTTTTTTTAATTAACCTTGTCTTCTTTAAAATGATATGTCAATGAATATGCCAATCAGTATTATAACCTGATTTATACCACAAAATCAGAAATGGTTAATGACCTTTTTTTGTAGCATTTTCATAATGTACATAATAATGTCCTTTGTCAAATAGGCATTAAAATGAAAAACCACAATATGAAGTATATATATCAATAGGCCAATGTCCTAAGTGAATAGGTTTTAATTACTGTCGTCCTCTTTAACAAACTGACCCAACAAAAGGTTGTTAAAAGAACAAAATACTGAAACTAAAACAAATACATAATGTAAAATACATCAACAGTCATTATGTGGTGGTGGTGGTGGTGGAGGGTAGTGGTGATGGTATATGTCATTTACCCGATGCTCAATCATATCTACGCGATGCTCAATATCCACACGGAATTCACCAAATTGTTGAATTAATGAATTCTGGGCAGTGGCAAATGTATCAAACTGAGTACCCAACGAATTGACCTGATTAGCCATTTGTTGTTCCCATTGAACGCGTTCATTATAACGTTGTTCTTCCATGGCCAAAAACTCAGTCCGATATTGAGGTTGTTCAGTTGATGGCATCACATTGGCAGGAGGATCTTGTGGAGCATCATCTGGTGGGACTTCATCTTCTGAATCGTCTGTAGCATTATCACTTCCCATTAAATTGGAGGCTGCACTAACACGAGTCACTGTATACTAATTAATGAGTGACCTAATTTTCATCTCCGTTTCATTTACAAGCCGAACCCTAAAATGTTTGAAAATTTTGGTCAACAGTGCCCCCAAACAGTAATGTACCGGCCCGTGAATTGACCTTGATTTGCGATTATCATTTCTTTCATAATTATGTAACACAAATCTAACTTATGACCAACTTCAAAACAGTATAACAAATAGGCATTAAAATATGAGACTGCATCATGATGTCCTTTTTTTGGAGTGACATTTTCTATAATTCACCGGTGGAGAATCCGAAGATAAGGTTTCAAATGTCTTGCTTGTAAACTAGTCCCAGTAAATCTGTTCCGACAAATACTAGTATATACATCAGTAGCATTACCAACGATTTTAGCTAAGTCAACCTCAGTATGAAAATGGATATTTTCATCACCTAACTCAACTCCAATAATGCTTGCCAAAGTAGGAATATCAAACTGTATACCCTTTCCTTTCACATATGACAACAGAGTGAAATTTCCATCTTCTTCTTGAGTACCTCTTAAGTGAACATAAAATAGAGATACCAGCCGTGGATATACCTTTTGGGATAAATTAATTAAATTTTGCCACCCCATTGTTTCAAGTTTACTAACTAATAGTGCATCATATTGAGATGACAGATTTACCCTCCTCCTGTTACAATCGATCGGTTGGAGAAGTTTGGAAAGGCTAGTGCATGACTTTCACTGAGAAAATCATCAGTAGGATATGACTGATTTTGACGCTGCTGTTCTTCGCGTCGTGGAGGGTTGGAACTTTCACCAACTTGTGGTCTCGCTCTTTTAGTTCTAAGCATGATGTCAATATCTGTCGAATTTTAATGAATATGTGTTACATATGAAAGGTGAATTACAGGTGGCTTGGTGTTCTTTATGAAAACATTAACTTAGAATTGAAATGAATATAGTTCTAATATTACAATACATATTAAAATCGAAAAACATGACCAACTTGTAGTATGCCTACTAACATGTGCATTTTCATATTACATGTTCAATAAACTGAACTGCATACTGAAGTGCATAATTACATATGATGAGATTAAATCAAGTCTGAAATTGTACTCAAATTAACATGACAATAATAATCCCTTGCCAATTTGTACTAAAATTCAACTTCTGTTTTTGTAAATCCCTTGCGAATTTGTACTCAAATTAACATGACAATAATAATCTTCAGTGTTTGAAATTTATTTGGTGGTGTAATTTAAATCATCATCTTGTTCTGTGTGTGAGTGTGTGTGATAGGTAGTGAGAAGCCAAATGTGAACTTGAGGAGAGTTTCTTGAATGCATACTGACATGAGAAGTCAAATGTGATCTGGAGAAGTATTTTGTGAATGCATATTGATATAACACACATGCACTAGCAAATAAAAATAAAAATAAAAATAATGTTTGAATTATCAAGAAAAAGCCAATCTTTTGTTATATCTGTTTGGATGTCCATTCTAGAAGGAAGAGAAAGCATAATACTTCAAATATTTTATTGTAATTTGGTTTAGGGAGTACAATCAAATTGACAATGGGGAAAATGCATGAAAGTAAATAAAGAGAGAAACAATAAAAATTATATTTGTTTTTGAGGCATAGTAAAGACATGTAGTTTGTATACTAAAGTGCATACTAATTATTAAATCATTTGTCATATTACGTGTTCAATTTCCTGAAGTGCATATTGAAACTATAAAATGAGGCATATGCCAGTACATAGAAGTTAGTCCCAGAAAAATAGGCATCATGTTAATTTTTCAAATATTGAACATATAATTTGATTCAAACATGAAGTTTATGCTCCTAAGAAGGTTAAAGTTGAACAAATAAAACATCAAGTTGAATAAATACAGCATTAAAATCGAAAAATGACAGCATACACACTGAAAAAAAAAAAAAAAAACAGAGGGCCGGTTGACCAACCGATTGCCCCGTGCCATTCATGTAAAATTTACTCTGTTTCAATGCTGTTTTGGATGCTGCCTACTTGTGCTTGTTCCTGCCTTTGTTGATGCAGATGTTTCCCTTGGTGGCAGAGGTATGCAATCTGTGGGAGAGGTATTTAGTGAAAGTGGAATGAAGGTGGTAGAGGTATGAAGGTGGTATTCAGTGAAAGTGGAATGAAGGTGGCAGAGGTATGAAAGTGAAAGTGGAATGACGGTGGAATGAAGGTATTCAATGCTGAGAGGTATTCAGATCTTTTCCTTGGTATAGAGGTGGAATGAAATGGTTTGTCAATTGATATAGAGGCTCCATTCTTGAGGTAGGTGGTGAGGAAATTAATACTCAACAAGTCAAGGTGTGTGCAAAATGAGGCATGGTAGATGGAATGAAGTCACTGACTGGTAGCTGGTATGTGTTTAATGAAAGGTAGGTGGTTCAAACGTATGCAGTGTAGTGTGTGCACAAATAATTGAACACATTATGATTTGTAGGTGGAATGCATTTATCCACAGTCATGTTCAAATAATTGAAGACAAATAGTTGAAGGCTTGTTAAGTGTTTTTTTACTCTGTCAATCGAATGCATGTCAAGTGAGGTAATAAATGAATGGGAAGATCAACATCAGTAAATCAATGGCACATCAATAATGATTAAGACATTATTATGAAATTATGATTATGCACAAATAATGATTATGCAGTACTTTGAGGTTTTATTATTAAATTAAGAAGACTAATTATCAGTTAAGACATAATTATGAAATTATGATTATGCATATCAACATCAGTAATTATCATTTAAGACATAATTATGAAATGTGCATAAATAGATGTGGTATTATGATTTCTGGCACATTAACAAAAATTTGAAGACATGATTATTAAATTTATGTGATATTTGGAGAGGTATTCAGGGTAGAATTGAACACTGCACAATTTTGAATATTAAAGATTGAATCAGACCAACAGCAGCTCATCACATAACTTCTGAATTACTTAGCTCATATAGTGCTTAGAAACATGAAGATTACAAACAAGACAACCTTTCATTCCAAAACTTGAAACAAAATTACATGTATTGATGTGATGAATTTAGTGTTCACCATGAAGATGCCACATATGTTCTACTAAATCATTACGGAGGGCATGATATGCATCATTATCTCTAATACCTAAATGACGAGACAAAAATGTTTGAAAGTCATTCGTAGGAGTAGAGGAAAGTTGCACTGGTGTGTTGGTTGATGAAATTTCATAATTGAAGTGAAGGTGTTCCTCCCTCTCATCTTCGATAATCATATTATGTAAAATAATACAAGTCTTCATTATGTTGGCAAGCATTTTTGAATCCCAAAAACGTACAGCACCTCCTATAATTGCGAATCGAGATTGAAGGACTCCGAATGCCCGCTCTACATCTTTTCTGGCAGACTCTTGCATCATTGCAAAATGTTGTCTCTTTGCTCTTTGGGGAGAAGAAATTGTTTGAACCAGTGTTGCCAATTGAGGGTATATACCATCAGCAAGGTAATAACCCATATCGTAATTATGTCCGTTAATCGTGTAATGGAGAGTGGGAGCTTTACCTTGCGCAAGATCAGAAAACAAAGTCGATCGGTCCAACACATTCAAGTCATTGTGTGAGCCAGGCATTCCAAAAAATGCATGCCAAATCCATAAGTCATAAGATGCTACTGCTTCAAGAATAATGGTTGGCTTCTTTTGATGGCCTACATATTGACCTTGCCATGCCTTTGGACAATTTTTCCACTCCCAATGCATGCAATCTAAATTTCCCAACATGCCAGGAAACCCCCGAACCTCTCCAATAGCAAGTAATCTAGCAATGTCAGTTGGTGTTGGAGATCTCAGATATTCTTCACCAAATATTTCAATCACTGAATTACAAAATTGTTGCAAACTTTGAATTGCAATACTTTCTCCAATACATATGTAATCATCAACTGCATCTGCTGCAACACCATATGACAATATTCTCATCGCTGAAGTCATTTTTTGTAGGGGAGATAATCCAAGTACATAAGCTGCATCTTGTTTTTGAAGAAAATATGAATTGTGTGCTTGGATTGCATTCAAAATTCGTAGATATAAAGGACGACGCATTCAAAAACGTCTCTGAAATACTGTAGGTGAATACATAGGATTTGCAGCAAAATAATCTCCAAACAATTTGTCATGACCTTGCCTTCTATTTCTGTGTATATACCTATGACCTACAACAGAACCACCTACCTTCTTTGAGCTATCACTCTTCAGAATCTAAAGCATATTAGTATTATTCTGCTCATAAGCTCCTAAAAGTGTGACGATATATTCATCATCAGAGGAAGAGGAAGAAGAAGAGAATGAAAATGAAGTCAATATCATGGATTTGAAGGTATTCACGATACTCTATTTTGTTCAAGTTATGATCGTATCAATTTTGTGGAGTTGTCTGGCATATGGGTAATGGATTTATGTGAGAGCATAATTCATACGCCAGACATATATGTAATGGAGGGAAAAATGGAGGGAAAAATAATTGGGAACAGAAATAGAGAGGGAAAAAAAAAAATTTGACTGACCAGTCGACCCGCCGGTCGACCAACCGGTCGCCCCTTCCCAAGTTCACAGAGGTGGGTTCAAACAATTCAAAAGGGTTTTTTTAAAAAATTTTTTTTTTACTCTTACTGGTCGACCAACCGGTTGACCCACGGGATTTGATGCACCTTTGGAGCACTCGGTATCAGATTGAGGAAAAAGTCATTTTTTTACTCAGATTTGGTGAAAATTTTGGTTCAGGGTTGGAGATGCTCTTAGAGATGAAAGTAAAATTGAAAATTTATTATAAGATAAAATTGCAATAAATACATACTTTTTTTTAATAGTGGATGCTATTAGCATCACTTCACTTTTCACAATTTACCCATCATCTTTAATTTGGAAATTATTTTTCAAGTAAAATTACATGATTTAAAATTCAAATTTTGAACCAAAAATAATAATTTGAAAGTTGATTTTATTTAAAAATTATATTCAAATTAAAAATAATGTGTGAAATAACATAAAATGATGTGTGAAGTAGAATAAGCTCTTCTTCATAATTCATCTCTTCATACTCATTCATAACTTTCTTGTGGGCTTTAACTTGGGTAGATACAGATGATCTGAACCGTTTACTTCTTAGATTTCACAATAAAAGTTATTCATGCAAAAAAATTAGTTTTATTGGACAACTAATAACTTTCTTATGGGCTTTAACTTGGATAGATGCACATGATCTGAACCGTTTACTTCTTAGATTTCACAATAAAAGTTATTCATGCAAAAAAATTAATTTTATTGGACAACTAAAAACATGACAACAAATCGTATTTTATTATATAAAATGAATGGTTTAAATTTATATTTATATTTGCCCTTCATTTTATAAAATAAATTGTGATTTATTCTTATATTTATAAATAAATTGAGTTTTTGCATGAATAACTTTTATTACAAGGCCTTTGGATTTTTTGCTTCAAAGTTTAACTTCTATTCGTCACATAGCCTCACCCCTATTTGAGTAAGGCTGGAAGGAATTAGTAGAATTTGGTAGTGCAAATAGGGTGAATTCTCCGATTAGGCATAAATTGATTACGCCTTTTCAAAAATTGATAATTTCAACTCCATTAAACACTACAAGAGTTTTTTTTTTTTTTTGCCTTACACCCAACATCTTTAGTTTTGGATCCAACTAACACTCCGTTTGGATCGTAAGATAAGGTGAGGTGAGAATAAATGTTTGTGATTTTTTACTTAGGTGAGAAAAGAAAAGAAATTATTATGGTTTCTTGCCATTATGTTTGAATAAATAAAAGCAAAGAAAATGTAGTTTCTCATCTATTTTGTTTGGATAGAGTAAATATGAGAAAAGAAAGAAAAGTGTTGTATTTTATTTTATCAAAATAACCTTCCATATTAATAAGCTATATTTTTTTCCATAAGGATAATTTTGATATTTTAGAAAACTTTTATTAAACTTAAGGGTGATTGTATTTACACACCACTAATACTCTCAGTATACACTATTACTTAGTACACACAAAAAATAATTTTTAGGGTTTAAAAATATCTTATTGCACACCTTAACTTTCCATTACTAACCCTAGATTAACACACCACTAATTATTTGAATACACACTAAAAACTCTTCATTTTCTCCACTACACACAACAAACCACCCCCCCAATCTTTAGAACAGAGACTATCTTTGTCAGTCTTGATCTCCATCGCTGGCGGAAGTTTCATTCGGTCTCCATCTTTGCCGATATTGATCTTCATAGTTAGTGTTGAACTTTCATCATATCTCATCTTGCCGTCTCGTCGTTTCAAATCGCCAACGAAGTATTTCATTCGACTTCCATTTTGTCGGTATTGATTTTCATAGTCGGTGTTAAATTCTCGTCTCTCGTCTCTCATCTCTCGTCGTCGTTTCAAATTGCCATTTTGATTCATGAGTGTATGTTAATGGTGAAAATGATGAAATATGAGTGTACCTTTTTAATAACAAATTCACTTTTGTAGTCAACAATACGATCAGTTTTAACATTGTTACATTGGGTGGGTATAGAATTCTGTAAAAAATTTAACAAATGTGGGGATATATTTTCTGAGTACCAACACGTGGCAAGGTGATGCCGACGTGTCAGCCGAGGTGCCACGTGTCCTGGTCGTGACACTGAGGTGATCTCGGCAAGGCTGAAGTTATCTCCGAAGATATCGGAATCCGAGATAAGTGGACAAGGGACAAGAGTCCTAGAATGAAAAGGGAACTCAACCGGGATGAGGGACAAGAGTCATAGAATGAGAGAAGACTTCAGTTTGTATTAAGATAAGACTCTTAGAGAGTTTATTCTAATCTTACTAGGAGTCCAAGATTAGCAGTAATCCTAAGTCCATAGAAGTTAAGCTTCTATTGGGACTAGGTTTATATTGGCTATAAAGGAGAGGCACCCCCATGGGTCTAAGGTATGCTTTTGATATTCAAGCTTGTGAGTTTAGCACTTGATTTGTCTTTGAGAGATATACTGACCTGATCGTCGGAGTGCCCCCGGGTGGACGAACCACCGTGGGATTCTTATATTTCTATTGCAGGTCAGCCAGGTGCCATCTATTTTTCCGGTGCTCTCTAGCTGGTTACTAAGTGGGCAGTGTAGTCAAAAAATCACTCACACAATTTGGCGCCATCTATGGGAAAGAAAGAAGAATAGATGGCCAATGAAAGAAAGAAGAATAGATGGCCAATGAAAGAAAGAAGGATAGATGGCCAATGACAGACAAAAGGATCAGATTGGAGATAACGCTCCTGCTGGGAGTGGGAGACCTATCAACCTCGACGTTGAAGGAGACGACCGCAACACAGAAACTCGTGACCAAAGTCACGGAGTGAAAGACGCCGGCCAGAAAGGTGACGCACCAAAGACAACAGATCGAAGCGGATACTACAACGAAGATGACCTCCAGGTATGGAAGGATAGATACCTACGAAGGAACGAAGACCCTTCCAGAAGGGATGCAAAGACAAGGGGCATGAGCGCTCCCAAGAAGATAACATTCAAGTATAGAAGAACTCATCCTAAGTGAGCAGATCCCAAATTCCAGATCCTGGATCTTGGATCCTAGAAGACACGATCTCAGCCTAGATGAGTAGGTCCGAGAAGAGAAGAGCTCAACCTGAGTGAGCAGATCCAAGATTCTAATAGACAAGATCTCGGCACTTAAGTCCGAAAAGAGAAGAGCTCAGTGAGCAAATCTCAGATCCCAGAAGATAAAAAAGAAAACACACAAGGTTAGACTGCAGTTAGCTAGGTTGAAGATCTTTTATAAGGTTCACAAAGAAGTATGTGGAAGCCATGCAGGGGGCAAAGAGAAGAAGAATATGTTTACCACTTGTTGAAATTTGTAGCAATTTACAAGTTGGTTAAACAGATATGATGTTTACCACTTGTTGAAATTTGTAGCAATTTACAAGTTAGTTAAACCGATATGATGTTTACCACTTGTTGAAATTTGTAGCAATTTACAAGTTGGTTAAACCGATATGATGTTTACTACTTGTTGAAATTTGTAGCAATTTACAAGTTAGTTAAACCGAGATGATGTTTACCACTTGTTGAAATTTGTAGCAATTTATAAGTTGAAGTTAAACTGAGGTGATGTTTACCACTTGTTGAAATTCTGTGTGAATTTACAAGTTGAAGTTAAACCGATGTAATATTTAATACTTGTTGAAATTCTGTGTGAATTTACAAGTTGAAGTTAAATCGAGTTGATATTTAACACTTGTTGAAATTCCTGTGTGAATTTACAAGTTGAAGTTAAATCAATGTGATATTTAACACTTGTTGAAATTCTGTGTGAATTTACAAGTTATAGTTAAACCGAGGTTATGATACAAGAAGATGGTTTAACATTTGTTGAAATTTTGAGAAAAAATTGCAAGCTGAAGTTAAGTCGAGGTTATGATAAAGGATGGTTAAACACTTGTTGAAATTTTTGAGAAAAATTTACAAGTTAAAGTCAAGCTCAAGCAATATCTAAGTACTTACCGAGACTACCAGGTTGTCAAAACTTGAAATATGGAAAACTTGAAGTCTTGATAGAAGACATTGAGAAAGTGACAAGTCCTAAGCAACACTTGTGAAAATATTTGTTACAATATTTTCAAGTGTTAGAACGAGGTCCGAGATGAGCAAGATTAGAAGTTGTGACAGAGGTATTTTACCCGAAGAGATTGCACAGTCAAGGTGTACTTTGAAGACATGCAAATTATTCTAAGTATAGAATCATACAAGAGCAGAAAAAAGAAGACATACATTCAAAGAAGAAATCAGAGAAATGCATTTAAAGAAGAAAGAAGGCACTTCGGTCCTGAATATTGAAAAATAAATTATTTAGACTACAAAAATGGCACGTCGGCCAGATTAAAAGCATACAAAGACAGACAAAGTACAAGATACAAGGTACAAAGAGTAAAAGAATGAAACAAAACTACTTGGCATCAATGGCAGGATATAGAAGATAGTTAGGAAGACTTCTCAGCAGCCTTCTCGGCCTTGAGCTCAGCATTGATCTCCCGAAGAGTTTGATCAAGGCTCTTTTCGGCGATTGGCACTTCAGAGTTTAAAGGCAAGGATTGAAAGCAAGAATCTGGAAAAAGACACAGAAAACAGAAATAAGAATGTAATTCGTAATCAAGAATGGTGATGAAGCTATTAGGAAATCAAGACAAAAAGATTGCACAGGTGTGTCAAGCCAAGAACAGTGGTAGAAATCAACAGATGTGTGAACAGTGTGTATTCAAGAAGATGATTTAGAAACAATGGATAAAACAACAATGGTGATTAACAATTAAGTAGAGCTTTTTGGAAAGCAACAAGAAATAAAACTAGGAGGAACAGTGGCTTACCAGAAAGAGGAAAGCCGAAATGAGAATTGCTGAAGTCTGACGACAATGACAGAATGACGTAAGCTTTACCGGAGGAGAGGAACGAAGACAGTTGCTAGAAGCTTGAAAGCTTGGAACAATGACGGATTTAAGCAAAAGAGCTAGAAAGAGAAAAAGCCAGAGGATTGAATGAAAAAAGAGAAAAATAGTCAAGAAGGCGACAAAGTTCAAGAATAAAGCCAAGTGCACAGGCACTAAGTAAGTATGTGAAGAACAAGAAAATAATGACCCAGACACGATGCTAGCAACAGAAAACGGATATGACAAGAACAGTGCCAGGCATTCAAACAATTCAAAACTTGAAAATAGACGAAAACAGAGGCAAGTAAACAGATTCAGAAGAGTTATGAAAGATTGAGCTTAATAGCAAGTAAGGAGTTTATGAAACCTACCAAGTGAAATGAATGCCAATATGAAAATCGCTGGAGTCAAATAGATGACTGGAAATTGGGAACTCACCAGTGAGTGTGAGTGGAGCAGTTGCAAAGCTCTTGGAGTTTATGAATTAATGGAACCAGAACCTTGGCTAGGAGGTGCGATTTTCAAGTAGCTTGGAAAGCGTGAAACTTGATTCTTGACACCAGTGGACAGTAAAGTCCAGGGAACATTGAGGTCGGCGAGTTTGATCTCGGACAAAGGGGCATAAATGAACGAACAGTGTAGGTTCATCACCTCAGAATGCCGAGGTAATAGAACCTAGGGGGCAGTTGTGGGGATATATTTTCTGAGTACCAACACGTGGCAAGGTGACGCCGATGTGTCAGCCGAGGTGCCACATGTCCTGGTCGTAACGCCGAGGTGATCTTGGCAAGGCCGAGGTTATTTCCGAAGATATCGGAATCCGAAATAAGTGGACAAGGGACAAGAGTCCTAGAATGAAAAGGGAACTCAACCGGGATGAGGGACAAGAGTCATAGAATGAGAGAAGACTTCAGTTTGTATTATGATAAGACTCTTAAAGAGTTTATCCTAATCTTACTGGGAGTCCAAGATTAGCAGTAATGCTGAGTCCATAGAAGTTAGGCTTCTATTGGGACTAGGTTTATGTTGGCTATAAAAGAGAGGCACCCCCATAGGTCTAAGGTATGCTTTTGATACTCAAGCTTGTGAGTTTAGCACTTGATTTATCTTTGAGAGAAATATTGACTTGATCGTCGGAGTGTCCCCGGGTGGACGAACCACCGCGGGATCCTTATATTTCTGTTGCAGGTTAGCCAGGTGCCATCTATTCTGTCGTTGCTCTCCAGCTAGTTACTAAGCGGGCAGTGTGGTCAGAAAATCAGTCACACAACAAATTTATCAAATTAGCCATGTTCAAGATTACATAGTTGTGTGTTGGGTTTTTTTTATTATCAAATTTAACAAATTTATCAAATTAGCCATTTAATGTGTTCAAAAATTTATATCTGAATAATGAATAAAAGTTTAATTTATTTTAACTGAATTGACTTAAAATGTTCAATTTTTTATGTATGAACATTTAGGCCTTGTTTAGGAATATACTATTTTAGTAACTTTTTGGCGTTTTGGCTAAAATATGAGGTAAAAAAAATTTGTATGTTTTGAATAATTTTTTGATTTTTACAAAAAGATATGCAAAAAGTAAAGAGTAAAGAGAATTTTTGACTTTTTGGTATAAGTTATAAGTTTTTTGATTTTTTTAATAACTTTTTGACTTTTAGACTAAAACTGTTACTTCCCAGACGAGGCCTTATTATGTGATCAATCTTAATAATTTGAACAAAATTGTTTTGTCCAAATCTAAATAATTGAGCATTGTGTAAAAGTTTAACTCTAGTTATCGGAATACAATGAACAAACTCAATTTCCCAATATATGAACGAGATAAATAAAAAACTAAAAAGGTAAGTCATAAACTAATTTTTTCAATTTTCAAATCAACGTTTTCAATGTTTATACATGAACCAACCATCTTAGTGTCATTTATGGTGTGCAAATTTTCAAAATTAATTAATTTCAATATTTTCAAACCCTAAATCTTCAAATGTAATAATATTTCGAGTTTGAAAAATAAGTATAATGGAAAAAAGAATGAAGTGAGCTAATTGATAATGAATGATATCATGAGTGTATGTTAATGATGAAAATGATGAAGAAATACAATATTTATATGTTAAAACTAGGGGTGTGCATAATACTGTCGAAACCGCCGAAATCGCCAAAACCTCACCGAACCGTACTGCCAAGGCAAATTCGTTATTATTTGCCAATCGAACCGCCGGTTTTTGGTAAGAAAAATGGCAAATTCTAGTGACACTTTTATCAATCCGCCGGTTTCTATTTTTCTTCCAAACTGCACCGACCCACACCGCTATTAAATCATGTTTTATAAAATTCTAAAAATTCTTTTTTACTTAAGTTTGCTTGTTGTTCTATACCTTAGAATATAGTATTACATTACTGCTCGAGGGAAATTCAAGATGTCAGTAATCCAAAATAAAGTTGGATTCCAATTCACTTTTCAATCTTTTTTTTTTCTGGCCATGTTGCAAACTTGCATCAGCTCACTTTTCAATCTAAATACTTTTCAACAATAAACATTTTCAATATATTGTAAATCCTGAATGATATTAATTTTATGTATTGTATTTGATCATTGTAGCTTCCACAGATACTTGTAATGAACTGATGGCATAGTCGTTGATATTATCATATTGTTGCTACACTTGCTGCATTAGAAGAAAGCTTCGCAAGATGCTTAACATCACGGTATCTTTCGTCATTTTTTTACTCTTTGATTTAAGTTTTGTAATTTGAATTATATTTTTTATAAACTGCCAATCCGCCCGAACCGCCAAGGCAAATCCGCCATTATTTGCCAATCGAACCACCAATTTTTGATAAGAAAAATGGCAAATTCTAGTGACATTTTTATCAATCCGCCACCCGCCATACGGTTTCTATTTTTCTCTCAAACCGCACCGACCCGCACCGCGCACACCCCTAGTTAAAACTCTAAACCCTATAAGAATGATAGTGTGTGAAGAGTATTTTGTATTTTTAAATATAAAATTTTTAAATAGATAGAATACATTGCATGTTGTCTTTAATGGTTATTTCATTAAAAGATATTAGTAAAATATAAATTTAATTTATTAATAATGTATATTGAGAGTATTAATAATGTGTAAATAGAATCACCCTAAACTTAATTTCTTTATCACTAAGGCTTTGTTTGGGAAGCATAGGTTGGGGCTATTATAACCTCAAAATGGAAATAAGCTAAAAAGCCTCCTGTAGCAATCCTTTTTATGAAAAAAAAAAAAAAAAAATAGCCTCAGCTGCCGTGACAGTGTAGGGCCAGCCTACACTGTCAAAGTGTCAAATTTCTACATCACTTGAGAAATTACATTTTTACCCCTTTACATCAATTTAAAAAATTATAATTTTAGAGACAAATTTGTTATTTTAACTTCAAACATCATTTCAACACACTTTTCAATATAACAACTCCAATAAAAATTCATCTCATCTTCCCAAACACAAAAACTAAAATAACCTACTAAAATAATCAAAAAATCAAAAAATTTCTAAAATAGCCACTTTCCAAACGAGACCTAAATCTCCCGAAAAAAACAAAATATAAATTTGATGAGAATATTTCTTCACCATCTCTTATCATTTTTTACCTGCTTAACCATCTGAATAACTAATTTTTATTTTTATTATTTATTTATTTTTTTTCACCAAATCCAAACGAATATTATTATTTATTTATTTTTTTCACCAAATCCAAACGAATTGTAATTAAACTGTTCAAATGATGCCGTGAATAACAACTAAAACACGAGTCGCCTCTTACGACTGTTGAAAGTCGTCAACAGTTTCATCCTCATCGGACACATTACCTTTTCCTGCGGCTGCGGACACCCTAATATTTCCCCCAACTCTCTTTCTCTCTCTCTTTCTCTCTGTACATTTTTATTTTTAGAAAAAGCAAAAGAGTTTTAGCTGTACAAAGCCGTCGTTTCCAAATCCTCCACCAAACGATCTCTCTATCACTCTCCACATTCCTCACCATCAACACCACTCTACAACCTCGATCAGGTCAGTTCCTAGGGTTCCAATTCTACTATCTTGTGTATGTAAACATATGTTTGTGAATTTTAGTTGTGTTTTTCAAGTTCGATTTTTGTGATCTTCAGATCTGATGCTCCGTGAGTGTGATTTTTGATCGATACTGATGTTATCCGAGTTCGATACTTGTCAATTTGTTGCTGTTGTTGCTGATTTTGATGTGATTTGTAATGAATTGTGTTCGATTCATGTGATTTTTGTGTTGGTGCTTGTGAAGATAGGGTTTTGATTGGAGGTTGGAGTGAGGAATGGCGAATCGGGTGAAGGAAGATGAGAAAAACGAGAGAATTATACGGAATCTTCTCAAACTTCCTGATAACCGCCGGTGTATTAACTGTAACAGCTTGGTATGATACTTGATAACTTTATTTTGCTTTCGATGGTTGTTTTTTTTTTTTTTTACCCTGTTTCTTTCTAATTTGAATCTGATTACCTGACAAACCATTGATCATTTGAATTTCTATATCCCTTTGTTGTTAAAATTAGTAAAAAATAAAACTTTAGTTGTTAATGTGTCATACTTGTTACTTTTCCGTTTAAACTGAGAAGCAGATGCTTTTATTTTTTATTTTTTTTTAAAATTTTATTTTTACAAAGAACCCATAATGATTTACTTGTTAGTAAAATTTTGGTTAGGCTTAGATTGACAGAGGCGTAACGAAAATTTCAGTAAACAACACAATGATCAAGCAATTAATTGGGTTGAGGTTCTATCCCTTAAAAGTTCAAGGACTTTCTTGGAGTAAAAAAATAATGGCAAAATGAATGAGAAAAAGAGAGAGAGAGAGAGAAGAAGAAGAAGAAGATAATTAAGTAAAACGATTGAACAAACAATCAAATTACAAGTACATTAGAACTACTATAGAAGTTTGAACTACTCCTATGTAGATTAGATTTACTCCTAGGATAGAAAAGAAATAAAAATCGAGTCTTGTATTTGATTTGCTGGTGCTCCTTACAATAGAGCCATTAATGGCAATTTATACAAAATAAATGTAGGAAAAAACTTCCACTAACCACCACTCAACCACCCATATAACTTCCAAGAACTTCCATCTTCATCCGAGGCTACCACTTGTCATCCATCCCTTAATTTGCACAACTTGCATTACAACTTCTCCTAACTTGTCCTAACCTTCAAAGAATTATAGGGATGCCAAGTGTCCAACACAAACACAACAATAACAACAACAATAGTAATAAATAGCCATAATCGACAGAAAAATTATTTAAGGTGCAAACAATTGTAAAAGTTGCTGATTGGCGTTTTGCAATTTCTATCATAATAGTAGAAATGATAGCGCTCCTTTAGAAGATACTCGAAGGAAGCATATTTATCTTTGAATGTTCTCTATCGTCCTTGGGCTTTGTTCACAGTCAATACAATCCTTGTTAACTTATGGAAATTGCTGATAACATTTTGCCAATTTATTTTTTCCCGAGTAGGTTTAGAAAAAAAACTTCAGATTCTAAGATTTCTAAAAATGTCTCTTCTACATCTGTTCCATTCTACTCCCTCTTTCACTACAAAAGAAGCAAAATAACAGACTGAGGAAAGGGAGGGAGAGAGGAAAGGGAGGAAGAGAGTGTTTAGGAAAGACAGAATAGAGGGCGATGCACCAATAAATAAAAAGAGTGAATGACTAAGAGAAGTAAAGAGAGAGAGAGAGAGAGAGAGAGAGAGAGAAATGTTGGAATATATGGATAAATCTCCTTTCCCTTGATTTGGCACAAGTTTGATGAAGGGATTGAATCTGATTTTCATCAAAATTTTCATCAAATTTAAATTTGGTGAACGATTGGAGATGGTCTTACTGTGCCTCATTTCGGAACTTGATTATTTTAGTTGGCTTTTTAATTATTTTATGAGATGAAAAAAAGTTGCATGTTTGAGATGATTTGTGGATTTTTTTGTACTTGAATAGATGGTTGTGAGAGAAAAAGTGATTGATTGATATATAAAACATGACATTTTGTCTTATTGACTATTTTAGCTTTTTTTATTTTTGTCTTTATTGGCTATTTTAGCCAAATTTCAAGTTGCCAAACACTGCCCTAGTATTTAGTATTTCTCTAAATGTTGTCAGATTTTGACGCGCTCAAATCCAAAAATCTAGGGGAAAATTATGTTGCACAATAACAGCACATAATGCCCAGACAAACTACTCATTTCTTTGAAAAATGCTATAGAGCACTTCCATCTCTCTCTCTCTCTCTCATCTTTAATTCTCTCAATCATTCACCATTTGTTCTATCTTTCCTAAACACTCTCTCACTCTCTTTCTTCCTCCCTTTCCTCAGTCTTTTATTTTGCTTCTATCGTAGTGAACAACGAAATGAGGCCTTGCAACAACGAAATGAGACTAGAGTGAGTAGAATGGAACAACGATGTAGAAGAGGCATTTTTAGAAATCTAGAATCTGAAGTTTTTTCTAAACCTACTTATATATATATATATAAAATATTTTTAGATTACATAATGTAAATTATTTAGAATTGTACTCAAAATTAAATAGGATTTAGAGAAACTATCAAATTTCTATCCCCCATCTATGTGAGAAGCAATAAATATTTATTTACTAGCTATGAAGCACGGACGTGGATACGGATATGGATACAATACATAATGATTTCAAAAAAATGGGGACACTGACTCGGCTGGAGATACGGCAAATTTTTATTTCTATTTTTATATATATTTGCATTGTAGATTAATATTATGTTGCTAAACAATCAAAATTAATAAAAACTAACATTAATTCAATATATATAAACCACTAATTGGAAAAGAAAATATTCATCACAAATACAGAAATGGAGAGAGAAAAAAAATATAGAGAGAGAGAGAGAGAGAGTGTGTATAATTAAAAAACAAATTTAAAAATGAAAAAGAAAAAGAAAAGAGAGTTTCAGAAGAGAGGCGAGAGAGAGAAGACATAGGCGAGAGGTGAGGGAGAGGAAAGAGAAACAGGGACTTACTGTGTTCTTCGAGAGGCGAGAGAGAGAGACAATTGGAGCTTCTGATTTCTTTTCTTCTTTTTCTTTTGTTTTTCTGATTTAGGGATTTAGGGCAAAAGTAGAGGTTGGTTTATGCTTTTGTCTTTTTTTATTTTCTTAATTTTACACTTTGACACCAAAAGACATTTAAAAAAATTTAAGAAGAAAACCCGCCTTGTCCCATGCAAAAACATAATAAAATTAAAGGGACATGCCACGTGGTGTGTCCCATACGTGTCCGCATGTCCGACATTGTTACGACACCTATTTTGAAGTGTTCGTGCTACATAGTTTACTAGCTAATGTGAGCTTCTTTTTCTTTAAACATCATATAAACTTAAAGGATCAAAGTGTCTAAATTGGATATGGTTGTCGGACATATATCTCACATGCTTACCCTTGTCATAGTCAGTAGATATGGATGCTGTTAGAGAAAGAGAAGAGTGAAGAGTCCGTGTAACACTGTCATTAATTGATCTTTTTTGTGCAAATAGCACTCTTCAGTTTCTTGAAGAGACATAAATATGTAGATCAAATGCCTCCTCCTAAGAAGCACATCCACATCCACATCCACATCCACATCCACATCCATCTCCACATCCACATACATAGACACCGACACAAACACAGGCATGTTGACATGACAATTTTTAAAAAATGCAAGACAAGACATGTGAGGAATACATGCAAAATATGTATTTTTATATTCTTTTTATAGGTCATATGAAATTTCATTCAAATAAATTGAAAAAAAAAATGCAATATAAGACTAATTCCTAAAATCTAGAGGAGGGATTATTAGTTATAAATGTACATTTTTTTTTCTTATATCATTGGATCTTAAGTAATTTCCTTCAATTTTGTAATGCATTTCATGTGTATCTAAGTGATGGACATGTTTGTTATGTTCTTATAGAATATAAATTATGCAGATACTTATTTCCAAAAATCTTGTTCCAAAACTTTTTAATGCTTGTGCAACTTTGGTCATTGATAAATTAAGGCATTTATGTACATAAGTGATGGACATGTTTGTTATGTTCTAATAGAATATAAATTAATGCAGATGCTTTATTTTCAAAAATCTCGTTCCAAAACTTTTTCATGCTTGTGCAACTTTGGTCATTGATAAAATAAGGCATTTATGTGCATTTTGTGTAGACCTGTGTGCAATTTTCTGCTTGGTTGTTGCTTGTTTGGGGATTGTTTATTGCTTTTGCTAATTTTTGGAAGAAATTTATATAGATGACAGCATATTGTTGAAGGTATATCATGAATTTACAAAGCCTTGAGATCAATAGACATTCTTAATCACTTGGGCTTTCAAGTTACTTACTTGTTTCTGTAGTCCTTGTGGACTGCAGCCTTGTTGAACCCGAAACAAACCACAGAACTGAACTCAAAAAGTGTATACAATTTCCAAACCTGGAAGTAAAAAAATTTGCAACTAGAAGATTTAATCTAGAGATCCCAGCACAAAAAAAAAAAAAAAAAAGAAAAAAAAGAAAAAAAAGAAAAAAAAACGAAAAAGAAAATGGGAATGCCGTGGTTTTGGTGAGCTGGTATGGAAATGGTTACAAAATGGAAATATGAAGTTTTTAAAAGCTAAGTAAGAATAGGAACTATTGGTAAACTTAAACTTATCACAAGTAGCTTCTTTTTCTAGTATTTTCTGTGGTTGGTGTTATTGTTCCATCGCATCAGAATTTTGATGCGATATTTGTTTATGTTGTTGATTTTATGGATTTTGTATTTTTAGTGTTGATGGCTACTGATCTTCTTAATAACACGCCTGATCTTTTAATAACGGGGCTAATTTATCTTTTGCAAAACAGGGACCGCAGTATGTATGCACGAATTTCTGGACATTCATCTGCACAAACTGTAGTGGAATACAGTAAGTACTTTTTTACTTCTCCACAACACTTCACATATTTTATAACTTATATATTGGTTATTTAAAGTGGAGAGAGAAGTCTAGAGTGGGGATAAGCTTTCTAGGTATGATGTACACTATGATGATTACTGCTCACTGGTCAGTCAAATGCTGAATTATTGATTCAAAACTAATTTCAGTCGGGAGTTCACTCACAGAGTAAAGTCAGTCTCCATGGCTAAATTTACTTCGCAAGAAGTTAGTGCCCTTCAAGGAGGAGGAAATACGGTATGAATACGTAATTTGATAAAGATCTGCTTGATAATATATCATCTGTCAATTGATAAAAAACTTCTTGATTTATCATAAGAAACTCAATTCTGTTTCATGTTAATAGCGTGCGAAGGAAATTTATTTCAAGGAATGGGATCCACAGCGTCACTCTGTCCCTGATAGCAGGTTATTACTTGTTTTTGTGTTATTATGTTATGTCTTCCAGTAAAACTGTAGTTCTGATTTGTACATTTTCCCCCAGTAATGTTGACAGACTACGGGATTTCATCAAGCATGTTTATGTGGATAGAAGATATACTGGTGAGAGGAGCTTTGACAAACCTCCAAGGGTGAAGACGGTAAGAAAAAGGAAAATAAAAAGAAACACACACACACAAGAAAACCTTGAGGGATTACTTCATATCGAAGGTGGTCCTTTTACAAGGTAGTGATTTGATTGTTTTAGAGCTTGTTGATCTGCCAGTGGGTTTCATTCTTTAGATGGATGCATTTGTATGTCATGCAGGGTGAAGCTGAAGACTCCTATGAAAACAGGCGAGATACCTATCAGGGTGGGTCTCGAAGCCCACCATATGAGGACACATATGAACGTCAGTATAGTGACAGACCTAGTCCTGGTGGAAGAAGTGATGATAGAAATTACAGAAATAGTTATGATGAAAGAAGAAGTCCAGGATATGATCAAGAAAGTCGCCAGTTCGGTGATTTTAGGAGAAGTCCTTCTCGTACTGAGATAGTCAATGATTGGCGACGGGAGGATAGGTTTGGAAATGGAAGGAGATCCGATGATGGTAATTCTAAGGTTGAAGGAAGGTCACCTGACCGCCAAAAGGATCTGGATGTGTCCAGTCCCCCTACTGTCCGGCCTGTCAGAGATATTTTGGGGGAGAACGTATCTCCCCTTAGAATTATTGAACCTCCAAAAGCTGATGTTTCTGTACGCACTCAGGTGAGGTTTCTTCATTTGTAGGCTGAACATGTGTATATTTAAGTGTTTGCCTCGCAAATCTCTAATTTAACTAGTTGTGGTCATGATTTGGCTCTGTACTTGTTTCTGCACTTGTTTCATATAGGTGCAAGTTATTATTTGTATCTCTGTATCATTTACCCACTTCAAATTTATGTGTTATTTTTATTACTCAGAATCTGTTCATCTAATCTAATTGCATTTTGTTAATAAGTAATTAGTTTCATTTCTTTTATTTTCACTTTTCACTTTTCACTTTTCACTTTTCACTTTTCACTTTTCACTTTCTCCTCAAGAAAATAAGTAACTTCTACAATTAATGTTTTGAATTACAGAGAACTGTATCTTCCAGTAGCTTGGCATCCTCTAATGGCAACCCAGCAGGAACTTAAAAAGGAGAGTTTCGGAACTTTAATTGATTTTGATGCCCCTGAACCACCTACAACTGCAGCAGTGCCACAACCACAACAAACAGTTACAAGTCAATTGGTTGTGCAGCCCAACAACTTCATCCAATGCTGACAACTGGGCATGTTTTGACTCCCCCACAGAGGTGAAAGTAACTCAAGCTCCTTCCAATGCAAATTCACTGCAGTCTGTACTTTCAGAATTGTCAGTTCCAGCATCTGTACCGGGTCAAACAGCTGGAGTACCTGGTACTGGCAGTATCACTGCACCTGTGGGCAACATGTCTGCATTTCCATCTAGTAATTCATTTGGTGCACCTGTAGGGCAAATGCCCGATCTTACCTTTTGGCAGGTAATGCTCCAGCGGCCATACCTGTAAACAACTTGACAATGTTTCACCCGTTTAGTGCTCCAATGACCTGCTCCCTGTAGGGCAGGTGTCCATATCACCCTTCGGAGTTAATGCTCCAACAGCTGCAACATCAAACAACTTGACAACATTTCCCAATGGTGGTGCTCCGGCTGCAGCTCCGGGATCGACATGGCCTACCATGCTTCCTCAGCAACAGTCTTTATTTCCTAATACTGGGATTCAGGTTCAGCCTACTGCTCAGCCATTCACTCCACCAGTTACTGGATCTTCAAGCAATCAGGTGTGCTTCATGGCATGGCTTTCTTCATCCAATTATGTATTAACTCCGCCATAGCTATTCTATAATTCTCCATGCAATTTTTGCAGCCATGGCATTCATCTATTGCCCCAAATACACAAGGACCTTCTAGTATACCAGATGGACAAACATCCCAGTTAGTCTCAAAACCTGCCCAAGAGGTTACTTCTGGAGTTTCCCTAGAAGTTAAGCCTAGTGGAAGAAGAGAGTTACCACAGGTAATGGGGTTTTTATTTGCTTCATCCTTTTCATCTCTTGCGCACATGTTTGTTTCATTTATGGTTTTCCATATATATATTTGATCGGCATGGTTTTCCATATCTTACTGTCTATTGTAATTTGTCTGCAGGATTTATTTGCTGCAACTTATCCCTCTTCTGTACCACTTCCAGGCTGGCAAACTGGTCATCCCCATGGATATGGGTTCAATATGCAATATCATACTGCAATGGTATCTAGCAGTTAAACATGATCATAAAAATTACTCTGTTTTGTAAATATATATATATATATACACACTCATTATAAGGAGAAAAAAAAAAAACATTTGAAAAAACGGAAAAAAAAAAAACTCAGTAAATAATGAAACACCGAGTATTTTTATATACAAGAAAATGAGTATTTTTTTATAATTTTTGTTTCACTCATAGTAAATGTTATCTGTTTTTACAGCCCATGCAACCTGTTCTACACTCGTCAAAATCAGTTAACCCATTTGATCTCAACAATGAAATATCTTCAGTTCAGGCACCGACGGTATGCTGCACTATTAAATTCAAACTGATTTGTTCCATCTATTTTGACCCATTTAGTGTGTCATTTAGAAGTGTTTAGCAATAAACATATTAAAAAAAAGGAAAAGGAAAAAAAGGTTGAACTGTTTGCTTCATCACTTCCATGCATGTTAGCAAACCATTTTGTAATTACCCGCTCGAATTATGGTTGCTGTTTGAATAAAAAAGGGGAAGTGATCAGGAAGCTTTAGCTAGCTTGATATATATATATGTATATGTGTGTGTGAATATAGTGCTCAGACTTTCTTTATGATTGTGACATGTGCCTGATTAGTTATTAATTCAGTCTTTCATTTTAGTCTACTTAATTAAAGAAATTTATTAAGAAAATAGGGAAAAAAAATACAAAAGAGGACAAGAAGTCCTTTACAATCAAACAAGTATCTATGAGCAAAACAAAAACAAAACAAGAACTATAAATCGCACAGACACGCATTCACTAGTGATCAAAAAGAGCTGGAACCCTTTGAACGAAGGGATTCAGAAGCCTAAAATGATGTCAAAATGCGAACTCTATCCCACATAGAATTGAAGTCCCGAAATTTCTCTTAAAAATTCCTTGCATTCCTTTCCAACCAAATGACCCAAAAGATAGCAAATACCACACAAAGCCACAGCACTTTTGCCCTTTTCTTGCCCCCCAAAACTTGAAAATCAGTTAAAAGCATGCGGATACTTGCTGCTGGAGCCACTCATGGTGAATTAATCAAAAGAAAGAGTTGATGCCATAACCTCATAGCTACAGGGCAGTGTAAGAAAAAATGATTCAAAGATTCCTCACCCCTTTTACACATGATGCACCATTGAGTATAAATATAGCGATTGAGTCTTCTCTTTTGAAATGTATCATTGGTCAGAATGATACCTTGTGCATTGATTCAATTAGTTGAATCTTGTGCTGATTCTCTCTTTTTATTTATTTTTTTATTTATATTTATATTTTGTATTTTTTTTAAAGAATCTTCCACAGTTCACAATTTCTTTTTTTTTTTTTTTTTTTTTTTTTTTTTTTTTTTTTTTCAGAGGAAGATTTTAATTCTATGTGGTGTGTTTTTTGTAATGTAGTTTCCTTCCATGGCATCCTTGCAAGGTGCTCTGCCTAATGTTGCAGCTCCTGCTGGCTTATTGCGCACTTCCGGCCTCGGTACTCCTTCGCCAACATGGATGCCATCACAGTCATCTTATCCCTCAGCGATGCATCCCCATCCCTCAGCAATGCATCACCAGGCACCACCATCTTTTGCATCGGCAATGCCTCCAGGTAATATAGCATTGGCTTTTTGGAAAAAAAATAAAATAAAAAATCTGGTCACATATTTAATTATATTGCTCTTTAAGTGTTGTGACATTTTCTTTAATAATATTTCAGGTGCATACATGGGGCAACAGATACCAAATAACTTACTGCCTAGGTGACTTCTGTTCTTTTGCATTTGTTATTATTAATTAGCATTATTGTCAGGGGCGGAGCCAGGATTCGGTGATTGGGAGGCCTAAAAGCAAGACATTGGGCAAGTTCAAGCAGTTGGGTTAAGAAAAATTTAAACAGTTTAAATAATTATTAAATTGAATAAATAATTATTAAAAATAAGCCTAATAAATAATGAAATCACTCTGTTAATGTGTTCTAAGGACTTGAATTTCATTGACCCACCACTGAAAAAAAATACAAATTAGCAGTAGTATCACATAATTCACCTAATACTTAATAAATTACAGATTGCACTTTATACAAAATATTTTAAATTGTATGCACTCACTTAAAAGGTGCATACATTATGTCTTTTCATAACTATACGATAATGATTTGTAACAAAATTACAATGGTTCATAACTTTTCTCAGTATAGTAGTTTGTAACTTTTTAATGTTCATGACACAACTACAATAATTCGTAACTTAGTCTTTCTTATGGTGCACAACATAATCACAATAGTTTGCCACTAATACTATAGAATATCATAACTTTTCTTATGAGGTTGTGTACCATAATTTTCCCTTTTGTAAAAGAGATAAATGAAAAAAAAAAAAAAAAAAAAAAAAAAATTTGATAGAAATTGAAATGAATGGAAGAAAATAAGTGGCCATATGTATTTAAAAGTATATGAATAGAAATATGACATTGGGGGGCCAAGTATAATTAACCTAACTAAGGCCTTGTTTGGGAACAAATTATTTTAATAACTTTTTGGCTTTTTACAAAAAAATATGTAAAAAAGTAGAGAAAGTAATGTGACAATTTATAGTGACTATTTGGCTAAAATGTTTAGTCCCCAAACGAGGCCTAGGTTTCATATACATAATACATATATTTATACAGTTTTGCAGCAGCTAGCAGGGGCCAGGGCCCCGCTTCCGCCCCTGGTTATTGTGTTGTCATCCCGTAGGCAAGTATGCTACCTGAAGCGGTTTGGCAATTGAATGCATTTTCTGCGAGTTTGTTCTAGGTTTTTTTTGTTTTAAAAAATTCATGTACATGCACTATGTAGCATAGACATGGACAATGTCACAGCAAGTCTTAAAAATGTGTGACACTTTCATGGCATGTGTGAATATGAAGTTTCACAGTAGGTAATTCCGGGAAGCTTATGAAGTTAGTTCAAGAGGGGTCCTCGAAGTATCTGAAATTATGGAATTTGTTTTTTAAGTTGGGAGACGTCTAAGAAATGCAGGACATGTATTTAGGAGTATCTGAGAATTGTGTGTCCAACACAAGCATGGCTCCTCAGAAAGTGTTTGTGCTATTTTATCCATGTAGTTGATTTTTCACTTTACTTATTTCATTGTTCTGATGGACACGATTGTTTATTAGATTTCTTATCTCAATATGATTCGTACTTCTCAACAACGTTCAATGGTGCTGCTTTTAGGTAATGAATTATGTTTTGGTGGGAATTACTTACAGACGTCTTTTGTTAAATCTCTGCAGGCAGCAAGCAGTAGTGGGTTTTGGCAGTGATGGAGCTGCATTTGGATCGACAAATCCAAATCCACAGCATCAACACCTGGGTGGAATGTATTCAGCATCCGCTACCCCAAATACTTTTTCTAGTGTTGGAGGAAACCCATTTGGATAAATAGAAAGATGACCATATGCCTTTCTGTCCCTATTTTCCTTCAAGCTATTAGGTGGAAATTTTGGGTTCCCTTCTTGTAGATTAAGTTCATGATCCAGCCAACTAGGTTTGTTCCCTGCATTCCCAAACTAAGATTCAATTCTCCTTGTTGGCTGTGTAGAAAAGGTAGCTTGGGAGAGAGATAGATACAGTGAGAGAGCAGTAATATGATTACAGGGGCACGAGCACCTCATAATACCGTGGTGTTTCTGCACAGCCGTGACATTTGTTTAGTTTTTCCAATTGTGTGATCTGATCTGTGTTGTGCCTGCTTCCCCGAGTTGTATCAATGATAGCTTTTGTCAACTTTGTATGATTTTAAAATTTTCTTGGTTTTGTGGTGAGTTGGTCTTGTCAGTAAGTCTATAAGCCGACTGTTTGTAAAGCGTATTTTGGGTTGGTAAATACTATTGATATTGGTGTTGATATTTATGTGCTTTGCTTGAATAATATGATATTATATGGTTGTTGGCTCATAAGCTGTGTGTTATCATTGAAGCTTCTTTTGGGTCATTTGGTTCATAGTTGGAAAAAATGAAAACAGCTGCACTGAGTATGATATGTACACAGAGTTGGAGCATGCATGCTTGCAAGTGTGTGCTGAGATGATGTGTGTACAGTGCGAAATACATGAGTGCTGATTTATAAGGTTTATATGAGTGGAAGATGGCCCCGTTTAACTTTTGGGGTTGTTTGTAACCCTTTTCATGGAGTTGTGTTAAAAAGTGTTGGAAGTTTCTATTTGCACATGCCACATTTTCTCAGTTCATAACATTTTCGGAAATTTTTTAGTTATGACTGAACCCTTCAATCAAATTACTATTAAGGACAAAAAGAACATACATTCTCTCCTAACCTGACCACTGTCGGCTGCCACCACCGCCCTTTCCTTACTCCACACCACTGCAAAGGAGGAAAAAGAAGGCAGGACGGAGGGCGTCTGAAGGCAAGAAACAGAGGGTTTGTAGAACAATGGCTCTTTTTTTTTTTGGGTACGGAAACATCAACTTCATATATATAATAACAATCAACCAACAAAATTAGCTACCTCTTTGCAAGGCAGCTTTGGCTGCACTATGGGTAGGCCTTACAATATTACGATGTACCTTCATAATACAAAGGAAGTACATATTCTTACATATATTACTGTATCATCTATTATGGATTTAGAAAATCAGTCAGCAGCAATATTAGATTTCAAACTATTAATCAATCCTTGGCAATCTGTTTGAATTAGCACTGCTCTGAGATTTTGAGAACAACCATTGAAGCACATCCATACAGCCACGAGCTTCAGCTTCATGTGCTGAATGTGCTTGGAATGAAAAAGCTTTAGATGTTGTCTTCCATCCATTTTTATTGACCGCCATCCACGCAGCAGCCGCTTGTGTCATCTCTTGATTCCATGCACCATCCACCCAAAAAAAAGCAAGATATACACACCAAGAAACAACATTAGACATAACAAAACAATTGAAATCACCTCCAATCTCCCTTTTATCAACTATTTTGAAATTTATATCAAAAAGATTTCCCACACTCAAATTGTTAATCATATGAATGGTGGAAAGTGGATCAATGATATGATTATCAAAAACTGCTCGATTCCTGTGAATCCAAATACCCAACAGAACTTTAATTGCTTCTATCTCATCTGAAGCATTACAAAACCAAAATTCAATCCAATCCTATCCTCCACCCGTAATTCCTGTCCGATATCAAAATTAAGCCCCAGCTTTGATCCAAACCATATCCTTTTAGAAAACGAACACTGAAAGCACATGTGTTTCATGCATTTCATCATATTTCTTACACCTTGGGCAAACAGAATCTACCTTAACTCCTCTTTTCTGAATAGCTACTTTAACTGGCACAATTCGATGACTTAACTTCCGCAAAAACATTATCCACTTTGCAGGAATTATAAGACACCAAAGCCTTTTCCAATGCGTATCCACCCTCCCCCGTGCACTCCCATATAACCTATCCAAACCTTGAATACCAACAGCGTACCCAGATTTAACACTATACTCCCCATTTTTACTTCCGTCTCAAATAATCTTATCAACAACTTTGGACTTAGGAATATAAACATTGAGGATCTGTTGTGCCATATCTATAGGGAAAATGGTTCTGACTAAAGGTTCCCCCCATTCTTTTTTATCATGGTCAATCAAATGCGCAACCTTGAATTCCCGAAATCTATTCCCCAAGCTACATCCTACCAATTTGTTATCCATCCTTGGTATCCACTAATCTTCAAAAGGATCAATTAGGTTCCCATCCCCGACAATCCACCGAGTTTCCTGTTTTAATAAATCTCTTCCCCACAGAATACTTCTCCATCACCATGAACACCCACTTTTGGCCCTAGCCTTTAAGAAGTGCACATTCCTACAGTATTTCGCCTTCAACACTTGACTCGACAAATTGTTTGGCTGGGTGAGAATCCTCCAACCCAATTTAGCCAAAAGAGCCTGATTCAGCAATTTTGGGTCCCTTAAACCCGCCCAAGGATCCCATGTCCCAAATATTCCTGTTGGATATGTCTTGAGATTCTCATATGATCCGTGAGTAAATTGGGACAAAAAGACAATAATATTTGAGAACAAGGGATCCTTGGAGCATCTCCAATGCACTAGGCATATAATACTTGTTAGTTAAAATGGCTAGGGTGATTCACTTTTTTCAATTCTAATGCACTAGGCATATGATTAGGTATTTTGGCTCAACCCATATTCACTAGCTACATGTAGCTAGCTTTCAACGCTAGGCAAAATGTATTCAATCATTAGGATTATTTCCCTCCATCTTTGTTGTTGATGTGGCATTCTATAAAATTAATAGTATTTGGATAAATAGCTAAAATAAAGAGCATGGTTGGAGTAAAAACATAAAACAGTTGATAGACAAAATAAAATATATACTTTATAGTAATATTTAGATAGGTAAAATGCCTACTACCGCTAAAGATGCTCTTACTCCTTAAACCCAACCCGCCCTCTATTTTTGGTCGACATAAAAGATCCCAACTCTTCTAATGTATTCCCGATCCATTCTTTCCTTTCCATATAAAATTCCTCACAATACGCCTTAGTTGCTGCACAAAATACTCAAGAGCTTTAGATACTGCCAATAAATAAATTGGGATTGAAAGAAGGGTATGATCACCTAATACACACCTGCCCGCGAACGAAAGTAAACCCTTCTTCCATTCTTGCAATCTTTTTATGCACCCTCTCCAATATTGACCCAACACATATCACCTTTCCTCTTGCTTTTCTCTATACACACACCCAAATAAATTCCAATATTTTCCACTAGCTTAATATTAAAACAATCCCTAATAAAACTCCTTTCGATTCCACCCATGTTAGGACTTGCCATAATTACTGACTTACGAAAATTAATCCTTAAACTTGATTGGTGACAAAAAGCTTCCAAGAACCATTTCAAACACCATACTTCCTCTGCCTTAAAATTCATAAATAATAGGCAATCATCTGCAAAAAGTAAATGGGATATCAGAGGAGCATTTCGAGATATTGAAATATCTTGACAAATTCCTCGCTGGTGTAAATTGGCCAAACCCTCAGAAAACGGTTGCATAACCAGAATGAACAAATAAGGTAGAGGGTCACCTTGCCTTAAGCCACAGTTGAATCTTATCTGTTGGATCAATGTTTGATCCGAGGGTTTTGCTCGTACTTGGCTCTGATCGGGCAAGTGGCCAAGTTGTTTTTGCCTTTGATTGTTGAATCATCCTCTTATAGAGGGCTTGGATTATGTCAGATGCTAGTAGCCAACTTACCAAGCGTTGTATTCATCGGATAAATTTGATCGGACGAATTTTCCGTTTAGTAGGCCTGACCTATACTCCTATATTTGATGTTTGATGTTTCCATTGTTTGAATGGAGATGAATCCGACATTCTTCTTACATTTTGCGAATCTTCTTCTAGAAGGAGATCTTTACTCTTTATTGCTCCTCGCGCTCGTAGTCACGCGCCAGTTATCTCTAGTGGGCTCTTTAGAAGATTTATTTGGGTCTTCCCTTTCTTTTTGAGCTGTTTTGCCTAATTACTTCGGCCTTCGGTCAATATTTTACCCCTCCACAACTAGCCTTGTCATATTTTACCTCATTTAACGAGCTAATTACTACACTAGCCATTTTAAGAGTATCATTATCAAGTTTATTAGAGTCTTTCTTTAGCTATTTTATAGCACAAAACTATAGAAATACACTTCATCAAACACAATTCTTGGCTAAGCTACTTTAGTTGAATTTAGGTAATAAAATATTTAATATATTAAATTTATTTATATATTTTATTTATCATTTAATCAATTATTACTATATTAATAATAAACATTAGTGGTGAAATAATTAAACTAATCCAATAGTAATACATGATATAAAAAACACAATTTTATAAATTAAGAAAAATTATTTATAAGCAAAATTGGTATAAAAACACTGAATCTGAATGATATAATTGTATTATTTTTGAAAATATAAGTTAGAGTAATGAGGTATTTTAAATTGAGATGAACGGAGCATAAAATGTCACATCATTTTGTATGTAAATTCAATATAATTTTTTTTAAAGGATAAATTAACTTGACTTCCCTAAAATTTGCATACAACAAAACATACGCTTTGAGATAATTAAATCAACCTCTTTATTAATAAGCTTAAAAGGATCAGAACGAATGTAGGTAGTGTTAAGACTCAAAAATAAATAAAATAAAATACGCATTTTAATGTAAAAAATATAACAACAATCACTTTTTTACCCATAAGACTAACAAATTATGGGAAAAAAATAGGTTAAGTGTTACATAAATTAATTATCTCTTAAATATTAAATTTGGAATTGGAAAAAAATAAAATAAAAATATAATACAATAAAATAGAGAGTTTGGTGGAGAATGTATTTAAAAAGATGGTTAGTTAAAATAAAAAAATAGAGTTTTAGATAAAATTTAACTAAAAATTTGACTATTTTGATAGAGATGTTGCAACCAAAAAAAAAAAAAATTAAGCTAGCTATAATTGGAGATTCTTGGAAGGCTTTTTAAATAAGTTATATAAATAAATAGGTAAAATAAGACCATCTCCAATGCTTCATCAAACCCATCATCAAATTCAAAATTTGGTGAAAATTGTACTGTTCACGACTCCAACGCTTCATCAAACCCAGCATCAGATTGAGTTTTCAGCAAATGTTTCATCAGATTGAGGACGAAATAATGAATTCATCAAAACACTGTTCCGGACCGTTGGAGGGGAGGACCCGGTCGACCAACCGGTTGCCCGGCC
Organism: Camellia oleifera; assembly: GCA_022316695.1. NCBI lineage: Eukaryota > Viridiplantae > Streptophyta > Magnoliopsida > Ericales > Theaceae > Camellia > Camellia oleifera. The sequence continues at coordinate 33,582,540 of CM039318.1, forward strand.
GGTTGACCAACCGGTCAACCCGTAAAAGGTTCAAACAGTTCAGCAAAAAATTCGAAAAATTCAAAAAAAAAAAAAAAAAAAATTTTTTCCTAACCGGTCGACCGGCCGGTCGACCACCCGGTCGTTCCGAAAAAAGTTCAAAAAGTTCAAAAAAAATGTTCAAAAAATTCAAAAAAAAAAAAAAAAAAAAAAATTTTGGGCAAACCGGTCAACCGGCCGGTCGACCACCCGGTTGTCCCGGGACAAGTTTGAGAATTTGGTGAATCGTTGGAGCATTTGTTATCAAATTTGATGAAATTGATACTTTTTGAATCAGATTTGGTGAAAAATTTGAGTAAGCGTTGGAGATGCTCCAAAAAATAATGTTAAAACACATAAATAAAAAATAATTAGGCAAAATAAAGAGCATTCAATTTTTTTAGTTTAGCTAGTAAACAATAAAAAAATGGCGTTGAAGTTGCTCTAGGATGGCAAACCAAAATCCAGCAATAACAATGCAACACCTGGCAACTATATGTCTGAAAATTCTGGACTATGGGACCATTTGAGAACATCATAAAAAAATCAAGGGTGATTTTATTTATACCACTATTTTATCTCTTTGTATCTTTTATACGAGTTTTTTTTTTTTTCTTAATTTTATTCATGTATGAAATTATCTTTAAGGATAAAATATTAAAATGAAATATATTTTGTTATATTCTTACATCCATCGGTCTTCAATTTCTACTCCTTTTTTTCCTTTCTTAATTTTTCTTCTCTTACACATCTCTTTTCAAAAAATGAGAATAATAGTGTTTTGATCATTAAAGAAAGTAATAAATGAAGAAACGGTGGTGAAGAATCATCAAAAAAGTAAAATGGTGAGTTTTTTTTAATTTATTTGGTAGGTTTTTGTTTCGTTTTTCTGGATTGGTGTTCAACTTTTGTTCGGTGGTTTCGAAATCGAACAAAATAAAATAGTTTAACATCATATTACCGAACAAAAAATATAAGTCTGGTAACCAACTATCGAATAGAAGATACATTTCCAGTAACCCCAAATCGATTTTTTTTTTAATTTGTTCGGTTTCTCATTACCATGTATTTTCAGTTTCATTTTTTATATATTTTTTTATTTTTTTGCTTGGAATGATTATAGTTATACTCATTACAACAACTGCAAGTACTGCAATATTAGTGGACTCTAGTCATGAATTCATTATAGACGAGATTTGTTAAGTTTTTTTTTTAATTTTAAATTTTTTTTTTATGAATACGATTTTTTATTTTTATTTTTAATTTGTATTGAGCTTTATTAATATTTTGACGTATAAATATATTTATTATTTTTAGATTTTTAGTAGTCATGAAGTATTAATTAAATGGGCGTCTAACGTTAGGAAGAAGATTGGATTTGTCATCGTTATAAAGGCATTAGATGCGGGAGGCAATAGCAGAAAACCAAGACTTACACTTGTTTGTGAAAAAAGTGGTTACTATAGAGACAACATGAAGATCAAGGGGGAACTGATTGAGGTTGACAAGTTCTAAAAAGTGTGGATGTCTATTTCTATTAAGGGGAAAAAATTACCTGCAAATTACCAAGACAAATTGTGATAACATGTTTGATTGCTGGATGCAAACAGTGACAAATTTTATGGATGCTTTATGGATATTCGTACACTTGATATCTTTATGAATAATTTTATGGATACTTTTTATGTATGATTTTATGGATGCGTGTTTGATTTATGAATTTTTTTATGGATGCTTGAAGGAAAAAGTAAATCTTTCAATATACAACCACGGGGCCTAGACAACTCTATTGTAGTTTGGCAGCATGGCATTAAAGTAATCCCATTTGTATAGCAATGCATCACTAAACAGGCACTTCACAAGTGGCCCAAATTAAGTTCTTGTTATCATCCAATTGGACGACAACATAATGTTGGGAGAAAAAAATATTGTTTGGTAATATGGCACTTGAATAATTCAAATTAATTAGCGTTGTATTACCGAATAGGCCCACCAAAAATTAAAAAATCATTGTTTGGAAGAAAGTGGTTCTGTAAATGTATAGCAACAAAATGCTTGGGAGATTTATTTTTTTCGACAGTACAACACCAAAATAATATAAATTGTTTAACACTGTGTTACCAAACAGGCACTTCACTGTGAACTCCAATGTCTTTGTTGTGAATCAAATTGAAATTATCTAATTGAACAACAACATGATGTTGGGAAAAAATAGTTTGTATGGTAACACAATATTGGAGTAATTCAAATTCATTAGCATTGTATTACCGAACAAGCCCAACACAAATTAGAAAATCATTGTTTTGAAGAAAGTGTCTCTGTAAATGTATAGCAACAAAATGCTAGAGAGATCTATTTTTGTCGGCAACATAATACTGGAATAATGAAAATTGTTTAGCAGTGTACCACTAAACTAGGTTGTAGTAGCTGAAAAAAACAATGTTACTTCTAGAAAATGGCACCATATCACTCTAAAACAATTTAATATCATTACAATGCATTATAAACAATAACAAATCCATATGTTCACCAAAATGATAACAGTTCATTACTTGTCCAACCAAACATCCAATTTACATTTGATCCAAGACATCCACAAAAACTATGCCATTAGGAGAAAGTATATCCCAAACTATGTACGGGCTATACATTCACAAAAACTATGCCATCCAAAAAAAACTAGAACCCAACTCTCATGTACAGTAAACCCAAAAGTATATCTCAAACTTTGTAAGGGGTTAGACATTCACAAAAACTATGCCATCAAACAAAAATTAGATCCCAACTCTCATGTACGATCAACACATTCACATAACTGTGTCATAAAAAAATAAAAAAAAAAATAAAAAAAACACAAACACAAACAAACAAACAAACAAACAAACAAACAAAAAACTAGATCTCAATCCTCATGTACGGTCCATCCTACGACATTTACGGTAGTAGACTTGATGCTGTGTATGTGTCGATGTAGATCCCCTACTCTATCCATCAAGAACTTGCAGCATCCTACCAATAATTTCATACAACATGTTAGGGTGCAAGACACACACAGCACGACCGAGCCTGTGGACTACAACACCAACACTAAAAGAAGCATCATTACACTGAAGAAAAAAAAAATGGTAAACATCATACTTAGTGTTTGATTTATGGTGAACCACTTAAAAGTGAAATAAGTTAATTCACACTTACCTACTCGGAATCCATATTAACATCATTCTCAAGACATTGAACATTTCGATCAAACTGAGAGTGATGTGTAGGATTCTGAACAACTTGGTGCAAAACAAGAGCATAGCACTGGCGGTATCCCCGTACGCCTTTTACCTAAATTATTAACAGTGAGGATAAAATCCAAGGCTATTATCCAAATAAAAAAAAGCCACCTTAGACAAAGCCCCTCATTTCCAAATTCCAAATTTTTTTTCAAGGAAAATATATATTTGTGCTAATGCCAAGAATATCATAGTAGGATTTGAATGAGAATTTTCCATTATTATCTTCCTACATCATCTTATCCTTATCTTGTCAAACCACTTCTACCGTGTACAGGGCATAAAAAAAACTCATCGACTACTTTTTACCATTATGCTTCACAACCCAAAACTAAAAACTAAAAGCCTCCATAGCCCAAAAATAATGGGAATATGGTCTAAGATTGGACATGGATAAAGACATTGAAGAACAGGGGGAGAAGTGCTCTTCCTAATCCAAATAGATAAAATAAAATATAAAAAAAAAGGTTAATCCTAGAAAGGGTATGTATCTCTCTATTATTACAGAACATTTATCTTGCCTCATCTAAAGGTACATCCATCACCTCTGGAACATCTATGACATCCAAGAACTCACTCATAGTCGTGGAAATATGTGTGAAACTCTACGTCCCTCAAATGGGTATGTATCTAACAACATTATTGTTGGGTCGGTGGACCCTGATAAGTATTGTTCACTCAACTCTACTGTTCACTCAAACACTCAGTCCAATGGAGGTTTGGGGGGGCCGGGGGTCCAGAGGGGATTTACCCTCCTGAGCTAAAATTTTTAAGTACTTTTGTAATTCCCATGTTGCTTCTGTGTAACCCTAATTCTATACTTATAAATAGATGAGGGGGCGTATCTTTTAGGTTAAGAGAGAGTTGTATTTTTTTGATCATAGTGAAAATCATAGCACCCGTGGACGTAACCCTATTCTGGGGTGAACTACGTAAATCCTTGTGTTCTTGTGTGTGTGATTTGTTTAATTTGTTAATTTCTTTCTTGTTTGTTATTTCATGTCTTACCGATCTTGGTTAGGAAGGGTCAATTCCTAACAACTGGTATCAGCGCATTGGTTCGAGTAGGAGCGATGGCTACAGACGAAAAGGTTAGAATCGATAAATTCAATGGCACAAATTTTGGCTTTTGGAAGATGCAGATTGAAGACTATCTATATCAGAAAAAACTGTATGAGCCCCTTTTAGAGACGAAACTAAAAAAGATGAAGGATGATGAATGGACTCTTCTTGATCGCGAAGCGCTAGTTGTTATTCGGCTAACATTGTCTCGTAACATTGCATTTAACATAACGAAAGAAAAAACTACAGCGGGTCTCATGGCGGCACTATCAAACATGTACAAAAAACCTTTGCCTCAAATAAAGTTTATTTGATGCGTAGATTGTTTAATCTGAGGATGACAGAAGGTGCTTTAGTGACTGAGCATCTAAACGAATTCAATATTATGGTAACATAATTGAGTTCTGTATCTATCGAATTTGATGATGAGGTTAGGGCTTTGATTCTTCTATCTAGTTTGCCAGAAAGTTAGAATGGTACTGTAACAGCAGTAAGTAATTCTTCAAGAAAAGAAAATTTGAATTACAATGATATTCGAGATTTAATTCTGAGTGAACAAATTCGCAGAAGGAAATTAGGGAAAACATTAGGTTCTAGCTTGAATACAGAAGCTAGAGGAAGATCAACAAGAAAAAACCCGAACCGTAACAGATCAAAATCCAAACACAGAAGCAAGTTAAGAACTGGAGAGGGACAAAGTTGCTGGAACTGTGGAAAGAAAAGACATCTGAGGGAAGATTGCCTGACATTGAATAAGAATAAAGGTGATCAAAATCAAAAGTCTACTAATGTTGCAATGAAGGAGATTTATGATGCTTTGATCTTGAGTATTGACAGCCCTCTTGAATCTTGGATTTTAGATTCTGGGACATCATTCCATTCCACTTCACAGAGGGAAATCATGGGCAATTACATTGGTGGTGATTTCGGGAAAGTATATCTGGCTGATGATGAACCTTTGAAGATTGTGAATAAAAGGATGTAACAATCAGGTTGCCAAACGGATCTGTTTAGAAGATACATAATGTCAAACATGTGCCTGGTTTGAAAAGAAACTTGATTTCTATTGGACAACTTGATGATGAAGGTCATGTTGAAACCTTCATGGGTGGTTTATGAAAAATCACCAAAGAAGCCATGGTTGTTGCTCGTGGTCAAAAACAAGACACCCTGTACATGACTACGAACAATAAGGATGCAATAACAGTTGTTGGTGAGAAGGAAGACTCAAATCTGTGACACCAAAGGCTTGGGCATATGAGTCAAAAAAGGATGAAGGTATTGCATCTAAGGGGAAACTGTCAGGTATGGGTTTATTTTCCGATGAAATCAGTGGACATTGACTTTTTTGAGGATTGTATCTTCGGCAAACAAAATAGGGTCAATTTTTCAAAGGATGGCAGGCAACCGAAGTCAGAAAAATTAGAGTTGGTTCATACAGATGTGTGGGGACTTGCACCAGTTTCATCTCTTGGAGTATCATCGTATTATGTTACCTTTTTCGATGACTCAACAAGAAAGGTATGGGTTTATTTTCTGAAATATAAATCTAAAGTTTATATTACTTTTAAGAAGTGGAAAGCCTTGGTGGAGATTGAAACATGTCTGAAAATTAAGTGCTTGAGATCAGATAATGGAGGGAAATATGAGAACAATGAGTTCAAGAAATATTGTGCAGAAAGTGGAATTAGAATAGAGAAGACTGTTCGAAAGACACCTTGACAGAATGGCGTTGCAGAACGCATGAATAGAACTCTGAATGAACGTGCTAGAAATATGAGGATACATGCCAGATTACCAAAGATGCTTTGGGCAAATGCAGTTAACACTGCAGCATATCTGATTAACTGTGGTCAATCACTTCCATTAGATAGAGAGCTACCAGAAGAAGCTTGAAGTGGTAAAGAGGTAAATCTTTCTTCTTTGAAGGTATTTGATTGTGTTTCATATGTGCATATAGATTCTACTGATAGAAGTAAATTTGATCCGAAATCTGTTAAATGTACTTTTATTGGGTATGGCATTGATCAATTTGGTTATCAGTTTTGGGATGATAAAAATCGGAAAATAATTAGAAGTAGAGATGTCATATTTAATAAGAAAATAACGTATAAGGATAAGGATAAGTCTGCATCTGAATTTGAATCTAAATCTGTCATTTGTCATGAGCATGTTGAGTTAGAGGAGATTAGTGAAAATGATTTGAATAGTAAGATTCAGAATAATCCTGAAAATCTTATTCCACAAACTGAGCCACATACTCCTACTCCTAAGTTGAGACGGTCAGAAAGAGAGCCTAAACCTACATAGCGTTGGTTTTCATTTTTACATTATTTGTTGTTGCCTGATGGGGGTGAACTTGAAAGTTATGATAAGGCTTTGCAGGGTTGATGATTCAATTAAGTGGGAGTCAGCTATGCAGGATGAAATTGATTCACTCATGGCAAACTAGACATGGGAGTTGATTGAATTACAAGTGGGTAAGAAAGTTTTGCACAACAAGTGGGTTTATAGGGTCAAACAGGAACATGATAGGAGTAAACGCTACAAGGCTAGATTGGTTGCAAAGGAATTTCAACAAAAAGAAGGGGTTGACTACACTAAAAGTTTTCTCTCCAGTTGTGAAGTTGACCACTATCAGATTGGTGCTTAGAATTGTGGCTGTTGAAGATTTGTATCTTGAGCAGATGGATGTGAAGACGGCTTTTCTCCATGGTGATTTGGAGCAGGAAATTTACATGAAGCAACCACTAAGGTTTCTTGGCACGTGGCGAAAAGGAGTTTATATGCAAACTTCGAAAAAGCTTGTATGGTTTGAAACAGGCCCCAAGGCAATGGTATAAGAAGTTTGATGGGTTTATGTGTAGCAGCAGTTTTACAAGATGTCAAGTAGATCATTATTGTTATTTCAAGAGGTTTGACAAAAGTTATATTATTTTGCTCTTATATGTTGATGATATGCTTATCGCAGGATTTAGCATTGAAGAGGTAAAAAGATTGAAGAAACTTTTGTTCAACCAATTTGAGATGAAGGATCTTAGAGTTGCAAACAAAATCCTTGGTATGAGGATTCACAGGGACAAGGCAAATGATACTTTGAAGTTGTCACAGGCCAAGTATGTCAAGAAAGTTCTCAAGAGGTTTAGCATGGATGGTGCAAAACCAGTGAGCACTCCATTGGTTAGCCATTTCAGACTTACCAAAGAGTAGTCTCCGATGACCAAAGAAGAGCAGGCTTATATGGAACATGTTCCATATGCTTCAGCTATCGGTAGCATAATGTATGCTATGGTTTGTACTAGACCAGACATTGCACGTGCAGTGGGAGTGGTTAGTAGGTACATAAGTAATCCAGGCAAACAACATTGGGAGGCAGTGAAGTGGATCCTTAGATACTTGAGTGGTACTACAGACATGACACTTTGTTTCAGACGAATCGGCATCGGATTACATGGTTATGTTGATGTAGACTTGGCTGGTTATATGGATAACAGAAAGAGTACTACTAGTTATGTTTACACATTGGGTGGTACAGTAGTGAGTTGGATTTCACAGTTACAAAAGATTGTGGCCCTTTCTATAACAGAGGCTGAGTATGTTGCTATTACTAAAGCTGGGAAGGAGATGACTTGGTTACAGAATTTTCTAGCAGAGTTGGTAAGATGCAAGAGATAAGTATTTTGCATAGTGACAACGAAAGTGCTATTCATCTTGCAAAGAATTAGGCTTTTCATTCTAGGACGAAACACATTCAGCTGCGATATCATTTCATTCGTTCACTTGTAGATGATGGAGTCTAGTCTCTTGAGAAGATCCAAGGTAGTAAGAATTCAACAGACATGTTGACCAAGACAGTCACCAGTTGACAAACTGAAGTTGTGTGCAACTTTAGTTGGCCTTCAAGATTGATGAAGGAAGATTGAGTTGTTGCGGCGTTCCTCTATGTGATAAAGATGATGGAGAGCTTGTGTTATCAGGTTCCAAGTAGGGAGATTGTTGGGTCGGTGGACCCTTATAAGTACTGTTCACTCAAACACTGGGTCCAATGGGGGGTTTGGAAGGGCGTCTCCCCTCAAGGGGGAGGGGGGTCCAGGGAGGGTTTACCCCCCAGGCCGAAATTTTTGGGTACTTTCATAATTCCCATGTTGCTTCTGTGTTACCCTAATTCTATACTTATAAATAGATGGGGGGGCACCTCTTTTAGGTTAAGAGAGAGTTGTATTTTTCTGATCATAGTGAAAACCACAGTAGCCATGGACGTAACCTTATTCTGAGGTGAACCACGTAAATCCTTGTGTTCTTATGTGTGTGATTTGTTTGATTCGTTAATTTGTTTCTTATTTGTTATTTCGTATCTCATCGATCTTGGTTAGGAATGGTCCATTCCTAACAATTAATATGTCTTCCAATGCACCATGGTTTCTCTCATCTACAATTAGCCTACAATACATCCTCTAAGAGATCCTTTATATGAGCACACAAAATATTATTAGTGTAACTACATATTGTTTTCCCCAATATATTCGAGAGTCCCTAAATCTCGTCTCAAGTTTAGGTTCCTCAATTAGTAAGGTCTTTTAAGAAAAACTTCACCTAGACTTACAAATTAGTGGTAGATTATTATTATTTTTTAATTTTTTTGGGGGGATAAGTGTCAATTAATGATAGTTTTTAATATATTTTGAATTTTGTATTATCATTTTGATCCAATTAATCTTACGAATAAAGCAATGAAAAATAGAACCAACAATAAAATAGATCTTGCTCCATATAAGGTTCGTAGACCCAGGTAAAGTTTCATGGAAAGCAAATAATACATTTGCCTACAGCAACCAGAAGGAGTAAATAAGAACTGATTTATAGTTGGTTGGATTTTGTTAGGGAAAAACTGTGATAGACCTTCAAAAAGAAGGCTTCACGATTCAAAACCACATGCAAAATAGAGAAAAAAATATATGACAAAACAGAGAACCAAACCTGAACTTCAACATTCAAAACTAACACAAAAAATCACAAACCCACTTAAATTTGAAGATCAAAACCACAAAACTATGTTGGGAATGTGTTATTCTTTATTTATTCGCAAAAAATGATGATAAAGATACATATATATGTTTGTCAATATAGAGAGAGAAGGAAGAGTTTTTCACTTACCTTTAGCGAATGAGAAGAATGAGTTCAATCATTTTGGCTGATAACACAGACCACAATGCCATTCGAACCCCTTCCCACCGTCTGAACAACTCATCTTCTCTGTGTCGGAACCTCTCTTCTTCCTTGCTTTTTCTCTTCCTCTGCTGCTTTTCTTTTTTTCCCTCCAAAATGAGTGGTGTAAAGAGATGAAATAGTTAATTTAGGGTTAGTTTTGGTAAAATATTGGGGGTATAATAAGAATTACATTTTTTTTTAGTGGTGTAATTAGATGGAGGGGGTAAAGAGGTTAAATAATGGTGTAAATAGAATCACCCAAAAACCAAAAGTCAGCTTTTAATCCATTTTAGATCCCATCACATCTTACATAAAAAAAAAAAAAAAAAAAATAAAAAAGTTAAAAAGTCAACTTTCAATTATCTTCCCAAAACACTCATAATGGTGTATACTATATGCTTTCATTCAACCTATCTAAATAAATAAAAGGGGAATTATATTTCAATAGGACCAAAAAAAAAAAAGAGAAATTCTCCTTACACCATAATTTTACCTTTTTATACCTATATTTCAGTAGCTCGAATTTGTGGGGTTCGAATGTATCAAAATGACGTCGTTTTACTCCCAAAATGACGTCGTTTTGAGACATTCGAACTATTCGGGCCATGAAATTTTGGGCTAACCAAGTATTGTTGTTCCTCATTATATCTTTAAGAAATAATTAAAATTCTCATTACACTTTTTATAGTACCAAAACTAACCTTAAATTAAACCCTTTTCAAAATCCTTTCAGATTTTTCTCATTACACCTATTCTTTTTAAATTATTCCGGTGTTATGTTACCGAACAAACTATATTTATCTAGTCATCTGTTTACAGATTCACTTTCCTTAAGATATCATTTTTTTTTTCTTAAATTTATGATGGGCCTATTCAATGATACATTGCCAAATAATTTGGATTATTCCGGTGTCATGTTATTGAACAAATTAGATTTATCCAGCCATCTATTGCTATACATTTACAAATTCATTTTCTTTAAAATATTAAGCGTCCATAAAAATATGAAGTAGTACAAACATTCATAAAATGTGTCAATACAAGTATTTTTCAAATTTGTCAATACAAACATCTATAAAATCACACTGAGATGACAAGTGTACAGAATTGGATCAATATGAGTAGTATATGCTTTCTCAAATCCATTATCATATGGGTGATGAAAATGAATCCAATTACTTACTTTTGGAGGCACTGGATGACTAGGAAGTAGATAAATCTAACAAAGTTCGTCTGTAATGAATTCATGACTGTAATCCATTAACAATGCACTGCTAGTCTTACTATAATGAATAGATGCATAATCCTTCAAAGCAAAAAAAAAAAAAAAAAGTCAGAAAAATAAAACTGGAAATGTTTAGGAGTGTGTTACCGAACATGTAATTTATTTTTTGGTAGTAGGTTACTGAACAAGTATTTTTTGTTCGACAGGGTAACTGGATATGTATTTTTTGTTCAGCTAGTGTGATTTGAGGCTATTTGATTTTGTTTGGTGTTTGTTCGGCTCTGGTACACCGAACAAAAGTCGAACAACCCTTTTAAAAAATGAAATGAAAGCATTAAAAAAATAAAGAAAAAAACTCACTATTTTATTTTTGTGCTAGTTCTTCATCACTATTTATTCGTCAATTGTTTTCTTTTATGATTAAAATACTATGATTCTCACTTTTTAAAAGTAAATATATAGTAGAGAAAAAAAAAAATGAGAAATAAAGAAAAGAAGTAGGAATTGAAGTGTCATGGGTGTGAAAAAGAAAATTAAATCTATTTAATTTTTATCTTTTGTCTTTAAAGGTAATTTCAAACAAACATAGGTAAAATTGAAAAAAAATAAAATAAAAAAGATATCTCAAATGGAGGGGGTAGAGAGGTAAATGTATTGTGTAAGCAGAATTTTTCAAAAAAATTTACACAAAAATAAAGAGGTGCATCCCCCATAATTTTTCACTTATACCCTACATATTTTTATAATTTTTTTCTCCATCCTACTGGATTGTAATTTTCCCTAAATAAAGTTGTGTTATCAATTATTGTCTCTTTCGTAATTGACGCCACACAGCGGCGACTTTAGGACTTTTTGTCGATTGGGCCACCATACAGTGTTAAATTCTACAAATCTTATGGCATATTTTGTCAATACATTTTGTTTGCTTAAAAAAAATTAAAAAGTAACTAAAAAGTTAAATATTTATTTTCTTCTCACTTTTTTTTGTACGTTTTTTTGTAAATAAAAAATATATATATATTTCGCAAACATATCAATTTTTTTAATCTCATATTTTAATCAAAAAATAACTAAAAAAATCACTTTCCAAAATAGATCTTAGTACATTTAACTTTTTGCAATTGTATTCAACGAGATTTATTTGTTAGAATCATTGTATAATAACCTCATTGTCAATGATGTCAAATATATCATTTTCTATATATATATATATAACTAAGCAATCATTTATCCGTTGATCTCCTATTCCACTGTGCAATTAACTCTTTATATATTTCATTAGAGCATCTCCAACGGTGACTCAGATTTTTCACCAAATCTGAGCCAAAAAAGACCCATTTCACCAAATTTAATACTACTCACTCCAACGGTGCACCAAATTCAGTATTTGTGCTTCGGGACAACCGGGTGGTCGACCGGCCGGTCGACCAGTTAGGAGGAATTTTTTTTTTTTTTTTTACCAAATTGTTTGCACCTTTTGTTGAACTGTCTGAACCTTTGCCGGGACAACCGGTTGGTCAACCGGCCGGTCGACCGGTTAGGAGAAAATTTTTTTTTTTTTTTTTTTTTTTCAAATTGTTTGAACTTTTTTTTGAACTGTCTGAACCTTTTCCGGGACAACCGGTTGGTCGACCGGGTACTCCCTCCAACGGTCCGTAACAGTGTTTTGATGAATTCAGTATTTCGTCCTCAATCTGATGAAGCATTTGATGAAATCTCAATCTGATATCACTTTTGGTGAACCGTTGGAGCTGTGAACAGTACCCTTTTCATCAGAATTTAAATTTGATATCTGTTTTGGTGAACCATTGGAGATGGTCTTACTAAGGTCATTTCCAATCATTCATCAAATATTTAATCAAATTCAAATTTGATGAAAAAATAGTTTAACGCTATGTTTGGTTGGAGGATTTAGGGAAGGATTTGGAAAGGGAAAGGGAAAAGTTAGGTGAAATGTGAATAAAAGACACCTATATTTCACCTAGTTTCACACACCTTTTCCCTTTCCTTTTCCAAATCCCTCCCCAAATCTCTGAACCAAACACAGCATAAGTGATACTCCATCCATTTCATCAAATCCATATCAAATCAAAAGAGAGTAATTTTTTTTTTCATCAAATTGATAACTCATCAAATTTGAATTTGATAAAAATTTAAAAAGATGAAATATTTGGAGGTGATTTTTTTCATTAAATTTGGTGAAAATGAAAGTTTGGGATAAGAGGGGAATTTTTCAAAAGCCTTTGATGAAAGAAAATTAAAGATTGAAGATGCTCTAACAAAATTAAAAGAAAAAAAAGTTTGTTTTTTTGGAAAGGGCCCTTATGTTTTTGTTAATGGTTCCCATTGTATCTAACTAAAAACCACTAAGGGTTTTTTTTTTTTTTTTTTTGGTTTCCTTCAAATAATTAACACCAGTTTGTCTTGTATCAAACACCATTTCACAACCAAGGCTAGCCCCACTTTAATTTTTGTAGTACTTTCTGAATCATTGAAGCACCATGCTTCATCCAATATTTAAAGTCTTAGAGAGAGAGAGAGAGAGAGAGAGAGAGAAGAGATGGGAATCATGATTATAACTCCACTAAGGTTCCAAAAATGTTCCATAATTTACAAATATTGAGATGCTTTCTAATCATATGATGAGATTGAATGTAGTGTGCAGGGTTGGACAATATAGGAATATACTTTTCATTCAAAAATGAAACAAATAATAAATTTTATCCTAGGAGTAATTGAAAGTATTGACAGAAAAGTTCTTAGCTTCCCATCTGCTGATACCAAAAAATCAAATAAATTCTTCAGAAGTGTATTTAAACTGATGATTCAGCTGCTTGTCTGTTTTTCCATATAATTGGAGCTATCAACATCCATACTGCAAAACACAAGCCCATTTTCCTTAGCTAAGCATTCAAATCTCTTATGCTGCATTTGGATCTTGGATTTGTTGTTTCATTTTCTTTTCCTTCACAAATCGCTCCACAAATTCAAGATCCAAACACTATCTTTATCTATAAAACTGATACTTTATGCTTCGAAAGGTCACCATAATCAAGTTTGTAAGTTTTGTGGTAAATTTTATTTTATTTTTTACTTACTATAAAGACAGACTGCCAGCCATTCATTCACTATTCTAACCCATGTGCTGGTCCAACCAACATCAATTGTCCACCTGCATAAAATTAAATATTGGTGTTAGTATGGCTGAGTAGTCCTAGTTGGTGGTGGTTTGTTTGTTTTTTTTTTTTTTTTGAATTTCTAAAAAATACAGAAAACTTGTTTGGTAAATTATTTCTGAAAACTGTATTCGGAAAAAATATCCAAAAACAGTACTTTTTTGGAAACACAAAAATGAAAACTGTGGATAATATCAAACTTTCCATTGTTTTGTTTCCAAAGACAGGAAAAATGAAAAAAAAAAAGAATAATACTTGGGACCCCTTTTTGGGGGTCACCCCCTCACCCCCTTTGCCATGTGGCGGGGGGTGATTGGAGGAGCAGGAAAAAAAAAAAAAGAAAAAGAAAATGTAACCAATGAGAGAAAGAAGGGGTCAAAGGGGGTGGGGGGAAAAGGGGGGATGAATCATTGTTGAAAAAAAAACTAACATGCCCTTCCCCCCTCCCTTTTCTTCTCAGAGGTGTTAAGCCACCAAAAGGATGTTTGGATCCTGTTTTTTCTTTCCCTATTATAATAATCACTATGTTAGTTTCTTAAACATTAGGGTTCATCATTCCTCTCTATGTACCACTACTTCACATTATTTCCTAAAACACACACACACACCAAAAAAATAATAATAAAATAAAGGAAGGAATTCATAGAAGGGTTGGAGGTCCTGCAGATTGATGGAATGGAGTTTAAAAGTGATGGAATGTTATCTAACCATTCAATTGGTGAATTTGAAGTTTCTTTTTATTTTTTGTTTTGTTTTGTTTTTGTTTTTGTTTTTGAAGTTTAGTTCAGTTAAATAACAATTTAATAATGTGTATGAAAGAAAATAAAATATGTGCCTCCATTTAATAAAAAGAATGATCTGCAAGATATTGGAACTCACTTTTTCACTGTGTGATTAGTATTCCAACTAACCAACAGCATAGCAAAATACATTGCTCCTGTGGCAAAAACAAAATGGAAGAAACCGAAACCATATGGTACATCATCTTCGGCCTCTGACTCGTCCTTCCTGAACTGTTCCTTTTGTTATTAGATACATCTCTGAAAGTGTGAAACTAATTCAAAGAGGTTTCACTGATAAGTACCTGGAAGCATTTGGAATCAATGCCTGTTGAAAATGTAGCAATAACGATTGCAAGTATCGCAACAACAAAGCTCTGCCAAGATATGAGATCCATTGTCATTCCAGCGAATGTAAATTGTGAAGTGTTTGGATGTGAAAAAAATAATAACATTGCTTTCTGAGCAAAACTGGATAAGATTATGCCATGAAGAAAATTATCATGAGCTGATGGTCTCAAAGTTCATTCAAACTGATAATACTTAGAAATATGAAAATGTGGGAGATTTTTTGAGAAATCTGAACATTACTATGATGGTAAGCCAGTCTTGTTTGATTGCACCTTCCGATTTCTTGATGCATTTCGTTTCTGGTGGTTCACTGTGAAACACAGAGATGTAATTAATCTTTGGTTTTGGGGAAAAAGAAAAGAGTGTGTGTTGTTGGAGGCTAAGGTTTGTTGGATATGATAAGAAAGTTAGAAAATTAGAAACCATGCCTTCTAATGGCACACCAGCAGAGGAACACCACATATAGCCCCATAAACCCTGGAGTCAAGAATCCAGCATTCACCTGTTTCAGGCAAAATATATGTATACATATGTATAATTTATTCCACTACACAAATGAGCTCAAACCTGTGCCCAAGACTAAAACTTACTTTTGGGTGGAGAGAGACACTGGTCATGAGTTGGAGGAGTACAAGTGTCCAGGTGATGAAGAAAATATTAAGAAGGCAAGATGCCTCTGGCACATACCAAATGTACATCAAAATTACCCCCAGTATGCACACAACATATGCAATAGTCGCGAGTAACATCACGTGGAAGTGGCTGCAGTGAAAATCTCACTGTTAGTTATTCACAATATCCCATATAATTATATTTGGATACTGAGTACTTAAAAATTGTTTTGTGTTTCAAAATATATATATATATATACTTGAATTAGGCAAGCCCAATGTGCGAAGTGAAATATTGGTAATAGCCTGGTCAGTGTGTGTTAGGCAATGAGTCAATTGCCTGAATGAGTTTAATGTTGATCGTGTTATGTCGTGTTAATCAACTGTCATGTCTATGTGAACAGGGTTTGTATTTGCATAGGTTTGAATGAGGAGCAACTTACCATCTGTCTTCATATTTGTCAGATTGACAACAATCGTTCAACCATGTAATGAAACTGATGATGCTAATTAGTTGAATTAGTAGAAAGACCCTACAAAGAATCATTAGAAGAAGATCGTAAGCCAAAAGTCTATAAGAAAATTTACACTGAACAAACAGAACATTTTCAACTCCCACAGAAACCATTTCTGAAAGCATTATGCAAAACACGAAGACAAACATAGAGGAGGAATTAGTGAATACCCAGCTCCAAAATGTGCTAGCTCCCCTGTGAAAAAAATTATCAGCATCACAAGCATGATCGAAATTTGAAAACATAAAAAATTACATATCTTATAATTAAAAGCACAGAGGAGAAAGAACTATTATGCTAACCATAAAGCCGAATAACAGCTGAAGGAACAAAAAAGGGAAGCAATGTAAGTGTGATCATCAAGAGAATCTTGGCAAACCACCATCCAGAATGCCACAATTCTCTAGCACCACCCAACTTTGAGGTACCAGCTGTAGAAAGAAACATTACAAAATAGAATAGCTACTTCTCTGTTAAGGTTCACTCCAATGTACCCAGAACGAGATGGAAGATTAAGGGACTAGAAATCAAAGATTGAACTAACTTATGGCAGCTGAGCATACATCAAGGGAATAATGTTTTCCCAATGCATGCAGTAAATGCAGACTGAACACTAAAAAAAGTTTGAGCTAAAAATATCCTCGCTTTTTTTGGGGTATGAAGGGGGGCTAAGCCCCAAAAGCTAGAAAGAAACAAAGTGAGCAACACCAGGACATAAATCAAATTTCTAATAGGGGTTCAAACTCCTTTCTAGAAAAAAAATTAAAATAAAAAAAAAATCTGATGCATATATGGAGGATGAACCAAATGGTGTAATAAGCCAAATGATGGTCCATTGCTGTCGCAGCCTTGATGTAAGAGTTCAAGTCTCTTCTCTTTCTGAGCATAAAAGAAAAAAAGAGGGGAAAAAATAGAAAAGAGAAAGAGGTAACCACAATTTGGCATCCACAATCTCATTATCAGTAACCTTGATGTTTGAATGAATTGCTGTACTTACATTTTCATTCATAAAGAAGTTTTCTTCTCCTGAAATGGTTTCATTCCTACAGGATAAAGCTGTCTTACACCTAGGATTTTGATAGGTTCTGTCAACAATTAAAGTTCAGACATATTATTATCGAGAGCAAAACTGATGTTCTTTAATTGAAAGGATACGAAACAGCCTAAGCTCACTCGAAGAACTCCTTCTGTACCCAAACAATCTACACCTCCTTCAAATTCTTCGAGTCCTGTATCCAAATTAAACCATGTTACCATTTTTAAGTGAGAACTGATTAGAAACTGACTAATGATTTAAGCAGCTAAACATACGAAAATTTCAAGAAATGATTCAATCTTACTTTTCATTTCTGTCAAGGCACCATGGCCATAGTCCCGAACTGCCCAAGCAAGAAAAGTTGCAATGAGAAACATTAAGCCGTAGACATATCTGGCCATCCAAGGATTGGAGCCATTGTGGAACTGACTGAACCAAGAGCCCTTCACAAGCTTGGCATACCGGTCAATGGTGATATTTGCCGTGCCCTCCTCCATTCTACTTCAGTGTTGGCAATTATCTTCCATCACATTTTAGTGGATTGAATTCAACTAGTTTCTCTCTTTACTGCAATTCAAAACAATCAAGATTTTTAGGACATGAGAGTGTAGTGTTTTTTGACAGGTGGGACAGTGTTCATGAAATACCAATGAGTGACCAGTTTAAACTGCTAAGATAAGCGAACTTTGAAGGACTGAAACTGAAAATTCATCAGGCAGTGTTACAACGGTTTGTTTTTATACGTGTCATCAGAAATCAAATACACACGGAGATGGGCCAGAGCTAACTATGCTTTAGCGAAACTGCCCTTTGGACAGAGCAACTTACACTCAACTCACCTATATATCAGAGTGATGTTATTTAGTTTATGATGCCAATTGTTATTAGCAAAACGAGGCTTGTCCAAGGCTTCGATTGTAATTGGCGTCCTTGGTGGTGGCGTGAGTTTGAGTCACGAAAACATAATGGAGAGAAAACTGCGTACATCTGACATTGAAGATGATTGGAACAAATGCATTAGAAATGAGAGGATCAAAATTTAATCCAAGCCTAGCAAGGTAGGTGGAGGCATAAGAATGACAGTAATCAAACTAGCAAACAACAGAAAGAAGAAAAAAAAAAAAAAAAAACAAGAAACAAAAAACAAAGGACAGCTAATGAAAGTGATTTTGGGTTCGTTTGGTTTGATTTTCTGAAAAAATTTTGGAAAATTTTCTCTACAAATAAGTTTTTAAAAGTAATCAAACCAAACAAATTTTTCCAAAATTTTTTTCCAAAACTTGTAAACCAAACAAGTTTTCCAAACAAATCTCTCTCTCACACATATCAAATCAATCACTTTTTCCAAAACTCTCTCTCAAAATCATTTTCCAAAATATCTTTTGAAAAAAACCAAACTAAACATGTTTTCGTACTTTTTATCTCTAAAACACATCTCTCAAACACAAACCAAACATACCCTTTATCTTTTATGCACATGGCTGGGACTTGTCAACTGTACTGTGCTGTGTTGGGGTTGGTGTCTAATTATGCAGTAAATTAAGTCAAAAAGTACTAGCAACTCTATTTTGTCTTGTGGCTCTATCCTCTGTCTTCATAGGAGATTTGGGCCATGTTGAGAGAAATCAGTGTTATACTCACCCCAAGTCATATCTCTAGTAAACAACCAATACTGCTCTGCCAATGGCAGCTTACAACTATCTTGATCATTTAAATTTCCATAAATTTAACGAAATTAATTTAAGTTGTCCATTTATTTGTTTGTTTTTATTTTTGAAGTAGATACTGGGTCACATTGTCAGATATTGTCACAGAATAATAAAAAACTAATAAATAGTATGAATGAGAACCACTTGGTTGGATTTGAAACCTTTTATTGGCTAATGAAATCATGTAATACAGTTCACAATTACACTTAATATTTAGAGGTATGAACTGTCATTATTAGCTACATTATTTACCCATGAATTACCCTCATAAAGAAGCCATTGTTACCTGAAACTTTTCTCTGTTAAAAAAAAAAAAAAAAAGTCCAAGGGAAGTATACATGTGCACTGCACATTAAAATATGGAGCAATTCATTGTTTTTTTTCCCCCCTTAGACATTTAACTGTGTACTTTGTCCCTACTTTGGAAGTTAATGACAACCGTTTGAAATGACACCGTACTCCAATGCTGCAATCATACACAGCATTGCTGTCATTTTCTTATCTTGTGTCTGTCAAAGTTTCATGTAATCTTCTTCTGAGTATTTGGCTTATACCCTATTGAGGATGCATTAGGATTTTATTATCATCTTTTCTCACAATCATTGAGATAACTTGTTGGCCAAGAGCTCCTCCACTTTATTAAGAGATCAGTAATTCGTCTCTTTCTATTTATATGTCGTTCTTTTTCCACTTACATTTGTTTTGATCTTTTTTATATGATTTGTGTGATTGTTATGTTTTAGTATGCTTTTAATAATATTTTGGTTAAATTTTCTTTGGTTATTGAATATTCAATTTGATGTAAATCTCATTACATTTATAAATTATGTTCAACCAATTGAAAAAAAAAAAAAAAAAAGATCACATGCATCAATTGATGGTAAAAATTCAATATGATCAAGTTGGGTTGGGGGGGTGGGTGAGGGAATGGGGGTGGGTGGCTGAGGTGGAGGTGTAAAGGATGGCAGGCAAGGGTGGAGGTTGGCTGAGAGAGCTGGGAAGGGCTGAGGATTAAGAAGCTACATGCACGGCCACATTGAGGACGGGAAACAAAAAATTTATATATTTATTATATATCACATTTTTTGATATTACATATATTTATTTTTTTTATGTCAAATATTTATTCTCACTGAATCTATCAATCTTGGCTATGCTATTCTGGCAAAATAATAATAATAATAATAATAATAATAAAAGTATAAAAAAAAAAAAAAGGACAATTTATCCCTAGCGTGTGTCTCAACGTATCCCCAACATATCCAAGTGTTCCCCAAGATGTCGGACACGCTATTCGACTACCTAAAACATGTTTGACACGTAGCCAGAGCATGTCCAATATTCAGAATACAACCATAAAGATGTAATCAATAGTTTTTTATTTTTTTTTTATTTTAGTGTGCCCTTCATAACTACCCTGACTGATAACTAACATCACAAAAATTTACGACTTTTTTATGATAAACGAGTGTGCATAGTAACATTTTTCTAAAATATTTTTATTAATATATATAGAAAAATGATCCGGACCCTCTTTTCCCCCCACCCCTGTGACCACCTCTCTCTCTAATTGGCTAGGTTTTGTTTTGTTTTTTTTTTGTTTTTTTTTTTTTTTTTCAATCAATCACCAGCCGCCACATGTGTATGGGGTAGTGGCAGTGGCGGAGCCAGAAAATTAGATTAGAGGGGGCACTTATAATAATTTTTACAAAAATATTTCACTCAAATTTTTATGATTGATTTCAAGAAATATCAAAAAAAAAAATAATCAGTGTGTTTAGTTTCAGTTTTCTGAATTTAGTTTTTTGAAAATTGAGTTTTTTTAAATTTTTATATTTTTTTGTTTTTAGTAAATATTTTTTGAATTTTAAGTAATTTTTTTACCTTTTTAGATGCACCTTACTTAGATATATCTAAATAGTAAAATATTTGTGAAAAAATATTTTTAAAATTTAATAAATACACAAAAATACAAAAAATATACTGAATTTTCCTCCTTTTTTTTTGTATTTTTTGGTATTTAATATATTTTTTAAATATTTTTTTTACAAATATTATACGTTTAAGTGTCTTTATGTTAGGTGTGTCTAAAAATTAAAAAAAAAAATTGCTTAAATTATTAAAAAAATTCATTGAAAACATTAAAATACTAAAAATAAAAAAATAGAATTTTCTGAAAACTGAAAACAAACAAGCTGAATGTTATTTGTAACTAATGTATCATGGACAATAAAAAAATATGAATATAAGCCTTAAAATAAATTATATAATAATAAATTTTTTTTGATACAAAATTTGATTAAAAACTCAATATAATGGTAATACCACGTCATCATTAATATGTGATATCACCCACTAATGGTAAATAAACACATAGAAAGTGAACCTCATATATCAAATGTAACTAACAATCCAATAAATTTCATATATTTATAGTGAAATTATTTATACTTGTATATCACTAATAATGACATCGCCGTTACATTAAAAAAGCTAATGTGGTTTATTTATAGTAGTATCTTCATTTTCAATCAAAATAACCATTATTGTTCTCATAATTTTAAAAATGTCACTGACATTTCACTCTAATAATATTTTTATAATTTTTTATTTAAAATATTTTCTTTATATTAAAAAAAAAAAAAAAAAAACACCAAAATCCAGGGGGGGCACGTGACCCCCCTGGGCCCGTGCTCCCTCCGCCCCTGGGTAGTGGGGGTGGTGATTGGAGAGGGACTCAATCACTTCCCATATATATATGGGTAAAACTTAAATGGAGGCCCTATTTTTTTTGGACAAGATTCGGGGCCTTAGCTCTAAAGGGGTGTATGTGCTTCATAGGCTAAAGAGGGTGGGGGTTGCAGGATGCAAATGAAATAAGAGGGGTGAAAGGCAATTTTGTTATTTTAAGGATGGATCCCACCACCTTATAATTTTATTTATTTATTTTTTAAATCTGTACCGTAATAAAAATGATTCTTCACTAATTTGTAATGTAACTCTCGTCCTAAATTCTTTAAAAAATAAAAAAATAAAAAAAATCAAATTTACATGGTGACAAATATCATTTTCTAAACAAATTCAAAAGTTTCTCAATTTGAGAGCCTCTGGAAGTCTGTAAACATAACCAAATTTTTCTTGGCTTCTCTCTACAACTCCCCCAGTCCCATGAAAATTATCATCATGATCATTCAACCGTTATAGCCTCAGTAACTCATTCATTTTCATTTTCCAACATCATTGTCATCAATAGTTCCCATTTGTTATTTTTTTATTTTTTGTTGAAAAGTTACTTATTAGAACACTCACTAGTGCAAATTTTACTAATAATTTTGAAGAAAAAATAGAATTAACTAGAGAGACATTCTTCTTCCTCTTCCTTGTTTTCAATGAATTCGGCCTAGAGGAGTTGTGAATTTGGTGAAAAATTGCTATTGTCCTTGCAAAAATATCAATCCGTGTTTAGTTTGAGTTTTTTTAATTGTGTTTTTTATTTTTCGTATTTTTTTTTTAGTAAATATATTTTCAATTTTAAGTATTTTTTTTACGTTTTTAGATGGATCTTACTTAAATGTGTCTAAAAAGTAAAATATTTGTAAAAAAATATTTTAAAAAATTAATAAATACATAAAAGTACGAAAAATATATTGAACTTTAGTATTTTTTTTTGGGTATTTAGTAAATTTTTTAAAGACTCTTTTCATAAAATTATAAGTTTTAAATGTACTTATGTTAAGTGTGTCTAAAAATTAAAAAAAATTGTTTAAAATATTAAAAAAATTTAATAAAAAAAAAAAACGAAAAATAAGAAAGTATAACTTTTTGAAATTTTTTTTTTTTAGAAAACTCAAACCAAGCAAAATGAATAATAACTGAAAAAGAAACAATAGAACATGAACTTATTAACTGCAAAATCAATGACACGAACACACGCCAAAATTTCTTTACCATAATGAACACAGCTTTGAATTCCATTTCACGTTCTTCTAATATTGTGTTTGGTTAGAGGATTTGAAGAGGGATTTGAAAAAAGAAATTGGAAAGGTAGGTGAAATGTGAATAAAGCATGCTTATATTTCACCTAGTTTCACACACCTTTTCTCTTTCCTTTTCCAAATCCCTCCCCAAATTTCCCAACCAAACACAGCGTTCAAGTGGTACACACGTAAGATTCAAGTGAAGAATAAAACAGAACAGATCAAAACCGCTAATAGAAACATAAAAATCGAATAACAACGATGCATTGAAGATCAAATTGAAACAAATAAAACGTACCTGAGAAGAAATTCAGAGAAGCCGATTGAGATTCAAGACAGAGGAGGTCGCTATCTTCTCAGAATCTCAGAGAAGAAGAGAGCAGATGCTTCAACAATCTCTCTCTCTCTCTCTCTCTGCGTTATATATTCGATATCTTCTGATGTTGAATGTCAAAGAAGACAATGAGAGACAAAAAGAGCGTCTTGCTTTGCTTTTCGTTTTGTTTTCTTGATTTTATATATACACGCACACATTCATCTTTATATACATGCTTATGCGTATGTGAGTGGAGGGTGTTGCTTCTTTTTTCCCGCCGAAGCTTTTTTTCTGTTTGAGACAGGAGTGGTGTCTTGCAAGATATAACCACTCTTTATATTCTCATCGATCTCATCCACCTAATAAATTTTTTAAAAGAATAATTATTATAATGAGTAATTAGCACAAAAATTTTAAAAATAAAAATAAATAAAAGTTGGAAAATATCAATAAAGGGAAAGTTAGGCAAATATTATCATTTAAGTGGGTATCTTTTCAACAATATGGGTAGATATTAAGGAATTTCAATTGAAAGACAAAAATGGCCCTCCCCCGCCACCTTCATCCTTTCCTCCACTTGTCAACTACCATTATCACCACCTCCAACTTTTAGTATCTTATCCCATCACCCAACAATTCCTCTTATCTCATCACCCAACAATTCCTCTATCTAGGGACGAAGTTAGAAATTTTATTTAAAGGGACCAACATAAATGTACCAACAAATAAATAAATTAAAAGTGGCCTTTATAAATGATAATCTCTTATATAAGTGTTACGAGAAAAAAAAATTGCAAAAAATCAGTGTGTTTAGTTTGAATTTTTTGGATTAAGTTTTTTGAAAATTGAATTTTTTAGTTTTCGTATTTTTTTGTTTTTAGTGAATATTTTTTAAATTTTAAACGTTATTTTTTTTTACTTTTTTAGATGCATCTTACTTAGATGGATCTAAAAAGTAAAAAATTTGTGAAAATATTTTTTAAAAAATTAATAAATACATAAAAATACAAAAAATGTACTGAATTCTCATTTTTTTTATTTATTTATATTTTTGGTATTTAGTGAATTTTTAAAAGATTTTTTTTACAAATTTTTTACTTTTTAGGTATATTCATGTTAGGTATGTCTAAAAAGTAAAAAAAATTGCTTAAAATATTAAAAAAAATCAGTTAAAAAAAAAAAAAAAAAAAAACAAAAACAAAAACAAAAAAGCAGAATTTTCTGAAAAGTGTTTTTGGAAAACTCTAACCAAGCAAAGTGTTGATTTTTATAAATAATTTCTTAATATTTATCTCAATTATTTTAGAGAAAATTGGTAATAAATTCAATTTGAGAATTGCTCGAGGCATTAGGTCCCATAGGTATTTTGTTTTTTGTGAAAATTACACTCTTTGTGAAATATTGTGGTGTGAAGTACGTTTTGTTATTTTAGATGACTTTTTGTTTCTAATTTTGCCCTTTAACCTATCTGTTCAATTTTTTGAACCTATATGTTAAAAGTTGTATTTATCTGTTAATATTATTTTTAATATTTGTTATTCTACTTGTTGAAATTCACCAAGTCTATTTTTTTTATCTGTTAAAATTCACCAAACAATCTATTTGTTGAATCTATCTGTTAAAATCTTTTTTTATTTATTCATTTTTTTAAAACATATCTGTTCAAACACACATACATACAAACACTCTCTCTCTGAAAAAATAAACGATAAATATATTTTTAAAAATAGATCATTCATTTTATTTTTTTTAATAAACAAAAACAATAAAAAAATTACAATTATCAAATCAATCTAATTTTTTAATAAATAATATACATTGACGATCTTATAGAATAAAAGATTCTTGAAATAGGAACGTGATGAGTCCACAACCCCCTCAAATTCCCTAAAATACAAGCTAAAACAAAGCTAATTTAAAATAGTCAATCTCTTTTTTTCTTGAGTAGTTTTTTTTTTTTGGCTTAAGCTTGTCTTCTTTCTTAATCGGATTAGATTGTGCTGTTGGGCTTTTGTAGGTCCACCACAGAGCCCAAATTAATGATTCAACCCATTCAATGTCTCATTGAGTATTTTATCTTTATAAAAAATCACATTGATTGAATATCGATAGAGAATAATTTTCCAAAACAATTTCTGAAAAAAGCAAACCAAATAAGTTTTCGTACTTTTTATCTCAAAAATTACTCTACAAACACAAACCAAACATACCCGTAATGCTCCATATACTGCAATGCCCCAAATCACGTATAATGTTGTATATAAATGAATTTTTCACTATTTTTTTTATTTTTATAGTGAGACTAACCTTTGAATCTAGTAATAAAAGGATTTAATAAAAAATTTATTTAAGTACAACATTTTTCAAACACATAATGAGTAAATGTTATGTCTTGTAATATTGATAAAATAGTAGCATGTATATTTACAGTCCCAATAAATTATACTTTGAAGGTTGTTTGTTTGGTACTTCACTCCAGCCCCTTTAGTATGTGGTTAAAAATTTAATTTGGATTTTTTAAAAAATTCTATTTCTAACCAATAAATTTAAATATAAATTATTATTAATTAAAAAAATAGTTAAAAAAATAAATAGTTGGTTTAATATATTAATTCCTAACTCTTTTTTTTTTTTGGTAACTTTTCTAAAGGCTTTTAGTGTAGTTAAGTTTTTTGTTCTTTTTTTTTAATTAGAAAAATAAGCATTTTTGGCCAATTAATTGAATTTTAAGTCTCTCTAAATAAAACATAGACACATAATCCAAGACTTAAGTAATGGTAAGAATGAAAATCAATCTTGTAGGATTTCATCAATGATTACAAAGATTTCATTAATAATAATGTGGTTAATCTAGTGTGTAATTTTTTTTGGTGTCACGCTTGATTATGATGAATCTTGCATGGTTTGTTTACCATTACCAACCACAAGTAATTATTAAAGCAACATGGTAATTATAATAGTTGTTAGGGCCATTAGTCTTGTCGATTTTTTTTTTTTTTTTTTCTCTTGGTGCTTTTCTTAATATTCCATGTATCATTTTTAAAAATTTTGTTTTTGTTTTGTTTGTATGTTTTCAGAAACGTAAACTTTTCATTTTTAAGTTAAAATAGATTTTAAATTTTCTAAAAATAAATTTAAGTGTTTCATGAAAAATTGTCTTTTCATAAAATTAACTAAAAAGGTGTTTGCCAAACTTGTTTTTCATATCAATTTTTATTTTTTATTCTGGATACTGACCTCTATTGTGGTTTTTCATAATTCTAAGGTTTCGTTTGGAAATCGGTTATTTTAGTAATTTTTTGATTTTTTTAGTTAATATATAAGGTAAAAAAAATTAGTATGTTTGGAATGATTTTTTAACTTTTTACGAAAAAAATATAGAGAAAATGAAATTTTTAATTTTTTGGTATAGGTTATTAGTTTTTTAGTGTTTTTAGTGATTTTTTGACTTTTAAGCTAAAATAGTGAGTTGCTAAACGAGGCCTAAGGCTTCATTTGGTAACTTGAAGTTTAGTCAAAAAAATCAAAAATTCATTATCAATTATTACATCACTTTTTCTATTTTTTTTTACATATCTTTCCATAAAAAATTAAGAAATTATTAAAATAATATATCCACACGTATTGATTTATAATATATATTCACACGTAATTACTTTCTTTGATATTTCTGAAATCACACTGACCATCTCTCTACTTTGATTCACTGTTTCAGATTGACTTCTGTCTACATTTTCGTTAACGAACAGTAGTGGTAATTAACAGTAATGGTAAACGTTGATATCATCTACCTTTTTAAAAAAAAGCTTATCCTTATTCAAAAATGTTGTCTTAATGCATGTAAGTATAAGATATGAAAAATGTTTTCATATGATTTTCAAAAATTAGTTCGCTTAAAAAATGAAAAATAAAAATCTCATTCATTTTCATATAATTTTTTTGGGTGGAAATAATTTTTATAAATTGAAATATATAATTTTTCGGGGATGCACCAATAAATCCCAAATTAATAACTTATGCACTGTTTAGTCCTAAAAGTTTTCTTATAGACTGAAAGGTCCCATTACAATGTTAATAACATCAGATACAATGTTAATAACATCAGAGTCATGTTACAAACATTAGATTTCAAACATCTAATGTTCATCAAATTTCAATAATGTTTAAAAATATAGGATGAAAAACATCTAATGTTCATTAGATTTCAATAAATTTTGAAATTATAGAATGAAATATCAGATCATTTACATCATGCTGATGTAAAAATGAGACTAAATGGAGCATAAGAAAACTTTTAGGACTAAATGGTTCAACGTTTCAAAAACTAGGACTTATGGGTAAATTTTTCATAATTTTTTGGTGTTTATTTTTTTCAAATATTGTTATATTTTTCAAGAAAATAAAATAAAATAAATTTTGAAAATTCAACCTTAATATTTGCATTGTGTATTTAATGTTTGATTTTGGAAAAAAAATAACTTTTTTTAAACAATAAGTTTAATCTATTAAAAAAATCATATATGTTTACAACATGGAAAATTTACCTATATAAATCACATTTTAAGAAATGTTGATTCGATTAATCTCAAAAGTTTTCGTATAGACCAATTAGTTCTATTGATTTTTAAAAAGTAGATTTAATATATTATTTGAAAATTAGATTTACAGTTATACTCTTATTTCTATTTTTTTTTTCTTTTGTACTAGAAAAGTATACACAACCTAGAGGAATCAAATTTGGGACGAATTTTTACATAAGAATCTTTTTTATTTGTAATGACTTGAAATGTAAGATTTTTCAAACATTTCAAAATGAGTATAAAAGTGACTTGAAATATGGAATTTTTCAAACATTTCAAAAGGTTGTGAGATTCTTCAAATATTTCAAAAAGAGTACATAAACTCCTTAGTAAGTTTTGAGTAAATGTATAATTTCAATCTATATCACTCTAATGTAACACTTCAAAAAAGTCCTTAGTATAACATTCCAATGTAACACATACAAAAATTTCTTAGTGTACTTTCTCAAGCGTAATACTCCAATGTAACACTCCAAAAAAAGATGTGGAATTATTCAAATCATTCCAAAAGGGTGTGAGATTCTTTAAACCACTCCAAAAGAAGTACAAAAATTCTTCAGTAAGTTTTGAGTAAATATACAATTTCAAACTGTGAGTACTACGTTCGGAAAAAGTACACTAGGTAATTTTTTAGTGTTTTATTACGTTTGGAAAAAGTTTAGAGTGTTATGTTTGAAAAAAGTACACTAATATTTTTTTTAATGTATTACATTGGAGTGTTATGTTCATATTTGTAATATGGGATTTGTTCCAAAATGAAGAAAAATCCAATACATCTATAGTGCATATTGCCTAAATGTAATTTCACATTTTGAGAAATCCACTTTTATCCTTAAACAATTAAATTCAAACGTGTAAGTAACTACCTTTTTATATAATTTCTACTTTAATGGGACCTTTGGGTTTATAAGAAAAAATTGAGGACTAAACAGTTTACAAGATCACATTTTGAGATTTATTGATACTTTACCCTTACAATATCTACTTGATATGTAGTTTAGTGTCATTTCAAAAACTTTAACGCAATATTTTATTAAAGAATTTGGAAAGAGGTTTGAAAAGGAAAAGAAAAAAAAGATAGATAAATGTAAATAAAATATATTTATATTTTATCCAATTTTACTTATATATATATATACTTTTTCTTTTCTTTTTTTTATTTTTATTTTTTATTTTTTTCAAATCTCTCAATCAAACGAAAATCTCTGCCATTGTCATAAATCTCATGGGCAGTAAGTGTAATTTGCCCCAAAGAAAAAACATAAAGAAACAAATGAAATAGTAAAACAAATCACTTACACAATAAAGTGATTTGAAAATGGTTTTTCTACTTCCTAAAAAGATGCAAAAGAAATTGTACCAGACTTTTTTCACCTGATGATATCACCTTTTAATTTTTATATTTGAGTGAGATGACAATGGGCACTAAAAGAAAAGGTTAAAAATGATAAATGGGCTCATGATAATGCTAATTTCATTATTTATATATTAGCTCATGATGAGTTGATGCCATGCATATATGGCAAAAAGATTCACACTCACCATCCAATGGCGTAAGATAGGCTTGGGACTAACAGTAAATTTGGAGATTTGCTTTATAAAAGTGGGTGTAATATGATTTTACTTCGGAGATTATGCTCATCTTAAAAAAAAATTAAAAATACTCTAAAATAAATAAAAATAAAAATAAAATGCACCAATGGTACAATATTATATGTACAATGGACATTTTTTAGCTTAAATTTGAATGACGTTCTAAACCCAACTCACATATCGTTTTAATGGATGAACCCAACTCTTTGAATATACCACAACCCAAATGTCAAAGATTTGACATCTCACTAAGTCTAAAAAAGATAAGAAAAATAAAGAAAGAAGAAGAAGAGAAAGAGGGCCTACCTATGATTTAAAGAAGACTTTTAAACTTTTGAGAAAGCTTCAAAAATATTTTTTAAAAATAAAAAAATAAATATTGTATTGTAATTGTTCTCCAAATCAAGCTAATTTTTATTTTTCTCTTTTTGATTTGTATGCAAGCAAGCATTTGTCTTTTGTTTTTTCTAAATTTTTGTCTTGACATAAACATGCTCAACACCTTGTGGACGGATGGCGAAACAAGGAGGCTGGAAGTCACATGACGCTTAGCAAGGAGGATGGATACCTATTGTGAGGGAAAGGGGAAGACAAGGGACATGAAGGAAGGAAGTACAAATGTTTTCACTGTATTTGTGGACAACTTACCAAACTAAGTGAATCCAAAGAGCATTTTCAACCTATTTACAAAGTTTGGTGTGGTAAAGGATGTCTTCATTCTGCAAAAGAAAAGAAGAGTGACCAATACAAGATTTGGCTTTGTAAGGTTTGATTGCATTGTGGCTGCCACAATAGTAGTTCAAAAAGCAAATGGCCTATGGGTGGATGATAAGGCTTTAGAGGTAAAGCATGTAGATTTTGGTAAGGAAAAAGCAAAGGATAAAGCTGCAAAAGTTCCAATACGTACCCAAACTAAGAGTTGAAATGTCCAAGGTGAGGTAAATAGAAGTGGAGAAAAACCCTGTACAAATCAAAGATCATATGCAGAGGCTTTAACATGACAAATGACTGTTGGTGGAGGAAACATTACGTTGAAGGCAGTGGAATTTGGAAATGGCTGGTTGTATGAAAATGTAGTTGTTCATCTAAAGGCCAAATATGCTAATATTACTTGAAAAAGGAACTTAAATCAATAGGTATGGAGGATATTATGGTAAGAGAAAGTGGGGGAAGAGATGTAGTTATAACATTCAAATCAAAGAAGGAGATGGGACTAAAAATAAAGCCATCAAGGAGCTGATCTTGGACTGGTGTGATGATATTACTGAAGGGAATATAGGGTTAGTGTTGGAGCAGGAGAGAAACGTCTGGATCAGTAGCTATGGAATCCCACTAAACATATGGAACAGTGAAAATCTAAAACTGATTGGTGGATTGTGGGGACAAGTTATAGGCTTTGATGGTGATATAAGCCAACCAAAGTTATTTGTGTGTGCCAAGATTAAGATCTCCACTAGATGTATGGAACCAATTAATCACTACAATATTTTCTTAGTTTAGTGACATTTGAAAGTGTCACAAAATTATTCTTCTAATGATATTTTTTGGTTTTGTGGCATTTTGAACAAGTGTCACTTCTATCAGTGCCACGGTAGATATGAGTGCCACGGTAGATACTTGCAAGTGCCACTGCACCATCATGACTAAAAACTTTCAATAACATTTTAATGTCATGGTAGATATTATTTGTGGCACTATCAAGCGCCATTAAAAAAAGAGTTAGTGACACTTATAAGTGTCATTACACCATTAAAACTAAAACCTTTCAGTGATACTTTAATGTCATGGTAGGCACTATTCGTCGATAATTCGTTGTAGAACAATTTGATCCGCTCTTGCAGAAACTCGAACCGCCAACCTCCCGCACCATAAATCTTATACACCACACTGTTCCCACCTCTATAGTACCATATGATTATATATGCAACATATATTATTTATATAGTACATACATATATATTAATATAAAAGTATATGTATAAACATAATTATTTTATTGAACATAATTTATGTAAAATAAACTATTTACTAGTACAATAAAAAAGGACCACTTTTGGCGACTAAAAATATTTTTTAGTCGCCAATTTTATACTTTTAGCTACTAATTGTTTTTTAGTTACTAAAAAACTTAACTTTTGCCGACAAAAATCGGATTTGGTCACTGAATATGCACTTTCAGCTACCAAAATTTTGGTCGCCAAAAAATTTAATTCTCGCCTTAGGATTTTAGTTCTCCCGAACTAAAAATAACCTCTTTTGGCGACTAAACTTATTTTTTAGTCGCCAATTGTAGACTTTTGGCTACTAAAATTTTTTTAGTCGGTAAAACCCATATAATCAGTGACCAAACTTATTTTTAGTCGCCAATTGTAGACTTTTGGCTACTAAATTTTTTTAGTCATCAAAAAGCTTTACTTTAGGCTACTAAATTTTTTTTTGTCACTAAGGCCTCGTTTGGGAACAGGCTAATTTAGTAACTTTTTGGCTATTTGGCTAAAAAGTTAGATAAAAAAAACTTGTATGTTTGGGATGTCTTTTTGGCTAATTACGAAAAGATGTGCAAAAAGTAGAAAGAAAAGAGAATCTTTGACTTTTTGGTATGAGTTGTTGGCTTTTTGGCTAATTTAGTAACTTTTTGACTTTTTGGCTAAAAATGTAAGTTCCCAAACGGGGCTTAGTCAGCAACCAAACTTAGTTTTGGTCGCCAATTGTAGACCTTTGACTACTAAAATTGTTTAGTCGCCAAAAAGCTTTACTTTTGGCTACTAATGCTGTTTTGGTTGCTGAAAGCTATACTTTCAGCGACTAAATTTTTTTTGGTCAGAAAATTTAGTCGCCGAATATGCTTTTTCCTGTAGTGTATATTGAGTTTAATTTATTTATTTTAAATCATTTACTGCATTCTAAAAATTTTAAAAATATATTGGCATTTTTTGTTTTTTCAAAAATGCTATTATAAGCTTGGAAAGTTTTTGACTTAGTAGCATTTCTCAAAATGCTATAAAATATTTGTTTATGAAACTTTTCACCTAAGTGCTATAAAAAGTAATTTGCACCTACCTAGTGTTCTGACATTTTTTTAAAAATGTCACTGCTACTAAAGTTTAGTGGCATCTGTTGGTAAATGTCACGAACATAATTTTGTGTCATTATTTTATAAAATGCCATAAAATTGATGTGACATTTCTTTATTAAAATGCCACTAGAGCCTTATATGTTTGTGGCTTTGTGGCATTTATCTAAATGTGTCATCAAATATTATTTTTGTGGAATTTTCTAAAAACATGTCACTAGTATAGTGTCAGTAAAGTGTGTTTTTGTTGTAGTTTTGTGACACTTGTTCATTGAAATGTTACTAGAGACTTTTATGTTTGTCGTTTTGTGGCATTTTTCAAAAACATGCCACTAAATATCATTTTTGTGGCATTTTCTAAAAATATGCCACTAGTGTAGTGCCACTAAAGTATGTTTTTGTTGTAGTTTTGTGACACTTGTTTATTGAAATGTCACTAGAGCCTTTTATGTTTGTCGTTTTGTGACATTTTTCAAAAACGTGCCACTAAATATCATTTTTTGTGACATTTTCTAAAAATATGCCACTAGTGTAGTGCCACTAAAGTACGTTTTTGTTGTAGTGAATGAGGTCGTAAATTTGGAAAGCAAAGGTTCATTATATCCAGTGAGAGTATGTGAGGAGCAGCTAATAATGGTTAAAATAATGAAAACAAAGTGTGAATGTAATAAGCATCAAGATATGGATGAGAATTGCAGCTCAAATGAACTGGAAATACAAGAGATAGAAGGAAGCAGTAGTGAAGAGGAGGATGATGATGACATGGACAATGATTCGGTTCATGAGTTGGAGCATATGTCTGGTGTGGCACAGGTTCATGAGCCATGTGGAAAAAGCAAGAGTGAGAAGATGGGTAATGAGGTGAGTTGGAGGAGTGATACTGAAGTTGCAGAGGGAAGAAGTGGTGAGGGAAAAGAGACCAATGGAGAGGCTTGCAACATAATGATGGGGTTGAGAAACCAAAGAAATGACTCTGTAAATGATGCTGGTGGGAGTTAGAACATTGATGGCCAACTACTCACGCCTGGTTTTGTTAGAAGCATGAGTGGGTCGAGCCTATTTAGGCCTGGTGTGAATATTGAAGTGGTGTTGGACCAGAGTCAATTATCAAGACAAGGACATAGGTTGCAACTTGTTCAAAATAGGCCTACGGTACAATTCAGTAACACAACTGTAAGGAATGAGGCAATAGGGCCAGTTATTAGAAACTCAAGCATATCTGAAGCCCATGAGGAAGAACCCAGCAATAGATCACATAATCAGAAGAAGGGAAAGACAAATATAAGCTTTAGAAAGAGATATAACTAACTGTTAGGACCTTTTGTTGTCAAATTTCATGGATCAAAACCAAGGTTGTAACAAGAATTCTTTAAGAAGTTGGTTTCCTTCAAAAACATGATTACTTTGGAGTTCTGCAAGAAGTTGGTTTTTCTACAAGAAGTTGGTTTTCTTTCCCAACTAGGATTGTTTTGGTTTTCTATAAATAGTTAGGTTTCTCCCAAGTCTAGGCTATTCATTGATTCATTCATTGAATCTCTCCAGATCTTCTTTTTGGTTCTTAAGGGTTATATCTCGATATATTTTGTTAAGTTTTCTTTGATGTTTTTATTGAGTATTCAACTCATGGTTTAAAGAGAGTACATCAAAGGTTTGTTTGTTATACACAAAAGAGAGAGTTGTTCTTCAGTTGTGGATTCTGAAGAATTCGAGCCTGAAGCTTTGGTGGAATCCGGAGTGGCTCATCAGAAAGACAATTCCGTGGTGAAGATGGGGTTGGAAGAGGCACATAGAGGTTGGTTCAATTAGGCGTTGTGGATTCGCTAGATAATTGAGAGTATACCTGTGTAATTCCTTTAATTCTTCTTAGTGGATTGTCTTGTGGCAGTTGCCCGTGATTTTTTGATCACAGTTGGAGGTGTCCAATTGTGGTTTTTCCATGTAAAAATCATTGTATCTCTTTCTCTTGATTGTTTGATTATGATTGTTATATTCTGTTTAAAATTGTTACATAATCACAAATCAACATCTAGAGGGTTTCTAGATTTTTCAATTGGTATCAGAGCAGGTCGTTCTATTTTTATTTTTTTTAAAAAAATTCTTTTAGAACGAGATCTTGTTTGATTTGTGTGCATGTTCCTTTTTTGTCTTGCTTTGTTTTAAAAAAAAAATAAAAACCCAAAAAGATTTTCTTAATATGGTTTTGCAAGCTTAAAATTTGTGAGATGTCTTTGGTGCATATTGGAATTGATGAGAATAACCATTACATGTTAATATATGTGTGCTTTCTGTGGTCATTACTCATTTTGGAGTGTGTGTTTTTTGATTAGTATGTCTCATTCTGTACACACTCTTGGATTAGCAAATATGGGAGTCTTCCGCCTTAGTGATTATTTTTTATGGACTTCTGACATTGTATCTTTTGCTTTTCTAGAGGAATTGACCTATACTAGCATATCATGGGTGATGTTGAGTCTCTTAACCACCTTCCATCTTTTTGCATCTCCATGGCTTTCCCCTCTATTCTTTGTAGTCCAGGCATGAGGAAAAGGCTACCTCAGAGTCACCAACCAGGCCATCCTTATTATATCCATGCTTCTCTGGTTCGGTTTCCATACTCTTGAGCGTGTCAGCCGCCAATGAGTGTGCAAAAGAAAGAAAAGAAAAGATGTGCAAAAGAAAGGAAAAAAAAATGTGCAAAAGAAAGAAAAGAAAAAGATGTGAACAAAAAAAGGGAAAAAAGGAAAAAAATAACGAATTCATTGATTGAGGGGGAGTCTCCGCTTTTACTCACCAAATACCCCTTGATTCCTAGTGGTTTGACTTTTCTTAGTTGTGCTTAGATTCTCTTGTCGGAGGTCCAGTTTTCATATCACTACTAGGATTTGAATCTAGTGTTTGTCGAACTCAAAGAGTCACACACACACTTTTCTCATGGGATCTATGCTTTTCACATAATGCATCACTTTCTTTCATGAGAAATCTTCTACAGACTGTGCACATTGTGTTTTCAAGTAATTGTGCTTCTTGAATAGTCTTGTGTGTTTTATGGTACAAATCTAAAATTCCTTACTTGCTCCACCATATTATTTGTTCACTGTTTTCAGTGTTTGTGGTTGTTTTTAATGAGGGGGAGTTTGGTTCATCATTACCAGTGTTTGATGTATATTGATGGTACAGTAGTTTGATTGATGGTATAGTGTTTTTACTTTTGCTTATATCCTTCTTTGGTACAGTTGGATTGTTAGTATTTTGTTTATGGATTGATTTATATTTTGTTATTTAATCCAGTTCCACATATTTTGGTTGGCTTGTGTGTGGTTATTTTATTTCAGGATAATTGTTCAAGAGCATGGATTTGAGTGTTGGTTCATAGTTGGTGGTGCTACTTGAAAGATTTTGTTAGGAAATTTGTTTTAGATTGGTTTTATCCAGGATTTGACAAAGGGGGAGATTGTTAGGACCTTTTGTTGTCAAATTCCATGGATCAAAACCAAGGTTGTAACAAGAGTTCTTTAAGAAGTTGGTTTCCTTCAAAAACATGATTACTTTGGAGTTCTGCAAGAAGTTGGTTTTTCTACAAGAAGTTGGTTTTCTTTCCCAACTAGGATTGTTTTGGTTTTCTATAAATAGTTAGGTTTCTCCTAAGTCTAGGCTATTCATTGATTCATTCATTGAATCTCTCCAGATCTTCTTTTTGGTTCTTAAGGGTTATATCTGGATATATTTTGTTAAGTTTTCTTTGATGTTTTTATTGAGTATTCAACTCATGGTTTAAAGAGAGTACATCAAAGGTTTGTTTGTTATACACAAAAGAGAGAGTTGTTCTTCAGTTGTGGATTCTAAAGAATTCGAGCCTGAAGCTTTGGTGGAATCCGAAGTGGCTCATCAGAAAGACAATTCCGTGGTGAAGATGGGGTTGGAAGAGGCACATAAAGGTTGGTTCAATTAGGCGTTGTGGATTCGCTAGATAATTGAGAGTATACCTGTGTAATTCCTTTAATTCTTCTTAGTGGATTGTCTTGTGGCAGTTGCCCGTGGTTTTTTGATCACAGTTGGAGGTGTCCAATTGTGGTTTTTCCATGTAAAAATCATTGTATCTCTTTCTCTTGATTGTTTGATTGGGATTGTTATATTCTGTTTAAAATTGTTACATAATCACAAATCAACATTTAGAGGGTTTCTAGATTTTTCACTAACAGTGGTCAAAGAAAGGCTACTTCGACTTAGCTAGGAGGTATGGTCGAAAAGGGGCTTCAACAAGTAAATTAGCTCCAAAGATTGTAATTTGAAGAGTAGTAGTGGAAGCAATCTCTTTATCTGCATTGATTGAAAATGAGGGAGATAAAAGGAGGTATATGTTAAATAAAGCTCAAGTAACTCTAAATAAAGGATATGGAAAGAATAGAAGGGGCAAATAGAGTTGGGGCTTAGGGTACACCAACTGGGGTAAAGCAAAGAAGTATCATTATGTTGTTATGAAGATTCTTTCATGGAATATTAGAGGAATAGGTAAGAATGAGAAGCAAGGTAAGATAAGGAAGGTATTAAAGGAAAGAAATGTGGATGTTGTAATGTTTTAATAAACAAAAAAGTCACAAATATTAGAGGTTGATGTCAGATCAGTGTGGGCAAGGGACAAAATGGAGCTTTTGGCTGTGGATGTTGAAGGTTCAGCAAAAAGACTATTATGCATCTGGGATCTAGATATCTTCCAAATTACAGAATGCTGAAGTAATAGGAGGTTTATCATTATCTCAAGTACTTTTTTTTAATTCATTTGAGTGTGCTATGTTGAATATTTATGCACCTAATGAAGTGGGTTCAAGGAGAGAACTATGGGATAACCTAATAAAATTGAAAGAGGAGTTCCCTAAGCCTTGGTGCCTAGGTAGGGATTTCAATGAGATAAGAAATATTGGTGAAAGGAAGGAGTGTTCTAGAAGAGATAGGGAATGAAAGATTTGAATGAGTTAATCGACAAATGTGAGATGTCTGATTTACCACTATTAGGTAGAAAATTTACTTGGTGTAATTCAAGAGATAGAGAAAAGTGGAGTAGAATTGATAGGGTCTTGGTTGACCCAAAATGGGGTTTACCTAAAATGATTTTTTTATCATAGCCCTCTATTAGTGATGAAGGATGAGAGAGACTGGGGTCTTAGACCCTTTAGGGTTCTAAATGCATGGTTTTTACATAGAGATTTTCAAGCTTTTTCAGAAAAAAGTTGGAAAGAGGCTATTGTTGTGGGTTGGGCAGGGTATATACTACTCAACAAGTTGAAGACTCTAAAATTAGGTCTTAAGAAATGGAATGTGGAGATATTTGGGAATGTAATTAACAAATTGAAGGCAACATAGATGGATTTACACAACTTTGATCTTGTGGCTGAGGATAGAGACCTTGATGACTTAAAAAAACTAAGAAGGAGAGGAGGTGTGAAGATTGAATAGAATGGTGGAATGGATGTTGCTGCAAAAATCAAGACTCAACTGGGCAATGAAAGGCGATAGACATACAAGATTTTTTCATGTAATATCAAAATGTAGACAAGCAAGAAATGAAATTAACTCCATTACTATGGGGGAGATGGTTATTGAGAAACTTGGTCTAGTAAAGGCTAAGGTATTTGAGCACTTCAAAAATCAGTATTCAAAACGTTGAACATTAAGACCTCAATTAGGAGGGTCTTTTAAATTAGTGGAATGAAGCATGAAGTTTGGTCTGATGGAAATAGAATTTACAAAAGCGGAAATAAAAGCAGCAGTGATGGAATGTAATAGAAATAAAGCACCAAGGTTAGATGGTTTCAACTTCTTGTGTTTTCAGAAGTTTTGGAAAGTAATGAAAGATGAAGTGATAAACTTTGTAAAGGAATTTCATAGGAATGAGAGGTTGGTGAAGGGAATCAATAGTTCTTTCATAAGTCTTATACCTAAGAAGGAAAACCCAATAGGGTTATCTGATTATAAACCTATAAGCTTGGTGGGGTCAATTTACAAGGTCATAGCCAAGCTATTGACAAATAGGTTGAAAACAAGTGATGCCTCACATTATCAGTGAAACACGGTCAGCGTTCTTGAGTAGAAGGAATATTTTAGATGGGATGTTAATTGCTAATGAGATGTTTGATGGGTGGAAGAAAACAAAGAAGAAGGGGGTGGTGAGGACCTTGAAAAAAGTGCTAAGATGCTTTGAAATCATGTCTGATTTGAAAATAAATTACCATAAAAGTGTTGTGTGCGGTGTGGGTGTATCAGATGAAGTTTTGGATGTCTTTGCTTTAGTACTTAATTGCAGAGTTAAATCCTTGCCTCTCAATTATCTTGGGTTGCCATTAGGGGCTAACCCAAGAAAGAAAGCCACATGGAAACCGGTTTTAGATAAAGTTAGAAGTAGGCTGGCTGGTTGGAAAAGGAAGTTGTTGTCTTTTGCAAGAAGGTGAACACTTATAAAAGCAGTAACATTATAACTACCAGTGTACTACTTGTCTCTGTTCAAGATGCCTGAAGGGTAGCTAAAGAATTTGATAAACTTTAAGCTATATTTTTGTGGGGTGGTTCAGAACTAAAGAGAAAGATTCATATCATTAAATGAGAGGAACTATCTAAAAGGGTAGATCAATGAGGGTTAGGCGTCAAGAAAGTTAGGGAAGTTAATAACTGCTTGTTAATCAAATGGTGATGGAGGTTTGGTTGTGAAGAAGAAGCTTTGTGGAAGAGAGTGATTTTTAACAAATACAAGTTAGAGATACGAAGCTGGTTCCCATCATTTACCTCTTCTAGCAGTCACTCTTCTGTTTGGAAAGGAATCCTATCTATTACTGAGTAGAGTAACACTTTAAAAGATTTCTATCTGATTAATTGCCAGTTGAAGGTTGGGGATAGTAGAATGATCAATTTTTGGACTAATATGTGGTGTCAGGCAGTAAGCTTGAAAGATGTGTTTCCAGGTCTTTATAGGTTGCCAATGGAAAAGAGTGCATCCTTGAGAGCAATCTATGATAGGAAAACTATATCAAGTGACTGGAATCTTTCACTCAGAAGAAGGTTACATGACTGGGAGAAGATGGAACTTGCAAAACTATTAAATCTTCCTATGTCAAACCCTGAAGTGAGATCAGAGCATGTTGATAGGCTTGTCTGGTCAGCCTCAGCCTCAGGAAATTTTTCTGTATCATCATTATATAAGTCAGTTGTGGATAATCTTGGCCCTAACCCTAAGAATCAGCAAGTTGGCTTGGTTAAATTACACTCTTCCTAAGGTGCAAGTATTTGGGTGGTTAGCATAGAAGAAGAAAGTTAAGATAAAAGGGTTCCTTCATAAAATAGGTGTCCTAAATGGGAATGTGTCCACTTTATGTGTTTTCTGCAAAAGGGACAATGAATCTGTGGAACATGTGTTAATTTACAGCCCTTTTGTTCGGAGGATATGGGCTGATATGATGAAGTGGTGGAATGTTCAAGGTGTTGTACCAGGTCTTGTGGATCATCTATTATTATGGTGGGCTGAAGGAAAGATGAAGAAGATGGAGAGAGATTTGGAGTGTTATTCTATTAGTTGTGTTGTGGTCTGTCTAGAAGCATCAAAATGAATGTGAGTT
This sequence comes from Camellia oleifera, assembly GCA_022316695.1. Lineage (NCBI taxonomy): Eukaryota > Viridiplantae > Streptophyta > Magnoliopsida > Ericales > Theaceae > Camellia > Camellia oleifera. The sequence continues at coordinate 33,622,648 of CM039318.1, forward strand.
CAGAGCAGCTGATTCAAATCTGTCAGAGCTATGTAAGTTGATCAAGATTAGGACTGCTTTGTAGATGAAATCATTATTAAAGGTGTTCAACTTTTTAGTCCAGGACTTTATTTTCAATCTGAGGCAGATCAGAATATACTTGGGGAGTAGAGTTTTGATCTGAAGTTGGGGGTGGTCACAATAGAGTTTTAATCTAAATGTGTGTTCAATTTGTTTCTCTGTTTTTTTTTTTTTTTTGGTTTCTCACCAACATTCGAGGGAGAGGGAGAGGGGAAGGGGGTGCTAGCATATGATCGGGTAGCCCTCGTAGTGTCATCCTTGTTGGAATGGTGTGGGTCTGCTATAACGTTTTTTTTCATTTTCCCTCTTTATCGATGTATCTTTTTTGGTTGCTTGAATATTCATCAATAAAGTTCTTTTTTGGTTGATCAAAATAAATAAATAAAGAACATAAACATGGTGGACATTGTAAAAATATTTGAGATAACTACCCTAAAGGGAGACAAATATATAGTTATGAAATTTCTATTGAAAAAATAATGTTTATGTCACGACCCAAACCCACCCCCATAGGTTTAGCGTCGTAACCGGCTAGTAATCTGTGATTACCAAAGGCCTTCCTGTACACGTCCGAAAAACGAGGCTAGCAAAAGCTATTACATAAGAAAGTAAAACATCCAACGAGCTATGAAACTTTCATGAAACAAAATGCATTGCTATATATATATATATACATATGTACATCAAGGTATTACGAGTTTGTCAAAATACAAATAAAATAGGGAAAACATTCCCATCAACACTAGATAGAACTCGAGTGAAAACCGACCATAACACGTGAGTGATTCTCAAAAGGGTTCTCACTAGACCACCTAAACACTTCAACAGATAGGAACCTCGTCGTGAGACACAACAGGTAGCTTAACCAAAATGGAGGCAAGATCGCCGCCACAACGTCCCCTCCTGAACTGGATCACCTACATATATATACATGTCAAAACGTGAGCTAGAGCCCAGTGAATAACAACAGTGTAAAGAGGTTCCGAATGATGTCCTTAATGCAAAATAAATCATAAACTTAACAGATTCTTATACCATACAGAAAGCATAAATGTATACGTAGTACATCCCATAGCAAACTAATACAGGCGGTCTTAAAGACCAAACAAACGGTTATGAAGACCAGTAATCAGATATGACGGCCATCAACGTCATAATCAGAGAGTTCCAGGAATTGGAACTAACAGAGATCTCTGTAACAATATAGACAAGGTGCTAAGGATGCCATGAAATACAGTGTAAGTAAGTAGGATCATCATTCAATAAGTATACAAAGAAATATGTCCAGAATAAGGAATAAGGTAAAGTGGGAAAAAAAATACGTTAAGTTAAACATATCTTTACAACAGTGTTGCTCACAGTTGGCTCCATAAAACACGTTGTTGGGACGTGGCATTTGACCTACACAGACAATACAAGCATAACATGTTTACTTTACCGTGCAATTAATTAGTTATTCTATAACTTATTGATTGGTTGGCCTAATTGTTCCTTATTCTCTTTAATGTCCATGTAATACATATGATCATCAAATATATGCGGATATCATGCCAATAGAGGCCCGAAAGATAGAGAAATGAAGCAGAAAACTGAAACTGGGTCTGCTAATGTACCACACGTGCGGAGCCCTTTGGCTGCACGGGCAAGACTCTCACCGCACATGCGCCGAATGGTGCAATTATTTCGGAATGTAAGGTGTCTCTCCCCCTATTTTTCGCACGTGTGGGCCTCCTCGCCGCATGCGGCCTTGCTTCCCGCACGTGCGGTTCCCCACACCGCATATGCGATTTTGGGTATTCCAAAACCGAAATTTCTGCTATGTTTTTTAGCTTCCATCCTCCAAAAATCAAACCCAAATTTGAACAAATCAAGGCTTAAAACTTACGAAAACATGATGAAAGAGTAAATTCTAAGTTCAAACCAACATCATAAGTTCAAACAAACTCATTGGTATTGGAAAAGAAAAGATCAAAACTTTGAGTGTAACTTTCCCAACTCAAATCCATAAATTCCTTCCTCCAACTACCAAAGACCATGCAAAAGAAAGGAATTGAACATGAATGATGCTATGTATGCCATATATGAACATGAAGTCTTGAATTTAGGGTTCTTGACATAACCTACACTACCCTAATTCTTAAACCAATGCAAATTCTCCCATCTCAGATGTTAATTCCCAAAGTTGAGACAAGAATTCTTACCTTAGCTTATGGAATTGTGGAAGATTGACTCTAACCCTCTTGCTACTCTTCTCTTTCTCTTCTCATTCTTCTCTAAAATTCTAGAATTCTCTCTCTCTCTCTCTCTCTCTCTCTCTCTCTCCACTTGAATTCAAATATCTATATAAAATATCTAAGTTACTATGGTTTAAGTTAAACTAAATTACAACCACTTTAAGTAATTTTTCTTACTATAACCCAAGTTACCTTAACCCTACTTTGTCTAATTAAGGTGAATTAGGCTCTATTCACTTAGTCCATTATCTAATTTATAACTTGAAAATTTAGCGAATCAGACAGGTCTTTTTTATACCTTAACATCTCTGTTAAGCAAAACATGATGCACATGACACATGGTACACACATAGCACACAGATAAACGTAGAATGCACATATAAACACATAATTAAAATAAACCATAGAATTAACAGCTAAGTAAAAAGATGGGTGTTACAATTTATTTGTTACTGAAATTTGGTAAAAGAACCGAAATCAATCATCAAAAACAAAAATATATTTAACTCGTTGTATGAGGGAAACATATAACAATTGAGACACTAGTGTTGAACACTATCTCTTTAAGACTAGTGTCCCTCATTACGATATTATGAAAATGATGGACGTCTACTTCTTAAGGTACAATAATCAAATCACACAAAAACTATAAATTAATATAGAGAAAGAATAATGAATTAAATGCAGTCTGCCTTAGGATCAAATTATACAGAAACGACACTTTTACTATGTGGTTGTCAAACAAAATATGACAATACTCTTAGACAAAAACTATAAACAAATGCAAAGAAAGAATAATAAATTAAATGCAGAAAGAGGTTCATAGCAAAAAGATGCAAGGAACATATTGCAATGTTTAGGGGGGGAAAAAAAAGTGAGTTTTTTATTGATAAATCTCGTTTAGAAGTGTTCTAATCCAATAAATCCACAAAGGAAAATTATAGCCCAGTTAGTTCCATATATTTATATTTTTATTTCATGAAGTCTTTTTTTCTTAATTTATATTGTTTGTTGGACTATTATATTTTTATGTCTATTGTTGATATGTATTACATAAAAAGAGAATATACACGTTTCTTTTTTGTTGCTATCTGTATTTTGGCAGTTACTATTATTTACATTTTTCCTTTTGACCAGGTTCATTTACATTTGTGGTATTGTTTTGTTGTGTTAGGGTTTTGAAACTCTCTGTTTGGTGGGGTTTTAAAGCTCTAGTTTACACGTGGTAGTGAGAGAATATTATGTTCCTTCATTGTTACGATAAAACTTTGTATTCCTTCATTATCACTTTGTGTTTGAAACTCTATGTTTCTCCATTGTTGTAAGTCGAAACTTTGTTTATATCTAGCCAATTTTGTTACAAACATATTCTTCAAAGGTGAATTTGGTTTGATTTAAATTGGTGGAACGATGAAATTGCATGGATTGTTAATGATAGTGATAATGATGAAGATAAGGATGTGGGTGATAATTTTTTATTTTTAGAGTAATTGAGTTTTTTTTTTTTTTTGAACTTCTAGTTGTATTGTTGTTATTATTTCTATTTTTTTGTCAATCAGTGTCAATATTCACATTTCACATTATTAGGAAGTCTGAGAAATAAATTTTGGAATATGGATATGAACATAGTTATATATTTTGTAAGATGTGAATATTCACATATCATTGGTTATTTGTTACTGTACTTATTGTTTGAACAATCATTTTTTGTTACCATTAAACAATTGGAATAGTCTTTTTTTTTCTTTTTGCCTTTCAATTTTGTTTCATGTTTTCATGTTACAGTGTGAATATTCACATTGGTATGAATTCAGTTTTTCTAAGGTTAGTTGTTTATTAATTATAAATTATGAACATTTATATTGTATTTTGGTATGAGTTTTTTTTTTTTTAATTTTTTTTCCGAAAGGTAGTTATATGTTTGTTGTTTTTGTTACTATACTTGTTGGTTGAACAATTATTTTTGTTACCATTGAACAATCGAAATCGTTGATTTTCACTTTTTCAATTTTATTTTATGTTTTTACGTTGTAGTATGAATGTTCACATGAGTATTAGTTTTTTTTTTTTTAAACTAGTTGTATATTAATTGTAAATTGTAAATATTCACATTTTATTTTAGTATAAATTTTATTTTTTTTGAAAGTTAATTATATGTTTGTCATTTTTGGTACTATACTTGTTAGTTGAACAATCATTTTTGTTACTGTTGAACAATTGAAATAGTCAATTTTCACTTTTTTTCAATTTTGTTTTATATTTTTACGTTGTAGTGTAAATGTTCACATTGGTATGAGTTTATTTTTTTAAGATTAGTTGTATGTTAATTATAAATTATAAACATTCACATATATTTTGGTATGAATTTTGTTTTTTCGAATGTTAGTTTTATGTTTGTTGTTTATTGTGAATATTCATATTGTACTTTAGTATGTATTTTGTTTTTTCAAAAGTTAATTTTTTTTCAGATTTTTTGTTGCGTTATTTTAAAAATTTTCACATTATAAAAAGGTTCAAAGTTCATAATTTGAGATTTTCTCCATAAACTGAAGGAGAGTTTTTCTTCTTAGAATGAGGGAGAGATTTTTTCCGTGGAATGAGGGAAATATTTTCTTTTTAGAATGAGGAAAATATTTCCTCTATAAAATAAGGGACTATTGTTAGTTTTTTATTGTGTATTAGTTTCAAAATGGAAACATGTGCAAGAAATTAGAAATGATGATTTGGTCATATTAAATAGAATACTAAAAAAGAATATGGATTAAATGAAATGAAACACTTAGAAAGAGGATTTATTAAAAAAATGACCCAAAAAAAATAGGTATTTAATACACAAATGTGGGGTAGCGCATGAATTGGGTAGTGCAAATATAGTGGTAAATAGGTCAAAACTGCTAAAATTAGGGTAAAAAATGAAGTTGTATTAATAAAGTAGTTATAAGAATTTGTGTGCAAAATCTGAAAAACTTGACTTGTTGCCCTTTAAAGTCAATTTTTATTCTTTTTTAAACCCGCCACAATGGACTTGTTGGTTCAAAGATGACTAAAATTTATTTCCTCGAGCAATACTATTTTAAACCCTGAATTCATAATATCATAACAGTTCAACACATGGATAATCCAAATATAATTAGTTATGAGCAACTCAAATACTGTTGGACAATTTTTACTGTATTCCGAATAAATTAGGCTTGTATACAAATTAATTTCTTGAACAAATTTTCTAATCAAGTCCAGTGTTTAACACTATGTCCTTAAGACAGATTCGTCCTCTCCACGGTGCTTTCAGATATGGACGTCTATCTCCCAGGATAAAATGATTAACAGCAAACAATAGCAGCACTACAAATTGTTTGCACAACGAATACACTAAGTGTTTACACTCTTTCTCACGAGAAAAATTATGCAATAAAAATGTAGAGAAGGCAGGCAAAATTTTGGACGAAATTGGAGTAAAAAACCAAGTGAAAGACTTGTCTATATATAGGTGTGAAGGTGACTTTTCATTTTGAATTAAACAAGTAATAAACCTGTTTGAACAGGTAAACAGACCTGTTTGGTTTGAATGGCACTGTTTGGGTTTGAATTCAAACAGATATGAATCTGTTTGGGTTTGAATTTGAATTGGGACAGATATAAACCTGTATAGATTTCTAACTGATTTTTTTTTTTTTTTTTTTGGGAACCAAAAACCCAAGCAGATTTTTGAATTTAATTTCTGAAATTCAAATTCCAAAAAATTAGAATTTAATTTTAGAAGAGTAAAATTCAAATGTTTTTGGCCTAAAAAGATAAGTATTGGACTAGACAAACCCAACCCAACCTTACACCACGTACCCAAGCCCAGCCCCAGCCCCAGCCCATCCGAACGGACGGCGGCGGCAGTACGTGCATGTGTGGTTATTTTTTGGTCCAATGGGTCTAGCCCAATTTGCCCATAATCTCTCCCTTCTACAAACTTGGAGTACCCCTTGGGGCCCTCCCTAAGTTACAAACCCATGCCTTATAAATCTACAAAATTCTTCCCACCAAACCAATGTGGAACAAACCTTAATTCACACCATAACAAATTTCCACCAAAAACTTTATTTCCATGGAGCTCACTTTGGATTCAATTTCCCATTCACCCGATAATGGTTTTGAGCAACCAAATATACTACGTGAATCACAACGCCACATAGAACACGTTACCACTTAGACCCGCCAACTTTGACGTATAGGTCTCACCTAAAAAATAGACCAAAGTTAAGGAAAAATCGTATTTTTCCAAAACTTCAAAACCATTTCTAACAATCCCCCACATGAATGGAATTCAATGACAACGGAAATGCAACAATATGCAGAATTTGTCAAAAAAGTATGAATCGAAAATATCTTGCATCAGGATAAATAGTTTTCGGCCTTGAACCTTCCCTAGTGATAACCTATCGGACTTACTAGCTAACCAATGGACGAATCTTTTTGTTCGACAATCTTTACTGTATTCCGAATAAATTAAGTTTGTGTACAAATTAATTTCTTGAACAAATTTTCTGATCAAGTCTAGTGTTTAACACTGTGTCCTTAAGACAGATTCGTTCTCTTCACGGTACTTTCAGAACCTGTCATTGCTTCCTTAAAGCTTTGAGGTTCATTTTCTAACAGGTATGTTAGAAAATCTGGACCAAAGGATTTTGATGTTCTTGCCCTCTTGCTTCGTCTTAGTTCATCATCCGTTAAATCCTGTTGGTTGAGACTATTACTAGTCTCTTGTGTTTGATTGTCATTAGTCTCTTGACTTTGTGTACAATCATAAGTTCTTTTTTGTGAACTTAATTCATGTCCTTTCTTGTAAGGAAAGACATGTTCAAAAAACACAACATTCCTTGACTTTATAATAGTGTTCACATTTATATCAGGTATTTCTGATTTATAAGTCAGAAACCGATATGCACTACTATTCTGAGCATAACCAATAAACACACAATCTACTGTTTTTGGTTCTATCTTAGTCTTTTTAGGAATAGGAACTTCAACTTTTGCCAAACACCCTCACACTTTTAAGTATTTATAGGAAGGCGGTCGACTTTTCCACAATTCATAAGGAGTGTTGTTAGTTTTCTTGTGGGCTATTCTGTTAAGAACATAATTAGCAGACAATATTACTTCCCCCCACAAGTTCTGTGGTAAGCCTAACATGGCATTCATCATTTTTTTTAGGGTTCTATTCTTTCTTTCAGCAATTTCATTTTGTTGTAAAGAATAGGGTGCTGTAATTTGGTGAATAATGTCATATTGTGCACAAAATTCATTTAATGGTGCATCATATTCACCACCCTTATCACTTCTAAAGATTTTAATGGTTTTACCAAGTTGATTTTCAACTTCCGTTTTGTAGAGTTTAAACATTTCTAAGACTTCATCTTTACTTCTAAGTAAGTATACATAACAATATCTTGTGCAATCATAGATAAATGTTATGAAATACTTTTTTTCCTCCTCTAGTTTGAACAAATTTAAGATCATATATATCAGTATGAATTAATTCTAGAAGTTCGGTTTTTCTTTCAACCGATTTAAATGGAGCCTTAGTTAGTTTCGCTTTTACACAAATCTCACATTTGTGATTAGAATCAATTTTAAACTTTGGTATATAATCCAAACTAATTAATCTACGCAAAGCATCAAAATTTACATGTCCTAATCTACCATACCATAAATTCGACTCAAGAATATAAGCAAAATATGTGTTATTCTTATTAATAGTAAGTTTTTGTACAACCGTTATTACATTCAACTTGAAGAGACCATCACTCATGTATCCCTTACTAACATACATACCACTCTTTGATAATACAAATTTTTAAGACTCAAATACAAGCCTAAAACCATTTTTACTTAACAAAGAGTCAGAAACTAATTCTTCCGGATGTCTGACACATGCAGCACATTGTTGAGGGTAAGTTCTTTCCCTGATGTCATCTTCAAGATCACTTTTCCTTATCCAGTCACAGTAGAAGTAGAAGAATTTCCCATGAAAAGTTGTTCACCATTTGCAGTCTCATTGTAAGTAGTGAATATATTCTTGTCCGCGCAAATGTGTCGAGTTGCCCTAGTGTCAATCCACCATTTCTTGGGATTTCCAACCAAATTAACCTCAGACATCACAGCAGAGAGATTGATGTCATTCACTCCGTCAGAGATGTAATCCAATTCTGTCACATTGGCTTGATTGGTGGTCTTCTTGCTTGTACTTTCGCGATCCTTTTTAGGGCGACAGCAATCAGAAGCTCGATGTCCGGTTTTGCCACAATTATAGCATTTACCTTTGAACTTTTTATTGCCATTGATGTCGCCTTGTTTAGGATCATCTCCAGTAAACTTCTTCTTTTTGTTATGTGATTTGTGCACTTGTTCAACCACATTAGCCTTGGACTCAATGGAATTTTTACCATTTCTCTTTTCAGCCTTTCGGTTATCTTTCTCAATTCTTAGTCTTACAATCAATTCATCCATGGTCATCTCCTTGCGTTTATGTTTTAAATAATTTTTGAAATCTTTCCAAACCGGTGGTAACTTTTCCACGAAAACAGCGATTTGGAAAGACTCGTTAAGCGGCATACCTTCAGAATGAATATCATACAAAATTATTTAAAAATTTTGAACTTGAAAAATTACCGTTTGGGAGTCTACCATAACGAAGTCCAAAAATTTACCGATAACAAATTTCTTTGTGCCAGTATCCTCTGTCTTGTATTTTTTCTCCAAAGAATCCCACAATTTTTTTGCTGTTTTCAGAGGGCTGTAAATATTATACAGCATGTTGTCAAGGCCATTGAGGATGTAGTTTCTGCACAGGAAATCAGAATGTTTCCAAGCATCTACAGCGGCAACAACTTGCCGATCACTTTCATCCTCTATAAGTACTGAAGTCTCTTCACAGAGAAACCCGGCCAAATTTAGAGTTGTAAGATAGAACAGCATTTTCTGCTACTATCTCTTAAATTCAGTGCTATTAAATTTTTTCGATTTTTTTCCATGATTTATCGGAACTTGAACATGGTTCTGGATAGAGACCGGAGTCCTTGTAACGATTGAATTTGGAGTACTACTTTCAGCAGCCATAATATCTGATTACAAAAATCAGAAAAAATCAAAACACAAATTAATTTTCCAGTTACTAAAACCAAAAAATAAATTATAACACAAAATAATTTTATTTTCCTTGTTACTAAAACTGAAAAAATAAAATACCACAATAATTTTCTGTAACACAAATTAATATTCTGCAATTGTTAATGACACCAGTATATTACTATTAGTTGTCAAAGAAAATAAACAGTATATTACTACTATTTGTCAAACAGTATATTATTACTATTTGTATTTTTCAACTAAAATATCACTTTGTGAAAACACAGAAAATTAAATACAATAAAGACACCAAAAAATAATTCTGTCTTAAGATTGTTGGACAATCTTCACTGTATTCCGAATAAATTAAGTTTGTGTACAAATTAATTTCTTGAAAAAATTTTCTGATCAAATCCAATGTTTAACACTGTATCTTTAAGACAGATTCATCCTCTCCATGGTGCTTTCAGATATGGTCATCTATCTCCCAAGATAAAATGATCAACAGCAAACAATAGCAGCACTACAAATTGTTTGCACAACGAACACTCTAAATGTTTACACTCCTTCTCACAAGAAAAATTATGCAGCAAAAATGCAGAGAAGGCAGGCAAAATTTTGGACGAAATTAAAGTAAAAAACCAAGTGAGAGACTTGTCTATATATAGGTGTAAAGGTGACTTTTCATTTTGAATTAAACAGGTAATAAACCTGTTTGAATAGGTAGCAGACCTGTTTGGTTTGAATGGCACTATTTGGGTTTGAATTCAAACGAATATGAATCTGTCTGGATTCGAATTTGAATTGGGACAGATATAAACCTGTATAGATTTCTAACCGGTTTTTTTTTTTTTTTTGGAACCAAAACCTGAACAGATTTTTGAATTTAATTTCTGAAATTCAAATCCAAAAAATTAGAATTTAATTTTAGAAGAGTAAAATTCAAATGTTTTTGGCCGAACAAGCCCAATCCAACCTCACACCCGCACCCAAGCCCAGGCTGCTCGACCGGCGGCGAAGCGCGTATATGATTATTTTTGGATCCAATGGGTCTAGCACAATTTGTCCATAACCTCTCTCGTCTACAAACTAGGGGTACCCCTTGGGGCCCTCCTCAAGTTACAAACACATGCCTCATAAACTCACAAAATTCTTCTCACCAAACCAATGTGAGACGAGCCTTAATTCAAGCCTTAAGGGATTTCCGCCAAAAACTCTATTTTTATGGAGCTCACTCTGACTTCAATTTTTCATTCATCCGATAATGGTTTTGAGCAACTAAATATTCTACGTAAATCACAACGCGGCATAGAACGCGTTACCACTTAAACCCGTCAACTTTGACGTATGGGTCCCACCTAAAAAATACACCAAAGTTAAGGAAAAATTAAAATTTTCCAAAGCTTCAAAACCATTTCTAACAAATACGGCCCGGATTAAGACATCTTAAATGTAATTAAACAACAATTGTTATGATCACTTGGACAAAATTCAGTAAGTTTTACATTTTATTAAAGTTGTAAACAAACAAACTTCCTCACCATAACCCCCGTACAAATGGGTCAAATGCACTTTAGATGAGTGAGAGAGAACATTCCCTCCTTTATTCCATTGAGGCGGACCAGCCATATATATTGATAAAAGCATTGGCCACAAAGATATTTAATACTTGAATGCTAATTGTACAACGATAAAATTATATTTTTGAAAAGTGTCTATTACAGAAGAGAGACTCAACTTATTTTGACTCAGACCTATCCCTTCATATGTTTGAATGCTCAGATTCATCTTTTAGTACAAGAGCTCTAAAACAAGAACTTTTTTTCTTCTTGTGTTTTCATGGAAAGAATACCCAACAATAGTAACAATACAAATTGTTTTTTTTTTTATTTTTTTTTTATTTTTTATTTTTATTTTTTTTGTGTTCATAGAAAATAAAAATGAGAATTGATATAGAAATTTTGCTTAACAAACTATTTTCATAATTTTTTTTTTCTTTTTTGTAAAAAAAAAAACATTGTAAAATTGTTTTCACTAAAAAATAAAACTGGCCATTTGAGAATTTTTATTAATTTTATTTCTGAAAACACGAAATACAAAAGTAAAATTTTAGAGAGATAAAATCAAACTACTTTGGGATGGAATCTTTTGTATTACTTTTGACTAAATGCTTTGGTGGTTTATAGTAGAAGTTGGTGTCTAGCAATGTTGTCAAAAAAGTGCATTGTCTATGACAAAAGTTTGGATCACATGCCCACAAATGCTCCCAACATAGGCCAACCAATATAAATAATAGAGGTGAAAAAAGCAAATTGATTAATCTCCATTAACGTCAATTAAGGAGCCGTTGTGGTGTCTTTAACAACTCTCTTTTTGTTTTTTAAGTCCTTATCACTATGATTTTAGTTGAAAACAAAGAATGAATTGTCTAGAATGGGATAATATATCTCGTATATGTTATTGTAGAGAGAGAAGAGAACTTTAGTTAAAATTGTATCGATATTGACTTCATGTTGCTTGTTGGATCACATATAACTTTGGCCATTTGGCATGGCATTTTGTTGCTTTTGTGTCCTATATGCACAAACAAGTAGGTATTTTTGTGACTTTGCATGGACAGTGATAATAAGTGTTGGTTCAACAATCATGGTTTCCAACAAATTTGTGATTTTTTTTTTTTTTACAGCTAAAATATATATATATATATATATTCAGAAGGTTAGGCCATTTTAAAAGGTGTTCTGATCATAACAACAATGAACTTGTTTTTTTGGACATCTTTCTAGATTGACACTGCTAAGTAATGGTTGACGTGAGCTCGATAGTGCATCCATCTAGTGCACCACTAAATAAGGGCGACTTGATGGCTGTCTACCCTTTGTAATTTTTTTTTTTTAAAGAGTTTGATATTTAATATTTAAGAACATAAGATTATAAGCCAAAATGAAATTTGAAGTTCATTTATTAAATGGGTCATGTTTAAAACAACAGAAATGCATTAGACCCCCAGCTGGGGGTCACCCCCAGTGAGCTGTCGGCCTGTGATTGGGCCAGAAAAATTGTTTTTTTTTTTTTTTTTTTTTTTTGAGTTATCAGCCAGTGGGGGCGCGCCACGTCACTGGGGACGCGACCCCCACTGGGGGTCCTTAGCACGATTGTTAAAACAATAAGACTAGGGAGTCTCTCTCATTTACCTAAAAATTTACTAACTGCCCACATGGCAACCCACCTCAAAGTAGAGGCTTCTAAGAGTATGTATTTCTCTTCTTTTTTTCCCCTCAGAATATATCTTAGGATTGTAGCACCATAATACATAAAACTATAATATAAAATAAAATAAATACATGCTCCAAATATATATATATATATATATATATAATTCTGTTTGATCGAGTTTTTAGGATTTGTGTTCTAATTTATTTTTTTTCAAAAATTAGAAACTAATTTGACAAAAATAAATACTAAAAAGCCATTCTAAAACTTTTTAAAATTTTTAGTTTCAAAAAAAGGAAAATCATATAAAAAGAATGAGTTTTTTATTTTATTTTTTTTTTCCAAACTAATTTATGAAATTTATTTTTTTTTTTTTGGAAACTCAAACAAACAAATTGAATTTGAAATCTTGATACAGATTCATTGATTTTTTGATCAAAAGAAAAAAAATATTGATATTTAAAGATGAATTTATTCTTTTTGTAAATTGTTTATGTGAGGCTTAACTTGGTAATCACTTATTTATGTGAGGCTTTTTATATATATATATATATTTTTTTTTTTTTGGTGTGCGCTATGGACGTGAGTTTTATTAATAATCACTTATTTAGATTCATATTAATTTGTTTTCTCTTTATATGAGTAATATATATTGATAACTTAATTAATTGAATAATGTTTGTGTGTATATATATCCTTTTTAAATAAAAACAACTTTCATATTAAGATGGGCTGCTATGTAGACAGTTGATTAATTTTTAGATAAATTAGGGACGCTATTGTGGTTAAAAAGATCAACACATAGGTTTCCTGCTCTTAAGGTATGCTTGATTGGGCTAATTTGATTGCACCAAATCTCTTGCTTCGTATCTTTCATGAAGATGTTAATGGAAGCTTTGTTTTTTATTTTATTTTTATCGGCAAAAGTCAGTTATTAATTGTTAGATTAACACTTATGAAAGTTAACCTCCCTAGGGAGAGTTGAATTTATGACCTTCTCCTTGGGATTAAACCCTTAGCAGAGTCATGATGGTCAACTAAACTAAGCTTAGTTGGTTTAGTGGAAGCTTTATTTTATTTTATTTTAAAAAAAATTTCATCATTAGAAGAACTATCCAAAGTGTCAATAGTCACAAATATCAAAAGAGTTTATCGGAATGTTTTCTATCAAGTTCATTTCTATGGTTTAAAAAAAAAAAAAAAAGTTTCATAGAATCATCTTATTTTTTAAAAAGAATGGGGTCAGTAGACTGGATAGATGGTAAAATTTCCTAGTTGTTAACTCAAGAGTTAGAAAGAAGTTTGAGAAGCTCAGGTCTAGGATTTGTCTTGGAAGGTAGCCAACAAAATGGGTGCTGATTGTGTCTGATGTGCCCTGGACAAGTATGGTGAAAATAATGAGTATGTCATGTGTATACTTAAGTATATGAATGGTGTGACATAACATGTTTGTACTTGAAAGTGTGGGGATATAAAGCAAGATGTTTGTGTCTAATATTTATGTTTGCTTGCAATAATTAGATAATCTTTTTGTATCATTCTGGAAAGTCCTTGGATAGGCTACATAAAGAGTGGACAATAAAACATCTCTTTGTGAACTTGTATATCTATTGTGTTTTTAATAATAATTTTTAATATATTAATGCGATGATTATAATGTCACGACTCAATTCAGTTAATATGATAGTTGAATCAGTGATCATTGATTTAGTCTTTTTTTTTTTTTTAGTTGGTCAACAATCCAAGTTTCACAACATTGCTAATAATGTCACGACTTAACTCATAAGAATGTCAAAAGTTTCAAATCATACCATAAGTAATACTCTCATTTTCTGTATTAGGACCTTAAACTATAATATTTAAAAAGTAAAATGATTCTAAATCTCTACTCAAATCAATGATTTAAACATATCCGCAATATACCAAATAATAAATAAATAAATAAATAAAAACAAAATGAAAAAAAAGAAAGTACATACATTCACTAAAAGCTATTTGAGAAGAAGGGGTCGGTGGGGGTAGCATTTTCAACCAGCCACAATAGGCATTTCAAAAATGGGCTGAATTGTACAATATTCATCCCCCAACGTGCCCAATATGTAAGTGGGCTTCTTTGAAAGTACAACTAGTAGTCCTTAAGAACTTTGATCCATGTTTAATTGGGCCATTCTACCCAATAGTGTGTAGCAAACCACTCCTTGTTTGGATGGTAGGAATAGGGAGGCCTAATACTAATGATATATAGAAAATTCATATATCATATGGCTCAATGTGAATATTTTATTTTAAAACAAAACATTTGTAAAGATAACTTTTATTTACAAAACTAACATTGTCACGTCATTCTTTGTAGTGTTTTGTATCAATTTTTTAAATGAATAGAGTTTTTTAGAGGGTTAATGCCTACATCATTCTAGGTAATCACTCGTAGAAAATGTTAATGCATATTCGGGAACATTGTTTATTACATGGATGGGGGGACAAAACAAAATTTAGGAATAGGTGAAAAGATTAAAAGGAATTTTGAAATCAGTAAAATCTCTTTAAATTTAATACAAAGCGTCTTGTATTCTTTTTCTTTTTCTTCTTCTTCTTAATATTCTTTTTCTTGTGTCACATAAGTGTTAACTATCCAAACATTTGAATAATATTGACAGTAATGAGATTCTAATAACGACTTGTCAAGGATGGATAAGTGTGTTTAACTTTGATAGGTTTGGCAACTATTTATGAAAGTTTATTAGGCTACTGGGCTAGATGCATTGTGCAGACCATTTCATTTTTATTTTGCAGCTCATCATATATGTGAAATTTTCACTACTACAAAAACAGATAAAGATCACACTTTTTTGGTGTGATGTATGTTATTTAATCACACTTTTTAAGTTTTATTAAAGTGTGATCTTTGGGAGTGTGATTAAAAGTGGTCATTTTTAATCACACTTTTTAAGTGTGATTAAAAATATTTAGATCACACCTTTTAAGTGTGATTAAAAATATTTTGATCACATCTTTTAAGTGTGATTAAAAGTATTTAGATCACACCTTTTAAGTGTGATCTTTCAAAGTGTGATTAAAAAGGATCATTTTTAATCACACTTTTTAAGTGTGATTAATAACATTTAGATCACACCTTTTAAGTGTGATTAATAATATTCACTACTAAAAAAAATACTTTTTGTGACCGTCACATGCCGTCGCAAATAATAAAAATACAGTCGCAAAAGACTTTTTGCAACAGCTCTTTTGCCGTCGCAAAAAAAAAAATAAAAAACACTTTTAGCGACCATTGTTTTACTGTCGCAAATAATTATTTATTAAAAAAAAATCATATATGAGTTTGCTACAACAAAAAAATCAATTACAAGCACCAACCAATTTTTTGTAAATGAAAAATAACAAAATTAACAAATTAATTAAATTTATAATAGACATTATCCATTAATCATCTTTAAATACACTGTACTAAAAAATTCAAGTCTTCAAAAAAAAAAAAAAAAGAAGAAGAGGAGCAACATAATCTTTAGCTCCCAACATCAACCGCTCGATCGTATCAACTATTCCCTTAACAAAATCTGTAAAAACATATATCAAACTTGACTTGAAAATTTAATGCACTCAAATGTGTTAGTTTAGCTTAAAATAATCAAAATAAAACTATGTCAGTGACCTATCTCTATGGCAGATCAGTAATTTGCAACAAGAGTTTCAATTACCTTAAGAGCAACTTCAAGCTTAACTATGGGATCACTTAATTATGGCGTTTGGAATTATATAACAATATTGTGGCGAGAGATTTCCCTAAGAACTCCAACATCACCACCTCCTACAACCAAAACCTGCATCAAGTAATTCAATTAAATTTAGCACAAATACCTGACAAACGGAATAATTATAGATTGCATAAACATGAAGAGCAGAAGATAGCTAGCTCTACCAACAATGTTTTTCTCAATCATTGGCAACTTAAATTACAAGTTCTCTTTCTACTTGTAAATATGATGAATTGAGACTGAGAGTACATAGAAATATTATTTGTTCACAATTTAACAATGAGACAAAAACAAGGTGAGTCTTATATTCAATTCTAGAAATTTGTCATACAATGCCTTCAATCTAATAGAAAGAGTAAATTTTGCACATAGAACTCAAATACTATTTTGTCTGAAATTTCCTGGGAAGAGTGTGCAACATAGTGATAATAAAAGAATGGTGCCACACAGCCTTGTCTCTAACGAAAGTTGAACCCTTAACCTCTCATACGTGAGAAGTAAGAACTTGATGTTGTTGGGTTAGAAGACTGTTTGGCACATATAAAATAATTACTTAGAATCAAGAAATTTTGGAAAGAGGGTGATGAGTTTTTCACCCAATTTAAAATAATTGCGAAGGATTCATGTTACCAAATGCACATAAATGATGCAATGAAAGAAATTCAAACAAGACAATGAACTAAGAAGATATGATGATTTTGCATATTCTGTCACCAAAGGCACCTTGTCTACTATAGCGAAAGAAGCAGCTTCCTTTGCCCTCTGATGACAATTTTTATACTCTCTAATTAGGTTTTGGGTTTGAGGCGAATGTAGAAAAGAAGCATTCTCCAACTCCCATGTAGCATGTTCATAATCAAGGCCACACCATTTAACAAGCCATTCATTATGGCAATTGGAAGAATCACCAGCATGCTCACTGTGATGGTCATCTTGCTGCTTGGGAGATGTTAGCAACCTTTTCTTCAGAAAACGATGTGGCACTCTCCACTCTTCCCTCCAATTCATGACCTAAAGAGAAAAAGACTTGTTACAGCAACAGCAAGGTTCCTGAATTTATGGTACAAAGGAACAAACTGCATAACTTGCTTTGACAAATAAGACTACAGGATTGAGTCTATTTGACTTGACCTCTACTTTAATCTGTCCTTTCTGTCAGTATCCTGATGAGAGTCATTCCCACATGTTCTTTAATTGTTTATTTTCTACTAGGATCTGGAATGCTCTCAAAGCCAAGTTCAATGTGAACTGGCCTGATCTTCACTGGCCTGATGTTATTAACTTTGCTACCAAAGAGACTAAGGGCAAATCTCTAAGATCAATTATCTTTAAATTGTCCTTGTTGTACCCTGTCTATCATATATGGCTTGAAAGGAATAATAGAATCTTTAATAAAGAATACAAACCTGAAGAGGTGGTTATTAAATCTATTATTCAAATGATTAGAGGTAGACTTTGTCTATTAAAATTTGCCAAGATCAACTGGTGATGGCTGGTTCATTGCTCAGTGGAATCTGCCTGAGTCTATTTTGAAGCCCCATATCATCAGGAATGGGAGGGCTGCTGAGTGATAGGAGTTCAGTATAAGAGAGATGAGTGAAGAAAAGCAAAAAAGTGTGTTTTTCTAATTGTTTGCTAATCTATGCAGTAGCATGAAGAGCTAAACAACAATTTGATGAGGGTTGAGTGATGTGAGAGACACGTTTAAAATGTCATACATTCAAATATTTGAGTGGAAATTCTACGGGTTGAGTGGATTCAGGCTTTATATGAGTGATTTTTATATGCAGGGTAAGGAAGCCGTAACAGAGAGATGTGAGATTCTATATTGTGGATTGAGTGTAGTGAGCCCATATATTGTGTGCTCTAGCCTGCTGTTGTTATGTGATTTGTACTACCTATTTCTTGGTAATACTTGTTTCATACTTCATTATTAGTAGGTTATATTGATTACATCTCGCTTGCAAATGTATCCAGGAGATTGCTGCTGCCATGTGTTGGATGCACTTGTAAGACTGCTGCTAGTGAAGGCTGGTGACTTGGAGGAATCTTGGATGATTGTTGGCTTAGTGTGGTGGATTGGAGGTGGCTGCATCTTGCTCCTATCCAAAGGAATTGAGGCTTGGTGGTGGCAGCAGCTTGTGCCCAGTCATGCTCTCTGTCTTAGTTTATTGTATAGTTTTATTACTTTTTTAACCATCTTTTGAAGACTGATGTAAATACTAGTTTATTAGTGTTATGGCCTACTCCTACGGGCTGTGTAGAAGACTCACTATGTTTTGGTTTTGGGATGGTAGATAGTGGGCTGTTGAACATGTTTTTTAATATATGCTGCCTTGATGAAGTTATGGTGGGTACAAGTGAAGCTATTTTTGTCAGACCATACCATGCCCAGATTGTGTTAATAGGGAGCTTCTTGACTGCCAATGCTTGGATTACTGTTGTTCAGGACCCCTATTCTATCAGTATATGGCTGCTGAACATCTTAGCTCTATATATAATTATTATGGATTAAGACAGTTTTATATACCATTTGAGGGTAGGTTAGATAATTGTTAGTTTTTGTGTAACTCTTTATAGTTGTGGTAGGGCCTGGGGCATGCCCCTTGTAATTTTGTATATTCTCTAGTTTAATTTATGACTTATTCACCAAAAAAAAAAAAACTCACAGGCCTAAATTCACCATACTTGAGCTCAAATGAGCAAAAGTTTGATAGCACAACAATTCACAATCAACTTGACCGAAACCTTTTCAAGTAATTCACATCGGTACCTCCTACATTTTCATAATCTGATTGTTCAAAATAAATGGCTAATATGGTTTCACATGGATTATGTAATTAGGGCACAATTCAAAGTTAGAACAGTAACGAAGACAGAGATTTTAAAGAAAACAAGGAATGCAATCTGGTTGCTGGAAAAATACACCATGAGGGCATAAACTCATTATCAATATCGTGCCAGGCTTCACACACCTACTAACTAAGAATCTCACAGTTCAGGGCTTTTATGAACTTACCTTAACAACTTTCTATAGAAAACATGAGTTGTTCCTATAATTGAACTTCACTATCTTGCTATAATCAATGTTCTTCATTATTCCTGTAATTTGATCATAAGAGCAGTTAAAATGTAAGTTCCAGAAAATTCAAGAAATAGCAAAGAACTTGCTCACAGCTAAATCATTGTACCCCAGACGTACTCCTCCACTTAAGCCACTGCAAAATCACAACAAAACAAAAATAATAATAATAATAAAAAAACAAAAAATAAATAAAAATAAATGCACCATTAGCTATGAGTTTGATGCTTTGGTTTTCCTTTTAGATGTCATCTTATTAGTCATTTGCTACAAATTTGATACAATCAAGAGCAGTCTCATACCTGAATCACTGTTGAAGGCTTGAAAATAAACTTGGTGAAAAACCTCCTGTTGGCATTAAATGAAAAGAATACCAGAGCCAAAGAAAACTTTAAATCATCAGAAGTCTCCTTAAAGAGCTATGATATATATAGCTCAATATTATATAAATATAAGAAAAGGGACCAAAACCTCACTAAATAATCCAAACTCTAATCTTAACTCTGTAGCATGATATAAATAAAAAGACAAGCACGGCAGTAACAATTTATCTATAATATCGATACACCAAGATTATTAGTTTTCAAGCTAGAATTTTAGAATTCTATGCATTCTAAGTTGAGTTAGTTTAGAAGTGCAATCCAACTAAATTAGTTTCTTGGGAACTACTATCTATTTTGGTAATATTAGCAATGGAAAATGTTTACAAGCTTTGCCTATGCTCTTAATTATCATTTATAAAGAGGGCCCCTAATTGCCAAGGATCATCCTGTGCTCGCAAATCTCTCCGTCTCCCTATCCCAAAACACTTGCAACTATTGAATTATGTGAGAATCTCAAATAACAAGAATCTTGATGTATAACTCAACATCTATGAGTGTTTTGGGACAAGGGAATAGAGGATCCCACGTTGACCCTTATTGTCATCAGACATTACAGTTCTTGATTTTCTTAATGAATGACTCTGGAACTTTCCATTGATCCAATAGTGGCTCTCGATCAAGCCATTGAGTAGATTATTTTTCCTAATCTTTATATCTCAAATCTTTAAAAGTGCTGACTTTATTCTCCCATTAAATCGTTCATAGCCCTTTACATTAACAAAATCAATGCACAAATCAAGCTCTAATAGCTTCTTTTGTCTTTTGTCTTTTTCTTTTTTCTTTTCCCTTTTTCTTCTCTAGATCTAAATTTAAATCTAAATCTATTTCCCTTTGTTGATACACAATACCCGCTCCCTACGATTGCTCTAAAAACAAGTCTGTGAAGCGCGATGTCGAACTCCATAAAAGACAAAAGTG
Source organism: Camellia oleifera (assembly GCA_022316695.1). Lineage (NCBI taxonomy): Eukaryota > Viridiplantae > Streptophyta > Magnoliopsida > Ericales > Theaceae > Camellia > Camellia oleifera. The sequence goes on from CM039318.1 coordinate 33,643,424, forward strand.
AAACTCTATAACACCAATTAATTTTAGGAAAGATAATAAAACTCGATCCAACACCCTTAATTTAACTACTTAATTCACCACTTCATTGCAGTTCAGCCAGAAAGATCAAGAAGAATAAATATATGCATCAATATCTTGGGTTTGACAAGTAAGCACATAACCAATCAACTCTTAAGCCCTAAAGCAACTTTTTCAAATTAAAAAGTTACCATCTAAGAAAAATTCCAATCTATGGACCACAAATTTATATGAAGCTTCTTGGAACTCAATAATTCATACTCCTACCATGAGCACCCAACAATTTCCAAACATGTGAATAACATTTGGCATAAATAGCATAGAAATAAACACCAGACACTTGGCACAAAAAACAGACATACAACAACATGGAAATGCAGATATGGAAAATTCTACAAGTAGGAAACCGAGACAGCAAGGGTACAAAAATCATAAATACATGTTTACTCATATTCAGATATATAGATTATTTATTTCTGATACATGTACATGTCTTCATATATTTACAGAGACCTCGATGAGCATTTATACTGCAATAAACCAACACAGCAAGAAAGAGATATGGATGGAATTAAATACAAACAAATATTGCCATCATGAAATTCCCAAAAAAAATTCTATTCAAGCTGTAAGAACAAAGCTTCCCTTGCAATCAGAACCTTCATAACTTTGATTGAACAGTATCGCTTTGAAAAATCGACGGGAAGAAAGACTGAGATTGTAGACGGTGGTGCTCACCTTAGCGTCACTTGGTGAAATGGGAGACTGTTTTGCTCCCAGCTAAGGTCAACAAATATAACTCAAAAATCATCAAAATTCAAAAAAAAAAAAAAATGAAAAACAAAATAGTTGCAAAAATCAATTGAAAATGAATACCATTTTCTTACAAATCAATCAGATTGAGAGCAATCAAACCCTAAATTTCCTTCAAAAGCGCAATGTAGGCGTACCCATTGATTCTTTCGAATGTAACCACAATGTGAATAACCTACAAGATCTAATTTTTGCCCCTAAAATCGATAAACTCGCACCACAGACAACTCTCTCTCTATATCTTCCTCGCTTTTTCTCGGGATTTTCTCTCTGAAAACGGTAATGGGAATGGAAATGAAGGTAATGATGGGGTTTGGAAACACATAGGAACTGTTACAGAGGCCTTAACCTCTGAGAGAAACCAAAAAACAACAAGAAAACCCTCTGTAACTTTCTCCCTCCTTAGCCCTAATTTTCTCTCTTTCTCTCTCTAGATTTTCTCTCTACGCTTCAGGAGTTTCTTTCTTCCTCGTTCTCTATTGAATTAAAATGACTTAAAGAGGGTCATGTAAGCATAGTTGTCCATACTGTTACAGTAGTCATACTTACATTAGAAAGTTCAATAACAAAAATATGAAAATTCATGGTTATATTTCAAATCTCCCTTAATAATAATTTTTTTAAAAAAATAACATCTAGACTTATATGATATCAAGTTCCATCCTAAAATGTTCAACTAAAAATTAACCCATAAATCTGCAAAACAGAACAGAACAGAACAAAACATATGGGTGATCCTATAATCCGACTCACTCAATGACAATAGCAGTATCTAAAGTCTGACCATTGTGGACTCTCGCCAGCAATTCGGGTGGGAAGTCACCTCTAAGAATTTGAACTCGAAACCTAACTAAAACAACCATCGGGCCGAGAGAGACAGAGACAGAGATTGAGAGAGAGAGTTTACCTGTGAGTAGATCGGCGGTGCGATGATCGGTGCGAATCGATGAGATGAACAACGAGAGAGTGAGAGAGTGATCGGTGCAGAGATGAACGAGAGGGTGAGAGAGAGAGAGAGAGAGAAAGAGAGAGAGAGAGAGGCAACTGAGAGAGTGATGTGAGGGAGACGATTAGATTTAGGGTTTTTTTTTGTTCTAAAGAGATTGGGGATTTGGGGGGGGATTTTGATGGGGAATGGAAAAAAAAAAAATCGGGAATGAAAAAAAAAAAAAAGAAAGAGGGAGGGGGGGAGATGGGGGGGTCGGATAAAAAAAAATTAATTTTAATTTTTTATTTTTTATTTTTTTGTGACGGAATTGTCGTAGCTAAAAAAAGTTATTTTTTGTTAAAATAATTTTTTTTTGTAGTTAATAAATTTTTTTTAAAAAAAATTCTTTTTTTTTTAGTTACTAAGATTGAAAATTTATTTGTTTCATTTTTATTTTAATGAAAAAAAATTATTATTATTTTTTATTTGGTAGAAGTAGGGATAATATTTTAATGAAAAATATTTTCTACTAAAATAAAAGTTAATTTTCTATGATCAATGAAAAATATTTTTCTGCAGCCTATTTTTTTTTGTTACTAAAAATCATGAACTAATTTTATGTGATAAAGGAAAATGAGCGACAATAGTGGTGAAGGTAGTGGATAAGAGATGATGGTGGTGGTGGTGGTGGTGGTGGTGGTGGTCGTGATGGCAAAAGAGATTAGTGGTGAAGTTGTGGTAGTGGTAGTGTAAATAGAGTGGCAGGGGTGAAGAACAGGTAATGGTAGTGGTAGTGGTAGTAGTAGTGGTAGTGGTGGTAGTGGAGTGGTAGCGATGGTAGTCGTAGAGGTGAAGTGGCGACAGTAGAAGTAGTGATGGTGGTGGAATGGCATTTGCAGTAGTGGTGAAGGTGGTAGAGGAGATGGGTGGTAATTGAGAAAATGTTTAAAAAAATTTAAAAATATAAAAAAGAGTGAGAAATGGCAAGTGGTGGCGGAAGACGGTGGTGAAAAGTGGTGACGATGGGTGATGGGTAGCTGGTGGTGGTGGTGGTGACAGGTGGATGGGTGACAGTGGCAGGTGGTAGCGAGTGGGTGGTAGTAGTGGTGGCGGGTAGTGGTGGTGGTAGCAGGTAGGTGGCGGATGGCGGATGGCGGTGGGTGATAGCGGGTGGGTGGTGGTGGCGGGTGGGTGGTGGTGGCGGGTAGGTAGCGGGTGGCGGTAGTGGTGGTAGTGGTGGGTAGGTAGCGGGTGGTAGCGAGTGGGTGGTGGTAGTGGTGGTGGCGAGTGGGTGGTGGTAGTGGTGGTGGCGAGTGGTGGGTGGTGGTGGCAAGTGGGTAGCGGGTGGTGGCGGGTGGATGGTGGGTGAGTGAGTGGGTGACGGTGACGATGACGGTGGCAGTGGCAGTGGCGGGTAGTGGGTGGTGGTGGCAGGTAGGTGGCGGATGGCAGGTGGTGGTAGGTGACGGTGATGGATGTTGAATGGTAGCGAGTGGGTGGTGGTGGTAGTGGTGGGTGGTGGGTGGTGGTGGCAGGTGGGTGGTGGTAGCGGGTGGGTGGCAAGTGGTAGATGGTGGTGGCAGGTGGGTAGTGAGTGGTGGTGGCAAGTAGGTGGCGGGTGGTGGTGGTGGGGAGCGGTGGATGGTAGTGGCGGGTGGCAGGTGGGTGGTGGGTGGTGGTGGTAGTGGTGGTGGAGAGGGGTGGGTGGTGGTGGTGAATGGGTGATGGGTAGTGGCTAGTGGTTGCGGGTGGTGGGTGGTGGTGGTAGGTGGTTGGTGGTGGCAGAAGACGGTGGTGGAAAATGGTGGCGGGTGGTGGCTAGTGTTAGGTGGTAAAAAAAAAAAAAACTTTGAGAAAAAAATTTATATTTACAAAAATTTTAAAAATTGTCATAAAAATTTATTTGATAATTTTTTTGATTTATAAATGGTTATCTTAGTTTGTAAATTTGAGAAAAAAACGTAAATTCAAAAAATAAGTTTATATTGATTTTTAAACAGAAATTTAAAAATTTACTAACAATTTTTTTTCCAATTAATTTTTTTTCAATTAATTTTTTTTCCAACTAATACTAACCGAGGGGGCAATTGGTAATGCTACTTTAAACCTTAAGAAGGGGATTGTAATTTCTAAAATGTAAGGGGTGTCAATGTAATTTACCCAGTAAGGGCAAAATTAGTATTTAAAAAAAATTAAATTGCTAAGGGAGGAATCTGTAATGAAACTTTAAACCTCAGGGAGGGAGATGTAATTTCCAAAACGTGAAGGGGGAACTGTAATAAACATAAACCTTAGGGGGTGTCAGTGTAATTTACCCTCTATATATATATAATCACACTTAATTAGAAAGTAACATAAAAAATAAATATTATCACACTCAATCAGATTAAGTGTGATTAAAAATTTGAAAATTGTATATTTTATATAAAAATCAATTTGAAATATTTTATACAATCACACTTATTTAAAAAGTGTGATTAAAAAGTAGTAATGTATATATAATCACATTTTAATTATCTTAAAAAATATATAAATAATCACACTTATTTAAAAAGTGTGATTAAAAAGTAATAGTGTATATATAATCACACTTTAATTAGAATGTGTGATTAAAAAATATATATATAATCACACTTATTTAAAAAGTGTGATTAAAAAGTAATAGTGTATATATAATCACACTTTAATTAGAATGTGTGATTAAAAAATATATATAAATAATCACACTTTAATTAGAATGTGTGATTAAAAAATATATATATAATCACACTTATTTAAAAAGTGTGATTAAAAAATAATAGTGTATATATAATCACACTTTAATTAGAAGGTGTAATTAAAAAATATATATATAATCACACTTTAATTAAAATGTGTGATTAAAAAATATATATATATAATCACACTTGTTTAAAAAGTGTGATTAAAAAGTAGTAGTGTATATATGATCACACTTTAATTAGAAGGTGTGATTAAAAAATATATAAATAATCACACTTTAGTTAGAATGTGTGATTAAAAAATATATATATAATCACACTTGTTTAAAAAGTGTGATTAAAAAGTAGTAGTGTATATATAATCACACTTTAATTAGAAGGTGTGATTAAAAATATATATAAATAATCACACTTTAATTAGAATGTGTGATTAAAAAATATATATATAATCACACTTGTTTAAAAAGTGTGATTAAAAAGTATATAATCACACTTTAATTAGAAGGTGTGATTAAAAATATATATATATATATATAATCACACTTAATTGAAAAGTGACATAAAAAATAAATATTATCACACTCAATCAAATTAAGTGTAATTAAAATATCAATCTAATTTTTTTTATCACACTTCCAATAAAAGTGAGATCTTTTTTTTTGTCAAAGTGTGATCTTTAACTATTTTTGTAATAGTGTTTATTTGTTTTCTCCATTTCTTGATAGTAATATATGTGTCCAATTGTGGGAGGAGGTTATCATAACAATTGACCATTTTTTTGAAGAGTAATGCTATTGAGGTCGATCCAACTTTCGAAATAAACTATTTAAAATTAAGTCTATTTATTAAAGTATTGACACATGACAAGTAATTCAATTGTTTTGAACATCAATTAAAAGAAGTTCAGTTATATTAGAAAATAAGATCAATCGGCCTACTTAGTTGATTGGCTTTATCGAAGTGATTAGGAATTTTTTTTCTTAAAACTTTTACATTTCTTTTTTCTTACCCCGTGTGGAGTAAATCCCTCTCATCTTTAGCCTATGAGTAATGTGAAAACAAGCTTCAATTATTAATGTAGCTTTTTGTCATTACCTATTAAATAAATTTTTTCTATATCACTCAACGGAAGGGAAAATCTCATCAAGATAGATTAAACCGACAACCTATACATCAGCTAAGACACAAGAAAATCTAAGAGTTCAAGAGTACACAACATAGAAAATACACATGACTCTTTCCCAAAAAGAGGTTTAGACAATACGCACTCCAAAAGACTCACAAAATCCATGGCAAAATATGGAGGTATATAAATTGTGCACACAAGCTTACTCAACTAAGCTTATAAGTAAAAGTCTGTTGAAAAAATAAATAAATAAATAAAATGAGCTCCTCTTGTTCAAATCGTGGTCGGGTTCGAACTTTGCAAACTGTATGTTGCTCAGGAATTCAATAGCGCTGTGTTTGGTTGGGGGATTTGGGGAGGGATTTGGAAAGGGAAAGGGAAAAGGTGTGTGAAACTATGTGAAATGTAGGTATATTTTTTTCACATTTCACCTACCTTTTCCATTTCTCTTTCCAAATCCCTCCTCAAATCCCTCAACCAAACACAGCATAAGGGTCTTATTGCCAACTTAATTCTTACATTTTAGACAATAGATGATTGGATTCATTAAATCTATACTAAGAGAAAAGATGATGACTAACATTTTTGTTAGCATATTCGTCTCTAATTAATATTGCAATGGCTAAAAAATAATGGGCATCAACCACTATTTGTCATATTGCTGTTCCCAAAAGACAATAAGATCATTAATAATAATTATTTTTTGTTTGGGATATGCTCAATCTGAAACTACTCTGAGTATGTCACTGGTCCAAAGCATAATGTACTATTCTAATACTCAAATATGTGATCACATTATATTATGATAATAATCAAAGCAAAACCTAACTATAATAATAATCATATAGTTTAAGCATGAAATAATTAAACATTGCCGTCCCTCCATGCTTACTAACTTATGAAATATTTTACCACCATGTTGTGCTCTCTACTTGTTCATAAACAATTATCTCCTATCTTCACCTTAATAGAAAAATTCTCCATATAGCAGATGTGTTTGTCAGGATACTAGATTCTGTTTTCAAATTTTTTGCCTTCTATGCCCAATACACTCTCAGTGGTATGCCTGATGATTATCTCTCAAAATTTTTATATTTTGAGATTTTCACCACATTATGCACTTGTAAATGCTCTAAAAAATAGCACTAACAGACATTGTCTAACAAGTATATGAAAACTATATTCTATATTTTGCGTAACCACTTTGCTTAGTGTGTACTTTAACAACGTTCTCTACTCTTGAAATTTCTTTTGCCTAAAATTTAAGAGATCAGGCAAAATGCTTGATGTATTGTGTATTTTGTTTTAGAATTCTACTCCTTGATGAGGTTAGGTAAGATGCTTAAAATTCTTACTTACCTCTTTTGTTGAATATCCTCTAATGTAGATTTTAGAGACAAAAGATGTCACGTTGTATTTGTGTTGTGTTCTCTTTTTATCAAACAAAAAATTATACATAATTTGTATGTAGAATAATGTGGTTGTATTGGACATATCACGTTCATTTAAAGAATATTTAATTATAAAAATGTCACAGTCACATTATTGTGTTAAGAATAACATTTTTTTTTTTTTTTTTTAAGTAAGCCTTGATTGTGCAAATAATTTTTTTTTTTTTTTTTTTTTACAAGGAATTAATCAATGGGGTATTAGTAGTGAAATCCTCTGATTTCTTGAAGTATTTTATTTGTCTTTTAAGATGGGTATCATTATCATGAGTCATCACTCTTTATTATATGCCATGAATAGGCTTGACCTACTTCACAGCCTGTCATTTGTGCCCTCTAAATAAATGATAGTTATGTCTCTATTTAAAGGAAAAATGAAAGGTAGTCAACTAAAAAACTGAATAACATTGAAAACTCTATGATATATGATATGGGAGAGCCCTAACAGCCCATGTGTTTGTAATGTAATTTTGGGCCCATTCAATTATACATCACTTTCCTATGGTGGGTTATATAACTTTGTATCCTGTCATTTGTGAGAATATAAAATGACTTGAGTGAAGGATATGAGCTTCTTCTTTATCCTTCTAAATCTCCAGAAAAAAAAAAAAAAAAAAAAAAAAGAGGCCCACAAATTGATGTAATGCTATATAACAAGATTAATGGTATAATTATCATATATCTCTAATATTTAATCTTATCATCATCTGATATGTTAATTTAATTATTTATACTAAATTTAAAATGCATGGGTGATGAAACTCATTACATTAATATTATGTTGGTGAGATAGTTAACATAATATAATATAAAAATATAGAAAAATTGACCAATAAATCCTGTATTTTAAACTTGTAATCCATATAGTCCTATATTTTTTTTTATGATTTATTTAGTCTTTTTTTATGTATAATGACTCATTTATCCACCACATTGAAATGTCACATTTTAAAAAATAAACTAAAAAGTTTTAGTGTCACATCATAGTCGCCATGTTGTGTCACATTTGAGAAAAGTACACTAAAGAGTTTTTGATTTTTTTAGTGTGTCATATCATATCCGCCATATTAGAGTGTCACATGTCACGTTTGGAAAAAGTACACTAATGAATTTTTATTTTATTTTTTGACAGTATTACATTATATCTGTCACGTTGTCACATTTAAAAAAAGTACACTAATAAATTTTTAGTTTTTTTAGAGTGTTATATTATACTCGCCATGTTATCACATTTGGGACACGTTGTCACATTTAGAAAAAATATACTAATGCATTTTTAGTTTTTTGGAATGTCACATTATATCCATCACGTTGTCACATTTAGAAAAAATACACTAAAGAGTTTTTAATTTTTTTTGAATAAAAGATTTGAATATTCATATTATACCCACCACGTTGTCACATTTGAAAAAAATATATTAAAAAAATTTTAATTTTTTGTAGTGTCACATCATACCTGCCATGTTGAAGTATCACATTAATTCCTGCCACATTGAAGCGCCATATCATACTTGTCACATTAATAAAAATGGAAAAATTAGGGATCATGAAGATTTTTTCATGAAAATGATCATAAAAAATTTATGATCATTGGATTACCTTGATTAGTGTGTGGTGTTTTATTCTAAGTACAATTCAAGAATCACAAATCTTTCATGATTATTTTCATAAAAGATTTTTCATAATACCTAACATTACTGTAATAAAAAAGTATACTCGTCTACCAAAATACTACCAAAATCGAAAATAAGACCATACGGAAAAAAAACCCTATACCAATAAGACTTAACAAATTAATAAAAAAAAAACTTGAATAACTAGTTAAAATACTTATTTATGAGCTCGAAGTTCTTGGTAAATATTTCAAAAATATAATATATGCAACATCATTGCTATAAGAAAGAGAATTCAACTACCCTTCATGTCATATGAATTCTTTGTACTTTGAGTACGTTGACATATATGTATATTGGCGTGTAATTTTTAAATTTTTTGGCTCGCAAGGACGTTTAGATTTTCAGTCTTTGAATACATGTAATTCTTCTCATTCCCTGTATGCTAATAATTATTTAGCCAAAACCCTAGGGATAGCTTCAAAGGAGAAAAATTGAATATTTAACCATTGGTCTATCCATTAAGATTTTAAACTGGTGACTTCCCATACATGAGATACAAGCTCCCACCTCATTATAATTTTTTTTTTTTTTTTTGATCAACAAAACAAAGCTTTATTGATAAACAAGCAAAATACATGTAAAATTTACATCAACGAAGCTGGAAAGTATACAAAGCATCATAGCTAATCTCAACAATCCCAATTAGGTTGACACTGCAGAGGAAGTACAAACATTTGCTAGCACTAGATCCAAGATTGGTGAAAAATCAATTAAAAGCAACCAAAGCAAGAGAAAAATAAAACAACAATGCAACCAATATAGCAGCAGCATCCAATGTTATAGACAACTTCTTGAGGAAGACCTAGGCCCTCTGAATATTAAAGTAACCAATGCAGCAACAGCAAACAAAGCCCACCAAGCTACCAATGCAGCAGCAGCAACATCAGATTAACTAACCATCTAATGCAGGTACAACAAACAGATCAACTAAAAACATATCAACTAAGCATCCAATGCAGTGCCCACTAAATATAAAAATAGATCAACTAAGCATCCAATGCAGCAACAGCAAACAAAAGCAACCAAGCTACCAATGCAGTAGCAACAACTTCAGATTAGTAGCACCAAAACCATACAGCAGCAGATTACCAGTAGCAGCAACAAGACGGCAAAAGGAACAATCAACCCCTACCAAGATACCTTCTAATTTGATTTAGATTATAAATAAAGTCACTCACTAGGTATTGCCAATTCTTAGATGATGAACTAAGCCAAAGAACCAATCTAGTTTTGATAAGCTCAGATAAGACTTCAACATCAGCTTTTGCCTTATTGAAAACGCACTCATTTATTAGCTTCCATATAGACCAAAAAGTAACAAAAGGAATTGATCTCCAAAACACCTTTTCTTTCTTCTTGAACTTGCCTCCCTCCCACCAATGCATCAGAGAAACAACTGTGCCAGGAATAACCCAATATATCCCCCACCTACCACACAAATGGGCAATGAAGGAGCGCATGTGTTATCGACTCCAAATCATGTTGATAGAAGCAGCACAGGGTGCAGTTTCCTCCAGATAAGACCTCAATTCTCTGTAAAAATACAGAAGTCTTTATCTTATGTTTCCAGGCAAGCCAGCTAAAAAATTGAACTTTAGGTGGTAAGACTTTATTCCATAGCAACCTACTAACCTTAAGTTAATTTCCACCTTCCACTATACAAAGCTTGTACAAAGAAGATACCGAAAAAATACCTGATGTTGTGGCTGTCCACTTTGGGTAATCAATTTTATCCAGGCTTACTGAAGAACCAGTTGAGAGAATAGAGAATAAATTCTGCAATTCCACCATTTCCCATTCAAATAACTCTCTTTTAGGCAAAATACTCCATTCCCCTAAGGTTTCCTTTAAAGCTGCAAACAGATAAAGTAAACCCCTCTTTTCCTTTGATAAGCTATACAATCTTGGGAACTCTATTTTTAAACAATGGGAGTTACACCACACATCCTCCCAAAATCTGACCCTATAACCATCCCCCACCCTTGAAATTAAAATTATTTCAAAAGCACTCCACTAGAAAAGGGTGCTGATTAGCCACTAAACTAATCTCAGTCCATAATCTTGACTGCTAAGAACTATTCCCAAGAATAGGTAACCAAGGACACTCTTCAAATTTATACTTACTACAAATCACTCTCCTTTACAACACATTTGTCTCAAAAGCAAATCTCCACCACAATTTGAGTAACAAGCAAGAATTAGCAATTTTGACCTTTCTAATCCCCAAACCTCATTGATCAATACTTCTAGTCACCTCCTCCCATTTAACTAAGTGAATTTTTCTTTTGAGATCAGAACCTCCCCAAAGGAATGTAGCTTGTAATCTATCAAAATCCTTGGCTACACCTTTAGGTATTCTAAACAAAGATAAGTAGCAATTGGGTAAGCATGATAGAATTGATTTAATCAAAGTCAACCTACCAGCGAATGACAACAACCTCCTCTTAAAAACTGCTAACCTCACTTTAACTTTATCAAGTATTGGTTTCCAAGTCCTCCTCATATTAGGATTTGCCCCCAACGGGAGCCCAAGATAATTCAATGGTAATGAGCTAACCTTACAGTTAAGTATACCAACAAATTCTGTCAAGATCTCTTTTTCCACACCTACCCACATACCATACTCTTATAATAATTTATTTTCAACCCAGATACAAGATCAAAGCATCTTAGGATTTTCTTGATATTCACTACTTCTTGTGCATCAGCTTCACAGAATAAAATAGAATCATCAACAAACTGCAAATGAGACATAAGTACACCATTAGCCCCAACCCTTACACCCTTAATTAAACGCTGATCTAAAGCTCTGGACAGAAGGACATTTAAACCTTCTGCCACTATATTAAATAGGAAAGAGGAAAGATGGTCACCTTGCCTCAATCCTTTTTGGGGACAAAATTCTTCAGTGGGAGAGCCATTCACAAGGATTGACACCCTTGCTGATGTAACACATTCATTTATCCAACCTATCCATGTATCACAAAAACCAAAACTTGATAACATTGAGAATAGGAACTCCCAATTGACTGAATCATAGGCCTTTTCAAAATCAAGCTTTATTGTCACCTCCTTCCTCTTTGCCTTCTTCCACCCATTAACCACCTCATTTGCTATTAAGACTCCATCCAAAATATTTATGCCACTTGAGAAAGCAGATTGAGCTTCACTGATTATTTTTGGTAGAACATTCCTTAGTTTATTTGATAACACCTTAGATAGAACCTTGTAAACTGAGCCCACTAGATTTATAGGCCTAAAATCTGACAATCCCACTGTATTCTCTTTTTATAGAGGAATATCTTAAAAATCTATCTATCTTACTCCACTTATCTCCCTCTTGTGCATTGCACCAAGTGAACTTCCTACCCAACAGAGGAATATTTGAAAATTCACATGACTCAATGAAATTGTTGAAATCCCTCATACCTCTATCCCTCCTAGAGCAGCCTATCCTCTTACCAACACATCTAATTTCAGTCTATCCTTCCACCTCATTATAATTATTATCTAGATTTATATTTATGGAGACTAGATCCTCTCTCATTTTGTTCTAAACTAATTTTCTGCCAAATAATTAAGCTAGAGAGACTCATCATATAACAAAGATGTTAGGACCTTTTGTTGTCAAATTCCATGAATCAAAACCAAGGTTGTAACAAGAGTTCTTTAAGAAGTTGGTTTCCTTCAAAAACAATATTACTTTGGAGTTCTGCAAGAAGTTGGTTTTCTACAAGAAGTTGGTTTTCTTTCCCAACTAGGATTGCTTTGGTTTTCTATAAATAGTTGGGTTTCTCCCAAATCTAGGCTATTCACTGATTAATTTATTGAAGTCCTTTAGATCTTCTTTTTGGTTCTTAAAGGTTTATATCTGGGGATATTTTGTTTTTTTCTTTGATATTTTATTGAGTATTTAACTCATGGTTTAAAGAGAGTACATCAAAAGTTTGTTTGTTATACACAAAAGAGAGAGTTGTTCTTCAGTTGTGAATTCTGAAGAATTCGAGCCTGAAGCTTTGGAGGGAATCCGGAGTGGCTCATCAAAAAGACAATTCCGTGCTGAAGATGGGATTGGAAGAGGCACATAGAGATTGGTTCAATTAGGCGTTGTGAATTCGCTAGATAATTGAGAGTGATACCTATGTAATTCCTTTATATCTTCTTAGTGGATTGTTCTTGTGGCTGTTGCCCGTGGTTTTTTTTAATCACAATTGGAAGGTGTCCAATTGTGGTTTTTTCACGTAAAATCTTTGTGTCTCTTTCTCTTGATTGTTTGATTGGGATTGTTATATTTTGCTTAAAATTGGTACATAATCACAAATCAACATCTATGAGGTTTTCTAGATTTTTCAATTGGTATCAGAGCGGGTCGTTCTATTTTTTTTAAAAAAAAAATTTTTTTTAGAACGCTCTATTTTTTTTTAAAAAAAAATCCCTTTTAGAACGAGATCCTGTTTGATTTGTGATAATGGATTCAATTCGTGAGAGAAATTCTATGGTTCGACCACTCCTACTTGACGGATCCAATTATTCTTTTTGGAAAGCTCGAATGAGATCTTTTTTAAAATCTATTGATGAAAAAGTTTGGCAATCCGTCATGAATGGGTGGACTGAACCAACAATTACTGTTGATGGAGTAACTTTTCCCAAACCAATTGATAAGTGGGACACAATTGATTACCAAAATAGTAGCTGGAATAGTAAAGCTATCAATTCTCTCTTTTGCGCTGTCACACCTGAAGAGTTTAGTCGTATCTGTAATTGTGAAGTCGCAAAAGAGGCTTGGGATATTTTACAAACTATTCATGAGGGCACTCCTTCTATTAAACAATCAAAACTTCAAAGGCTCACATCTAGTTTCGAAAACCTTTCTATGAAAGATAGTGAGACCTTTGAAGAATTTTATGCGAAGTTGAGTGACATTGTAAATTCCAGCTTCAATTTAGGTGAAAAAATACCAGAATCCAAAGTTGTGGGAAAAATTTTGAGATCCTTGCCCGATCGGTTCCAACCAAAAGTTACGGCTATTGAGGAGGCTCAAGATGTTGACAACCTCAAGCTAGATCAGTTGGTTGAAAATCTTCAAACTTATGAGGCACATAGAAATTTCAAAAAGAAACAAAAAGATATTGCTTTTAGTAGTGCTCATAAAGTGGTTGAGGATTCTGATGAGGATTGTGAGATAGATTCCAAGATTATGGCTGCTTTTGTTAAATAATTTAAAAAATCTTTTTTGAATAAAAATCCTAATCTTTTGGAATCTACTCATACTCATAAATCCAAAGGCAAAGATAAAGTCAAAATTAATTCTATAGCCAAGAAGGAGAAAGGAAAGATACAAGGGAACTCTGAAAGCGTCCAATGCTATGAATGCCAAGGATTTGGCCACTTTGCTCAAGAATGCCCTATTCGTTTGAAGAAAAAGAAAGCCCTCGCCATCACTTGGGATGATGAATCAGAATCTAATGGAGATGAAAGTGACAACGAAGATCTAAGCGAAGAGGGACATAAGCAATTTCTTGCTTTCATGGCGGCTTCCGAAACTGAAGGACAAACAGAGTCTTTGAAGAGGTTAGTTGAGAATACCTCTGATGATGAATCTTCGGAGAGTGATCATGAAGAGCTTGAGCAAGCCTATGAAAAGCTGTATAAGGAGTCTCTTAAGTTATTCAAATTAAATGACAAACTGACAACAAAACTCAAAGCATGTGAATGTGAGAATGTCAAACTTAAGGAGGAGATTTCCGAGGCTAGGATCAATGCCATCAAGATAACTGATGATCAACAAGTTCTTTGTGCAAAACTGTTGACTTGTGAGACAGAGAGGGATGAGCTATAGGAAACTCATGCCATGTATGAAGAAAAGATTAAATCTCTCGACATGTCACAAGTTGCTTTGGAAGAACTAATGATCAAGAAAGAGGAACAGCTCAAGTGTGCCATGGTTACCATTGGTCTTTAGAACAAAGGATCAAAAACTTTGGAGGATATCATTGGGTCTCAACAAATCTGTTCAGACAAGAGTGGCATTGGCTTTGGAGATAAGAGAGAGCAAAAACAGAGTGCTTCCACATCTCATGACACAAGAACTCAAGGAAAGGGAGGACAAAAGCTTCAACAAGAGAAAAGACTTCTCAAACTCCCTAGAGTTGGATAATTGTTCAAGAGCATGGATTTGAGTGTTGGTTCATAGTTGGTGGTGCTGCTTGAGAGATTTTGTTAGGAAATTTGTTTTAGGTTGGTTTTATCCAGGATTTGACAAAGGGGGAGATTGTTAGGACCTTTTGTTGTCAAATTCCATGAATCAAAACCAAGGTTGTAACAAGAGTTCTTTAAGAAGTTGGTTTCCTTCAAAAACAATATTACTTTGGAGTTCTGCAAGAAGTTGGTTTTCTACAAGAAGTTGGTTTTCTTTCCCAACTAGGATTGCTTTGGTTTTCTATAAATAGTTGGGTTTCTCCCAAATCTAGGCTATTCATTGATTAATTTATTGAAGTCCTCCAGATCTTCTTTTTGGTTCTTAAAGGTTTATATCTGGGGATATTTTGTTTTTTTCTTTGATATTTTATTGAGTATTTAACTCATGGTTTAAAGAGAGTACATCAAAGGTTTGTTTATTATACACAAAAGAGAGAGTTGTTCTTCAGTTGTGAATTCTGAAGAATTCGAGCCTGAAGCTTTGGAGGGAATCCGGAGTGGCTCATCAGAAAGACAATTCCGTGCTGAAGATGGGATTGGAAGAGGCACATAGAGGTTGGTTCAATTAGGCGTTGTGAATTCGCTAGATAATTGAGAGTGATACCTGTGTAATTCCTTTATATCTTCTTAGTGGATTGTTCTTGTGGCTGTTGCCCGTGGTTTTTTTTAATCACAATTGGAAGGTGTCCAATTGTGGTTTTTCCACGTAAAATCTTTGTGTCTCTTTCTCTTGATTGTTTGATTGGGATTGTTATATTTTGCTTAAAATTGGTACATAATCACAAATCAACATCTAGGAGGTTTTCTAGATTTTTCAAAAGAGATAAGTATTTTGATAAGGGGATAAAATCTCACATCGTTTGTTTCGATATTAGCATGTTACAATTTATTATTATTACTACTACTATAGTACTATACCAAAACAAATGTAATGTTTGTATGTCTTCAACAAACACAAATTTTTTTGGTTTAGAAAACACCAAAAAGTATTTCAAAATTTCAGAAACTACTTTCTCGTTTAGTGTTTTCAAACTTTTCAATGCTTTTCTTTTTTGAAAATTGTACGAGGGTGAAATATTCTCAGTTCTCCGTACTCCTAGAACGCTAGCTTCACTTAACGCTGCTTAACCTGAAAACCAAAATATGGTGAGTTGCCCGGCGGTGTGCTACCGGATAAACCTTCTGATGATCAAGTCAGCACACTTGGAGAATAAGAAGAATAGAGAGTGCTCTAGAGAGAGAGAGAGAGTTGGGAATTCCTTCAGTTTGCTTACCTCTAACGTCCCCCATTTCTCCTTTTGTAAGCTAGCCATGCAGCCTCAAAGATTATGGGCGCATTACCTCTGTTGTCCTTCTCTAGATAAGCGGATGTGCTCCCCTCTACCTTCCTTACACGTATAGAGACCAAAACCTCCAAACAATGTTTGTCGAACCACCAAACGGTATTGATGCATACCAAAAGTGTATTTTCCCTTGTTCATATCATTGGTCCAGGTGGCTCACACAACCGGGCCATCACTTGGAAGAAGCGGACGTCGCAATAAACTAGAACGGGCGAGCTATAATACACCGGTCCATCTGAGTTGACCGGTGGTAGGGCGCGGGGCTCAGCATCTTGGCCTCGCCCCGGCTATCTCGTAGGCCGTCTCAGCCCTACGTCATCCTAGATTGGCCGTAGCTCGGCCTTACGTTAGCCCGAATTGTCCATAGCTCGGCCCAGCTCATCAGTGCAGGTCTTACCAAATATCGCATTTCACCTATCAATAGCTCGGTTGAGCATCTGCAGCCTCCACGTTGTGGTCAGCTTGCCTGGCTCAACGTAATTGGTCGGGGAGCCGCGCTGTTTCCGTTTGGTCAAGCATATAGTTTTTTGGCCCTTGCAAGGCCCAACACCATATCTCGCGTTGCAGTAACACTGCCCGTTTGACCGGTGCAAATCTCTCTCTCAAAAATAAAATATGAAAATCCAACCAAATGAAAAATAAAGAATAAAAAATTCTCTCTCTCTCATATTTGGTCCCAGCGGAGAGGACATTCATTTGCAGCATATTATTGCCGCCCCTACTTGTGATATTCTCGCCCTTCGTAAAGATGCTGCATGGACCAATTCTCACTTTCTTTTTAATATATACTATGCATGAAATACAATATTGAGAAGTCAATATATTAAACAAAAATGATTTCTCATCCAAACTAAGTGTAAATTAATAATAAGTATATATAAGAGGACTTGGCTCCTCTCAATATAATATTAATGGTGAGACCAAGCTCCAGCAACCAACAAACATAAATCTACAAATATCCCCACCAATGTTGTCATCCACACTATGAAGTACGGGTGTGGGTACACATATAAACATGGATATGATATGGATATGTTGATACGGTAAATTCTTTAAAAAGTATGGTATGGATACGGGTATGCTTGGGGTACGTCAATTTTTTTTTTTTTTAAATTTATAGCTAAACATCCAACATACAAATCAAAGTTTCAATATCAAAACTAAAAGGAGAGCAACTTGTCTAAAAAGTTATATAATTCTTTTTTTTTTTTTGATTATCTAAAACAGGATGTAAAAGAGAGCAGAACTATGACTCATGGGTAAAAGGTGTTGGAAATAAATTACTTGATATTTTCAAAATTGAAAGTAGAATAATAAATGTTGCAATAAATTCTAGGGCAAATTACAAACACCCCCCTCGAGGTTTGGTGAAAATACAGATTCTCCCCTGAGGTATGAGAAATTACATCCCGCTCCCTGAGGTTTATATTTTCATAACAAATTGCCCCCTAGGTTTTTTATTTTCATACAGATTCCCCCCTAATTTTTCCTAATTTATTATGAAAATTTGACCCTCAGGGGGGAATTTGTAATTTCTCAAACCTCAGGGGGAAATCTGTATTTTTACTAAACCTCGAGGGGGTGTTTGTAATTTACCCTAAATTCTAGTAGCTGAAAAAAAAAAAAAAAAAAAAAAAAAAAAAAAAAAAAAAAAAAACTCACCATACCCATGTCGTACCCATGCTATATCCATGACGTGTCGAAATGTATTTGCCATATCCGGTATGTATTCAGCGTACCCAGTACACGTAGCATCATACCGGTACGCATATCTACACCCGGTACTCGTACGGCACCATTTTTAAAGTACTCGTGCTTCATAGCATCCATATGTGGCAACTTGATTTGTTTTGTCTTAATCTTTTTTTCTTTTTTTCTTTTTTAAAAAAAATTAATCTTGAATATGAGATCCACTGTACTTCAAATTTATATATCCGTATTACATACAATACATTGTTAACCTTACATTCATGTCTTGAAATTTTATTATATTGTATATAAAGTGTGAACATAATTTCAAATTAAAAAATTCATAGCCTTTAACTTTTTCAAAAATAGTTAGCATTTTATATATATATATATATATAGGGTTCAACTTGTCTCAAGTTGAGATCAAGATTAGACCCGTCCAGTTCGGCTCATGGGGTCTATTTTTTGGGCCATTTTGATAATCCGAACCGTTGATGTATAGAAATCGTCGAGTACTACATGCTTGTAAAAAATCATGTTGATCAGATATCAATAGCTATGTGATCAAATCAGTTTTGTATAAAAAAAATAAATGGTGAAAAAATTAATGGTTGATAAAAAAATTGTTTTGTTTACATAGCTATCGATATCCGATCAACGTGATTTTTTACAGACATATAGTACTCGACGAGTTTTACACATTGAACGGTTTGAATTATCAAAATGGGACCTATAATGAGCCTCCACAGATCCAACAGCACGATCCAGTCCGATCTTGAACTGGACCAAAGCCACTGCCATATATATATATTTGTTTTAAAAGGAGAAAGAACTTTGTTACTTATAGAAAAGAAGTATAAGTAGAATCTCAAATAAGAATTGTACCTAACATTTTCTTATAGCTAAGACAATGTTAGTTGGACAATCATGTTTTGAAATTCTCAATATACCATATAATTGAAGTACAAAAAAAAGAAGTAGAAGAAGAAGTTTTGCACCACAATTTAAAAAAAAATTGTACTTAAAGTTTTCTTATATCCAATAGAAAGTTAGTTGTATAATCATGTTTCGAAATTCTCAAAATATGTTATATAATGAGGAGTGCATTCGTACAAAAAAAAATAAAAAGAAAAGTACAGTAATAATGACAGTGTACAATTCTTTATTTATTTGGAGAAGAGAGAAAGCTTCATTACTTACAAAAGAAGTACAAGGGTATTAGTAGTAGAACATAAAGAAAGAGGAGCATAATTGAAGGTCACATCAGTGTACTCAATTATATGGCTAAAAACTAAGTAGATTTTTATTTTTGCAATATTGCATATTGTGGGAAACTGTTTGTAGAAAGAAAACAAAAAATCATAAAGATTCACATTTGAGGGCACAAAAAAAGTAGCAATATGGTGAGACACATACTTCAACTAATGCCATACAAGAACAATTGATACAATTTTTATGGGATTATTCTTATTAAGAGAGCTTGTTAATAGTGGAAAGTAGACAATTTTTTTTTTCTTAAACAATGGATTTGCTTTTCATTTCCCAAACATTCCGAAAATGAATTTTAGGATTAAAAAATGACACGAACGTGCACAAACAAACACTCCCCATGATATGGGTTGTCAGTTTCACATGCAATGTAGGGAGGAAACCAGATCAAAGCTCTGAATTGTTGGCAATAGGGGTCTTAAATCATTGTAAAAGAAGAACCCCTGTTTGTGTGTGTGTGTGTGTGGGGAACATCTCTAAGGCTAGGCGATTTTAAACTCATTCCCTCAAGTAAGTCTTGAATACATTAAAATTAGTCGTTAACTACATGTATCAGGTAACTCCGAACGTATTACTAAAAAAAATTACTTAAAATTTGAATTTACAATTCGATCCAAAGACTTTAGGTTATTCATGAACTTTTCCATTCTAGCAAAAGCAAACCAACTTGTGACTTGACATGGTCTTGAAGTACATCATGAGCTCCACTACAATTTTTGCCGCGAGCAAAAAGAGTCATGCCACGTAGGGAGAGAGTGAAAGCCACCAATTTTTTATGCTTTTGAAGTTTGGTAGACTTAGTTGGAGCAATTGAAAATATATTGACACTTGTAGTAGTGGTGGAACATGACTTAAAGATGAATGTGGTAGAGCAAATTGGTAGTACAGTAACTAAATCAAATCAAATTAAATTTTAAATCTTATTAAATGAAGTCGGTTAAATTGGTAGTATGGTAGTGGTAGAAAATGAAACTAGTCGAGCTCGAGTTAGAAAGAGTTCAGCTTGATAAAACTCAGATGTATTAATATTATATATGTATATGATAATGTAAAATGTATTATATTTATTTATAATAATATAAGATAATATTTATAAGAGTAAATTACAATGACTTTTGAGATTTGAAAAAAAATATAACCAACTTTGTAATTTTGACATATTTATGTCGACTTCTCTTTCAGTAAGGTTGAAGGAACTAGAATTAATACAAATAGTGTGAAGATATAAAAATAAAAAAATAAAATATACATTTGAATATAAAAAGTATGACAATGTCATTTTTCTGTTCATATGAATTACTGATCAAGAGGGCTAATTGTGTGGGACTTAAAATCTTAATAGACTCAACGTAATTATACCGAACTTTTAAGATTTCTTGTATTTACTCCAAACTTCAAGAGTTATTGTAATTTACCCTCTTAAGTCAAATGAGTTGTCAAAGCCAAAAAAATAGCTAGATCTTCCAAAAACACTCCAATAGTCAGCCAAAACCATTGCCAAAAAATGGCAAGCCAAACCTTGAGCCAAATTAGCTCAAAGTTTGACAAAACCATTCCGTTGCCATATCATATTTCTTACCAAAATTCAAACTTTTTTTTGGCAACTTTCACAAATCAAAACTCTACCAAAAATTTTAAAATTATAATTATAATTACATAGGTTAATTATTTGCAAGTTATCATTTTAAGACCTACAACTCTGTAAGAGCAACCTTCACTTCATTTGTTATGAGTAATTAACTTCAATCCACAGATGCTACTTCAATGGTGAAAATTTTGAAAATTAGTTGGATTTGGACACTTGTGCCAAAATAGAATGTCACTGTTAAGCTATAGCTATTAAAAAAATAATTAAAAAAAAAAATTCATACAGTAACAAGTTAAAAAATAATTTTGACAAACTTATTTTAATTTGTGCTATTGAAAATGCTCTAATAATGTGACTTCAGATTTTATTTAAACTCAACCTTATTTGATTATGGGGTCTTTTGAGAAGAAAGAAAAACGCTAGCTTTTGATTTTTTGGCTTCTTTTGGAAAGTTGGTAATAAGCTACTTTTCAGATTATTATCAACTTCCTCTCTCACAAAAAAGCTGCTTATAAACAGCTTTTTATCAAAAAGCTGATTATTACCAACTTCCTCTCTATTTTGGGTGGGTATGTTTGGTTTGCATTTGAGAGATGAGTTTTAGAAAAAAAATTTAAAAAAATTGTTTGGTTTGAATTTTTTTCAAAAAATTTCTAAAATCACTTTCTCTCTCTTACACATCAATCAATCACTTTTTCTCTCTCTCTTCTCTCCTTCTCAATCACTTTTTCTCTCACACACATCTACTCAAATTCTCCCAAAATATCAAATCATCCCAAACTCCCAAAAAAACAACTCTCCCAAAATATACAACCAAACAAACCAAAAAAATTTATAAACTCTCTCCCCAAAATTTTTTTCAAAAACAACTCTCTCAAAAATAAACCAAACAAGCCATCATCTTTCACATTTTTTACTCACAAAAAGATAATATAAACTAAAAAAATTAAAAAATTAATTTTTTATCAACTTTTCAAAACACTCTTATTTTTATTTAGGCCAAGTTTGGCTATTCTATTTTAGTCCATACTTTTTATCTTTTTTAGATCACATCAATCAATATCTTCTCTCTACTTTTTTTTACATATAATTTAATAAAAATAAAAAAATACACTTATTTAATCTTTTCAAACTTGGCCTTACTCAAGATCGAGCTTGAATTGAAAGCTTCATAATTGAAGACGCCAAGCTAGAACACTGTACTGCTTGATTAAACTCAATTGATTTGCGGCTTTAGCGATAATGTTGGTAGCACCAATGAGTTTGGGGTGACAAAATGATTGGTTTGCAGTGGGAAAAATGCTTGGTTCCCAATTTAGAGGTACCACTAGTGATGTGGCAGTGGGTCTCCCACTGTCACAGCCAATCATTGTTTTGATTTTTTTTTTTTTTCCTTTTTCTTTTTCCACCTCATTAGAGGTTGGTTTAGAGGTTGCTTTTTAAGGTCTCTAGCATGGTTGATAAAATAAAATAAATTATTTTAATTAAATAAAATAAAATATCATATTCAAATTATAATTATTTTTATTTTTTTTCATAGAAATTAAAAAAATTTAAAATAATCAAAAAAATTAAAAAGATAAAAAATCAACTCACATTCCAAATCCTATCACATCCATAGTGGCACCAAATGGTGATGGAGGTATGGTTGCAGCCACCAATGACAATATTTTAAGATTGTTTTTTAAATTTTAAATTTAAATAATAATAAATAAATAAAATAAAAATTTAGGTAGCGTTTGGTTGTGTTTTGTAAATGTGATTTGAGAATATGAGTTGTATTTTGAGTTTGTGTGTTGTAGAATTATGATTTAATTGTAAAAAATTTGTTTGGTAAAGAGTTTTGAAAATAATTTTGAAAAGGAGGTTTGATTTAAGTGAAAAATTATTGATGTGACATTTGATATGTGATACAAAAATTTACAACTCATAACTAAACATACAACTTAAAATTATTTTAAAGCACATAAAAAAATTTAAAAATTTTCAAAAAATATTTGTCCCGATTATGTAAAAATAAATAAAAATAAATAAAAAAATAAAAAATTCTGGAAATCAACCGGACATCCGGGTGATCATCCGGGTGGTCTACCGGGTGGACATCTGGGTGGTGGACAAAAAAGGCGCCTGTGCATCAGAGTTCTCTCTACAGAGTGTAAAAAATTGATTTAAAAACAAAACCAAACATCATGCTTCAACACACGGATAAAAAATTGATTACAGAGCACAACCAAACAGAGCCTTAGTTTTGATTTGTGTTACTTTTTTTTCTCTCTCTAAAAAATTATTGTACAAATTTATAATTCAAATATAACTTAAAAGGAATCGCATAAGAAAATTAACAAGACTACAGGAATCAACTGATTGGGAATTCAAATTATACATTCTTTTAGAAAGAGATTCATGAAAAAGGGAGAACAGTATGAAAGGGTCGTTTTTTTTCTATTCTGTATGAAATTTGATGCTCTGATGGATGCGAATATTTTGCAAAAGAAAGGCACAAGAATAGTGACCACATGTTCCATTCTAATGAAAATGAGATTCAACAGTAAAAGCAACTTTTAACAACTTCCAAGCTGACTCCTTTGTTTTTTAATTTTCCATGGACTTTAAAATAAGCACTTTAGTGGTGAAATTTCCACATTCCACTAACAGAAAAGTGTGAAACCTGAAGCATACATGTCTGAATTTGAACAAATTACAGGACCAGTTACATATGTTTCCAAGCCCAATTGAATTAATATTCATATTCTAGGAAAAGATCAACATTTGGGGGTGAACTTTCTGTTTGGTGCAATTTAAATGGACACCTTGTGACCTTTGATTTTATAATTCCATGCCAAACTATGCTCATACAGTTAAAATAACTTTAAAAAAATATAAAAAAATTAAAAAAAAACTGACTATTCTAAGAGTAAAAGATATATTTTTAAATTATGCTTATTGATTATCAGTTTTAAGCTGCAAAAATAAACTTGGGTGATCATTTTGGTCCTACTAAGATCCCATATGGGATCTGCTGAATTTAGGGCCACATGATCAGATGACTTATCTCCTAGATGAAACAAAAGCATTCAAATCATTTCTCTACATGCTGGAAATTTGGTAAATGTCAAGATAAATGAAGAGAAATTTGTTGCAAGTATTAACAAATCATCTTCATACAGAGACATCTGGAAATAGTTTGAAATCTCTTCCCTAACATCGCCTTCAAAATGGCCAAGTTCCACCATTTGTCCTAAAACCATGACAACTTGAGCCTTGTCGGACCAAGTTCCCCCATCTATCCCAAAACCAATTGGTGTTAGGGAGAGCTTCATTCAACATCACACCGACAGTACTATTTGTCCTAAAACCATGACAACTTGAGCCTTGTTGGACCAAGTTCCCCCAACTATCCCAAAACCAATTGGTGTTAGGAAGAGCTTCGTTCAACATCGCGCCGACAGTACTATTTTTAAAGCGGTTGTAGAGAACAGTATTGCATACCCAACAAAATTCATACCATAATAATAGTGTTCTATAAATGCTAGCTTGATACCAAAAAGACATGAACAAAACACAGCACAAAACACAGAAGGTACATCAATAACATCTGTAACAGTCAATCCCACCATTGAAGAAGCTTAAGACACAAGTAGAATAGAAAGAAATAAAATGAAACTCTAAAAATCATCAATACAAGTAAATGTTCATATGATTATAGTATAAATTGAAAATCAAAAGCAAAAGAAAGGAAACAAAAGTATAATATAAAAAAAAAAGAGAGATAATAACAATGAACCCACAAACCAGAAGCAATAGCAGAAGAAATGCTATCATCTTCGGGTCGTGATTATGGTCTCTATACATACACTTCCCTGCAACCTAGCTACTGTTTTTTTCTCTGCCAATTTATTTCACAACTCAAATTAACCCATAACAATTTCAAATAAATATGGAGAGAGATTTTGTCCTCTTTACCTCTTCCTCGCTATCTTCTTCTCTGTTTCTTGAATGTCAACAAGGTCGTCACAAAATGCATTTGATCTTTTGTCTTTCGGCGATGAGGATTGCCATAAGGATAGTAATGGAAGACACAGAAGAAATGTAAATGGTGAGGCAATAGAAGTTTGAATGACCCGCTAATGTAAATGATAATTTTGGTCTCTGTTTGGAGGAAAGGTTAGAGGAAAATTCTCAAAAGAATCAATAGAAAGGTGGGGGCGGAGGAGATGCGTATGAAATCCCCGAGATTGGTGGCAATGGCCCCTCGTATACAGGGGTGGGAGGTGGAGGGCTCTCATAAATCACTGCTGGTGGTGGTGGTGGTGGTGGGTGTTCGCAAGGGACTGGAGGTGGTGGCGGTGATGGTAATGGTGGAGGGGGGGAGTTGTAGTGGACGGGAGGTGGAGGAGACGGTGGAGGTGGAGAATGGTAGTAAGCTGGAGGTGGTGGTGATGGAGGGGGTGGAGAATTGTAGTGAATTGGAGGTGGTGGTGGTGGGGAAGGTGGAGGTGGGGAAGCATACACAGGTGGTGGTGGTGGAGGTGATGGTGATTGTGGTGGCAAGTAATGAATTGGTGGTGGTGGTGGTGGTGGTGGTGAGGGTGGTGGTGGTGAGTATTCTACACATGGTGGAGGTGGAGGTGGAGGTGGTTCTATACAAGGAGGTGGAGATGGTGGTGGTGGTGAATGAGTTGGGGGAGGCGGAGAATGGACGGTAGGTGGTGGCGGTGGTGACAAATAAACAGGTGGAGGTGGTGAATGGGGTGGCGGTGGTGGTGAGTGCGGCGGAGGAGGTGGCGGTGAATAATTTGGTGGAGGTGGCGAATTATAATAGTAGGGAGTAGGGGGAGGCGGAGAAAACAGGGGAGGAGGAGGTGGGGGCGAATTTGGCGGTGGAGGTGGTGGGGAACGGACACAATATGGCGGAGATGGTGAAGGCGGTGGAGGTGATGGCGGAGGCGGTGAGGGCGATGGTGGAGGTGGAGACATGGTTGGTGGAGGAGGCGGAGATGGTGAGGGTGGTGGTGGCGGCGGAGGCGGAGGCGGAGGCGGAGGCGGAGGTGGAGGTGGAGGTGGAGGTGGAGGTGGTGGCGGCGGCGGCGGCGGTGGAGGAGGGGGTGAGTAAATTGGTGGAGGCGGCGAAGGGGGTGGAGGAGGGGGTGAGAAAACTGGTAGGGGCGGCGAAGGTGGTGGAGGAGGAGGAGGAGGCGACAAAACCGGTGGAGGTGGTGGCGGAGGCAGCGGCATTGGCGGAGAAGGCGGTGGAGGCGAGGGAAAGGGCGGAACAAAAGGCTTACACTTAAAAACACTACAATCCACACTAGGCTTAGCACGACACTGAGCAGCAGACCTCTGAGCAGGGCGAGCAGGCAAACAGTTCCTCCGATCATTAAACCCAGGCAAGCTCAAACACACAGGTGGCTCACCCGTAAAGAAATTATACGAAAACGTAAAATTCTCAAGTCTGGGAAGCTTACATATACTGGCCGGAATACTCCCCGTAAACATATTATGCGCCACATTGAGCTGCTCCAACTTCACCATCCCCCCAATCGTCTCCGGCAAAGTCCCCATCAACTCGTTAAAACTCACATCAAACACAGTCAATTCCTTCAACAACCCAATCTCCGCCGGCAAACACGACCTCAACCCATTCTGCATTAGTATTATCTCATTCAACGTCTTCGCCATGTTCCCTAAACTCGCCGGCACACATCCGTGAAACTTGTTGTTCGCCACTACTATCACCGACACCGGCGAGTTCCCGAAATTGTTCGGCAACTCGAATCGGAATCGATTGTGGTTGATGAAAATCGCGTCCAAGTCTTTGTCGAAAAGTTCTTTCGGGACATTGCCTTCGAACTCGTTGAAACGAAGATCCAAGAACTTCAGAGTCGGCAATTTCAGAACCACCTTAGGGAATTTTCCGGCGAACCTGTTGTTGCTGAGATCGAGCTCGAAGAGGAGCTTCAGGTTTTTGAACTTGTGAGGGACTGTGCCGCAGAACCGATTCGAGTTGATGTGAAACAATGCCAGATCTGTAAGGAGTCCGAGCTCCTCCGGAAGGTACCCGGCGATGTCGCCGTGGTTGAGATCGATGCCAGCGACGGTCTTGATCGAGGAATTGTCCGGCGCCGGAGCGCAGAAAACTCCGGTGTACTTGCAAACACGAGATCCCACCCAATCGCCTGTGAGGTTTTGGGGATCGGAGAAAATAGCTTCTTTCCAAGCTTGGAGAGCAATGTAGGCTGTTCGGAGACGAGGGTTTGGGAAGACCAGAGATGGACTAACGGTCACAAACTCGCCTCGGTCTCCGAACTCGTCTCTGTAGTACAAAAGTTGTCTTTGCTTGATGTACAGAGCTTCGGCGTCGGTGAGGCCGCCATTGACGGCGAATTCGGAATGAGAAGTAGCAGAAGAGATGAAGAAGAAGAGAGAGAGAAGACAGAAGTGTAGAGAGAGAATGTTGGAGAAGAAACGGTGGGCGGAGGTGGTGGTTTTCTTCTTCATCTCACATTAGACATCTGCTGCTCTCTACAAACAAGTACTTGCTCTCTCTCTCTCTCTGTTTATTTTTCTAGGTTTATCTGAGAATGTGATATTGAAATGGATGAGATCTGATGAGAGAGAGAGATTTGGGAGGTGGGTTTTGAGATTTGGTGGTGTTTGGGGAGAGAGAAAGAGAGGAAGAAGATGGAGGGTTTTTTTTCTAGGAAAGAGTGTGGGGCGTTAGGAGAGCGTAGTGAGAAATATGTACATTAAAAAGACAGCTAATCACAGCTCAAAACCCACCGCTTTCTCCCTCCCTCTCTTTCCTCCCTACTTTCTCTCTCATCATTTTATCACGACTTTATTCTTTCTTTTGTTTCAAACCATTCCCACACAACTCCCAAGCCAAAAGTTAGCACAAACTACAAATTTAAAAATTTTTAAAAAAAAAAAAACACAAATTATCGAATTTAGTTTTATTTAAATTAAAATATGATGTTATTATTTAAATATGATGTCATTTTGAAAGTTATCAATAATGTGAAGTTGTTAGATGTTGGAATTGCACCGGCTAGTTGACTATCGCCGGCGAGACTGATTCAGCCGGTAACAGGTAAATTTTGAAGAATATTAGTTATGTGTTTTTATAGTATTTTATTTCTGGGATTTAATAGAGAATTGAGAGAGAGAGAGAGAGAGAGAGAGGGGGGGGGGGACAGAGTTATTAAGCGTCAATTGTCAAATCAGACTGGCGAAGAGTCAATGAACTGGCAGTAACGTAAACGGAAATGACGAAACTGCCCATTTAAAGCCTCTTCACGGTTCGTTTGGCATGCCCTCCGACTCGGATTAAAGCAAAGTTTGGAAAGTTTAAAAAAAAAAAAAAAAAAAATTAAAAAAATTAAAAAATTACTTAAAAAGTTAAAAAAATTATCATTATTTATTAAAAATTAATAATTATGACTGCACAATTTTTAATATTAATTTTTCTTTATATATTAATTTATATAATTTTTTAATACACATTTTTTTTATAAAAAGTCAAAAAATTAATCTAAATATTTATATTTTTAACATCAACTTTTTAGTCTAAAAAGACAAAAAGTACACTTATTTAGGCCTTGTTTGGGAAGACTATAAGTGTACTTTTTGTCTTTTTGACTAAAAAAGTGAAGTTGAAAATATAGATGTTTGGGTTAACTTTTTGACTTTTTATAGAAAAATGTGTAATAAAAAATTGTAAAAATTAATTTTTAGAAGAAAATTTGAATTGGGAGTTGTGCAGCCGTAATTGTTGACTTTTGGTAAATAGTGTTAACTTTTTAACTTTTTGAGTAACTTTTTAACTTTTTGAATTATTCTCTACATCCCAAACTTAGCCTTAGGATACCCCGAACAGCCCCTAAAATAGTCCTATAAGATAAAATAAATTATTTTAATTAAATAAAATAAAATGTTAAATTTAATTTATATTTTTTTTTATTACAAAAGTTAAAAAATTTATCATGGACAAGAATTTTTAACTCCAAGATAAAATAGTCAAAAAGCCAACTCACATTTCAAGCGATCTCTCAATGGTAGATTAAGGTCAAGTTTGGCATAACTTAAATAATACAAAAATTCAAAAAGTTACTATCCTATTCAAGTCACTCATGTTATTTAAATCACATCACTTCTCTAACACATCACATCAAACTCAATCCAAACTCAACCCATATAAGCCAATAAGTTAAAAAGTGAACTTTTTTAAAACATCCCAAACCAACCCTAATTTTTCAAAAATGATTGGGAGCTCAACAGAAAGAACTTTAGGAGTTTTTTTTTGGCAAAAAGCTAAAAAAAAAAAGTTAACTTTTAACTTTTTAATTTTTTTACACAAAAAAATTAGTTTTTTTAGTCAAAAAAAGTCAATTTTTACTAACTTTTCAAAAACACTCATTAATTTGTGATGAGTCTCATGTGATGTGATATTTTTATTTTATTTTATTTTATTATTTTTCACATCACTAGAGTTAGATTTAAAACTCCAACTCTGAAATTATTAATCATCACTCTTAATTTTTTTATTAAATTTGAGTAAAAATTTCTTTTAATGTCAAGTGCTTTAACGGAGAATTTTGAAATTTTATCAAAACACTGGGCAAATGACCGAGCGAATGTTTGATTAATCAACTTGCCAGCGTAAATTTTTTTTTTTTTTTTTTTTTTTTCCTTTGAAGGGGACGACCGAACGGTAGATCAGCCAGTGTAACTTTTTTCAAAATTTTTGTCTTGAGGTGGTCATCTGAGAGAACATCCGAGGGGACTCGAGATGGTGAAAATCAAACGACAATGAGCCGTGATTTGATAAAGGACACATTAGTTCTCAATTTGATGAAAGAAAAGTGAAATCCTAAATTTGATACCTAGTTGATGATACTGTCGAAGCAAAAAAAAAAGGGTCATTTTTCATCAAATTTAAATGTGATGACAAATGTAAATAACCATTGGAGATGGTCATATGTACCATATCTCGAAGGTGTTTGGGAAGAGTGTTGTGATAAACTAGTCTACTAAAAAATAAAATATATTAAAATAATTAATAAAATAAAATATAACATATAATTTATAATTATTTTATTTTTTTATAATTATTAAATTAATTATAAAAAAAATATTAATCAATTTTCTAAACACAACTATGTTATTGTTTGGTAAAAAAATTTTTAATTGATTTTTTAGAGTTTGAATTTTTTTAGCTTGAAACTAAAATGTTCATTTTGGTTAAATTTTTTTTTTTAACTTTTGTAAGAGAAAAAGTGAAATGATTATGATTTGAATATAATATTTTAGCCTATTTTGACATTGGGATTAAAAGTCAATTTTTTAACTTTTTAACTTTTTTTAGTCAAATCACATCTTTTTTTTTTTTACACATTTATAAAAAAAAAAAAACAAAAACAAAAACAAAAACAAAAAAAACTAGTTTTTAATTTACTTTCCAAAACATCATTTGTCTTTTAGTGATTTATTTAGTCCCAACCTAACCCAAACCACAAAGGAAGTCTATTTTAACTAGACTAAAATAGACAAAAGTCAAATAATCAACTAAAATAATTAACTTCTCAAACAAATATCAGCGGTTCGAGATTAGACTATTTTTGGCTAAATGTGAGAGAGTGACGTGGCAATTTGGTAAGGGCTTAAGGTATAAATTTTGAGGTCCTAGGTTCGATTCTCTCCAAGTCAGTCATTCGAGTGACAACACATATGAATGATTGGTAAAACGAACCATAGACCAAGGGAAACCGAACACAATGTTAGGAGTGTGTTCAAATTCCCACCTTTGTGCGAATACACAACTTACCACTACATAGTTAAATGGTTTTGTTATGTAACATCACCTAAGAATGACCTATGGAGTCTCGACTCCTTAAAGTTTAGCCCTAGAGATCATCTCTGTGATTAGACTGTCTTTTTTAATAATCAATCCAACTACATCCTCTAATTAAGTTTTAAATTCCACTCCCAATGACGTAGATAAAAAAACAAAAATGAAGTTTGAGATAGAGAGAAAAGTGTAAGTATGTCTTCACGTAAGTCTTAACTATGTTATTGAGAGTAGAATTAGCTAATGAATAATTTTTCTATCACAATTTGAATCACACACCAAAGTATGAGTTTAGAGGGAATATCATTTTGTCATTTAAATTATTATTTAAAATTTAATTTAATTTCTATTTCTAAATATTATTAATTTTACATTTAGATTATTTAATTTTGTATTAATTTTATCTCATCATTAGCTATTGTTTATAATCAAACAAAAGTTATTGAAGACGCATCAAAATTTCGTTTGAAATTTTACTTTACTACTCAAATTACCTTTAAATATCAAACTTTATTTTATGTAGGGGTCTAATTGATATTTTATGGATAATTTAAGAGTAAAATGAAATTTCAAAAGAAGTTTGAATGTCACATCAACGACTTGTGTTTGATTATAGATGGCAATTGATGGTAGGATAAAATTGATGCAAAATGGAATAGTTTAAATATAAATTTGATATTATAAAAAGAACAAGAAATATTGAATTGATTTTATGTGATAATTTAGAGGATAAAATAATATTTTCTCTTAAGTTTTATATTTGTTACATCAAAATATAAAACAACCTAATAACATCTAAATTATTAATAGATAAACTTAAATGAACTTGACCAGCTTATTGGGCTCACCACAAATCTCATTTCAATAATGCGAATCATTGATTTTATTATGTTCGTAGTGTATATTATCCATAAAAAAAATTAAATCAATTCAATAATCGTAATATTTTTATTTTATCACATTTGTTTCTAAAACAATGAACGACTTATTTTCAAAAGGAAAAAGATTGGTAGCTCGAAAGTACCGTTCGAGCCACGGCTCGACAGCCCAAAACGACGTCGTTTTGGGCTTTTTTTTTTTTTTTTTTCTTTTCTTCTTCTTCTTCGTCGTGTCTGAAACCAGAGGGAGAGGAGAAGGAGAGGGAGAGGGAGAGGGAGAGAGAGAGAGAGAGAGAGAGAGAGGAGGCAGCCCTCCGCCCGTCGTCGTCGTGTCGCAACCCTCCGCCCGCCGTCGTCGTCTGCCCAGCGCCGCCGTCCACCACCTCGCCAATCGTCGCAGCAGCCTCGCCTCGCCTCGCCTCGCCTCCGCCCCCCTCCTCCATTTTTTAGGCCCCCTCCAGTCCTTCCTCCCCCTCCCCCTCCCCCCTCCTCCTCCTCCGCCCCTCCTCCAACCTCTCCCTCCTCCTCCTTCTCTCACTTTTTCGAGCCACTCTCGAGCCAAAACTCTCGAGCTACCAATCGCGGTCGTTTTCAAAATATACTTATCATTTATTTTTTCAAAAATAAATACAATAAAATAAAAAAATTTAAGATTTTCAAATTAACCTAATTTTTATATGATATATAAGGTTTTACAATATGAACGATTCAGATTATTAAAACAAAACTCACATGATGACATAAATCCAACCATTTTTAAATCACTTATGCAAGTTCATTTAACATAATGCATTTTTTGTTTGTTACTTTAGATTTAATCTAATCAAAATATAATAACTGGGTATGGTTTTTATATATTAAAGAAATTGAATATAATTGAAATTCAATATTTTTATACATAATTTCATTGAGCAAAAATAAGTTTAATGACATTTAACATTTTTCCATCCACTTGGGCATTTTTAATTAGCATAAAAAAAAATTTACACATTAATATCACTAGTCAAATACAAATTGAAAAGGATAGAATACGATAACATAACTAGTCGAATATGGATTGAAAATGATAGAATACGATAACATAAAAAATAAATAAATGAAACTTTTGTTCATATAATTATGACATTCAAAATGATAGATCAAAAATATGAGACTTCAATTTTTTTGGAGAGTTTTTTTAACATTTTACCAAAGTCAAGTTTTCGAAAGGAGGAGGATTCCCTCAAGTTTAAAATATAAATTGAAAGGAGGTTGTTTGGACTTGTGGGGATCACTACGGTTCCGTTTCAATAATCTAAACCGTTTATTTTGTTAGGCACTTTGTGTATTTTATTTAGAAAAAAAAATTAGGTCAATTCAATAATTGTAACTTGTTTAATTTATCGTGTTTTTCATTAAAAAAGTAGACAATAATTGTGTTTTTAAAAAATGAATCATACATTTTTTTGATAACAAAAATAATAAATTGAACAAGTTGCACTTATTAGATCGATCTAATTTTTTTGTGGATGAAACACACAAAGTGTTCGATAAAATGAGCTGTCCGAATCATCAAAATGGGACCCGTTGTGGGCCCCACGAGCCAAACAACCCCCTCCAGTCAATCCTCCTCCCTTTCGAAAATACCATTTTAGGATTGAATTGTATTTTAAAACAAGACTTTAATCGAAATCATATTCTACTATTTCAAAATATAATATCAATAGGGGTGTAAAATCGGCCTACTGGCTCGTAGTGCACCTAAAGACACCTCCATTTTGATCGGCCTTAAGATTTGGGTGCTCTTTCCAAATACCCGATGATGAAAGTTGGAATGTGCTATTTTACGAATTCTTCAACAGGAGAACCAAATTCAAGCTTTAATCCCAATTTTATACCTATTTGACAAAAATGTTTTAGACTCTCTTAAATCCCTTTTCAAACATTTCTACAAAGTTCAAGGCTCGCATTTTCAAAATTCAAGTGTTATATTTTCTTAGTAAATTGAGTAAGGACAAAGTGGAAATGAATGGAAGGAATGAGAATTTTTTGAAAAAAATCATATTTTCCTCTTTACAAAGAAACTATCTGGCCAAACAATTTTTTGTCTGGCCAGACACTTTTTTGTCTGGCCAAATGATTTTTTTTCCGACCAGATGATTTGTCGGGGTAACAAAGCACTTTTGAAAAATTTGACATTTTCTCTGAATTTTACACAAATATCTTTGATATTTTGCCTTTGAACTTCCTCTACAAGTTTCTCAGATATTTCATTTGCCTTAAAGGTCTATAAATACACCTATCCTTCTTCATTTCAAAGGGTTACAAAATTGTTTACACCTGCACCTCATCTTCAACATTCTTCTCTCTTTTCTTCACTGCTTCTTCACTGACACGCCACCAAAACTCCATTAAAGCTAAAATTAAGGCTGAGAAATAGTTCTACGAGGTTACAAAATATTTCTAAAAGCTAAGACACTTGTTTAAGAGCTCACCTTCTTTTCAAGAGATGAAACTTTTGAACTATTTCCATCATCTCTCTCTTGTTCTTCATTTATAAGTTTTGTACTTCACTATTAGCTTATTGTAATCATGTAATGGATTCTTATGGATGTGGAGGGAACTAGGATATAACCACTCATCCATTGAGTTGATTGTTCTCTTCATTTTCTTATACTTTTGTACTTTTTTCTTTCTTTCTAGTGCTAAAATCCAATGTTGTTACATATTTTTAAAATCTTGTGGGTGTGACTGGGGGTAGAAAGTAGCCATCTCTTTACAAGTGTGATATGTAGAATAGATTTGTTTCTTGTTACACATCTTCTCCTTACATATATCATTATCTAAGCCTATTAATCCATGTGTTTTAACCTATGCTCAATACTAGTGAGCGGTTGTTTCATATAACTACTTGGATGATTATTGGGATTTGATGTTGAGAGGATTGTGGTTTTCCATTTCGTTAATTATTTTTGAAAGCAAAACAAAAGGTTCTATGTTAAAAATGTTGAAATCTCTTTTCTCAATTATTGGTAAACATGGAAAGTAATGGAAAAATCCCTGTTCCATTAATAGAAAAAGCGTTCTCAATAACTTTGGATGAATCTCTTATTTTCAAAGCAAAGGTTTCCACTAAGAAATTGTGTGCATTAATCTACTCTCTAATTAATAGCATTGATTTGGGTATTGATTTGCCTTTATTCACAAAGAGATGATATAGGTTCTCATCTATTTCTTAGGCTTGAATTTATTCTTGCTTTAATCCCCTTAATTTGTTAATTTATTACGAAATATCTGTTGTATATATCTGTTTATGCTATTGTTGAAGGTTGAGGCCCATCTACCTCCTCTTTAAGGGATTTCCATAAATGGAAGAGATAGAAGAGATGAGTTCCTCTTAAAAAAAGTCATGAGCTTTTATTCTTGATTTTTTGCACCAACCTGAATCTTACTCGGAAGAAGAATTTGGTCGATTAATTTCTTATTCAGACAACCCATTTTGTGTCTAGCCGGATGATCTTCCCAAGAACAGAGCAAACAACTTCTGAGGAGTGCTCTCCTGGGTGGTTCTAGGGCTGCTAAATGGTTTATTTAAATTGTTTAATATGATTTGTTAGATTCAGCAGTAACTTGGCTTAATTAATTCAATGTTATAATAATTTCTTCAATCCCTCTTTTTTTTCTCTTATTATTCATTCCATTGTTGAATAATTTCTCCCCCTATTTCTTCTTTCTTTTCATTCAAATTGTTATAATAACTTCTAACCCCACGTCTTTCTCTTCTTTTTATTTATACACTTTCTGTCTATATATCATCACGTTTTATTTATCATATTCATGACTTGTATCCATCTTTCATGCATTAAGATTCGACTATTTTGCATCTGTGGGTTTTATTAATTCATATGTGCCTTTGTGCGTTAATCCATGCTTTAAGATAATTCATGTATAAAATGATAGTAGCTAGATCTATAGTTGCATTCTTGTGTATGTATTGCATTATTATTTTGCATAATCACGTATATTTTACTAACTTTTGTTTCATCTTCATAGTCGGATGTAAGTAAATACTAGGTGAGCATTTATAACTTTAGCATATTGTCTGTGAATGACTTTTCCTTTTATGTAGAAAGCATCTTACTATGCGACTATTTGCTTAGTTGATATATCTCTATGGTTGTCAGTGGATGAAGGTTGTGTCGTTTAATTTTGGAATAATGTTGATTTTTATGATTGTGGGTTCAATTTCATTGAGTTGTGCATACAACAGAACTTTTTCAAAATACATGAGGTTCAAACGTTTCAAAATGAATGGCACAGTCTATACTTGATTACTTCACATAGTAATTTTTAGTATTACTAAATAACTAGAACATGAGCACATAATGTTTAACTCATATCATGGCTTAGTAGAGGCCGATCTTTTGATCGGGTGAGTAGGAGTACTCAATTCATGACCTTCCCCCCTCATACCTAAGGTTCCGAACCGAGACATCTTTGATTATGACGAACAGTGGCCTTTGGCAAGAGTCACGAGTTTTCTAGTTTTCCCAAAAGATTCGGTGGTAACTCTAAGATTTGGTGATGTAGTCCATTTTCTGGCATATTTTGCAATAAATGGATTTTATATAAAAGATTAGGTGCAGTTGTTGGGTCCGCACGTGCGGCTTTGGTGAGGTTCAGCTTGGTTCTTCTTCAAGAGGAACCACACGTGCACCTAAAGGCCATCGCATGTACGGAGAGGAGCACCGCGCGTGCAACCAAGCACGTCCCAGACTCGATTTTCTTGCCCAATCTCATTAATCTGAAGCCAGAACCCCCATTTTCTTCACTTTTTCCTGTCTCTCTCTACACTTCATCTTTTTCTCTTTTCTCTTATCCCTCTCTAGAAAATTGTCGCGACCCAAACCCGCTCCTATAAGTTTAGCATCGTAACCGGCCAGTAATCTTGGACTTACCAAAGGCCTCTGAACAGATTAAATAAAATTAAGGGGCTAGCAGAAGCAAATATCATAACATAATGTTCATAGAGCTGTGTAGACATACATAGGACAGAAAATGTAAAACTTAATTTACATCATTATGACGTCATTTTATATACAGATAAACCAAAATGTGTCTTTGCCTAATACACAGACAAAACAGAAACTTATTCAGACAAAACAAAACAAAACAAAAGTTTTAAACTTGGTTCACAAAAACTTGATCGCTTCTCAAAAATGGAACCTCTTTGGGAGGCACAAGGGTTAGCTGACAAAACAGATCTCCAGGCAAACGTCATTGAGCCTGGTCAAACACTTGATCACCTACATACATAAATAATATAGTGAGTTGGAGCCAAGTGAATAATAATAGAGTAAAGATTTTAATGAATGAAGTTCACAGCAGATTTAGAAATCAAGGTTGAGAGTTAGAGACAGATTTATATTCAGATTCATATTCATATTTAGAGTTCACAGATATTCATACGTAGTACATCCAATAGGACTAATAGAACAGTTGGCCCATTTATATGGGACGTAAATAGTTGACTTATGTGCACAAAGATGTTCATAAGGATCCATAACAGTTAACCCATAATCACATGGAACGTACAGTTGATTCGTGATTATATGAGACGTATACAAAGTAGATAACAGATATCACATGATGCTAAGGATGCCACGAATACATTTCAAAATTTTGAACAATCATTTATCTATACAAAAAATAGCATTTTAGAAAATAAATCATTTCATATCATCAGAAAATAATTAAAGTCAAACATAGCTTTACAGAGTTATTACTCATAGATAGCTCCAGTAACAGAATAGTTAGAATAGATGGATCAAACAACCTATGGCGCGTGACCGACACAAACACATAACGGATACACATTGAAACACACGCTCGGAAAACACTTAACTCATTTATTTTCTATCTTGGTGTGTTTCTAATCCTTATCCTCTTTATTATGTCTTAATTAAGATTTAGGAATACCTAAGATGCAATGAGGATGCCAAAATATAAGTTGAAACACTTAGTCAAATTTTCAAAAACAGGGCAGTTCGATTGAGCGCAACTTTGGTTGCTCGAGCGATATACAAAACTTTGCAAAAGTACTGGTTGTTTGATTTTCACACTCGACGGTCGCTCAAGCCAAGGACTGAGTAAAAGTGGGTCGGCTCAAGCGCACACTTTGTTGCTCAAGCCACCGTGCAATTGTCTGCCAAACTACTGGGAGCTTGCATTTTACGCTCGAGCGCAACTTCTGGGAGCTCAAGCCAAGGTGCAAAACAAAAGATGGTCACTCGAGCGTATCTTTGGTTGCTCGAGCGATGATACAAAATTCTGGAATTTTCATATTATTGTAC
Organism: Camellia oleifera; assembly: GCA_022316695.1. Classification (NCBI taxonomy): domain Eukaryota; kingdom Viridiplantae; phylum Streptophyta; class Magnoliopsida; order Ericales; family Theaceae; genus Camellia; species Camellia oleifera. Next base: position 33,681,297 of record CM039318.1, read on the forward strand.
AAGATGCAAAACTCAAACTCAAAGCTTTAAAACATATCCTTTGGGCCCAAAACTTGAGCAAACACTTGTAAACTTGTAAAACATGATGAATTAAAGATCATTTCACAAAATCAAGGCCTGAAAGTATGCCAATTGTTCAAAATCAAACTTAAAACTTTGGAAACATAACATGCATGAGTTCATATGAACTTCAACCTTCCAAAACATGATCAATTGAGATGTTTAGCACAAAATCAAGTCGAATTCTTAAAACATAGCCAAAATAAGAACATGCATGTGAGAATTCCTTGAAATCAAACTCAAATTGTGATGAAATGGACATGAAATGGACATCCATACATGATATGACTCAAATTCTTCAATTCTAGCTCAATTCTTATACTTGATCACAAAGTTTCCTTAGATTCTCTTCATTAATGACTTAGATACAAAGATTAGGAGTCAATTACTCACCTAAGGTCTCTAATTGAGTTCTAATCAACAAATTCTTGAGCTCCTACAAGTCAAACCTTCAATTCTTCTAGCACTCTAGGACAATTCTCTCTTATCTCCTTGAATTCACTCTTTTCCTTTGGTCTCTCTCTTTCTCTCTCTCTCACATTTTTGTTGAAGAAGATGATGACAATGAAGTGTATAAAAGGCTTCTAGAATCAATTAGCCTTATATAGATTCAATTAGTGAAGAGAAATTAATCCTTGATTTAAGCTAATCAATTGGCATTATTTTATTCTAGTTATTTGATTCCGAATCAAATTTCAATTAAGCCTACCATAAATTTCTAAAAATTCCAAATTACACATTAACCTAGGCAATTTCGTGATCGGATGCCAATAAGACCTTTAATTCGCATATCGAAACAGAAATATAGACTGATATTCCTACCATCGACAGATAGAAACACAATTAACACATAGCACATGCAATTAACTCAAAATGTCATCTTAATTATTGATTAAGCATTCTTAAGTAAGGTTTATTAGCTAATTACATGTCGGGGTTGTTACAAAAATCCTCACCATCATCTACTAAAATCCATTAATCTTTAGACCTTTGCTCTTGAGGTCATTTTATCAAGCATCTCAAGAGGAGCATTTTGTAGGGTGGAGATCGGAGTTTGACATCATTGGATTTTGGAGCTTTTCTTCCTTTTTTTTTCTAGAGCTTGAGGTAGGGATTTTCTAAACACCATGTATGTATTTTTGCTCTATTATTTATTGTTTTGATAGTTAGAACTATTTTGGAGATTAGAGTTTTTATTAATTTATTTAATACATAAATAAATTGGGATTTCTTGAATTATTTCATGAAACTTCTATTGGTTGTTTATGATGATGAGTAATATTGGATTTTCAAAAAAAATGTTTTTAAAATGAGAACTCCCCAATCTTATTAAAAACCTAGAAATGTCCCATGTTAATAAATCAATTGTGTAGTTGAAAAATTATTTATCTTGTTGGGAAATTGATGAGACTTTTAAAATTTTGGACTTTTGAGAAATGATGACAAATTATTTCATTTTGTTAATGCTATTGGAAATTATCAATGTTGCCTTCATTATATTGTCCATTTGAAATATCTATAGTGAATAGAGATAATTATTTTCGCAACCGATGGAGAGTTATATTGATTGTTGTAGAAATTGTATGTGAACTAGGTAAATTGAAACATTCACTAAACTCATGCATTACATCGAACATCTCACATATTCATGTTTGAACTCTTACATTGAAGTTGAGAAAATGCTTTCAAAATCAGTTATTTGAAATGTGTTGAGTTGATGAGATAAATACCTTAGTGAATCCGTTTAAGGGGTGTAGAATTGAGAATTATGTTGGCTTAAGGTTTATAGTGAAAGTCCAAAAACACGCGTAGAGAAGGTACCAAATTCCTTCCAGTTAGGAGCCAATAAAGTGGTTTTGATAGTGCCTTGAAGGGCTACTTACAAACACCTTGCTTAAATATTACCAGTGTTGTATTTACCACTCTTGTTTTATCAAATGATTTATTGGTTGATTTCGATCATTGAAATATGTGCATGGCATGAGAATTTTGAAATGAGAAAACTCATATTTTTTTGCATGGTATTTCATATGCATTGCATCTTATGATATTGTTAAACTTTACGCACTTTATTTAGATTATCTCTGTTAGGCTTTGAGCTCATCTCTTAGTGAAAAAAAAATTTCGGGTGATGACGGTGTGCCTTCATTGAGTTGAAAGCGTGGAGTATCTTTTTGGAGTACAAGACTCATTTTCTAATTATTTTGTTTTGCAAACGAAGGGCTATGTGTGTATGGGTTTTGAAAACTATATTTTTATAACTAGGGCCATTAAGGCATTAACTTGTATTTATTTACTTTAATCCTTCTCAATCAAATGTTATAGATTCATATCGTAGGGATGATGAATGTATAAGTGCATGTGATCACTTTTTGTAAATCTCACTATGAATATTTGAATGGAAGGATTAGAGTTTTAGTATGAATGTTGATTATTAGATTATCTAGGACCCCTAATGTTCTTACATGCTAATAATGGGAATAATGGGATTTGGACTACTTATATGAGTTTATCTAGATAAGCCGGATGCTAATATTTTAGGGGCATTATAATATGAATAAAATTTTGTTTTGGACTCTCTATTTAAAAGATTTTTAAATTAGATATATAACTTGATGTGCCAATCGTTTTATGCCAAATAAATTTATTAGTTTATAAAAAATTTTAAAAAAATTGTAAGAATTTCTATTAAAAAAAATGTAAAATTTGAATAAAAAATAGAACTATGCATAATGAAATTTGAAAATTAGCATAAATAGGTCATGATTAATATGTATTGTATGGATTCATGTTTACTTTTATACTATAAACAAACTAAATTTGGTAAAGTAGTGTTCCATTATTAGTATAATTTAAAATTATGATTTGTTTTTTATATCAATATCATAAAATAACCATACATTTAACAATTTGAAAGATGATAATTATGAAATTTGAAAGAGAAAATTGCCCATAAATCCAATCTAAGAATTGGTTGAGGCATTGGGTCTACTAGATAATTGTTTTTGTAAGAAGTACATGTTTTATGAAATATTGTGGTGAGAAGTATATTTTGTTGTTTTAGAGGATATTTTATTTCTAATTTTGCCCTTTTGTATTTAACCTATCTGTTCAATTTTTTGAACCTATATGTACAAATTTATATCTATTTGTCAAAATTTTAATCTATCTATTGAAATTCACAAAACCTTATTTTTCTTATTTGTTCAAATTTACCAAGACTATTTTTTCCTATATGTTGATTTTTTTATCTGTTGAAATAACAATTCAACAAGCCCACTTCAAAAATCAAAATTTGGCTCTTCTCTTCAAACTTGGATAGAATCTTGTATATGGGAAGGATACTCTTTGGACTGTCATGCTTAAAAGTAAGTACCTTCAGAATCATAGCCTGTTCACTTGGCCTACCCAGCGGAGTAGCTCTCATATTTGGAGGAGTATTGTTTATTCTAAAGATGTTCTTAGAAAAGGTACAAAGTGGATCATTGGAGATGGAGCCGCTGTGTCTCTTTGGAAAGATTGGTGGTGTGGTAATCAACCTCTAGAAGACTTCCCTAGGGAATCACTGTGATGACACAACTGTTAATTCCATTTTAGATACCAGCTTGAACTAGAACCTTGATAGCATTGAAATTTTTTTAACCCCACAGGATATTACCAGCATTCAAAGTGTGCACCCACCTAGATTCACTAACTTACCTAATAAACCTTGTTGGGTAAGTACATCCATTGGTATCTTCACTTCTAAATCAGCCTATGATCTAATCACCGAGGTTGGGCACCCTGATGCTAGTTGGAAATGGATCTAGAAACTTAAGCTGCCCAAAAGCTTAAGGGCTTCTTTTGGCTCATTTTTCAAAATAAATTGCTTACAAATCAAATAAGGGCTGCTAGAAGACTTACAGATAATGTGCTTTGTTTCCATTGCAATCTGCACTATGAAGATCTCTTACATCTTTTCTGGGATTGTATTTATGCTCGGAATATATAGAAGATTGTTAGAAATGATCAATGGAAAAGAGAGGCTGAATCTATTACCTTTGAGAATTGGATTGTATCTAATCTTAAGGATAATAAACTTGATTTTCGAGGCATTTCTTGGAATATCTGGTTTGCTACTTTGTTATGGCAAATCTGGAAAGATAGAAATAATAAAGTTTTTGCAAATTTGGATGGTAATGCTTCTCATAGCATCTTCCAAGCCTTCCAATATGCCTCTAATATTCATGAAGCTTTTCTGTCCCCCCTTGCCATTGATCAAACTGTTCCCAAACTAATAGCTCGGTTACCTCCTTGTGCAGGTAAACTAAAACTCAATACAGATGGATGTGCTAAAGAGGAACTAGGTCTTGCTGGCTTTGGTGGGTTGTTTCGAGATGATAAACGTCAGTGGGTGTTTGGCTACACTGGAAAGCTAGAGTCTGCTACCAGTCTAGAAGCAGAACTGTGGGCAATTTACCAAGGACTCACCATTATTCTAGAGAAAGATTAGAGAGAAATCCAAGTTGAGACTGACTATAAAGTGGCTGTGCACCAGATTACCACCCAAGATGAACAACTCCAAAACTCCCCTTTCAGAGCTCTTCTTTTTTACATCAAGGCCCTCCTTCAACGTACCAAATGTACCATTGCTCATATCTATCGTAAAGGGAACAAATGTGCGGATGAACTTACTTGATTAGGAGCTGCTCAAGCCGTAGACCTGGAAGTGTTTGATGATCCTCCCCAATCTCTTAGACCTATGCTTGTGGCTGATATGGTCGGCACTGTGTATGAGAGGGCCTAACCCTCTTTTTTGCTCTCTTTTTTGCTTTTGAACTCTTTCTGTTTTTCATTTCCGAAACATCTATAAAAAAAAACAAGCCCACTTCATAGCCACGTACTCTCTCTCTCTCTCTCTCTCTCTCTCTCTCTCTATCTCAACAAACCCACTTCTCTTTTCTCTCTCTATTTTCTTTCTCTCTCTTTTGGTCTCTCTCTCTCTCTTTCTTCATCTTTTCTTTCTCTTTTTATTTCTCTCTCTCTCTCTCTCTCTCTCTCTCTCTCTCTCTCTCTCTACTCAAAGATACTTGTAACAACCACCTCCTTAATTAATTACTAATTATGTGATTTGCCTTGATTATGTGTTTATATGTTCAATATGTGCCAAGCGTTATTTGTATTGTGATCATGTGAACAGATATATAGAGAATGAGAATTAAACCTGTTTGACTTAGTAAACCATAAGATTATAATTAAACATTTGAATAGGGAATTAGAGCCTAGTTCACATGAGTTTAATTAAGCTTAGTCTAGTTTGGAGTAAATTAGATTATGATGAGAATGAGTTATTTAAGTGAATCTGATTTATGAAATTAAACTTAGAATTAAGAAGGGCATTAGGAAGAACTAATGAAGTCTTAATCCTAGTTAACAAAATAAGAAAAGGGAAATAAGATTTAGGGGGTTTTGTAGAGAAAGAGACACTTAAAGAAGGAAGAGTCTAGAGAAGGGAAAAACAGAGAGAAAACCTTAGAAAACTCAAGAAGAAGAAGAAAGAAAAGAGGACGAAGGGAAATTAAGCAAATCTTCACCACATTAACCATCTAAGGTAAGAATCCTCCTCTAATTTCTTGAATCTAAGTTGTATTATCCATGAAATCATAGAATCTAAGTTGAATTTAGGAATTGGGTGGTGTAAGTTGATGTTAAGAATCCTTTGTGAGAAATAGCTTAGGATTTTGACATACATGGCATTCTTCATGTTCAATCACTTGTTTCTTGCATGACTTTTGAAATGAGAAGGAACTTCCATGAGTTTTGAAGGTTTGGAACTCAAATTTACATGTATTATGATTTTACCTGTTTTTATTTTAGATTTTGATCTTTTATTTGGAACCTTTGAACATATGATTTCTATTTAAAGTTAGATTTGCCAAAGTCAAGTTGTTTTTGTGAATTTTGGGGATTGAAATACATAAAAATGGAGTTAGTGGTTGAAAAGTTTGGCTTTCAAATACATAGCAGATTTTTAACCTGCAATGCACCCAGACCGCTCGTGCGGCCTGAGGCCCCGCACGAATGGCCAGCTTTCCTCTGTACCAAAAAGTATTTTGCTTTGGCGCCGCACAAGCGTCTAGGGTCACTACACCTGCTGTGATATCCCTGTTCCGTAATATGTTAATTAGTCCTTAATATGAGTATGATTATGTGTTTAATATGATTTTGTGTGCCATTATGTGAAAATATGTGGTTTTGAATTTCTATCTGTTCACCGTAGGAATATCTGCTTTGGAAATTAAATTGAAGGCCTTATCGACCACAGAACCCGAAATCAATTACGCCATTGTGATTAGCGTAATTTTTAGAGCCTTCGGTGAAATTTGATTGAAAATTGATTTAGATCAGATTAAATTGATTTAATTAATGGCATAGTGCTCAAATTATTTAATGTTAAATAATTATGATTAGTGGGACTTGTAAAGAGAGGCACTATACACTCAATTCATACACTTGAGCTCAAAATCAGATTTTGTGCCTTAGAAAGAGAGAGAACCGGCTATAGAGAGAGAAAGGGAGAGACATTGTGCAATTCTGGCTCAAAGCTTGGAAACCTTGAAGATTTCTCAAGAATTTACTATAGATTGTAAGAATTAAAGCTCCTAGGTGAGTATTTCATGGATTATAGTTTGTAATTTTGTGTATTCAAGCTAGTTGGGTAATCAAGAGTGAGCTTGACATGAAATTGAATTGGTTTTGTTGAATTTGAAGTCTTAGAACACATGCATGTAGATATTGCCATAAATTTCCATGTTTGAGCATAAAGTACGTAATCCATGTGGAAGTTTTGATTAATTACCATGTATTTGATCATCTCTTCACTAATTAAGTTGAGGATATTGTGTATATTTCACATGCAAGTGCAAATCATGGAAGTTTGAGTCTTGCATGTTTGAATCTAGTGTGTTGGTGATGAGTTTAAGTTAATTTGAGACATGCATGTGATTAAATTGTGAAATTGAGCTTCGTTGTGTTGTAATTTGGTGTTTATACCATGTTAGAATATGTATATGTGAAGTTTGAGCCAAAATCATGCATTTGGGACCTTTGAACATCAATTTGAAGCTCAAGAACATGTTCTGGATTTTCCAGAATTTTGATGTCCGCTCGAGCGGGGAAACCGCCGCTCGAGCGTGAAGTTTGTGCTCCCAGAACTTTTTGCAAACATTGTATCCACACGAGCAGGGGGGAGTTCACGCTCAAGCGGGAAGCCATGTAGAGAGGCCTTCCGCTCGAGCGCTAGAATGCACGATCGAGCATAAATTTGACATAACCAGTACTTTTGCAGGTCTCAAGGGTCCACTCGAGCGGGGACCCTATTTTCTAAAATTTTGAAAAGGCATTCTGAGTTTCGTTTTCCGTCCTCTTTCACTTCTAAGTACTCTTAGGCATGCATTGAGCATTGTAATTAAGTTAAAGAGTTAAGAATGAAGCCTAAAGAGGAAAATGTGAATTTAGAACGGATTGAATTATTTGTGACCCTTTTGTGTTCATGGAATGTGTAGGGTCGAGCTCCAGGGCAAACCAACCAACCGATCACTGTAAGTAATATCTTAACAGAGATATCTGAAATATGTTGTTGTCCAATTGCTTACTTCTATGTAAGCTTTATAAGTTTATTGATTCAATTGGTGGACAATGTTTGCTATACCAAATGAGCGGGCCAGAGGCCAGTCTGATCTGAATAATAGAATGAATTGGCCAGAGGCCGTTTTGACATGAATGAATGGGCTGGAGGCCGTTTTGACATTAATGAATGGGCCAGAGGCCGTTTTGACATTAATGGATGGACCGGAGGCCATTTTGACATGAATGGATGGGCCAGAAGCTGTTTTGACATGAATTGTTGGGCCAGAGGCCGTTTTGATATGAATGAATGGGCCAAAGGCCGTTTCGACATGAACAAATAAATGGGCCACAGGCCAGTTTGTCATCTGAGTGGGCCAAAGATCGTTTTGACACAAATGAAAGTTTGAATGGGCCAAAGGCTAGTTTGTTTGGAACCGCAGTCGCTTGACCTAAATTGTGCACATATGTTAAATAGAAATATGAATTGGGCCTAAGGCCGTTTGAAGCTTGTTGTTCTACACATTGTTTGTATAACTTCTGTATTTGATATTATTCACTAGGCTTCGCTCACACTCATTCATGTGTTTGTAGGTGAGCCAAAAGAAGTCCAAACCCAGCCCCAGTGAAGTCTGTGAGGAACAACAAAAGTTTTGAAGAGTCAGCCCTTGCGTCTCACGCACGAGACCCGTCTTCGCCTTTTTGTCATTCTGTTTTATGTTGTCATGTGGGCGAAGTCTTTGAATATGTTGTATATAGTTTTCTTGGGTTGACTTAGATTTATATGATCCTGTATGTACAGAACCTTGTGTAGTAATATTTTGTTGTGAGTTATTAATATGCAAGTATGGTTTGTGATGATGTGCCATGTAAGCACAGCTCTATGGACAAAGTTTTAAATTGCTTTCGTTTGGCTCCCATTAACTTTGTTAAGATACGTTTGGTTTGGTTTGAGGCCGTAGGTAATCTCATGATTACTGGCCGGTTATGTCCTTAACCCTTGAGGGCGGGTTCAGGTCATGACAGAGTGGTATCAGAGAACGAGTTGATAACTCACACACTTGTCCAAATGAGCAATAAGCGTCTAGAAAAGATCTAGGATGCATTCATGTGATAAGTCTGAATTTGGAAGCATCTAGAATACGCTTATATGTTTTGATTTGAACGATTATGTGCTATAAGTTTGTGAAGTGCTTGCATTACAAATTATTTGAATATGTATGCTCCTTGTATAAAGTATAATGCAAGTTTAATCAGATGGTGAGAATAAGAGGTGATGAGATAGAAAAGTCCTCTACTGCCAGAATGGATCGAATGGAAAGGTTGATCTAGGAAATGGCAGAGACCCTGAGGCAACAACAAGAGTGGCAACAACAGTGGCAGCAACCACATCCTCTACCACCACCTCCGGCACCTCCTATGCCAGATAATCAAAATGATGATCGGATAATAGCTCTCACCAAAGAGTTCAAGAAAATGAAACCACCACAGTTCCATGGTAGATTAGATCCGTTGAAAGCCAAAGCGTGGGTCCTCGGCATTGAGAAATTATTTGAAGTGTTCCTGTATTCGGAGACATAGAAAGTACTTCTAGCCACTTTTATGCTAGAAGACGAAGCAAGGAGATGGTGGATGTTGATGCATAAGAATCATAAAGATGTTGACTGGGTGAAATTTTTGGAGATCTTTTATGACAAGTACTTCCCATAGTGTGTTCGGGATAGGAAAGTAGCAGAGTTCATGGAACTTAAGCAAGACAGTATGACTGTAGCCGAGTATAAGGCCAAATTCACTAAATTGGCCAGGTTTGCACCACACGTGATTGATACAGACTGTAAGAAGGTGAGGCATTTTGAAGGTGGGTTTCGAAGCGACATTTTAGAAAGAGTGAATGTTTTGAAGCTAGAAACCTACATTAGGGTGCTAGACAGGGCCATCATGTCAGAGGCTAACATAGCTGGACAGGCTAAGCCAATGACAGAATGGAAAGGCAACAAAAGGCAAGGCTTCTTTTCAAAGAAGAAATTTCTGAAAATGCAAAACACGGGCTCCTCAAATACTTTGAATTCTTCCCAAGACATAGCTCCTATGTGCAACATTTGTAGCAAAAGGCACCATGGAGTTTGTTACCATACATCAGGAGCTTGTTTCAAATGTGGGAAACAAGGGCTTATGGCCCGAGATTGTAATCAGAATAGTGGAAAGATAGCTGCTAGTTCCACTGCATCGATCCCAAAGCCGGGAAATACTTTGAGATCTGCTACCACCGGGGATACCGTGAGACATGGGAGAGTTTTTGCACTTGTTCCGGGCGATACACGAAATGCCAACGCAGTTGTCTCAAGTACTATTTCTATATGTAATTAGGATGCTTTTGTGTTAATTGACTCCGGATCCACACACTCTTTTATGACATATGCATTTGCATCTAGACTGAATAGACCCTAGGAATTACTGCCATATCTGCTATGTATGTCTGCTCCATTTGGAGAATCTGTATTGTGTGAATCCATATACCGGTTTTGTGATATGCGTGTTGAGGATACTATCTTATATGTAGATTTGTTGCCCTTGAATTTTAGACATTTTGATGTAATTTTGGGCATGGACTGGTTGACCAAATATTGTGCCACCATTGATTGTGTGACAAAACGGGTTGTGTTTAAACCACCAGAACATAAGGAAATTGTGTTTGTGGGTAATGAGGTAGTGCCTCCACCTTATTTGATATCTGCAATGAAAGCATGTAAACTGATCAGGAAAGGGTGCCAAGGTTATTTGTGCTACGTGTTGTCTGAACAATCTGTGAATGTTGAATTGAATGATATCCCTATTGTTAGAGAATTTTCAGATGTGTTTCCAAATGAATTACCAGGGGAATTGGTAGATAAGGAGATAGAGTTTACTATTGAAACTGTGCCAGGCACCCAGCCTATTTCTAAAACTCCTTACAGAATGGCTACTGCCGAAATGAAAGAATTGAAAGAACAGTTGCAAGACCTGCTTGACAAGGGGTTTATTCGACCTAACACTTCGCCTTAGGGTGCACCAGTATTGTTTGTGAAAAAGAATGATGGAACTTTGCGTTTGTGCATTGATTATTGGGAATTGAACAAGGTAACAATAAATAACAAATATCCCTTACCCCGTATTGATGACTTATTTGACCAATTGCAGAGATCACAGGTGTTTTCTAAGATTGATTTGAGGTCTGGGTATCATCAGCTGAAAGTTAAGGTAGAAGATATTGAGAAAATCGTATTCAGAACGAGGTATGGACATTTTGAGTTTCTTGTTATGCCATTTGGAGTGACTAATGCTCCGACAGCATTTATGGACTTAATGAACTGAATTTTTAAAACCTACCTTGACGAATTTGTTGTGGTTTTTATCGATGACATTTTGATATATTCTAAAGATAAACTTGAACATGAACATCATTTGAGAACTATCCAACAAATACTTCGGGAAAGGAAATTATTTGCTAAACTAAAGAAATGTGAGTTTTGGTTGGATGAAGTTGTTTTCTTAGGGCATGTAATCAACAAGGAAGAAATTTTAGTGGACCCATAGAAAATAGAAGCAATTGTGAATTGGCCCACACCGACGAATGTAACAGAGGTCCGCAGTTTCATGGGCTTGGCCGGGTACTACAGGAAGTTTGTGAAGGACTTTTCGAAATTAGCTGTGCCTCTTACCCAATTGACACGAAAAGGGCAACCGTTTGAATGGAACGACGAAAGAGAAGCTGTCTTTCATGAACTGAAAAACAAGATTGACTACTGCACCAATTTTGACACTACCTTCAGGTACGAAGAATTTTGTAATTTTCAGTGATGCGTCTTATAAAGGTTTAGGTTGTGTGTTAATGCAGAACGGAAGGGTTATTGCTTACGCCTCCCGACAGTTGAGGCCACACGAGAAGAATTATCCAACACATGACCTAGAATTGGCCGCAGTTGTTTTTGCTTTGAAAATCTGGCGGCATTATCTGTATGGAGCAAAGTGTGAAGTCTACACGGATCACAAAAGTCTGAAATACTTCTTCACACAGAAGGAGTTGAATATGCAACAGAGGAGATGGCTGGAGCTGATAAAGGATTATGATTTAGAGATTCAGTATCACCCCGACAAAGCTAACACAGTTGCTGATGCCTTGAGCAGAAAATCAACGGGGAGTATAGCTTGTTTACTTACTGAACAGAAAGAGATCTTGCAAGATTTTGAGAAGTCTGAAATTGAAGTGGTAATATGTGAACAGGGCGGATTGATAGCCGCTATTACAGCCAAGCCGGCAATCATTGAGGAAATTAAACAGAAACAAAAAGAAGATGAATTCCTCAAGAAAGTGATTGATGAATTTGAGACAAGTCCAAAAGCAGAGTTTGGCATTGAGAATGAAGTGTTGAGATTTCGGAACAGAATGTGTGTCCCAGATATTCCAGAACTAAAGAATAGGGTTTTAGATGAAGGCCACAGATCCGTATTTGCTATGCATCCGGGTAATAATAAAATGTATCGGGATTTGAAACAAACCTATTGGTGGCCTAAAATGAAGAAAGAGATTGCAGAATATGTGTCTAAGTGTCTTCAATGTCAGCAAGTCAAAGCTAAACATCAGAAACCAGACGGTCTACTTCAACCTCTCCCTATTCCTGAATGGAAGTGAGAGCATGTGACTATGGATTTCATTGTTGGCCTACCTCGGATTTCTCGAGGTATGGATTCTATTTGGGTTGTAGTTGATAGACTGACTAAATCTGCACATTTTCTACCAGTTAGAACCACATTTAATGCTTATAGACTAGCTACCATTTATGTTGATGAGATTATCCGTTTACACGGAGTTCCAATAGCCATTGTGTCGGATAGAGATCCAAAATTTATATCTAGATTGTGGAAGAGTTTGTAGGAAGCTATGGGGACAGAACTAAGATTTAGTACTGCATTCCACCCACAGACAGATGGGCAATCAGAATGAACAATACAGACTTCGGAAGATATGCTTCGGATGTGTGCTTTGGATTTTCAGGGGAGTTGGGAAGACTATTTGCCACTTGCGGAATTTACTTATAATAACAACTTCCACTCCAGCATTGGTATGGCACCATATGAGACTTTGTATGGTAGAAGGTGTAGATCACCAAATTGTTGGACAGAGGTCGGGGATAGAGCTTTACTTAGGCCTGAAATTGTGCAAGATACTTCTGAGAAAATCAAAACTATTCGACAAAGGCTCAAAACAGCTCAGGACCGACAAAAGAACTATGCAGACGTTTGAAGAAAACCTCTTGAGTATGAGGTCGGTGACCATATGTTTATCCGTGTGTCCCCAATGAAAGGCCAAGTCAGGTTTGGAAGGAAGGGCAAGTTATCGCCTCGTTACATTGGGCCATTTCAGATTCTGGAAAGACTTGGTCCAATTGCTTATAGAGTTGCTTTGCCACCAGGATTCGAACAAATCCATAATGTGTTTTACGTGTCGATGTTGAGGGGTTACCTCCAAGGCCCGTTTCATGTGATTGATTATCACCGAGTGGCTATTGATGAAAATATGGAATACGCCGAATGGCCGGAACGAATTGTTGATCAGCAAGTGAAACAATTGAGAAACAAGTCCATCCCAATGGTGAAAGTGGAATGGAAAGAACACTATGGGAGAGATGCTACATGGGAAAAAGATGAAGAAATGCGACTACGCTATCCACATTTGTTTCCCAACGAAGGTAAGATAAGTTTGGAGGACCAAACTTCCTAAAATGAGGAAGACTATGATATTCCTGTTCCGTAATATGTTAATTGGTCCTTAATATGAGTATGATTATGTGTTTAATATGATTTTGTGTGCCATTGTATGAAAATATGTGGTTTTGAATTTCTATCTATTCACCGTAGGAATATCTGTTTGATTATCTGCTTTGAAAATTAAATTGAAGGCCTTATTGGCCACAGAACCCGAAATCGATTACGCCATTGTGATTAGCATAATTTTTAGAGCCTACGGTGAAATTTGATTGAAAATTGATTTGGATCAGATTAAATTGATTTAATTAATGGCATAGTGCTCAAATTATTTAATGTTAAATAATTATGATTAGTGGGACTTGTAAAAAGAAGCGCTATACACTCAATTCATACACCTGAGCTCAAAATCAGATTTTGTGCCTTAGAAAGAGAGAGAATCGGCTATAGAGAGAGAAAGAGAGAGACATTGTGCAATTTTGGCTCAAAGCTTGGAAACCTTGAAAATTTCTCAAGAATTTACTATAGATTGTGAGAATTAAAGCTCCTAGGTGAGTATTTCATGGATTCTAGTTTGTAATTTTGTGTATTCAAGCTAGTTGGGTAATCAAGAGTGAGCTTGACAGGAAATTGAGTTGGTTTTGTTGAATTTGAAGTCTTAGAACACATGCATGTAAGATATTGCCATAAATTTCCATGTTTGAGCATAAAGTATGTAATCCATATGGAGTTTTGATTAATGACCATGTATTTGATCATCTCTTCACTAATTAAGTTGAGGATATTGTGTATATTTCACATGCAAGTGCAAATCATGGGAGTTTGAGTCTTGCATGTTTGAATCTAGTGTGTTGGTGATGAGTTTGAGTTAATTTGAGACATGCATATGATTAAATTGTGAAATTGAGCTTCGTTGTATTGTAATTTAATGTTTATACCATGTTAGAATATGTATATGTGAAGTTTGAGCCAAAATCATGCATTTGGGACCTTTGAACATCAATTTGAAGCTCAAGAACATGTTCTGGATTTTCCAGAATTTTGATGTCTGCTCGAGCGGGGAAACCGCCGCTCGAGCGTGAAATTCGTGCTCCCAGAACTTTTGCAAACATGGTATCCATACGAGCGGGGGGGAGTTCACGCTCGAGCGGGGAGCCATGTAGAGAGGCCTTCCGCTCGAGCACCAGAGTGCACGATCGAGCGTAAATTCGACATAACCAGTACTTTTGCAGGCCTCAAGGGTCCGCTCGAGCGGAGAAGTCCATGCTCAAACGGGGATCCTGTTTTCTGAAATTTTGAAAAGGCATTCTGAGTTTTGTTTTCTGTCCTCTTTCACTTCTAAGTACTCTTAGGTATGCATTGAGCATTGTAATTGAGTTAAAGAGTTAAGAATGAAGCCTAAAGAGGAAAATGTAAATTTAGAACAGATTGAATTATTTGTGACCCTTTTGTGTTCATGGAATGTGTAGGGTCGAACTCCAGGGCAAACCAACCAACCGATCACTGTGAGTAATATCTTAATAGAGATATCTGAAATATGTTGTTGTCCAATTGCTTACTTCTATGTAAGCTTTATAAGTTCATTGATTCAATTGGTGGACAATGTTTGCTATACCAAATGAGTGGGCCAGAGGCCAATCTGATCTGAATAATAGAATGAATGAGCCAAAGGCCGTTTTGACATGAAAGGATGGGCTGGAGGCCGTTTTGACATAAATGGATGGGCCGGAGGCCGTTTTGACATGAATTGATGGGCCGGAGGCCGTTTTGACATGAATTGATGGGCTAGAAGCCATTTTGACATGAATGGATGGGCCAGAGGCTGTTTTGACATGAATGAATGGGCCAGAGGCCGTTTCGACATGAACGAATAAATGGGCCAAAGGCCAGTTTGTCATCGGAGTGGGCCAAAGGCCGTTTTGACACAAATGAAAGTTTGAATGAGCCAAAGGCCAGTTTGTTTGGAACCGCAGTCGCTTGACCTAAATTGTGTATATATGTTAAATAGAAATATGAATTGGGGCTAAGGCCATTTGAAGCATGTTGTTCTACACATCGTTTTTATAATTTCTGTATTTGATATTATTCACTGGGTTTCGCTCACGCTCATTTATGTGTTTGTAAGTGAGCCAAGAGAAGTCCAAACCCAGCTCTAGTGAAGTCTATGAGGAACAACAAAGGTTTTGAAGAGTCAGCCTTTGTGTCTCACGCACAAGACCCGTCTTCGCCTTTTTGTCATTCTGTTTTATGTTGTCATGTGGGCGAAGTCTTTGAATATGTTGTATATAATTTTCTTGGGTTGACTTAGATTTATATGATCCTGTATGTACAGAACCTTATGTAGTACATATTTTGTTGTGAGTTATTAATATGCAAGTATGGTTTGTGATGATGTGTCATGTAAGCACAGTTCTATGGACAAAGTTTTAAATTGCTTCCGTTTGGCCCCCATTAACTCTGTTAAGATACGTTTGGTTTGGTTTGAGGCCGTAGGTAATCTCATGATTACTGGCCAGTTATGTCCTTAACCCTTGGGGGCGGGTTCGGGTCATGACACCTGCGGTCAGCAAGACAGGCTCAGTTTTGTTTTCTTTTCATTTTTTTGACTTCTGGGCCTCCATTTGCACGGTTTTCACATGTATTTCACATTCATATACATTTTATGATCACGATAGAAATTAAGGAACGAATAGGAATGATTTAGTAAATAAGTAACAAATGGACGAATAGGTTATGAACAGATGGAATAGTTAAACTGTAGTTTGAAATGTTGTGCTTGTATAGGTTAAACGCCGCATTGTGATCACGTGATTCAGGGAGCCTACTGTGAGTAACAATGTTGTAAAGCTATGTTCAATTATATTTATTTTCTAATTAATATACCTGTTTATTGAATGACTGATTGTCCTATTTTATGAACTGTATTCGTGGCATCCATAGTATTTGTTACTGTTACTGTTACTGTTTACTATTATTGTTACAGAGATCTCTGTCAATTCCAATTCTTGAAACTACCATTTACTGTATTGATGACCATCAAATGACTGCTCGGTCTTAAAACCTACTGTACTGTTCTGCTATTGGGTATACCACGTATGACTGTTATGACTTCATTATGACTCTGAAATGTATGACACTACTTTAAGAACTGATTCACTACTGAAACTGAGTGTTTTACATTACTGTAAGAACATCATTCATAAAGCCCTTTACATAATTATTATTCATTAGCCTTTAGCTCATTGTTTATATATATATATATAAGTGATCAAGTACAAGACCGGATTTAGTGGCGTTAACCTAGCCTCTGTTTTGTCAAGCCAACTCTCGTGCCTCTGCGAGGTTCCAAGTGGTCAAGCTCCTAAGCTTCACGAGTGGTTTTGTATGCACCATCTTAGATTGTAATCAAGTGTATGAAAGTTTTATTTAAGATTGGTTTTTGGTTATTGGGATTAACTCCCTGAGTTTTGTTTATGTTTGTACACAAACTTGATGTGGATTGGTGTACATATGTATATATATATATAAAGTTCTGTTCTGTTCATTTAAGCCTTCATAGCTCATTAGACGTTATATTTTAATATTTATTGGCTTTTGCCAGCCCCTATTATAGTATTACTGTTAAGCAAGCTTTCGGTAATCTTGAATTACTGACCGATCTTTTCTCTAATCCCTTGGGACGGGGGCTGGATCGTGACAATACTGGACCAAAGACGGTGTTCTCCACAGCGTCCCCATCGTCGATGGCTGTAGGAAAACCAAACGCTCCAAACCAAAATCCCCTTTTGATGTGCCGCTAGACCAAAAATCAAACTCTCATTCAGACAGCGAGAGCTCCAGCCTCACTGCAGCCACTATTGCTGCAACCACTCCCAAGGTAGCGTACACGAGTCCTTTGACATTTCCAGCGAGAGCTCCAGTCTCACTGCAGCCGCTATTATGATACCATTGTTTCATTAGTTTACTTAATAAAAATAGGCAGATAACTTATACTGAAAAATTTTAAAATATTATAATTTAAATTGACAAAATAAAAAGCTCAAAATTTATTTTGTTAAAAGAATTAAACCTTGAGAATTTTTTTTTTTAATCTTTCATACATTTTTTTATAAATTCTAAAAACACTTTTTAACTTTTAATTTTTTTTTTCCCACAACACTTCTTATCACCTTCCAAATATAAATATTTGGCTAAATCTAATTATGGCTTAATTCAATAGATGTTTGGCATCCCCTAAAAAAGATAAAAAGCTAAAAAGTTATGGAAAAAAAAAAAAAAGTAAACACTATTCACATGCTTGGACAGAAAAAAAGGCTGAATAGACTGAGGGTAAAAAGACAAAAATGCCTTTTGGTTTTGTCCCCTTTCAACAGTGCATTTTTTGGTGAAAAGAAAACAGTGCAGCATAGTGCACTGACGCAATATCCTTCGCTGACGTGCACAGAAAGCATATCAGTGCTTAGAAAGGTAGGAAGATAATTTTACTAGTTGATATAATATTTTAATACATATTATTTTTTATTATAAAAAGTTAAAAAATTATCCCAAACATATAATTTTTTTCTCTATTTTTTTAACTAAAAAATTAAAAAATGTACTTATATAGTTCATCCCAAACAATCTCGAAATAAGCAATACGTACGACTGGGGGTGGGGCCAAATAAGAAAAATGCCTCCGACCTCCAGTGGGGGTCTGGGGGTCGTGCAAGTAGGGCCCTGATTGGGCGAAAAAAAAAATGTTTTTTTTTTTTTTTTTCGATTTTCAACTAATGAGGCCGCGCCACGTCACTGGGGATAGGACCCCCACTGGGAGTCTGTAGCATTGTTGGGCCAAATAATTACCAAAATGTAAAATGTTTGCGGGGGTTAAACATTTGTTGTGCTTTTCTATATATATATATATATAGAGAGAGAGATATAAAACTTGCATTCTTATGTATTTATTATTATTTTTAATCAAATGTTTTTTTTTATTTTTTTATTGGACGAATTACACTAGTCCCTATAATTTGGAGTTTATATCACTTTGATCCTTAACTTTTCAATTGTGACGTATTTGACCTTGATTTTTTTAATCTTGTTCCAAATAAGAATAATTGAAAATATCATCGCTCAATTTCAAGGGTGAAATCGTCAATTTAATAAAATATAAACTAATTTGATAAAAATAAATGTCAAAAAAATATTTTTGAATTTTTAAAAATAATTTCTACCCACCAAAGATAAAATTATGTAAAATTGATAAATCTTTTAGATATTTATTTATTTATTTATTCATTTTACCAAATTAATATTTATTATGTATTCAGATGATAATTATGTAATGGGTGGTTGTTAGACTTTTAGAGTGTGTTTGATTGGACGGACTGGATAAGGAGGGATTAGAATCTATCGGACTTGAGTCCTGGGACTGTGAATCCCCCGGACTATTTGGCTGGATTGGATATGTATCCTGTGTTTATTTTTTCATGGGATTAAATGTTTGGAAAGAACTATTTTTAGTAAATTCAACGTTTGATTGGACGGACTGGATATGATAAATGAACAAAAGACTATTTTACCCTTTTTCAATTGTTTACTAAGTAATAGCAATATTAAACATATCTTTAATATTTTAATTATTTTTAGCTAGATTAAATAAAAATTTATTTTATTTTATTTTTTACACAATTAAATAAATTTATTTTTTTTAAATAAATAAATAAATAAATAAAATATCAATAAAAATATATATTATTTTTTTAATTAAAATTTTAAATAAATTTGTTTTTAAAAATAATAATAATCAAACAATGAAATTAAATAAAACATCTATTAAATTTAAATAATGAAATTAAATAAAATATAAACAAAATTTTAAAATAAAACATCAATAAAATATCTATAAAAAATTATTTTAAAAAATTAAATAAATAAAACATCAATAAAAAGTTAAATAAAATTATTTTATTTTTAAATTGAGACATTTAATTTTATTAAATTTTATTAAATATGATACATAATTAAATAGTAGAGGGTCAAAATGGTCATTTTGACCACCTAATCCCAATAGTGGATAGTCCCCCAAAACTATCCCATACCCCCCCTAGGACACAATAGTTCCCCATATGGGGGATAAGGAGTCCGGCCGGACATGAAGTCCGGCGGACTAAAAAAAATCAAACAGCAGATAAGGAACACTATTTGAATTACAATCCAAATAGTGGATAGTCCCCCCTAATCCGACAAATCAAACACGCCCTTAATGTGTAATTGATATATTTAAATATGAAATGTTCTTAGTTTTAGATTTTTTGATTTAATGGATTGGTTTAATAATGATATCAAAATTGTCGCCAATAGAAATTAATTTAATGAAAATAAAAACAACCATCCATTACATGATTATCATCCAAACACATAATAAAAATTAATTTGGTAAAATAAATAAATGAATAATTGTCTAAAAAATTTATCAATTTTACATAATTTTATATTTAGTAGCTAGAAATAATTTTTGTGTGTGTTTCGGAAGAAATAATTTTACATAATTTTATCTTTAGTGAGTAGAAATAAGTTTTATATATTCAAATTATTCAATATATAAAACTTCTAATATTTTGTGAGTGTTTCGGAAGTGGATTTTTTTGTAATTTTTTTAGTTATAAGATATTATTGAAAAAAAAAATTGTATTTGAAAAGATAATTAATTTTTTTTTGTGATTAAATATGATATTTATAAAAATAAAATAAATAATTATAAAATTTGATATAATATTTTATTTAAATTTATATTTATATTTTTTGTTTTATAACTAATTTTTCTTTCAATAAAAAAATTAAAAAAAAATCTAAAAACCAAGGTACCAAACACCGCCATCTCTATAAAAACAACTATAGTGATGCGATATCAATAAACACATAACGCAACAGAAACTTAAAAAATAATGACATATGTTTTTTGGAGAGAGGAGTGGGTCCATCCAGTATAAAATATAGTGGTGTGTCCAAAAGGAGAAACAGGGATACCCACACAAGAAAGTGAGATGGAGCCCACACGTGTCACGTCTTGCTCGGCTGGATCGTCGGCGCTGAGTGAGGAGGACCGCCCTTTCCATTCTGTGGTGCACCGCCGTCCCCCATTACTACCTACACCTATTTACCGCTCTTTTAATTAAAAATCAATCACTCAATCCCCAAATTTTAGGCTAATTTATTATTATTATGCAAAAATAAAAAAATTATTTAGGATCCGTCTGGGAAGAGCTTTTTTAAATTTTTTTGGTTATTTTAGCTACAAAAGATAAAATAGACTATTTTAGCCACAAAAAACAAAATATCACATCCAACCCATAATCATTACATTCTTTTCTTACAAAAAAAGTCAAAAAAATCAAAAAGCCTTTCCCAAACCAAACTTTTTAGCCTAGACTAAAATAACCAAAAAAGTCTAAAAGCTAAAAAGCCAACCCACTTCCCAAACGGAGGCTTAGTACCCTTAGAACATCCGCATCAACTTCTTTAAATTTTTAATCAAATTATAACTAAAAAAGCTATTTCACTATTTTAGTTAGTCACTTCTTTAGTATTTACTGCATCAAACTCTCTATTCTAACTTAACTTTATTAAAATATTATTTTCTTATTATGTTTGTTATTCTTTCTTTTTTTATTAAATTGATGAGTTACCAATATAATAATTCTTAAAAATGCAAAAAAAAAAAAAATTATCGTTGACCAATTGACCGGCTAGGTTTCTAGGCAGACATCCGGTAACACTAATCTCCGTGTTATAGCGATGAACAGTATCTCGCTTATTGTAGCAAGGTGCTGTAGCACTCGTAAATTAGCAATGAATAGTAGTGAGACTGATGCAGTCCATTTTTTATGAATAATATCACTAATTTAGTTAAAAAATGATTTTAGCTAGTTTGATGCGAATGCTCTTAAGCACGGCTACATGATTAGAAACGGCAACGGGCCGGGGCCAGAGCAGGGTTAAGGATTACACTCCCCATCCCCAATCTCCAAAAGTAAAAAAAATCTCCGTCCTCACCCCCAATCCCCGACGGGGAACCTAGCACCTCTCCCGCCGCCATCTCCTAACGGGGATCGAGTTTCCCCGACCCCAAAAAATCCGCTATAGATCTGTTCTCAACACATACACACACACACACACAAGAACAACTATTCAGATTAACAACAATCACCAACAACAATAGATATATATATATAACAACTTAATATATATATATATATTGTTCATCAACAACAACAGATATATATATATAAAGAGAGAGAGAAGGCTTTACGATTTATCCATCAATCAAGACATTGATCGGACCATGATCTGTTCAGATCGGTAGCTTCACGGTCACGATCTTGTTTAGATTGGTGGAAACGATCTTGGTCATGGTCCTGTGTCAGATCGGTCCTGGTCCTATTCAGATCGGTGGCAATGAGGGGCTTCACAGATGGACCATGGTTCACGAGTGGGACAGAGAGAGAGAAGTGAGTGAGTGAAGGAGAGAGAAATGTGAGAAGCGGTGAGATGAGAGAGATCTGAGTCAGTGAGTGAGGGAGAGAGAGATGAGAGACGCGGTGAGACAGAAAGGGAGAAGTGAAAGTGAGATATGTTTGGTTTATATATATGGGTAAAATAGTAATTTCACTTCGGGGATAAAATGGGGATAGGAATGGGCTGGGTACGGGCTGGGACACGTATCCCCATCCCCGGCCTGAAATTGATCGGTGATTGATTTTTGAATACCATCCTCGCCCCGTTAGGGGATATTTTTCGGAAAAAAACCGCTAAAATTAGGATCAAGTCCCTGTTGAGCTCGGTTCAAATTGTCATCCCTATACATGATGTTCTAGGTATATTTTAATTGGTAAAAAAATAAAACTCACAATTTTATATTAAAGGATACGAAACATAAAGTGATATGATAATTTATGATTGGATAATAATATAATCATGTAGTGCCCTGAATTAAAAATTTTTGGTGAAAATGATACCTTTCCATTTTTGAGGGCATTAACGTAGTAAAATTACCAAACTCATTAGACCATATCTAATGGTTTATTGATTTTGTCATCAAATTTAAATTTGATGAAAAAATAATATTTTTTTCTATTTCAATGGTTTCAGCAAATGAGTATCAAATTGAGTATATTAAAAATATTTCACTAAATTAAGGATGCCTAGGAGCTTTTATCAAATCACTATTCATAGGTATTGGATTTTTACTACCGGATGTATCCCTGGATGACTACATCTAAACAAAAATTTATGAAAAAAATACACTGGTCGATCGATTGGCCGGACATTCGCTTGGTTGTTCGCCCGAATGTCTCCTCAGATGACCATCTCTAGACAAAAATTTGTGAAAAAAATACACTAGCCGGTTGACTGGCCAGACATCCGCTCGTTCGTTCGCCCGGTTGACTAGTGTTTGATAAAAGATCAAAATCCTCTATTGGAGCACTTGATATGAAATTAAGTTTTTACTCAAATTTTTACTTAAATTTGATAGAAAAAAAGAAAAGAAAAGAAAAAATGCACTAGCAGAGATGCTCAACGGAGTTCACTAGTAAAATTATCATTAATGCTCCAACTCTTGAGATTGAAAATCATTCAATATTTTTGAAATAATATTTTATTTTATTTCTCAATTGACACATTTTGTTTTATCTCGTACAAAACTCTATAAGGCTCTGTTTGGAACGATTCTGAAAATCGTTTTCTACCATTGAGTTCGTGTATGATGTTTGAATAGAGTTGTGGAATTAATTTTCCACAACTCTAAAGAAAACTCTGTCAAACAGAGCGCGATTTTTCAATTTTTTTTTTTTTCGAAATTTGGCCTAACCGTTTATTTTTTGTATTTGATATGTTAATTTTTATATATTCGAAAAAAATATTTTCAGAATTTTTAAAAAAAATTTATGTGCTTTAAAATAATTTTGAGTTGTATGTTTGGTTATGAGTTGTAAGTTTTTGTATTAAATATCAAATGTCACATCAAAAATTCACCACTCAATTCAAAACTCTTTTCAAAGGAAAATGAGCCGTAGCTCGAATCCAATGGCTCAAATTAGCTCGAAAGAGGGAGAGAAGAGAGGAGGAAGAAGCAGAGGAGAAAGAGGGAGAGAAAAAAGGGAGAAGAGAGGAGGAAGAATAGAGAAGAAAGAGGGAGAGAGGATCGTCGCTGCTCGCCTCGCCACCGCCGTCGCCTCACTGCCGCCGATCGTCGCAGCACCAGCTATCGCCGGCTCTGCCTCGCCTTCGCCCCCCCGCTTCCAGCCCCAAATGTTGGGCCCCTTCCAGTCCCTCCTTCTCCTCCCCCTCCAGTCCCTCCTCCTTCCTCCTTCCTTCCTCCTCCTCCTCCTCCTCCTCCTCTTCCTCCTCCTCTCTCCCCTGCTTCTGCTTCTGTTTCACCTTCATCTCAAAAACGAGGCCGTTTTTGAATTCGAGCTGCTCGGTTTCGAGCTACCTATCACTACCCATTTTCAAAACTTTTTCACCAAACAAATTTTTCATACTCAAATCATAATTCCAAACTTCACAAACTCAAAATACAATTCATACTTTCAAATCATAGTTACAAAGCTCTATCAAACGCAACCTAAAATTCTACGAGGTTGAGTTGTGTGATGATCAAATACAATATATAATTAATATATATAGATTAAAATTTGCAAACCACTAACCTTCTAAGGGTATCATTATCAAGTTCCTTAGAAAAATTTCTTAGTTATTTTATAGCACAAAATTATAAAAACATATTTCATCAAAGTTAATTCTTGACTAGCTACTTTAGTTGAATATCAAACTATTAACTACATATAGTAAGAAAAAGAGAACTCAACAAATGATTTTAGATAATAAAATATTTACTATATTATATTTATTTATTTATTATATTTTATTTTATTTATCATTTAATCAATTATTACTATATTAATAATAAACACTAGAAACGAAATCATTAAACTAATGCAATTGTAATACATGAGATAAAAAGCACAATTTGATAAATTAAAAAAATATATATTTATAAACAGAATTTGTATAAAAAAATTTGAATCAGAATGATATAATTGTGTTATTTTTTAAAATATAAGTTAAAATAGTAGGTGTTTTAAATTGAGATGAATGGATCATAAAAATGTCATGTCATTTTTTATGTAAATTTAATATAATTTTTTTTAGGATAAATTACATTGACTTCTCTAAAATTTGGATACAACAATCATACGTTTTGAAATAATTAAATCAACCTATTTATTAGTAAGCTTAAAAGGATCAGAACGATTGTAGGTAGTTTTAAGACCCAAAGATAAATAAAATAAACGGTCTAGCTTGTCTCATGTTGAGATCAAGATTGGACCTGTCCAGTCCAACCCATGGACTTATAAATCATTCACGTTGATCAGATATTGATAACTATTTTATTGGATCATATTTGTATTATAAAAATAAAAGATGAAAAAATAAACGGTTGACAGAATTCTGATCTGATCAAATAGTTATCGATATCTGATCAACGTGATTTTTTACAGGGATATAGTACTCGACGAATTCTACACATTGACGGTTCGGATTATCGAAACGGGACCCAAAAATGGGCTCATAGGCCGAACTAGATGGGTTCAGTCTGGATCTCAACATGAGACAAGGTGGACCCTAAAATAAAATATATATTTTAATGTAAAAAATATGACAACAATAACTCTTTTTATCTATAAGACTAACAAATTATGGAGAAAAATGAATTAAGTGTTACGTAAATCAAAACATTAAAGGAGTCCAATATAATTATGTAAACTTGTGAAATTTATTATATTTACTTCAAATTTTAAGAGACGCCAATGTAATTTATTCAATATTTTATTTATATACCATTATCCCAAACAAATGTGATCAATCATTATTTATTTATTTATTTATTTATTTTTATTTTTATTTAACAAGGGTCCGAAGCTAAACCTACAAACTGATACTACCAGGGAAACTCCCTCCTTGTTTGTCATTAGCTAGGGCAACTCCACAGAAGGAGGGGCTATCAACACAATTTCATCCCTAACATCGATACATATCAAAAATGTTTTGGAACTCTAATTTGTGAGATCTAATAGGTGTATGTGAAGCCTATTTAATGTGATGTTTTGGTCTTATTTATTTATTTATTTATTTATTTATTTTGACTTTTCACCTCATTAGAGTTCTAATTTTACAGGATGTATCATTGTTGCATACATATAACTGCTATGGCTAGCACGTTTGCACACCGATTGGCTTCCTCCAAACAAATTGTAGGTCAGATTGGGGTGTTTTGAGAACTTGGCTTTTAGCCACTTTTTTAGGTTTGTAGCAAAAGTCAAAAGTTGACTTTTTTGTATTTTTTTTCATTTGGAAAGTTAGTTTTCAACCACTGGTGAAATTACAATTCTACCCCTTATAGGTCAACATGTATTACATGGGTGAAGTAAATATTTTAAATTGAATGGGAGTAGTTTGGTCATTTTATTGTGATTTAACATCGTAAATAAATATTAATAAAAAAAGTCAAAAGCAACTTTTTACCAACTTCTCAAATCATTTGTCTAAAAAGGCCAAAAGTTTGATTAAAAGTCAAAAAATTACTTTTTACCATCTTCTCAAAATAGGCCATTGTCAATAGCTGGCTAAAAGCTCTCCCACTTCAAGGCATAGGTATTAAATTTGGAATTGGAAAAAAATAAAATAAAAATAGAATATAATTAAAAATAGAGAGTTTGTTGGAAAATATATTTGAAAAAAAATGATTAACTAAAATAAATAAATAAAAAGATTTTAATTAAAATTTAACTAAAAGTTTGACTATTTTGATGGAGATGCTCTAATACAGTGTAAGGACTCTAACCAAATTAACTTGTTTCGGTGGTTCCCTTAGTCTTTAAGTAGGGCAAATATATATATATATATATGAGAGGAACTAAGTTATTTATTTATTATTACAATAAAATTAAATATAATATATCGTTATTAAAAATAATTTTCTAAACAAATGTAAAGCTTACATGTAAACAAAAAGATTCAAACCTCTAAAGTTATATTTGAATGACAATAATTAGGAAGGAGGATGCTAATATGACTCCAAATTATCATAATTCTATATTTGGAACAGAATATAATAGGAATTTAATTCATAAATTTAGGCCATTATAAATTATATTTTCAGACTAAGCACGAATTTAATTTCCAAGGAATCTCATTCCCAATAATTTGATAGCAGGAAAATAATTTAAGAATCTTAATGCTGTGTTTGGTTGGAGGATTTGGGGAGGGATTTAGAGAGGAAAAGGGAAAAGGTGTGTGAAACTATGTAAAATTTAGGCATATTTTATTCTCATTTCACCTACCTTTTCCATTTCTCTTTCCAAATCCCTTCTGAAATCTCCCAACCAAACACAACATAAGCAGGAAAAAAAAAATTTACATTAAAGTGTCTGGTTTGATCTCTTCAGCGGTAAGAATAATGTAAGATTACCATAGGAAAGTTGGGGCATCATATTCCCCCTTAGTTTAGGAAATTGATTTCACATTCCCATTTAAATTACATTCAAACAATAGAATCATGGAAATCAGAATCATATTCCCATTTCCCTTTGAGATTATTCACATATCTTGTTTGGGAACAGGTTATTTTAGTAACTTTTTGATTTTTTGGCTAAAATATGAGGTAAAAAAAAATAGTATGTTTGAGGTGACTTTTTGACTTTTTACGAAAAGATGTACAAAAAGTAGAGAGAAAATAGAATCTTTAACTTTTTTTGTATAAGTTATAAGTTTTTTGACTTTTTAATAACTTTTTGACTTTTTGACTAAAATATTAACTTACCAAACAAGTTAAGAGTGAAAAAGTTAGTTAGCATCACGAATTTTAATTTTTTATATTAATTTTAGATAGAGAATTAACCAAACTAAGCACATGAATAACATTGACATTTGGAATTTCATTTCTAGTAATGTAGTTTTGATAAAGTGATTCATATTCCCTCCATTTAATTAATGTCATCCAAACATAGTTTAAATCATAGTAAGCAGTAGAAATAACTGGTTGGTGTCATTTATTGGAGATGGTTATAACATTTTTTAGATTAAAAATATGTGTAAAGTGTTTGGTGTAGTTTCTGTTTTTAATTTATGAGATAAAAATAATTCCAATAACTTTAAAAAAAAAAAAATATTGTTGTCTAAGAGTTGGGGGATTGATGCTTTTAATTTCTAATTTTTAATTATCAACTTTTAATTTTAAAAAAAAAAAAAGGGGAATTGACCAGTAAATCCCATTTTATCATCTTATAGATCATGTGATCCTAATTGTTTTCTTTTAAACCATTTAGTCCTTTGGGTTATTTGTTTACTATTTTGTCATTAAAGTGTTTATTTGAGCTTGTAGACCTGCATGTATTTATGGGAAGGGGTGTGTGAGATTCACGTTCCAAAAAAAGGTAATAGTACTCTTTTTCTGTGACGTGGGTTGTGATGTGAATTTGTCACTTTTTTTTTTTTTTTTAAATGACGTGGATTGTGTCACGTTTCAGCTTTACATCAGTTTGAGCCTTTGTTTTCCAATTGCAATTTGTGACGTTTCGACGTGAACCTCACCGATTCCACGTGGCAAAAAATCTATTGGAAAGGGGGTGTGAGATTCACGTTTCAAAAAAAGGTAATAGTACTCTTTTTCTCTCACGTGGGTTGTGTCACGTTTCAGCTTCCCCACAATTTCACCCTTTGTTTTCCAATTGCCATCATGAGATGAAATTCAATTCCCAGATCTGGCGATGCCGACGTGGTATACCAAAATCAAAGTTCATAAAATCTGTGAAAAATCCAAATCAGACGATGCCCACATGGTTCGCATGTCTGAAGTTCACATTTCTACGGCATCGTCTGTTCGCATATTCAAAATATAGTCTGTTCATACAATATGCGAACTCATGATTTCAGATTTTGTAAACATTATTCACAGAACCCATCAGGTGATCAAGCCATTCAATTAATGAGAAGTTTAGAAAAAGAATCGATAAAAGACATATATATACACAGAAATTGTTAAATTTAGGCAATCAATAATCGATCTGCTTGATTCCTTCATCAATGTCTTGTACTCTGTTTTTGGGTCGATTTGACGATGCCGACGTGGTACACCGACCTGGGCTGAGGAATTGATGAAACTGTGGCAAAGACTCGTCGATGAGCAATTCAACGGCGAGCTGAGAAGTGTTGTGGTGCAATTGAGGTACATGATGGTGTTGCTGCTGGTGATATTGAAGGGGAGAGAGCTGTTCATCTGGATCCTCATGGTGGAGATATCGGATGTGACGTAGGTGTTGGGGACGAAGCTAGAGGGCTGGATGACGAACCGTTGGATGTCGGGAGTGATGGTGGTGATGGAGTAGGTGTTGTTGAGGGTGTCGAATTTGAGTGAGCCCGCGTCGCAGCGGATTTTGTAGGATTGGTCGCCGCAGTTTGGTCCGGTGCTGAGGGGGTATGGGACTGGGGTGGTGCCGCAGGAGGGGCAGTGGTTGGCGGAGGTGGTTAACCCGGCGCACATCACGCAGGTGTTGGGGACGAAGTTAGAGGGCTGGATGATGAACCGTTGGATATCGGGAGTGATGGTGGTGATGGAGTAGGTGTTGTTGAGGGTGTCGAATTTGAGTGAGCCCGCGTCGCAATGGATTTTGTAAGATTGGTTGCCGCAGTTTGGTCCGGTGCTGAGGGGATATGAGACTGGGGTGGTGCCGCAGGAGGGGCAGTGGTTGGCGAAGGTGGTTAACCCGGCGCACATCAGAACAGGTCGACCGCTTCATTATCGTCGTCTTGTACTCTGTTTTCATCGTCTTGCACATCAGAAGACATATATATACACACAATAAACGTGGGATTACATATAAAAAAGGAAAACATAACAGCCCATAATTGATGTGAGGGCATATTTGTCCCCCACATAATAATATAATTCAAAAAAGGAGTAATCAGTAAAATATCTCTACTATCATGGACTGTCCAATCAAACAAAATATTCATGGGATCAAATGGAATACAATTTCATCATATGGGACTTTCTGATAAATTCCCCAAAAAAAAATTACACTAAAACAAACCCAAAAAAGGGATGAGCTCCCCGCTATAGTTTCATCTCTTCATATCCCTCCATACCCCTCTTGTGGGCTCCAATACCTTGTAAACCTCATAGTAAATATTATTCACGTAAAAAATCAACTTCATTGAATAACTATAAAGACAAACAAATCACATTTTGCTTTATAAAATGGATCCATTTTATAAAACAAAATGTGATTTATTCATGTATTTATAGTTTTATGATGAAATCGATTTTTTGTATAGATAACCTTTTCTACAAATCCTAAGAGGTAAACGGTTTAGATTTTTTATGTATGTTAGGATTGAGGCCCACAAAAAAGGATTTAAGGTGGCTGCTATGTAGGGGGGCACAACAGCCACTGTTGTGTAGCGAAATGAGCCCATTTCGAGACCTATTTTGATAATATGAACCATTCACATTTTATAATACATCAAGTACAACATGCTTGTAAAAAATAAGTTAATTGGATATCTTTTACCTATTCATTCACTCACATTTGTATCTACAAAAATAAATAATAATTGTGATTTAAAGTATTAAAATGAATATAAATATGAGTGGATGAAAGGATTAACGATATTCGATTAACTTGATTTTTTGCAGGCGTATTTTACTTAATATATTTTAAAATATGAACGGATTGGATTATCGAAATGGGCTCTAAAATGGGCCCATTTCGCTGCACAGTAGTGGCTACTGTGCCTCTGTGCAGCAACAGCTACTGTGCCTCCGTATAGCAGCTACCCTAGATCCCACAAAAAGAGTATAAAGAGATGAGATATGAAAATGATTTTATCTCTGCTAAGAAATGTATCTCCTTAAAAGGTGCACAATGTATCCATATTGTTATGTAATTTTATGATGAATGTTATTCATCTTTGTGTCAAACATTACACAAATTTTTAATAGAGATATGATAATTTGTGATTTCTCAAATTAAAAAAAAAAATTCTATAATGTAGTTATAAAAAATAAATAACAAAGTGCACACAATACCCACTTGTAAGGGGCGCATTTGATTAGTTTTAAATAAATGATGAAAAATAAAAATGGTAAAAAAGTAAAGTGAAATAAAAGAAAATAAATATTTTTTTATATGAATTTGATTATGATGAAAATTTTACAAGAAAATATGAATTCTAATTATACGTATCTATTTTTATAACAATTTTAAACTTTTTTTTTAATTACATTCTTCTAGTTTTTTTTTGGGGGGGGGGGGGGAACATCAATAAATCCCAAAATTCAATTTGTTGAACCATTTAATCCTATCTTTTATTTTGTAGACTGATAAGTCCCAGTTGAGTGTTAATTACGTAGAAACCTATGTAAGTAACACGTGGCTTGTCTTTAGTAGAGAGTAAATGTGAGTTTTTGCTTATGTTGTAGTTATTAAAATGCCCAAAAGCATACTATAGCATTTTTATGTTCTCCCTCCATCCCGAACAAAACGATCGAGATGTAATGGAAACTTTTGGGTTTTCATCCCAATGTTAGTGATTGGGATCCTCATCTGTGTGGTTGAATATTCATATTTGGGAACGTTGATCATTCAATATATAATTCCAATGTTGTAACCCAACTCACAAAAACCCTAAAAAATCAAAAAACCCCTTGTTCAGCGTTAACATTTGCAGAGGCGATTCACCGTTCTTGACCTGTGATTGTCATCGATCCCATAACATCGGCGAGCTAACATCATCGGTGAGTTGGCGTTGGCATGGGTGCTGTTGTGTGATAACAATAGGTATGTGAATTACTTTGATGTTGATTTGAATGTTTGTGGGTTAGACCATCATGGGGTTGATGTTCGACACTAATGATATTTTGGGTTTCGAAGTCGTATTGTGGGTTGGAAGATTGAATTGTTCTAGTTTTTGAAGATGTTATTTTGTTCCAAAATCGCCTATAATGAACGAATCACCCAAGACATGAAAATTATGAGAAGACGATGTTGCGAACCCCTATTCGTCGGACAATCATAAATACATTCCAAACACAACATCATACATCCATTGATCCAACAAACACCACAAAATCGCGATTCACCGTGAGAAATGAGGGTTCTTGACCTGTGATTGTCATCGATCCCATAACATTGGCGAGCTAACATTATCTGTGGTCAGGTTGTTTTGTGATATTCTAGTATTGTGTTTGTTGATGATGTTGCTGATGTTGATGATGTCGTTGGTGTTAATGATGTTGTTTTGTGATGTTCTAGTATTGTGGCCATGTTGTTTTGTGATGTCCCAAAATATAACATTATAAACCAAACACCAAACTGAGAATGGTGAAACAACTTCCAAAAAAGTCCACGAAATCTCCTACTACAAAATAATAATATTAAAACATCCCTTAAACACACACACCATAACAAAATCAAAATGAAATCACAATATGGGCAAAAATGTAAACTCCACACATAATATATTAAAAATATATATCATACCAAAAATAAAAAGGACTAAATGATTTAAGAAAAAACACTCAGGACTAACTAGAGCAATATTTACCAAAATGAGATTTATGAGTAATTTTTCTCTTTTTTTTTTGGGTGCAAGAAATTAAAATTTTAATAACCATACTATGATGACTTGTACCAAAAAAAAATTAACTTCCACCACTCTTAATACTAAACAAACTAAGAAACTTATTTGTTTATTTCTAATTTATTTCTCCTACTTTTTACCATTTTCATTCTCGTCAAATTTAACAAGAAAAAAAAAATGATACATAAGACAAATTTGCAGACCCGTTTTCTAGGAATCAAGATCCCCTCCTTCATCTCTCTCCTTAACTCCCTCCTTGCTAGGCTATTGGGCCTACTTTTGAATTCAATTTTAATGACCCGAACCATTCACATTTTAAGATTTGTTGAGTATATCATACTTGAAAAAATCAAGTTGATCGGATATCAAAAAGCATGTGTTCAAAAAATTATTTATTAAATTTTTTAACAAAATGGTTTATAGTTCGATGATCCGAACACGTAATTTCTGAAATCTAATCAACTTAATTTTTTATAAGTATCATATACTCAACAAATCTTAAAATGTGAATGGTTCAAATCATCAAAATTGGATCCAAAAGTGGGCCCAATTACCTAACAAGGAGGGAGTTAAGGAGAGAGATGAAGGAAAGGATCTTGATTCGTTTTCTATACCAGCTGATATGATCTCAAGTTGCACAATTGCAGCTTCTAAACACGACTCTTCTCTCATCCTCTCCTATTAAAATTTATTTAGAATAAAAATTAAAAATTTAAAAAAAAAGCAAAAGAAAAAAAGGTGAATATTAAGGATCTGTTTGGTAACGTTTACGTTTTCAGTTTATATTTACAAAAATTTTATAAACTGGTTTTTGTTTATTTTTTATTTATTTTTAGAAAAATATAAACTACAAACACGTTTGGTAATTGACAAAATGTTTTAAAAAATTTAAAAATATAAAAAAAAGTGAGA
Source organism: Camellia oleifera (assembly GCA_022316695.1). Taxonomy (NCBI): domain Eukaryota; kingdom Viridiplantae; phylum Streptophyta; class Magnoliopsida; order Ericales; family Theaceae; genus Camellia; species Camellia oleifera. Next base: position 33,714,300 of record CM039318.1, read on the forward strand.
AATGGCAAGTGGTGGCAAGTGGCGGCAGAAGACAATGGTGGAAAGTGGTGACGGTGGGTGGTGGTGGTGGGTGGGTGGGTAACGGTGGCGGGTGGTAGCGAGTGGGTGGTGGTGGTGGTGGTGGCGGCAGGTGGTAGGTGGTGGTGGTGATGGTGGCAGGTGGGTGGCGAATGGCGGGTGGTGGTGGGTGGTGGCGGGTGGGTGGGTGACGGTGATGGGTGATGGGTAGTAGCGAGTGGGTGGTGGTGGTAGTGGCGGGTGGTGGATGGTGGTGGCAGATGGGTGGCGGATGGCAGGTGGTGGCGGGTATGTGGCGAGTGGTGATGGTGGGTAGGTGGATGACGATGGCGATGGCGGTGGCAGGTGGTGGGTGGTAGCGAGTGGGTGGTGGTGGCGGGTGGTGGTGGCAGGTGGGTAGCGGATAGCAGGTGGTGGGTGGGTGGTGGCGGCGGGTAGGTGGCGGATGGTGGTGGTGGTGGGTAGGTTGGTGGGTAATGGTGGCGGATGGTGGGTGGTAGTGAGTGGGTGGTAGTGGTGGTGGTGGTGGGTGGTAGTGGCAGGTGGGTGGCGGATAGGTGGTGGGTAATAGTGGTGGTGATGGTGGTGGTGGTGGGTGGTGGTGACGGGTGGGTGGATGGTGGTGGCAGGTAGTTGGTGAGTGGTGGCGGGTGGTGGTGGCAGACGGTGGATGATAGTAGCGGGTGGTGGGTGGATGACAAGTGGGTGGTGGGTGGTGGCGAGGGATGGGTGGTGGTGGCGAGTGGGTGGCAGATGAATGGTGGCTGGTGGGTGGCTGGTGGGTGGTGGCGGCAGGTGGTGGGTGGTGAGTGGTGGTGGCAGATGGGTGATGAGTGGTGGTGGCAGCTGGTGGTGGGGGGTGGGTGGTGGGTGGTGGTAGAACATGATGGCGAATGGTGGCTAGTGTTAGGTGGTACAAAAAAAAAATTTAAAACTCAAAACGGAAACACATTTTTTGAGTTTATATTTTTTGGTCAAATTTATAAACTGAGATCACTAATTTATAAATCAAAAATTTACTAAATAATTTTTTTTTTAAATTTTTAAAATTTTTATAAATATAAATAAAAAATTTCAAACGAAAACTAAACATCACGGGGGAGAAGAGGAGTGGAAAAAAACAAAAGTAGAAACGCAAATTACGGACAGAAAAGTCATCCGGAAATTAAGGCGCCGTTTCACGGGGTTCTTGCATATATTTTCTACTGCTTTATTTTTCTTTTGGGGTGGAGAGCGGTGGTGATAGATCGTTAGCCGGTTAGTGTTGGGTTTTATATATATTAGTTTTCCGCATATGTGTAATTTAAGTACGTAAAAAAATACATTATTATATATTTTACGTCATTTAAATAGTAAGAGTATTCGTTAATTGACCTAAGGTTCTATCTTTAAATCTCACTTATTTATCAATTATTATTTTTTAAATAAAAAAATGACATATTTGACATAAGAAGAATCAAAGGTTTCAGACACCCAATGAAACATTTACTTTATATAATAGTATAGGCCCTGTTTGTTTTGAGAGGTAGAATGAAAATGATTGATAGTGAGAAAATTAATAGTGAAGGGATTAAATAAAATTGTGTTTGTTTTGATGAAGTTGTTAGTGTAAGAATTGTTAAATTATTTTTATATAAAATAATAAAATAAATAAAAAAATATAAAAAATTAAACATTAATGTTTTAAAAAAATTCCCAATATGTAAAAAATAAAAAATAAATAAAAAAATTTCTAATTCCCTCACTATTTTTATAATACCACCTCCACCTCATCCATCTCAATCTCCCTTCCAATCTCGGTCTTAATCCATTTATCCATCCTAATCTCTTTCCCAACTCTACAAACAAACACAACATTAAATAACCCCACCTCCATTCTAATCCCCTCCCATCTTTAACACTCCAAAACAAACGGGGCCTAGTATAGTATAATATAGATACTAGTTAAAATTGCACGTGCTTTGCATGGGTTTTTAGAGTGTATTTTTTTAGACCGGGAAGAAAACTTTTATTGCAAAATTGATAAAAGATCGGATTAATCTAAAAGATCAAATTGCAAAACGGTATCACAAAATTTCAAAAAAAAAAAAAAAAAAAAAAAAAACCTCTATAGAAGGAAGGATCCAAGCCTCCATAGAAGATGAGAAAATACCCTCACAACGAAGGGAAACAAATTTATCAACAAACTAAAAATTTAAAAAAAAAAAACAGATCCAAGTGGTCACCAAACTCATTCAAAACTCTACTGTTCCGCAACCTTCAATTTGGAATCTGAAAACCTTACCTCTGTTGGTCAAGATAAAACATTAATGTTGAGGTGGTCGCATAACGTGAAACAAACGTGGTACCCAGCGTTGATGTTAAGACAGTGATGATTGGACTGGCAAGGCAAACATCAGATTTAGAGGAGGATCAAAAAAAGGGAGAGGAAAGGGAGATCGAAGAAGTGGGGAACCACTGTTGTGTCTCTCTTCCTTGGAGGAAAATCTAGAGAGAAGAAAAAGGTTTTTAGAGTGTATTTAGATTATAAATTTGTGTAATAATTTAAATTTTACTTATCTTTTAAAAAAAAATTAAATTACTATTCAAATTCATAATCTGAATATAATATTAATGAAATAAATTTGTACTTAAAAGAAAATTACTTTTGATCATTTCTATAAGATTATTCTCAAAAAAAAAAAAAAAAAAAAAAAAGGTTTCTATTCATTAACAATGACTATGCTAAAATTTAATCAGGAACATAATTTTTTTAAATAATATATAAATTGAAAATGAATAGTATATAAATCATAAAATGTAATATAAATACAAGTGTACATAAAATTAATATAAAATAATGTGATAAGTTTAAATTTTATTAAAACAAAAAAATATCAATGTAGCTTATATTTTAAAATGTCACTGCCGCATTATTTTTTATCAAAAAATTTGAATCAATATTTTTCATTAATAATATCATTTTTCTTAAAAAAGTTAGTTTATTTTTATTTATTTATTTATTTATTGTACAAAATGATATGATTTATATAAACCTTTCATTTTAAAATAAAACATCTATGAAGATAATTTTTATTTACAAAAATGATATTGTCATATTATTTTTATGTTATTTTTGTTGGAAAAAAATGATTTCTGGTGACTTTAATTTAATATTAAAGTGTGGTGACTTTAATTAAATATTAAAGTGGGTCCCAACCTTTTATTGTGTTAGGTCTAAGTGAGCCAAAAATCATTGGGTTTTGAATAAGAAATTGCTAAGAAATTGCCTCATGATGTTAGATTCATGAATAGGATTTTAAAGAGTATTTAAATTATTTTTCTTAGCTAAAGGGTGTGAATCCTTTGAGCATCCAAACTTTCATATTTTTAGAAAGGGGCTATAGATGCTTCGTGTTTTAATGACCAGCCTTAAAGGCTGGAAGCACTTCTTTTCTTCCCTTTACATATATAAATTGAGACCCTCCTATCAAGTTTCAATATAGAAATTTTTTGCTTCCATTCTACAAGTCAGTTTGCCAGAAAGTTCCTATATTGAGAGAGTGCTGCCACTGTTTTTGTTCGCTAAGTTAGACAGAAAGTGCTTCTGTTGTAGCTGGTTTTGACCGTCGTATCTTGGGAGACAGACGCCGGGATTCCTCAAGCACTCGACCCGTGAGGCGACGAAATCTGTTTTAAGGAAACTGCTTCCGTGCAGGCTTCGGTTTCGTCTCTTTACCCTTTTATTGTTTTGTGTATTTCTGTTGAAATTTAATTGTAATTATTAGCATATGTTCTTGGTATATAATTTGATTTCTTCATAAATCTATTTATTTAATTTCACAATTTAAATAATAAGCTTAAAACATATTTTATATATATTTTCTATGAAATTGATCGAATAGATTTATATAGACTATTAGGTTAGCTTTGTATAATGTTACTAGGAATTGTTGCGGAATTGCTCACTATTTCAATGATTGTAAATTATGCTATGATACTCTCTAATTGCTTAGTTTAGTTAGAATTCTCTATCATAATTTGCATGAATTTTAAGGTTATAAAATATAATTTATGGATGTTGCTATTTTGACATGCTAATTCTATTCTAGTTTTAATTTGTTACATGCTTATTATTTTCTAGACTAGATTACCTAATTTAATGTATTTTGGAGTTATAAAGTTTTTTTATGAATTATTTAATTAGGTGCATTAATGTGAATTATTTAATTGGGTGCATTAATCTAAATTATCTAATTGGGTGCATTAATGTGAATTATTTAATTAGGTGCATTAATCTAAATGATCTAATTGGGAGCATTAATCTGAATTATTTAATTGGGTGCATTAACTTTGAATTTAACTTATTTATTTGAAGTTAATAGTTTAAATGTTTATTATGAATTAATTTCATTCATAACCCATGAGTATAGAACTTTATTTTAAAGTTTTAATTTAATTGGCATTTTAATGCATTGGTTACTTATATAATTAAAAGTTGGCTAGATGGTTTCATTTAATTTATTAAATTTTTTAGATTATTTGTTTGTATTTTGTTGTGGTTTGCTACTAACTTTCTTTGTAAGGATATCAATGCGAAAAACAAATATAAAACCAAATGAATAGTATTTGGGATGTAAAAACAAAAATGTTTGGACTACTAACTTTTGTGTTGAATAGGAATACCTAAGCGTGAAAAGGTTTTTGGACTAAATAGAATCCTTATGGATTGACTATTTTATTTAAATGTTTGAAGCATGTTTGCTTGAGATGTAGTTGGTTTGTTTACCAATTTGTAGTAGCAAGTTTTATTTACTTATATTGTTGTAGTAATTGTTTTACATTGCTTGTAAAAGTTTTGGACCCTGGTTTGCTTCAACCTAGTTCATCCTTAAGAAAATTTAATTCTTAAAATTGTTTTTCACGGACTAGGAGTCAACATGCTCTTAAAAGTTTTGTCAAAAGGTTAACTAGGTTTTAAGTGGGACCGATGTGACCTCTCCAGTCTTCCTGGGAACTTTCTTGACTATATTCGATTCTAGGTTTTGCGGTGAGACTAATTTTTGAATTAATTTTTCTTATAAGGGATTTTCTAAGGGTTAAGTTTAATTTCTGGAAACACAGAAGTGATATTCTGGTGTATTTTTCGAAAATGGTAACTATCACTGATGCTGCTGCTACTGCTAATGTTGGTGGGGATTTGAACCCCAGGGCAACTGGATTACCAATCCCTACTGCTGTGACCTCTGTGGTCAACCCTGGTGTTACTCCGGCTGTTCCGGGAGGACCGCTTAGTCACCATGATCGCCCAGAAAAATTTGCTGGGAAAAACTTTAAGAGATGGCAGCAAAAGATGTTGTTTTACTTGACCACGCTTAATCTTGCCAAGGTTCTGAGCAAGGATCCTCCAGCCGTGGCAGAGAATGAGTCTGACAGGCAGAAAGTCATGGCGCTTGACACATGGAAGCAGACAGACTATCTTTGCCGGAACTATGTGTTCAACAGCTTGGCAGACTCACTCTATAGTGTGTTTTGTTCCAAGAGCTCAGCAAAAGAATTATGGAAATCTCTGGACAAAAAGTACAGGACTGAGGATGCCGGGGCAAAGAAATTTGTGGTTGGCCAGTTCCTTGATTTTAAAATGGTAGATTCTAAAACTGTGATAAGCCAAGTCCAAGAGTTCCAAGTGATCTTGCATGATATTCATGCTGAGGGGATGCCTTTGAACGAGTCATTCCAAGTTGTTGTGATCATTGAGAAACTTCCCAATGGTTGGAAGAATTTCAAGAATTACTTGAAGCACAAGCGCAAGGAAATGTCAGTTGAAGAGCTGGTTGTCCGACTCCGGATTGAGGAGGATAATAGAAAGAAATGAGGGAGTACCTCCTCAGTAAAGGCCAATGTCGTTGAGCATGGCAAATCTTCTGGGATAAGGAAGAAGCAATGCCCATATCCTTCATGTCAAACTTAGAGTATAACAACTTCTTAGTAGTTTTGATCATTTCATCATTACTACCTATAATGAGCATATCATCAATATATAGACACAAAATGACATAACCTCTATCAGTGTCTTTGACATAAATACACTTGTCACATTCGTTGATTCTAAACCCATTTGACAACATTACATTGTCAAACTTCTCATGCCATTGTTTAGGCGCTTGTTTTAAACCATACAAAGATTTGACAAGTTTACAGACTTTCTTGCTTTGTCCTGGAGCTGAAAACCCTTCAGGTTGCTTCATATAGATTTCTTCATTCAAATCCCCATTTAAGAAAGCTGTCTTTACATCCATCTGGTGTATCTCAAGATTGCGCAAAGCTGCTATCGCAATCACCATGCGAATGGATGTCATTCTAGTTACAAGTGAGTACGTATCAAAGTAATCCAAGCATTCTCGTTGCCTGTACCCTTTGATAACGAGCCTCGCCTTATATTTGTCAATTGACCCATCGGCCTTCATCTTTTTTTAAAAAAATCCATTTGCAGCCTAAAGGCTTATAACCTGGAGGTAAATCTACCAACTCCCAGGTGTGGTTCTGTAAGATGGAGTCAATCTCACTTTTGATCACTTCTTTCCATAAAGGACTCTCAGGAGAAGTCACAGCTTCGTGAAAAGTTTGAGGTTCGTTCTCAACCATATAAGTCAAGAAATCTGGACCAAAAGATTTGGATATCCTAGCCCTTTTACTCCTTTTGGGCTCATCTAAAACCTCAATTTGATCATCACCTGAATCATCAACATGATCATCCTCACTAGCAAGCTCATCAAATTGCTCCAAAGACCTTGGAACCCCTTCATGGGTTTGGCAAGGAAAAATGTCTTCAAAGAAACATGTATTTCTTGACTCCATGATGGTATTCTTGTGTATGTCTGGAATTTCAGACTTATGTACAAGAAACCGATATGCACTACTATTATGTGCATAACCAATGAATATATAATCCACGGATTTCGGGCCTATCCTAACCCGTTTGGGTGTAGGAATTGCCACTATTGCAAGACACCCCCATATTCGTAAGAATTTATACGAAGGCTTAACGCCTTTCCATAACTCATACGGCGTCTTGTCCACCTTATTCCGGGGTACTTTATTCAGAATGTAAGTTGTAGAGAGAATTGCTTCCCCCCACAAGTTCTGTGGCAATCCAGAACTTATCAACATGGCATTCATCATTTCCTTTAGCGTTCTATTCTTCCGCTCAGTAATCCCATTAGACTGAGGAGAATAAGGCGCCGTGGTTTGGTGGATAATCTCAGATTGAGCACAAAACTCAATAAACGGAGATTCATACTCACCACCACAATCACTTCTTAAAGCCTTAATCTTGCGGCCTACTTGATTCTCAACTTCATTCTTATAAAAAACAAACTTGTCAATCGCCTTATCTTTGCTTTTGAGCAAAAAGACATAACAATACTTAGTGCAATCATCAATAAAAGTGATGAAATGCCCCCTGTGAACAAGAGCTCTAAGCTGGGGCCAAGGGGTGGTGTTGCAAAGAAGTCAGCTTACAAGCCGCAGGAACCAGGTTATCGGTTCTTTGGGAAGTGTTATAACTGTGGTAACGAGGGGCATCGGGTTAGTGACTGCCGCAAGCAGAAGAAGCCATACAAGACCAAACCTCGTGCTCATATGGCAGGCTTACAAGAGCACTCCCATGAGGAGGATGATATGCACTTGTCTGCCGTTGTCTCTGAGGTGAATCTGGTGGGTTCAAACCCAAGAGAATGGTGGATTGATACTGGGGCTACACGCCACATCTGCTTCGAGCAGAAGCTGTTTACAACTTTCAAACCGGTGACAAACGGTGAGAAGTTGTTTATGGGAAACTCTGCTACCTCGATTGTTGAGGGGAAAGGAAAGGTGGTCCTAAAGTTGATGTCAGGAAAGGAGCTGACCTTGAACGAAGTCCTGTATGTTCCGGACATTCGTAAGAATCTTGTCTCAGGGTCTTTTCTCAGTAAACATGGTTTTCGCATGGTTTTTGAGTCCGACAAGGTCGTTCTTACCAAAAGCGGAATGTATGTGGGTAAGGGTTATATGTTGGGGGATATGTTTAAACTCAATGTTATGACTGTTATCCCAAAGATGAATAAAGGTGCATCTTCTTCTGTTTACATGCTTGAGTCTTCCAATTTGTGGCATGGTAGATTAGGACATGTGAACTTTGAATCTTTATGTAGATTAATCAAGTTAGATCACATACCTTCTTTTAATATTAATCCAAAACACAAGTGTGAAACTTGTGTTGAAGCAAAGTTGACAAGATCTTCGTTTCATTCTATTGAAAGAAGTTCAGAACCGTTGGATTTAGTGCATAGTGATGTGTGTGACTTAAAATTTATACAATCACGTGGTGGTAATTGTTATTCTGGGAATTAAGATTACCAGAATCTCTGGCGGAATTGTACTATCTTAGTCTCATTATGTTGATAAGATACTTGAGAAGTTTAGTGGATCAGATACGAGTGTGTCATCGACACCTGTAGACTTAAGTCTACATTTTACCAAGAATAATAATGAAAGTGTCTCACAGTTAGAATATTCTCGGGTAATTGGAAGTTTAATGTATCTGATGAGTTGTACTAGGCCAGATATAGCTTACTCGGTTAGCAGGCTTAATAGATACACAAGTAATCCCGATGCTTCTCATTGGAAGGGCATTGTGCGAGTGTTAAGGTATTTACGCTACACTCGGGATTATGGGCTACATTATACTTGATATCCAGCGGTGCTTGAAGGATATAGTGACGCGAATTGGATATCAGATATCAGATATAAAGGACTCAAAGTCCACTAGTGGATATGTGTTCACTCTTGGTGGGGCAGCCGTGTCTTGGAAATCTTCCAAGCAAACGTGTATATCTAGATCAACGATAGAATCAGAGTTTATTGCTTTGGATAAAGCAACAGAAGAAGCAGAATGGCTTCGCCATTTCATTGAAGATATTCCACGTTAGTCTAAACCTGTGCCAGCTATTTGTATTCATTGTGATTGTCAATCTGCAATTGGTAGGGCACAAAGTAATATGTATAATGGAAAGTCTAGACATATCCATCGTAAACATAATTCCATACGACAACTACTCTTGAATGGAGTTGTCTTTTTAGACTATGTAAAGTCTAAGGACAACATTGCGGATCCGCTAACCAAAGGGTTAAGTTGAGTGTTAGTCGTAACGTTGTCAAAAGGAATGGGGTTGAGGCCTTTGGCAGTTACCGGAATGGAAACCCAACCTAGTTGACTGGAGATCCCAAGATCTAGGTTCAATGGGACAACCTAATTGCGTGTAACGGTGGTATGTCACTGAGGAGGTTAAACCTCCAGCCATTCCTTCTATCAGTGATACCTGTAAGTGTAAAGGTTAAGCTGAGTTTTTAATGACTCTAGTGTGTTAAGCTGTTGAGCTGAGTATTGCAGGATACTCAAGTAGAGTCACCTATGTGAGTGTGAAGTGGGGCCGCTTCTAGAAGAATTGGGCAGGCCAAGATTCTTTGAAATCACTCACTGAACCATGCTAGTGTCCAGGACCACACAAGGCACACCAGTGAGAACAGAATGGTGGTAGGAGTAATTCCTGTGTGAGATCTATTGTTTCAGTTTACATAAACGACAGAGCAGTTCAAGATGTCTTATTCACTGATCAGCCAGTAAACTCGATAGTTTTTCACTGGGAGAGGTTCAAAGCCAAAAACTACCTTCTCTGATGTCGGGGTTAGTTCATTGTACTCTCTCTTCGAGTCATTATTGTTGAATGATGTCTATTTGTTGAGTCTTTCGGTCAATTTTTATTTATGTGGGGGATTGTTGTAAAAAATTGATTTTTGGTGACTTTAATTTAATATTAAAGTGTGGTGACTTTAATTAAATATTAAAGTGGGTCCCAACCTTTTATTGTGTTAGGTCCAAGTAAGCCAAAAACCATTGGGTTTTGAATAAGAAATTGTCAAGAAATTGTCTCATGATGTTAGATTCATGAATAGGATTTTAAAGAGTATTTAAATCATTTTTCTTGGCTAAAGGGTATGAATCCTTTGGGCATCCAAACTTTCATATTTTTGGAAAGGGGCTATGGATGCTTGGTGTTTTAATGACCAGCCTTAAAGGCTGGAGGTTCTTCTTCTCTCTCCTTTACATGTATAAATTAAGACCTTCCTATCAAGTTTCAAAATATAAATTTTTTGCTTCTATTTTACAAGTCAGTTTGCCAGAAAGTTCCTATGTTGAGAGAGTGCTGCCACTGTTTTGTTCGCTAAGCTAGACAGAAAGTGTTTCTGCCGTAGCTGGTTTTGACCGTCGTATCCTGAGAGACAGACGCCGGGATTCCTCAAGCACTCGACCCATGAGACGGCGAAATCTGTTTTAAGGAAACTGCTTCCGTGCAGGCTTTGGTTTCGTCTCTTTACCCTTTTATTATTTTGTGTATTTCTATTGAAATTTAATTGTAATTATTAGCATATGTTCTTGGTATATAATTTGATTTCTTCATAAATCTATTTATTTAATTTCACAATTTAAACAATAATTTTTTATATACATTTTTTGAAAGAACATATTTCTTCCATAATGGTTGTCCTTTTTAATTGTGAAATAATTTTACAGAATGATCATTTCATCATAATACTTATTATCACATTTGATTTACTTAAAAATTGATAAAAAAAATACATTATTATAAATAGAATTATCATTCATTATTATGAGAAAATAGTTCATTCCTTATCATTCACTATTATATAAAAAAAAAAAAAAAAAAAATGGTCATTCTATAGAAAAACTAAAGAACGACCAGTTTATTTCACTTTCATTCTAATGAATTAAATATTTCTTAAGATTATTCTCCTACAATATTCAATGGAATAAAATATTAAATCTATAATATAATTGTGGATATTATTATAGGAAATTAATTATAATAAATGATTAGATCATCTCAGATGGTCTACCAAATTCTTGGGGTAAAATTAGTTTTAGATACACCCTTCATAAAAAAATAAAAAGAAAACCTCATCAATGGTGTGAAATATCTGACTCTTGTGCCAACAGATTTGACTTCGCCAAATGTACTATGTCAAATTCTCAATAAAAAATAAAAAGTAAAATATTTGAGAAATTTTTTAAAAAATTCATTAAATGCAAGAAATATAAAAATTTAATACATTTTCTTATTTTTATATATTTATTAATTTTTTATAATATTTTTTTCAGAAATATTTTACTTTTTAATTCAATTATTTTTGTATCCATACAAAATGTGTATTAAATTTGGTCATTAGCCTTATTAAAAAAAATTTCAACATAATCATGTCAAATTTATAAATTTATTATAATTTTTTCAAAATTTAATAGTTTTTTTTGAGTGAATAAAAAAAAAAAAAACTTAATAGTTGTAAGTGTGATCTACCGTCATTTGTTTCACGAGAAAAGCAAGAGGATAGAGGTGAATAGCAATTGAAGAGCACAGTGATTTTTAATTTTGTGCGGACTAGATTTTCTTTGATCAAGTTCGAAATCGAAATTTAATAATTTTTTTTGTTAAATTATGTTCTTAGAAATAAATATATTAAAAATATTTAAAAGATTGTATACTTTTTATTTCTAGTTAAAGCACACGTACAACGTACATGGCTATTTTGGTTTAATCCATTTTTTCACCAATTGTAACAAGTAGTGTTCATTTTTTTTTTTTTTTTTGGTACATCGGAAATGAAAACAAGTAGTGTTCATGAATTTAAGCAAAATTTTGAAAAAAATTGAGATCAACTTGTGCGGGGAACTATTTGCATGTATATCATTTGAAAATGAAAATTAAAATTAGGCTCAGGAAAAAATATAAATGAAGGTGTGAATTAACTTATGTGCAGTTGTCTATAGTATAAGGTTGTGTGCCATAATCATTAAATCAACTAGTGAAATGTAGATGGATATCTTTTTTTCTTTTTCTTTTTAAAAACTAATTGATAAAAAAAATATAAAAGAAAACTGAAGAAGTCGTCAAAATTTAAAGCGGTTACACAATAAAAATTTAGGAATTTTAAAAAATATGACAAAATTCACACCGGATCAAGTTTTACTCTTTATATATAAAGTTTCACATTATAAGGGTCTCACTTATTGTAAGACATTTTTATCTCATTTTGTATTTGATACTTTGTGCATTTAGACTTATTATGACAATTCTATTTGTATCCAAAAAATCATTATGTATGCCCAATTTTTCAATACACTTCCATTAAATTATTTAGAGTTATAATTTACTCTCATTACATCCTATGCTTTTCCCAAATTATCTTTTAATGTATATTTAAATCCCACATTACACGACTTCAAAAAAAATCATTTCAAAAACCTTTAAATAGATTTCTCATTACAGTTATTCATTTGGGATTTATTGCTCTCTATCTGTTCTCTCCTTCTATTCCATGATTGACCTAAAACTTTTTGTGGTGGTTGTTTCTGTTGTTGTATGGAGCGAGGAAGAAGATGATAAACTAATTGAAACTTGAAAATGAAGATGAAAATAGTTGAATATGAAGAATACATATAAGTGGTTTGGAGATACTATGAGAAAAAAAATAATATTTTATTTTAAGATTTAATATGTATTGTCCTTATTAGTAAATTTATATTAGGGTATAGTATGAATTAATTTGAGTTCAAATAGAATCACTCGACTTATTGTTATAAAATAGGAAGAAATTGAAAACACTTTCTAAAGCAAATTCACAAGACTTTTGGAATCATGAACAAAATAATGCATACGGCTTGTTGAACAAAATTTATTTATTTTTGAATAAAAACTTTAAGATAGAGTTCTAACTTAATAGGAAATTTCAGGAAACCTGAATTTTTTTAAAAAAAAATTTATAATAATCTTAACCGAAAGAAAACAATTCAACTATAACTACCTTCATCACAAAATAAAATTAAAAAAATACGTTTTTTTATCAAAGTTTCAAATGAACAAGAATTTTATGGTTTGACGCAACTTCAATCTCTACAATGTGATAATGAATTGATGAAATTAAAGTGAAACACAATTCAATCAGATCGAGTTTTCATAAATTGAAATTGAAAGTTAAATAAAGTTTAAGAGAAGTTAAAAGACACACCTAGAACTTTTATGTGTAAATGTCAATGTGTGATTGAGATTTGTTCTAATTCTACATAGAGAAAAGTCTAGTTACTATGAAAATTTGTCAAAAAAATTGCCCTGAATCAAGAAATATTGTTGCATTTAATTAGCGTTTTATAAGATATACATGTAGAATGAATCCAAAGTAAGAAAATTGTCATGGATGAAGAAGTGTGGTTGAGATTCAATTGGTGTATGGTGGATCCACATGTAAAATAAATTCTACACATTTTATGTAAAATTCTAAATACAATTCTGGATATCTTATTAATTTATATCAACAAGCAAAAGTTTACAAGTAATAACTTTCAGATACCGTCAAATCCTATCCTTTAATGACTCCATCAAGACTCCTTTCTTTCCCATTGCTATTGTTATCAATATAATATAATAATATAATACAATTTTTAATCTAAATACATTTAGAAACTAATTTATTTGTGTAATTATTTTTAATTTTTTATTGTTAAATATTATTGTATTTTAAATACAAGAAAATATGAAAAATCAGTACATATTCATATTTATAATTTTGACAGCATACGTGGATTATTAATATACCATGCAAAATATATAATTCTAAAAATCTAAACCAAAAAATATATATATATAAAAATAGCCTGTGAATTCCTGAGATGCAGTACGAAACCAGATGCGTCTCCCTCTATGTAGATTTGAATAGATGCATACAAATCTAAGATTTAACCCAAAAAATTAACAACATTTTTGTGTAGATTCAAACAAATGAATTCAATTCTAAGTTTCAACCCAAAATATTTACAGCGGTCTAATCCATGATGGACAGTTGTAAATAATATGTACAACAGCATGAAAATAGAAGAAGAAATAAGAAATATTTTACAGGTCAACCATCAATTCAAAAAATAGGGAGACAGGTTTGTTATATGACTTTTGGAAGGAGAGAATAGAAAATTGATCATTTTTAATTGTTAAATAAATAAATGTTAATGTTAAGAAAAAAAGAAGAAGACAGTTGGTTTATACATGACTCTTCATGACTTTTGTGCATGATGCAGTGAATTTAAATTTAGATCGATCCTTGATTTTGTTAGTAATAATATTAATATCTCAAGTTTTGGTTTCACATGTAATTTGATGTGTTTAAATATTTATTGTCAATGTGATTGAAAATAAATAAAATTACAATGTATTAATATCTCAAGTTCTGGTTTATGTAAGTTGACCTTTAATAAGATGAGTAAAATTTTTAACATTGATAATAACTAATTGAATGACCCAACTAAATGAATTTTCTAGCAATGCTACTATGTATTAGCCTATACAAAAATATATCTATATTATTTATTATAAAAAATCTATAACTGAACTGGTATAACTTGTCATTTTCTTTATTCAAAAAATCCCCATATAAACTGCTAATCAGTTTGTTTTATGTAAGTTAAATTTAGATAAAAATTTATAAATTTTTACAGTTTTCTGCTATCTGTGCATAATGCACATGACAATGGAAGTATTGTTGATATGCCATGATGAGGATTGTCACAGTGTGACAGATTAATACGCTCCAACGGTCACAACTACTACTTCCACCACACAGTAGTACAATTTTTGTCTTTTGAACAACACACACCTACACAATCACAAACACACACAAAAAGTCTCTGAGGCCTTGAAATTTTGCAGCAGGGTGTTGCTTTGTGAGGGCTGAAATCCATGTGAATTGCAGAGAATTCCCCCAGAACAGAGTGTGGAGCCACTTTGTTGATTGCCTTTTTTGTGGTTAAAATGTCATTGGTTAATAACATCAAAATATCATTTTGTCAGTTTCATCTATGAATTTGGTTACATTGACCATTTCAATTATAAAAATTGTATAAATATTCTTTTTTTTTTTTTTTTTTAAGAGTGATTTAAATAAAGTAAAATTGATATATTTTTATAATTGATGGAAGAGAGGTGCCTGATGTACATCAGGGGTGCTGTGCGGCAAAACGGCACTGTTTGATTAGTTCTATATATATATTTTTTTCTTCTTTTTATTGTCTTTTGTTTTGTTTTGTTTTGTTTTTTGATTTTTGTTTTTTTTATTTTTTATTTGGGTGTTGGGTTTCTGGTTTTAAACAAAATAAAAGACCCATGGTGGACTCCACGGACCTGAACAACGCTATTCAATCCAAAGATTGAACTGGAAACAACCCACTGCCAAAAAAAAAAGAAAAAAAAAAACTAGTCTCATCTGATTTTTTTTAAATGCCAAAAATATTAGTCAATAAATACTCATTAAATCTCATAAATAAAAATATATCAATAAATTTTTTCCTTTGAAGATTTGTAAGGTTTTATCTTTGTTTTGTTTCAAACCACGAAACTAGGTTGTTAAAGAAACTTTACAACAACTCCAAAAAAGAAAAAAAAAAAAATCAAAAACTATGCTGTTTTGCCCGCACAGCAGGTACCCCTTGTCCGGTATAATTAATCCAAAGTCATTCTAACACACTTTAATTGGTCATATTTATGTGGGAACAGCCACTTTTTCCACCCTCCATAGCTATATTTTTAATGATTCAATATTTTCCTTGCAATTTTGCTACTTTTCTTTCTACCTTTTCTATATTGAGTTTTAATGTCAACTTCACACTAAAGAAGAAGTAATAATGCTATGTGAGAATATATAAATATGTATCCCCTAAATTTATTCTAGTTGTTGTGATAGAGACTACACCGATAATGAGATAGAATTTCACAATTGCTTTTTCAACAGTGTTTTTTTTTAGTAACAATTTTATCTAGTTACACTTGTTTTCTAATCACACTCATTTCTAGAATTCAAAATTTTCATTTGATCTCCTACCACTATATCCACTTATATTTTCATCTCTAACATTCCAACTTTTCAATACACCTTATTCTTTTAAACCCAAACTCTATTCCCGATCACCATCATTGGCCGCCACTACAGTTACTTTTCAACTACATACCCGCAACCCTCACCCACCTCCACCTCCTTTTCCGCAGCCCCTGTCAACGATGAAAAAGAAAAGGAAAAATAAATAAATGTAGTAACAGGTAGGGGTGAAGGGACGATGGTGGCAGAGTAGGATGTAATAAGACTAGAGTAAAATAGGTGAAGTGTTGGGAGGTCGCAAGGTAAGGCGTGGAGGACCTATGAATAAAGTCATAATAAAAAATTAACAGTACAAACAAATAAGTTAATATTTTTATTGTGTAAATAGATAAGTCCCTATTGTGTAAATCAACCTTAACCGACCGATTGAACCATCTCCGTGAAAATGTCACATAAATATGAGTCCCTATTTGTATGGCTGGAAAGTGGAAGGCCAAACCAAAGAACCTAGACTGGCCATGAGGGGACTTTAGCACCATACGGTGGACCCATTAGAGCCATAACAATGCACCTGTGAGCTGGCTCTGGCTTAGGCCTTTTCTTTTCTTTTATTTTCTTTTCTTTTTTATTTTTATTTTTTTTATTTTAGAAAGAACAAATTTTTGAGTACCAAATGATAATGAGATGACATAAACAACAAGTGGGTCAAGGACCACCCTCCCATCCATATTGTGTTGCCCTCTCTACTGGATAAGAATTGGGTTCCCTCAAAAAAAAAAAAACAAAATAAAAGAAAAAGAAAAAAAGATAAAGATGCTTTCCTTCGTCGTGAGGAACCCTATAAACAATTTGATGATCATTTTTGCAATATCAAATTCATTTTTTTATTTTGTAAAATAAAATAGTATTAAAAGAGTTCTTTTGTTTGGTTTAGTTTCCATTTTTTTTTTTTTTTGACATCTTAGCTTTGTTTAATTGAATTTTCAAAAACTAATTTGGTGAAAAATAAAAAATGAAATACATCCATTATTTTCATATGATTTTATCCTCTCTTTTTTTAGTGAAAATAATTTTTAAAAGTTTAAAAATATCTTTTTTGGTATAGATACTTGGGCCATAAGTCTATTTCGGAATCTTTTGGGCTAATAGATCCAAATTCTATTCTCTTTGGGACAAGAGGGCAAAATTTGTCCAAAAGAACAATTATTTGTTAAAATCAATCTCTCTGTCTAATTGTTGAAATTAACAAATCTATCTATATGTTAAACATGTGACACATGTCACTCATTTAACAACTTATTTGTTAAATATCACACATTTCTCTATCTCACCACCACTACCTGCTATCGTCAACCGTTGTTGTTGTCGACTTTTCCGACATTAGCAACTTTTTCCGATGACCTTCCCAACCTCCATTTCTGAATCTTTTGGATCATTAGATCCAAATTCTATTCTCTTTGGAACAAGAGGACAAAATTTGCCCAAAAGAACAATTATTTGTTGAAATCAATCTCTTTGTCTAATTGTTAAAATTAACAAATCTATTTATATATTGAACCTATGACACATATCACTAATTCAACAACCTATTTATTAAATATGACACATTTCTCTACCTCACCACCACCACCTGCTGTCGTTTCCATGGGATGAGTTATGTATTAAAAACTACCCTGTTTTTCTCAAAAAAATGGGAAAGGAAGAAAATGATAATCTTGGTTTTCGCATTAATTTTGTTCTAAGAGAGATAGCAAATTGATGTCTAGAAGTAAAGGCGAAAAAACAAATAAAAAATTAAATTTCCAACTCATAATACGGACAAAAATGTTGTGATAAAATTTTAAAAGAAAATTGAAAAATTAGTTGTAATACATTTCCTAAAAGGAAAGGATTTTTCAAAAAATGCAGAAAATATAAATGGAAATCTTGGAAAAAGAACAAAACTTTTTCGAAAAAGAAAAAGTATATTCGAAAAAAGAAACCAACAAGTGTTTCAAAAAAGAAAACTTGTAAATGTTACATTTGTAACGAAGAATGTCACTATGCACCCGAATGCCCAAAAAGGGGAAAAAGTGAAAAGAAAATGATCAAAGTCCTTGAAGAACAAGATTTTGAAATAATATATGGCGAAGAAATTTCTGACGAAGAAGAAATCTTATACGAAATTTCTAGTGATGAAGAAAGTTTAGATGAAGAACTAATCTTCATGATGACTACTATTAGTCAAGAAATATCTCAAGAAGAATTACAAACAATTCGACTTGGAGATGTAATCGGGGAAGAAAAAACTTTTACCGACGAAGAATTAGTAAAATTCAAAAAAATGCAAGAAGTTGCTGTTCCAGAAATTTATAAACTTTCAAAATTTAACTTCTTTTAAGCAAGAGTGTTTGAACAATACAGTGGAAACACTCAAGCAAAATGGTCAGAAAAATGAAATATTGATATTCCTTTTTTTGATAAGAAAAAGGTTGCAAGATGGAAAAAGAAATATCTTGAAATTCAATATATTTATATTAGATTAATTCAAGTAACCATAATAGCCTTATTTCGCCGAGGGATAGATATAGGAATGGCAACGGGGCGGGGCGGGGCCGGGGACCACCCTCCCCGTCCCCGATCCCCGATAGTGAGAAATTCCCCGACCCCGGCCCCGATCCCCGACGGGGACCCTATCTACCTCCCCACCCCCGCCCCCGATCGGGGCTCGGGTTTCCCCGACCCCGAAAATCCCCGACCTGTTCGTCACTGCCAGTCTATCATAAACATAAACATAAATCATCATCATCAATCATCATATATGAATCTATACATACATAAATCATCATCATCAATCATACATAAACATAAACATAAAAAAATTAACTTAAAAAGAATCTGTATAAAAAAATCTGTATAAAAAAAATCTGTCATCTTAAAAAATTAAAAAAAAATTCAGATCTTCATCTTAAAAAAAATCTGTATAAAAAATTAACCAGATCTGTCATCTTCAAACCAGATCTTCAAACCAGATCTGGGACGATCGGCAGTGAGGGAGCGGGAGAGACCAGATCTGAGAGAGATCAGCGGTGGTGGTGATGTCGAGAGGGAGAGACCAGTGGCGAGAGCGAGAGGGAGAGACCAGTGGCGAGAGCGAGAGAGAGAGAGGAGTGCCGTGTGTGAGTGAGAGGCTCGGTGGTGATGGAGGATCGCCGGTGAGGAGGGAGGCGCGGCAGCGACAGATTGAGGGAGAGACCAGTGGCGGCGAGCTGCGGGAGGGGAGAGGGAGGAGGGCCGTGTGTGAGAGTGAGAGGCTGAACTGAAGTGTTTGTGATGAAAGTGAAACCCTAAACAAAAGTTAGCATATATGATATATATATATTTATACAGGGGCAGAACGGTAATTTTATCTCGGGGAATAAGCGGGGCGGGGGCGGGGCCGGGAGGCGGGGCCGGGGCCGGGCCGGGTCCGGGTCTGAAACACATGTCTCCGTCCCCGGCCCGGATATCATCGGGGATGAAATTTTGAATACCGTCCCCAGCCCGTAGGGGATATTTTTCGGTGAATAACCATAAAATTCGGGGACGGGGGGTCGGGTCACCGTCGGGCCGGTTTCAGATTGCCATCTCTAGATAGATACTCCTATTTTGGCAGTAATTTTTAATAAAAGATTTTCTGACCCAATGAAAGCAATCATTGGAGGAATTCAGTCTAATTTGGCTAATGAAATAGTTTGGTTTAATGTTAAACCAAATTTCTTTATTTCTATAAATGATCCTAATCTTGAAAATACAGTCAGAATAAGAATTAAAACACAAGGATTAGGAATAAAATCAAATTCTCATGATTTGGCTATTTGGTGGAAAACAATTTACGAATTAACCAAATTTCCTGAAACAAAAACAAGATCAAACGATAATAAAATCGTTGAAATCTTTGAACCAAGACCATTTGACACGGTAATACAACCTCGTCTAATGAATTGGAGTGATTTAGAAGTCCCTCAACAATGGTTAATCCAAGACTTAGTGGGACAAGGAGAATCTTCTAAAACAAAAAAACCTGCACAATTACAAATGCAGGCATCAGGAAAAAATTTATATATTGAAAATGCAATTCCAAAAATTAAAAGATCAATTTCTGTATTTGAAAAAGATTTTACTAACAAATCATTTTCAAAGTTAAGTATTGGAGAATCAAGTAATAATTCTAACCAAGAATCTATTACTTCAAATAATATTCAAATTCCTATTTTTCCAGGAACAAGAAAACTTGAACATATTAAATCTGCATATATGTATCATTTTCAAACAAAAAATGATGATATTATTTTTTATCCTAGCCAAGAAAAAAGAAGATATACATATGTATTGGGAACATTTAATTTTGCAAGTTATAAACCCCATAGCCTCAGTGTTCTCATAGATACAGAAGCTACAGTCAGCTCATGTAAATGGAATGCCATACCAAAAGAAAAATGGACATTAATGAAACATCTAATTTTAGTTACTGGAATAGATGGCAACCATACTTCCATACAATTCAAGGCTAAAAATATAGCTATTTGGTTAAATGATAACAAATTCATTATATCAAAAATCTTATGTTTTCCGTATATGCATGGAGATTTCCTTCTTGACAATAATTTTATATATAAATATCTTCCAATGCAAATATAGAAAAATGCTATTTCATTAAGCATAAACAATGTCCTAATTCATATTTCCTTGTTAAAACAACTTTTTCGTTTTGGTATTCAAAATATTAAAAAAATTCAGAAATTTTTTGGAAAACTCAATTTAACAGAACTACCTCTAATAGTTTATCAAATTTAGCATAGTTGTACTCTATTCCAATTCAACGTCAAATTCAAGTACCTCAGGTAAAACATATTTACATGGCAATTCTGTCGGTCACATTGACCAACTTACATATAGAGTTTCGAATAGAGGTACTCTTAAAAAAAAAACTTTATTTTATTTATTTATTTTTACTTTTATTTGTATTGAGCAACTGCCAAAATTTAGCTGGCAAGTGACATCACAGGGCATGCTTTAACAAAGTTTGCGCGTATTGACATGGTTTTGGTTTTGTTTTTGTTTTTGATCACAGCTTTCATGAAAATGGACAAGATATAGAGAGAGATATGTATTGTTTGGGGAAGAAAAACTATGGCACTTCAAGCCAATCCTTACGTCAAATACAATTTCCATGCTGGCTATTTCCAAATAAAACCCCAAATTATTGTACTCATTGCAACAATCCTTTATACTATTTAGTCACCACCCAACCTCGCAGAACTATTTAGTGTGACTTTGATAAATTAAAATTTATAATATAAACAAAGAAACTAGAAGAATAATTTTCAATAATCAACTTTGTTTTTTTTTCTTCAACTTATTTAAATTTTTTTTTGTCTAGTAAGATGAGCAAAAGTCTATCGAATACTTTGATCCAACTCTAAATTTTTTCAAAGAATCATAAATCCTAATAAACTAACGCCCTAAGGCTATATTTGGATTATGAATTTTAGTTTGAATTTGAAATGGAAAAGAAAAATGATGAATAAAATGTAATTATATTTTATTCACAATTCATTGATATTTTCTTTTTCTTTTTCTTTTTTCCTTTCCAAATTTCTGTCTAAATTCATGATTCAAATACAACCAAAACTTGAACTCGAACTCATTAAAATTTTGAGAAGCCTGAGCTTGAATTTTTTTTAAAAAAATTAGGAGTGATTTGGGATCTTCTAAATAAGTGCACTTTTTGACTTTTTATTAAAGAAAATAAATAAAAAAGTAGAGAGGAGATGTTAATAGATGTTGATTGATGTGACTTAAATAAGTGTATATATATATATATATAAATACACTTTTTTAATGCATGCCAAACACCTATTTAATATGCGTATGGCGAGAAACAATAGAAGATTGTGTATAAAAATAAAAGAATATTCATATTATTAATAAAATGCATCAACTAAATATCTAAACTTATAAAAATAACAAATATAAATAGAGAAATAATGTAAATTAAAGAAAATAAACTTGATATATTATTAAAAATAAATATTAATTAATATATTCTTGTATTTAAGCTCGATTACTAAACATGCCTAACAATATAATGCAAACTTGTTCATTTAACAAATGAATCGAACTAAAATAAGGCTTAAACAAGTTAAACTCGAACTCTTTATGAATAGGTTAGTTTGTTTGCAACTCTACAAATGGGCAAAACAAACAAAATGTCAATCAAAATAAAATCAAAATTTATGGCTATAAACAACCCCAAATCCAAACTCAAAAACTTAAATGGAATACCCGTGTAGCCAGAGAATTTATATTCATCGTCCACTAATTTTGAGGACCCTACAATTTGTAAACTTGCCAACCACAACACATGAAGAAGTACTAATCAAAATTCAGGTGACAATTTTTGACCCCAGCTAATAAGATTTTTTGTTCCAATGTTTACTTTGTATTTGTCGTGTGGCAAAGGGTCTATAAGCGATTACATGGCCAACCTTGAACAAGTCCAAACCAGTTATAATCTCAAGATGGGCTTGTTTACCCTCATCACATGCTAGTACGGTTACATTGAACTTTTTTTTCTTTTTCTTTTTTTGGAACATGTGGTTACATTTAACTTGAAAGGCAACCAACCCTCTTAATATATATATATATATATAATAAATAAAAAAACCTAAACTTTGAAAGGAAAATTATTTACAATTTATATAATATTAAATAATATAACGGCTACATTTTGGCATGCGAGCCACGATGATGAGGTTTTTATTTTGGAATAAAAAGGCCACAAAAGACTAATTCATTTCATATGGATTTTTTTATTATTATAAAGAATTCTTTTTTTTTTGGTATAATATTATACAAATATAAATTTTACACAAAATGATCAGCTTATGTCATCTAATCATTTCAAGGGAAAACACCCAAACTAAAGTCTACAAATAGATTATCGTTTTAGGCATAGAATTAGGAGTGAGCAAGTGAACTAAAAAATTCACAATCCGCACTGACTTAGTCTAATACGATAGGTTTGGTTTGATTTTTCTAATCCGTGATTCTAAATTGGTTTGAAAAATTAACAATACATTGTTTACGGATCGGTTCTGGATTATGATACACGGTTCCAGATTGGATCGGATCTGGACCGTTTACTATCCCACCCTACTATCATGCAATGTACCCTGCTGCATATAATCCCAACCTTTTGCAGATCTCTCATTATATATTTATAATTATATATATTTGTAGATCAGGGTGAGAACAGTAATATAAAGTGGTGGTGATGTCCTTCCGTTTTCTAGATTTATAGTGCTTGAAATGTGTACAAGTTGATTTCCAATATGATCTTTATTCGTTGGTGATGTCTTTTCTGCGGTTGTTGTGTTGTGCTTCTATTTTTGTTGCCTTTTTTTTTTTTTTTTTTTTTCATTTGCTAGATGTTAAACTTAAGTTTATTTGTTAGATGATGAACTTATATTTATTTGCTAGATGTTGAATGTTTTTAGAACAATATTATATGATTTTTATTGTGTAAAACTATAAATGATTTAATTCGAATTGATTCCACAATTTAAATAGTTTGGATTAATTCTAATTTTTATGAAGCCGTAATTCACAGGTCCTGATTTCATTCCAAACCTATCCGATCCAGACTATGTTCACACCTTAGAATGTATATAAATGAATATTTTTTTAAAAAACAAAAGTGGAACCAATAATAAATCCTATAATTTTTTTTTTAAATACATATGCATTCTACATCCAATTCCTATGTTTGTAGCAAAACTAAAATACTCAAAATTATAGTTCATAATTATAAAAATATTACTGTAACATCATTTCGCATGAGTTATATGTATAAAAATTCTAATTATAAATCAATAAATTCTTTTAAAATGTGCAAATCAAATACATCTCGGTGATCCATGTTATACCAAATCCAAATTCTTCAACACTTCATACTTATCTACGTCCATAGCAATTTATTTATTTATCTTTGGGTGTGAAATGAAAAATTGTGGGACCAACTAAAGTCATGTGAACCTGTAGCTCCATCCAACTATATAATGATCTATCACTGTCGGCACGTGAGAACAAAGAACACAATAATGGAACCCAATCTATATGACAGAGATTAAACGCGTTAAGGCAGAGACCCCTCACAACCAACCAACCCACCCCTCTATTTACTAGAACCACAATTTGCCAGCTAAGCCCCTCCATACCTTTTTATTTGGTTTACCAAAAAATTAAAAAATTAAATAAAAAGAATACCCCTCTTAACAAACTCATGTACTACCCCATTATTCTGATTTTGAAGTTTCCAACCACCTTTGTTACCAAAAATCAGTTTCATTATAGGTAATCAAATGATTGGGCATGATTGGCACATTCTTTATGGATTATTATAACATTAAAGATTAGGAGGCTAATTTTTATTTATTTATTTTTTGGAGATTAGTAGGATGCTAATTTGACCAATATGATTCTGTTATTCACCCATTATTATATTTGAATCTTGAATTTGACAAAAGATTTAAAAAATCCAATTTTATTCACCCATCTAAAATTATCTTTGAATCTTAAAGTTGAATAAATGTTCATAGAAAGAAGAGGGAAGAAAAAAAAAATGAATAAAAAAAAGCTTGATATTTATTTACTTCTTTCTTTTCATTTCATTTGGTAACTTTCAATTTTAGTCAAAAAATCACTATAAATTATCACACCATTTTATTTTTCTACACATTTTTCGTAAAATGTCTAAAAATTATTAAAATAATCTATTCCCAAACAAAATATAGGTGAAGAACCCTTCTCTTTGATCAATTCTTCTATTAGTGTCCCCTGCTTAATCAATCTGAAATAAGGGTTATCTTCATTGGACGGACAAAATTGATTTTATTGTCTCAGTGCCAATGCATAAGGACTTCTCTAGAAACGACAAATTTGAAAATGAATTTTTCACAAATTACATCATTCCAAGAAGGAAAATGATGGTCTTCTAGATTTTTAATACAAAATCATACTAAAATGATGTGCCAAATGGAAATTTTGATACTTGTATGGGTTTATACGTTTGACCTATAATTTTACATTATTTTGTATATATTTTCTATTTGTATATCATTACCAAATATATTTTCTATTGTTATGTTATACACATTGTGAAGATAGGAGATTTCAAAGATGGTTACCAAGTGTGTACGATACCTTAAGCTATAAAATCACTAGCAACAGAAGACAACCAGTCCCATTTGATCGCTCCTATGACCCCCTTGTGATATTCTGATGTACCATAAAGAGAGTGAATAGAAAAATATCATGATCTGTAAAAGATTAATGCAAGATGATAAAGATTACACGTTTACATTTTATTTATTTATTTACTTTGTATTTTCACTTCTGTAAAGTGTCACGAGAACAACTAGGCATCTAAAAAGAGCAATTGAGGGACACTTTTGAGGGTGTACATAAAGATATGAGACAGATCGTACTGCTACAAAAGAAATGAAAGAAGGTCATGGAAGGTCAAGTCTAGAAACAGCAAAGACAACAGATTAGTTGGTTTGATAATGGGTTGGTATCTGGGTCCCATTTCTTAGGGTATAGCTAACAGTCTGAGAATTAAGAGTGACACATGAAAGAATTGTGATTCACCCTAACTTTATGGTGTGTACATGGTTTAGTTAGATTTTGGCAAAATAGTGAACATGCTCATTGGGAAAAAGGTAGAAACTTAAGTGGCTTAGGTCCAAGTGTTGTGTTTAGTGAGATGGGAAAAACCAAGAGCATAGAAGGTTTTTACAGAATGAGGCATAGATGTGAGACAAAAAGTGAGTCCCGCAAGTACCTAGTTATGCGAGTTCCACACCTTTATATCATATTTGTGTCTCATTTTGTAAAAATGTTCTTAGCGGAGCTGTGGTGAGATTAATCATTTAGTGGGCTCCCCTCTACAGGAGCCATTCTGTAGAGTTTTAATTATTTTCCAGCTAGGGAGAAGTGTAGATAATTAGTAATGCTTTGTTTGAATCTTGAATTTGTGGAATAAAAAGAGTGAAAAAAGAGAACAAATTTAACTTCTTTATTTCTCTTTTCCCTTTCTTTCCTTTTTCCTCAAGAAAATCCTTCTACAAATTCAAGATCCAAATACGGTGCAAGTAACCATAAATCATATAACTCAGAGAAATGCTTTTTTTATTTTTGAAGTCAATATCAGCATCATTGGATTCTTCTTTGGGAATGACTAGCATCATCAAGTTGTTCAAAGAAGAAGAAGTGTGTATTGCATGTCACACGGCTTCTCTCCAGTTAACTAGAGTCCAGATGTGAGAGAAGTCGTCGGATCTATAACTAAATTCTTGTTAACTGGAGAAGAGCTGGACCTGCAATAAGCGTGTATGAAAAGAAACAAATGCTGCAGCTGAAAAGAGATAAATAGATATGAACCCATAAAACAATATAATTATATAAAGAATACTTACACTAGAAGATTATGATGCATTGCAGCTGGAATCTGCTGTGCTGATGTGGACTTAATGATGTGGCGCTAGCACTGCCATATCAGCCAATGACAAAATAGTCAGACGTAAACATTGTTCACTTCCATATAATAAGATTTTCAAATTGTACATAATGCATATCCACTAGTGTAAAACTACAGCCATTTTAGATAACACATTTTTCAAATTAGTATATTCATAATTAATTAATTAACAACAAATTACTCCTGCTACTGGTTCTAAACTAGTATTGAGGATCGTCAACAAGTTTTCATGCTTAAGGCAACAACAACTATTCAAGCAAAGCTTCAATACAAATACCACGAATTTAACTGAGAATGGTAGCATGAGAGTTCTACTTTTCTCTCTAGTTCTAAATAATAATTTAACAAATAATACACTAGAAAGCGGGCTTATATGAAATACAAAATACAGAGAGATTAGCATATTTAACATGGGCAAGAAGCGCATCGTGTCAGACGCCGACACTCTCCGAACTATCTTAAAAGCGTGTCTAACACTTCTTCTACATATCGGACACTTCAAAGACGCTTTCTTTAACCCTGCAAAATACATGACATCTTAATTTTAATTTAATGTCAAATTATTTTCTACATTACCTTTGAATAAACCATTCATGTATTTGACATATAATAAATTTATAAGAATATAAAATATTAACGCATCATGTGTATTGTGTCCTGAATTTTTTGATTGGCGGGTGTCAATGTCGTATGTCCATGTCTGTGCTATGTAGCTGTCTAGTGTCAATTAGTTCATGCCACAACACCACA
Organism: Camellia oleifera; assembly: GCA_022316695.1. NCBI lineage: Eukaryota > Viridiplantae > Streptophyta > Magnoliopsida > Ericales > Theaceae > Camellia > Camellia oleifera. The sequence goes on from CM039318.1 coordinate 33,741,580, forward strand.
AGCCAAAGTCAGAATTGATTACAACTGGCAAATCATGCAAGATGAGACAAGCCTACAATTGCGTGATCTCACTATATCAACTATAAATAATAGTCATTAATATAATCACCAGAATAACTAATCACTATATCAATTAGAACCAATAAACTAATCACCAGAATAAAAATTTTGATTTTTGAACAACCCAAACCATTGCCTCTAGGCTGACTGAGTTCCGTCAGTATTCGTACCATCCTCTTCTTCACCCTTGTGTCCATTAACAAGTACAGTGCCATTGGTAGAGTCAGCATCGACCTCAACAGGCTCTTCTTCGCCACCATCTTCTCCATTTTCTAACAGTTCCTGGAAGAAATGATTTGAACAGAAGGAAACCAGTTAGTGAATCTAACAAAGAAAGACGTATAGATTTTCCACAACTGGAATTAATTCCCACGATTAGATCATCTACTACCAAAGGATAACCGAAATTCTTTTTTCAGAGACAAATGATATTGGAACTAATATTAGATCACTGATGAAATAGTTCCCAAACTAAATAAGTTTCTAATGTGCTAAATACAATCAAATCAGGACTTTCTTTCACATATAAATATGAGCTTTCCTGCAGAGGACCATATTCAAACCACACCCAAAATACTAAGAAAAAAGGACATGGTACAAATATGGCAAGCAGACTTCCATTTATTCTCCCCCGGTCCCCCCACATAAGAAGCACGGACACTTCTACGGAGGAGGCGTCAGACACTGACACTCAGCAGACGTTCCTACAAGCATGTTTGACACTTTTTAATGTGTCTTACTTAAAATTTTAAATGTATGGCTGTGCCTAATGGCCTATTGGTTGAAGTCGGTTCTTTATTTTGATCAATTAAAACCCCTCATAATATAGAACATTTCCACTTCTGAGACACTTCAACAAAACTTCAACCCTCTGAACGCAACCTATGTGATGAATTTCTTCAATGTAACAATGTTCTGCATTCTTTGGAATGTAACTTGTGCACTCTAATTATGTTTCGAAACATTAAAAGATGAATACATCATGTGTATTTTAATGTTGCACAATTATTTGTGTTTACGTGAATGATATCTTCATATTTAAGTTAACGAAATAAATGACTTCCTAATTTTGATTAGTATATGTTGCTCTTCTTTCTTTTCCATTTTTTTATGATAAAAATATAAACTTTTAATGTTTCCCAGTGTATTGTGTCCTGCAGTTTTTGAAAATCACTATGTCATGTCATGTGTCCATGTCTATGCTACTTAACCCCCATACCCAAGAAAGTTCAAAAGATCCAAGTTCATGAGATCCATTTTGCAGTTTTTATCCAGTATAACTATGGCTCTTAGTAATATAAACCTACCACAATTTTAACTCCCAAAATCGCACTCATCCTAACTGGAGAGAGATGGCAAAGCATGTAAAAAAAAATATTGAACTGATGGTGAAGAAAATGGGTATGGCAATTTAAACCCATATTTCAGGCATCTAACTTTGATGATTTTCCAGAAAAATGGTTCACTTCTATATGTGACCAAGAAACTCTTCCATATAAGCATGTCAAATCATTGAAAGGAGCATTTTGAGTTCCCAGCTATCTGGGGAGTTTACACGTGTTTTATACAAACTTTTCTACCTTCCCATTGTATCCGTGTCCAACAAATATGACAAGGATAAGGGTGTGAGATATGTGTCTGACACGTCTAATTTAGACACTTGGATCCTTTAGTTTTATATGATATGTGAAGAAGAGATGCTCACACTTGTTAGTAAATAAGCATTTTTAGCTTCTCACACAAATGAGAGATAATAATTTCATGTTTTTCCTAAATCCCATTTAATTTGAAGTACGTTTCTAAATAGTTAACATCTTATCTATACAACATGCAATATATGTGTTTAAGACATGTCCTTGTACCTATACCCAACTTTTCAATGCATATCACAATATCCTAAGTATTTTAGGAAGATTTGATGCTTGGACAAAGACCTGCACCCAAGGTTTCAAAAAGCGGTGTTATGTAACGGTTGTGATTGTAAGCGCTACCCGTTACACCCGCTTCTGCAGTGTAACGAAAATTCACGTATAATGGTGGTTTTAGTGTTACGTAACGACCGTAATGGTACTGTAATGGCCCGTTATACACCGTTACAATATTTTGAATAGCTTCCATTCCTTTTTAAAAAAAAAAAAAAAAAAAAAAAAAAAAAAAAAAAACGAATACTTAAGTGATCCGAATTCAAAGGAAAATTCTTGTATAAATTTTTTTTCTTTATATTTTTTTTTAATTTTTATTTCATTACATTAGTATATAAAATAAAAAATACATAAATAGTGGTGTATTTATTTTTATAATCATTTCATTTAATATTTAATTATAAATATTTTTTTATTTTTTTACTATAATGTGTTGTCTAAAAAATGTATTAAAAAAAAATCATTGATTTTTATAATCATTTCATTTAATACTTAATTGTAAATAATTTTATTTAGTCAGACGTAAAGTGTTGTCTAAAAAAATGTCTTTTAAAAAAAATCATTAGCTCAAAAATAATTTTTGTTTATGGCATAATTTTTTTTTTATTTATAATCATTTCATTTAATAATTGTAAATAGTTTTATTTAGTTAGTTCAGGTATTAGTCAAAACTAATTTTATAAACATTTAAAATCAATTATTCTTAAAGTCATTAACTATTGGAATAAAATGTAAAAAGTTCTTTTTATAGTGATTTAAAAATATGAAATATATTAGATCATACTTAAAAATTAACAAATATTGATCAAAATCTATTTTAAACCCTAATAAATGTGGTTTTGAACAAGAAAAAAAATATATGCATATTGGTAAAAAAAAATTCAAATTGTGGGAAAAATTAAAAAATTCACGGTTCCGGTCACTGCAACCGTTACGTTACAGCCTTTACACCCGCAACTGCAACCACACCACCGCAACTGTTTTTCAAAACCTTGCCTGCACCTAATACTCATACTAGACTCCACGGAACACAGGTTTACAAACATGCAGATTATAAAAGATATATGAACCCTCTCTTTGATGCAATGTTAAAAATAAAATTTGTCAAGCTTAATGTGGAAAACCACATGGCAGAATATACCTGGTGATCAGATCCTCCATTTTCAAATTGTGCTTCCTCATAATCAATATGCATGCTTTTGAAATTTTCCAAAAGGTTGACTCTCGATTTTTCAGCATAGGTTAAGTACTGTTCTGCAGGAGGATAAGTGCCTCTGCAGAAGAACAATACCAAGCAACTCATGCGTCAGAAACCCAAATGGTACTTTTCCACATAAACATTCTGTTTTGCTATAAATCAGTGAAGATCTACAACAGCACAACACTTTCTTTTCTTTTCTTTTTTCTTTTTTCTTTTTATCAGCAGAACTACACAGAACACAATGAACGAACACAGCTACATATAAACCATCATAGTGTTTTGACGGACATTTAAAAATTAACTCGACATTCCATAATTGGAAGACCAACATTTATTTGAGGGTGTTATGCGTGAGGTAACAATTTATGCTTCTTTTTTTGAATGGGAAACATTTTTCCTAGTAATAAGCAAACATTATGACGTATAATCTCATAACACAGAATCTTGGATAATATAGCTTTGGACTTCATGTTAGTTTCAATAAGTGCAAATAATGAGCAAATATGATGCTAAATGACATAATAAAAACAGCAGAAATTACAAGACAATGGGAAGTGGGGAAATTATTTAATAAAAGGTGTGGGGTACAACTTTTCCTGTGGTTTCTTTGCACAAAAAAAGTTGCACCCCACGTGGTTGTAATTATTTTTGGTCTTCTACACCAATTTGTAATTTCCCCATAAAAATATCTATTACAAATTGGTACTGTTCAACTAATATTTCATCTTGAATCTTCCATGTCTTGGATTATAGAAAATTTTGCCTCTCCTCTAATATTCTTACTATTTCAAACCAAAATTTTGAAGTTCATCTAGATTTGAGGATCTTCAAGGCAGGTTCATCATTTGGGCAAGGAAATTGCAAAATATCAAAATAAATAAATAAATAAATTTTGCACTACGTTTTAGGTGGGTCCAACTCCAACATGAGATACCGCCATATCACCACATGAATGGCTTCTCCAACAAGATTCAAGTGCCACATGTCAGCCTCGTAAAGGTGATACATATAATCATGTATCTGCAACTCCCTCATTGGGAGTCAAGGCTAGCTAGTCAAGCCTAGTGCACACAGTGCCTTAGCCCTCATCCAACATCAAAGAAAGGTGCTCAGTCAGCACCCTGGCTTGGTGTGAGAAGGTGGCTGGCCCAACGCCCAAGCACCTTGCATTCTGTGAGCACACTTGGCCTGGCGCCCACCCTGGCTGCAACTTTGACACAGTGTTTAGGGCATCAAGCGTTTGAGTTAAACCTTGAATTTTTTCCTAGGAATTCGTTGAGCTATGTAATTTCCCATCTCAAGTTAGGTGATTTTTCTCAATATGCAGAATTTTCAGAAAATCATTATGACTCATTGAACATGGGGCATGTTTCCTCCTGTTGATCCAAAGATGGCTCAAAATACTATATTAAGGAGGGCATGATAAGCCATCTACCAGCCTCTCTTGGCCAAAATGCAGTTGAAGTAAGCAACCCCAGGGTGACATGAGGGCGAGCTTTGGGCATCAAAAAGAGGTATCCAAGGTCTCCATGTGGGGCATGGAGCCCGATGGATGAAGTCGTTGAGGGGCATAAGTGTTGACACTACGCATACTACCCACCATACTCACCTACTATGCCTTGAGTTCTACAAATTTGGGGGTGTCCAAAGACAAATTGGGCTATCAATGTGACACCATGAACCTCATGTGCCAACTCATGGGCATGGTTTGGGTTTGGGTTTGGGTTTGGCCTTGGATGTGGGGGTTCCCGTGGCTTAAGGCATGTGACAAAGAGACAACACTGCACATGTGGGCATTCTGATGAGGCATGAAGCTATCCTATGCAACAAGCACTATGTGCCTGCCGAGTGGGATGGTCCAACGCTACAAACAAGCTACAAACTAAGATGTTGCCTTACTCGGGCAGCATGCTAGTGCAACGCTATGGGCTCTCGATGGCCTATGGCGGAAGGTAGCACACGTGCACACATGAGGCTAAGCCGTGGGTATAAGAGCAATCCTTAGTGTCAAGTGGGTGTGTGCATAACCATATGGCTACTCAAGATACATGATATCGGCAAGCATGACCTTGTGGCTACTCAAAATGCTGTCAAAAAACCCCAAGGGTTTGGCCTGATGGATGAGGCTTGCGACTTGGGGGTTTGCTCCCTCCAAGGTCTCAAGTTCGACTCCCTTCATCACCAAAACTCTTGGGGCCATGGACCGCAGAGAATAAATCTGTTCCGGAAAGCTTGTTCAGGATGTAGGAACTTATTCTGGTGTGCGCAAGCTGGCCCAGGATACCCTATATATCCAAAAAAAAAAAAAAAAAAAGATGCTATAAAAAACCCTATATGTTGTTTAAGCTTGTTGGCTGAGTCGGGGGTCTTTGCTATGTGGTTGGACACTCATCTGATCGTGTCATCAGTGTGCTTGTTAGGGGTGCTATGGCTTGTATGAGCCGTTCAATTGTCGGCAACACTTACAGTGGGCATTATTATGCATCGTTATTTTGCTAGGTTCCTTGATGACATGAACCTTAGTTGAGCAAGCACCTTTCTTGAGAGAAGCTTGGTGCTATGAAGCGACTATTGCTATGTTTTGTGCACTTGAGACATTGAGTCATCGCATTGCATCCGGGAATACAAAATCCTCTTTGTGGTGGTTGTTCTCGGTAACAACCAGCGGGCTTACTAAAAATCAAATGGGTGAAATCTTAACACTTGAATAGTCAATGAGTTTGGTGAGCTTGGAATTGGTGGAGTTCAAGCGCCACACAGGCGAAAATTTGTTCTGTTGCGTAGCCAAAGATAGTCGGCCCACAACACTCGGCCAAGCACTCCCCACCCAAGTGGCCCTTACTATCAAGCCCACTTAGTCAACACATAGGGCTCATTTGATTTGCTTGGTTCATCCACAGCCCTACGTCCCGAGTGGTGCCTTAATCTCAGTCTAAAGCACCTCACACACATTACATAGGCTGGGAGCAGGGCCTAAGTACCTCACTAGGGATTACCCAAGGACTTGAAGTTCGGAGGACAAAGTTCAAGAGTTTGTCTAGGTGCCTTGCCATTCCCTCCCTGAGGTAAAGCGTGCCTAGACCAATCTTAGAGAGAGCAAGGCTTTGATCAACACATCTGACACCACAAATAACGAATCATACCTGACACTGAATTTCTGTAACACCTCTAAAGGGGACATATCATACATACCCACTGTCCATCCCGTGATACATGATACAGTCTCCAAGGATCGATTATAGGAAGCAAAGTTAGTTGATCCATCATGAATTAAGGGGATTGATTGAGCCACCTGTCCTAGGACGAGCTGGCCTCCCCATGGTTCAATCACTTATATAAGGAGGTCTCCATGCATACAACAAAGACATCTCAACCTTCCCCCCCAAGGCTACCTTGGCTCTTTCCTCCCCACCTCTAGTGGTCTCCAATCAGCTCAATGCCACTAGCTTCCAAAAAAGCTACGCTCAATCACATCACCACTAATATTTTGATCCTTCTTACTTTAAAGGGAATATGCAGATTGTAGGACTCAGAATAAAGAAGAGAATATATAAAAACAGAGATAAGAATGCCACATGTATGAAAGTTAAACCATGTTCAAGATAAAGTGGTTTACATCAAAGCATTATCCGTGAAATTGAGAAATATACATATATAAATAGAGGAAGAAGAGCACAAACCAAAATAAATCTTTCCACAAATAGCTTAATTTACTTGGTACGCATACAAAAATTTTAAAAAAAAAAATAGTAATAATATCTTTATAAGAAGAAATATTTCATCATATAAATGAAAACCTTGCTACAAAAATAAAAACAAGAGGGAAGAAAACAAAAAGAAATCCAAAAGACATAGAGAAAAAAATCAGTTGTACCTTGTTTCTGCAAGTTTAGACTCAATAGCAAGAGCAATCTGCCAGTCGTCAAACATATTAGGGTACTCACCGGGATCTGCCAATGACTCTGCAGCATTTTTGTTAACCTGCCAATTGAGCTATATTAGCATATGCAGACAAATATATGATCTATTAACCAACACATCACAATGAACAAACTGGAAAGACTCGAGAAAATTACCTTACTGAGGTCATTTCTCCATATTGCAGCTATCTGTGAGACCTTGCTTGGAAGGTAAGATCGTGCCATTAAAGCAGCTTCAGGTATCCGGTCACTGCAAATAAACAATTTCAGCATTAAACAGTAATCTTTTAGTGGTTTTAGCTATCATGATTGAGGATATGACTTGCCTCTCCAACAACAGCCGGAGGCACTCTTCCAATTTTCCTAGCATAAATAAACAAAGGAATGCAACATTGTTCTTCCCTTGCTCTTCCGCAAGGGAAGCAAGTTTTGATATTCCTTCAGTGTCTCCAAGAGAAGAATAGAGTAACAACAACCCACTCAAATCCATTCCATGCAATAGACATTCCTCAGCCATTTCCAACTGCATCACCAAATCAAAAGTTTATAAAGTTGCAGGAGCTGAGTAAAGAAGCTAAAAGTGCAGACATGATTCAAAGTATTATTTTATCAAAGCTTTAAATCATGACATTTGATTGGGTGGAGAAGTAAATCTAAAGAACTAATTAGATTATGCCTACATTCATCAAGAAATAGGAATAGGGCAAAGGCAGCAAGAAACTTAACATTTTGATCACATTGCAGATCTACAGAAATAATATATGAGAATTTGTCTACAAATCAAATCATCAAGTAGAAAATGATGGCACATGCTCCATGAAAATTAAAATTGCTCAACAATCATGTTTACCTAAATTACTCCAAACAAGAAAATAAATTATCTGATCAGCTAATCAAACAGAAAACTCATCATGGTTGGAAGACTAATGCATATTTAATACAGATAATGGCTTGCAGAAGAAATGATAGTCAAATGGTTCCAATTATGTGCTTTCTTGAAATCCTAGAATGAGCCCACAAATGAAAAACAAATAGACTAACTTCAAAGGTTACTTTTTGTGGAAACAAAATCTACATATTTCGGAAAACAAATAATAACGCAGAATCATATCCTCTTCTGCTTATTACTATGTTCCATCTCATCCACACGGAATCAATCAATAACTTCATTACTTGATATCAGCATTTTAGTCATCCTAAATATTTTCTTACTTCTACTTATAAATTATTTTGTTCTAAATTTCTTCCTTATCATTAAGAATAAATTTCCACGGTAACACCCATTTATCAAGCATGAAGCCTTTTTTTTAATTTTTTTTTTTTTTTTAATCAAGTATGAAGCTTGAATCGTACAAGGAGGCAAGAGATTTATGAAATCATTTCTAGTTTCCAAAGACGTGCCCAGGAGAATAAGTGCAATTCTCAAGAATTTTATTCTTTGTTACAACGCTCTTGTTACTTCTGCCAGAAATGGTAGAATTTAAATTATGATTTTAAATAACATTCTTCTTAGCTCTAGTAGAAACAGTAGAATTTAAATTATGAATTTACGCTATATGTAATACAGTACTTGTAGGATCACAACCAGATCTCTCAAATGACATTCTGATAACTGTCATTCAGCTTGGTTTTGGACTCCTGAAAATTTAACAATATCTAAAAAGTGCATAAGAAGAGTATTTGGTTCATCTTTATCCACCAATCTAACATTTAGCATGAGATAAACATTTCATTGTGCAAAGGTTCTGTCATATTGCCTCTCCTTGCTCAGAAAAATAATGGCTGTGTTTGGTTTAGTTTTGGAATTGTGATTCTCTTGTTGGAGTTGTGATTTGAGTGTGGAATTGTGAGCTGAGTTTTGAAAAGAAAAAAATTGTTTAGTTATGAGTTTTGAAAGGTGTTTTTGTATTTTAAATTTTGAAAAAAGCAGATTGGGTCTACCCAGTCATCCACCCGGACATCCCGCCAGCTGACCGGAACAATGATTTTTTATATTTTTTAATTTTCAATTGCAACCTGTTATTTGAAAAAAAAAAAAAATTATATTTGTTTTAGATATTTTTTAAATATAGAAATTATTTTTTTTTAAACTTTTTATAAAAATAATTTAATAATTCCATCACAAACCATCTTCAACACTATATCATCAAAAGAGTTTTGAATTGAGTTTTGTGTTGTGTGTTTGGTTATGAGTTTTTTGAATTGAGTTTTGTGTAATTTTGACTTTTGTATTTGGTTATGAATTTTGAAAAGTATTTTGAAAATTTTGCCTTTGGAAACCAAACGGAGCCATGTCTTTCTTTATTCTTCACTGCATGAACAATGTCTGTTTGAAAAGGGTGACCATAAATTTTCTTGTTCAATCAAATATTCGCATCAACTGTGATTGTAATACCTTGCCAGTCAACATGGCCAATTCTCCCAACTGCTTCCATTTTGATTCACTCTGGGCTTCCGTAGCAATTTCCTGTGAGAAAACAGGTCACACCTTCAGAACGAAACCAAATAATCATGACAAGAGTTTCTTAAGTAAATTGAACAGAACTCAATCTGAAAGAGTTTAAATTTGTAGAAAATTATGATAACCCTCAACATAACAATATCTTACCTTTGCGATCTCGAATCTGCCCAGCTGTATGGCCAGATCAAACCTGTAGTCAGGATCTGTAGCAACCTCCAGTGCATTCTCCAACATACCTCGGGATTCCAGAAAACGAGCCACACTAGAGATGCAAATATTCCATCAGCATCTTAGTTAACCATCATAACCAAGGAATATGCAGCAATAACAAGCAAAATAATGTAGTAAAAAAAAAAAAATCAAAATACCAAACCAAACCAAACCAAGCATTGTGCCCCAATTGATTGAAGGTTGGCTACATGAATCTTTTTTCGCCATACGCTCAGTTAAATTAAATAAGTTCGTATCTTTTTGTACCACCCACTACCTATATCAGTTTAGGCCTTCTCCTCACCCTAACATTTCCATTTATGGTGATCATATCACTTGCATCGGTAGGTTTTCGTTGCACATGATCAAACCATCTTTAGCCTCTTCTCCCTCAACTTACCTTTGGTGCTACTCTTATTATTTCACGAATATATTCATTTCCAATTTTATCTTTCCTGGTCTTACCATACATTTATCTAAGTATTCTCATATCAGCTACATTTATTTTATGAACATGTTGTATCTTAATTGTCCAACATTCTGTTCCGTAAAGCATCAATGGCCTGACAGCTATTCCATAAAATTTTCCTTTCAATTTTGTTGGTGTTCATTAGTCATATAATATGTCAAGTGCACTCCTTCACTTAAGCTAACTACTTTGATTCTATGAATGACATCATCTCCAACCTCACCATCCCAGTTAATAATCGAACCTGGGCAACAAAAATGTTCACTATTTTTTATCTCATAGTTTTCAGTCTTCACTTCTCCATTATTTCTGCAAGTTTATGAATATTTCTGTATATTCAACTTGTACGTAATACAAAGATTACAACCAATATTTATAGCAATCCTAAACATAGTCTATAATAGGAAAATAACTGTATACAAGCAATCGAATATTCACAATCAACCTAATTGATATATTTCCATAATTACATAATATTCTTACTCCCCCGCTCAAGCTCAAGGTGTTTCAGTAGAAAACACTGAGAGTTTGCCAAGAAAAAACTGAAATTGAGCAGTTGTGTGAGTCTTCGTAAAGAAATCAACAAGTTGCAATGTTGAAGAGACGAAAGGAAGCGAGATGGAGCCAGACTGTGGATGCTGACGTACAAAATGACAATCAATCTCAATGTGCTTCGTTCGCCCATGAAAGACAGTATTATGAGCAATCTGAATAGCCCTGTGGTTGTCACAGTAAAAGGAGGTCGGAGAAGACTGAGGGACACCTAAATTAGTCAAGAGACAATGAAGTCAAACAATCTCGGCAGTCGCATGAGCCATAGCATGGTACTCAGCCTCGGCAGCAACAACAACAATCTGTTTCTTGCTCTTCCAAGAAATCAAAAAATCACCAAAAAACATGCAGAAGCTAGAAGTGGACTTGCGATCAGTGACATCACCAACCCAATCAGAATCAACATAAGCTACCAAGTCTAAAGAGGAAGTAGAAGATAACAGTAAACCCTGAAATATAGTACCCCAGAGATAGCGAAGAATCCAAATCAAAGCAATATGTAGAACAAGGAGGAGAAACAAAATGACTAACCACATGAACAGTATAGGCAAGATCAGGGCGAGTAACCGTCAAATAGACAAAGCAACCCACGAGCTCTCGATATAAAGTAGGATCATCTAGAAGAACACCATCAGTAGGGGTGAGCTTCACATTAAGCTCAATGGAGGTATCAGAGAGCTTAGTGTCAGTAAGACCGGCACGATGAATAACCTCATTGGCATACTTGGAATGAGAGAGAAAGTAACCATTGGGAGAAGAAGCTACCTTAATACCAAGAAAATACTGCAATGGGCCCAGATCCTTCATTTCAAAAGTGTGGAAAAGATGTTGCTTCATCTCAAAGATAGCAGAAGAGTCAGAACCAGTGATGATCATATCATCCACATACAGTAATAAGGCAACAAATCCAGCAGAGGTAGGAGAAGAAATAAAGCAAAGTCTGAGCACAAGAATGAAATCCAAGCGCAGTAACAGCAGTCTGAAAGCGATCATACCAAGCATAAAGAGAATGCTTCAAACCATACAGAGCGCGCCAAAGGCGACAAACCTATCCAGAGGAATGATGAAGGCCAGGGAAGACGCATGTAAACCTCCTCAGTGAGATGGCCATTAAGAAAAACATTCTTAACATCCATCTGATAAAGAGGCCAAGAACGAACAGTAACGATAAAGATCAAAGTACGGACAGTAGTCATCTTGCCAACAGGAGCAAAGGTTTCCTCATAATCAATACCATACTCCTGTGAGAAACCTTTGGCAACCAAACGAGCTTTGTAGCGCTTAATATAACCATCAGAATGAGTCTTGACTTTGTAGACCCATTTGCAACCAACCAGATTCTTACTAGCAGGCAAAGGAACCAACTCCCAAGTACTAGTTTTCTGTAAAGTAGACAACTCATCCTCTATAGCTTGAATCCAATAGGGATCTTGACACGCCTCCTTGTAAGACTGAGGTTTTGAAAAAGAATGAATAGCAGATAACAAAGTACAATAGGAAACAGAAAAACATGTATCAGACCAACCCAACCTATTTGGAGGATGGCGCACTCAAGTAGGATATTGGTGTGCAGCAGGATCAGAATCGTCAGAAGCAAGAGGATCAAGGAGAGCTTGGCAACGCAAATAAACTAACAACGGAGGAGGAAAAGGAAGAGAAGGAGCAGACTGGGGAGACGGAGGAGAAAAGGGAGTAAAGTTATGGGAAACAGTAGAGATGTACTCATCATCAGAGACCTCAGAAGGAAATGGATCAATGTAAACCAAATCCTCTTTAGAAACTAGAGCAATGGTAGGAGGAAGTTGAAAGTAAGGCAGACGTTCGAGAAAAGAAACATGACGGGAGACGTAAAGACGATAGGAAATAGGGTCGTAACACCGATAGCCTTTCTGAGTAAGACTATAATCCAAAAAGACAGATAGGACAAACCGGACACTAAGTTTGGTCCAATCTTTATAGGGAAGAAGGATAAAACAAGCAGACCCAAACACATGAAGGAGGGAGTAATTGGGAGGTTGAGAGAATAGAGCTTCATAAGGAGACCGGCCAGAAAGAAGGAGAATAGGCATGCGGTTAAGAAGAAAAGCAGCAGTAAGAACTGCCTCGCCCCAAAACGAAGCTGGAACTGAGGCAGAGAGAAAAAGAGACCTAGCTGTTTTAAGGAGATGACGGTGTTTACACTCGGCTCGACCATTTTGGGCAGGTGTATCAGTATAAGAAGTTTGGTGAATGGTACCCAAATTGCCCAAATACTCGCAGAACTCAGTTTTAAAATATTCCCCACCTAGGTCAAATCGTAACAATTTAATGGTAGTCCCAAACCGTGCAGTGATCATAGACTGAAATGTACGATATATTAGTAGAAGTCAGATTTATAAGTCATAAGATAAACCCAAGTATAACACGTACAATCATCAACAAAAGACACATAGTATACAGAACCCCCTTTAGTGAGAACAGGAGAGGGTCCCTAAACATTAGTATGCACAAGAGAAAATGGAAAAATAGAAGTTAAAGTACTTTTATTAAAAGGTAAAGCTGACATTTTAGCAAGTTTACAACCCCGACAGTCATCAATTTGACTAGGAGAAACTTTACCCAATATTCCTAACTAAACTAAAGACCATAAGTGGTCAACAGACAAATGGCCTAGGCGAGAATACCATAAGTAAAACTGACTCGATTAAGAATCTAACTGAAATGAGGAAAAAGCAACTGGAGAGGTGGATAGAGGGAGATGCAAGCTTTCCACCACATAGAGATTTCCAACTCTACAGTCGGTCCCAATCTGCTTCGTGGACACCTGATCCTGCACACAACAGACAGAAGAGGAAAAAATAAAATCAAAACCAGAAGTATCAAGTTGACTGATAGATAATAGACTGACTGATAGCTGAGGAACATAAAGAACAAAGAGAAACAACAGACATGGCAAAGGATAAAACAGACCCAACAGATAGAACAGGCATACCAGACCCATTAGCAGTATTAACAGTAATAGGAGAGGGAAGGGGGATACAGTTTTGAAGTAAGGAAAGGTGAGGAATCATATGATGAGAGGCACCAAAGTCAAAAAGCCAGACAGAAGAAGAGATATCTATAGAGGACCCAAACAAACCTGAATGAAGAAAGATGAGAGTAGAGGCAAATAAGGATGGTTGGGAGGCGGATAGGAGATGCTAAAGCTGAGCCATCTGGGCAAGTAAGGAAGCCAAGTCAGAATCAAAAGCCGAAGCAGATGCAGTATAAGCAGCAGGAGATCGAAATTGTGTCTGAGGCGGACTCATCAAATGCTAGTGGCCCCTTCTTGGGCTTCGCATTGCCTTGAAGCGGATGAGGTGGGGGGGGCTGACAACAGAGGAGGCTGAGTAGGAGCCAAGAAGACAGATGGAGACATAGTCTGACTAGCCGTCTTAAGAAGGGTTTCCTTGGAGAGAAGCTCACGAACAATAGCATCCTCAGATGGAAGAGGCGACCAGTGAAGGATGCCACCACAGATAGCCTCATACTAAGAGGAGAGAGCCGTTAAAAATTGCACCAAACGACCCTCTTCCTGAAACTGCAGATAGGTATCGAGTACCTTAAGGCTAGATGGTTCCATGAGAGGAAGCTGATCCCAAACACCTGTCATCTCAATATAGAAATCCTGAATAGACCGATCTCGCTGACGAGCATTCTAAATAGCTGTTTCCAGCTCATATCGTTTGACAAAGTTGGACTGCTAATAAACCCCCTGTAAATAGTCCCAAACCTCCTTGGTAGTAGTATATTTGGAGAACATCATCCTAATGCAATCATCCGCAACATTATGAAACCAAGTCAGAACTTGGGCATTATCACAATGCCAAGTGTCACAGGCAACCTGATATCCATCCGTTTTGGGATCTTATGGACGAGAGACAGAACCAGAACCAGAAACATATCCTCATTTTTTTAAACCAAGCAAAAAAAATTTCATAAGAGTGGACCAATAAGCATAATTTGCTCCAGTAAGTTTGCAATTTATAGATTGACTTTTGTCGTCTAACATGGTGATAATATTATGAAAAATTATGAAGGACCTAAATGAAGTATAATAAAACCAGTTAGGTCAAACTTAGAATACCCAGAACCTAGGTACTAATAACCAGAGTTTCTAGAGACGGAGGTTTGATCCAAACACAAATATCAATCAGAGAGATCCAAAGAGAACCTGAAACCGAGATGAGACGAGAGAGATTGCGAACCAGGGCGAACTAAAGAGAACTCGCGAAGCCGAGATGAGAGGAACTCGCGAAGCTGAGAACTTGTGAAGCTGACAACAGAGTAGCGAACAGGCTTGCGCAAAGTAGAACCAGAGTGTTGCGACTTGACTAGAGATGTCACGACTTCATACTAGTGATCAGAAGTATGTCGCGACTTCGAAGAACCACAGAGAAGACCTTCGCAACACAGGGAGGGCTTCGACCAACAAGTTCAAATAAAATCCTAGCTCTGATACCATGTAAGTTTTCTGAATACTTCTGTATATTCAACTTGTACGTAATACAAAGATTACAACCAATATTTATAGCAATCCTAAACCTAATCTATAATAGGACAATAACCCTATACAAGCAATCAAATATTCACAATCAACCTAATTGATATATTTCCATAATTACATAATATTCTCACAATTTCTACATCTACTGTCACCAAATAACATTCCATATATTGAGTTGTATTTTTACTAATATTAAACCCTTTTGACTTAAGTGTTTATCTCCAAATTTCTAATTTATTGTTAATTCCTTCCATAGTTTCATCTACTAGAACAATATCATGCGCGAACAACATATGCAATGGGACATCATCCTAAATGTGTTTAAATAATTCATTCATGACCAAGGCAAATAGGAAACAAAAAGAATGAACCACAAATCAGTTCATAAACATTGTTAATTAGGCAAAGGTATTTGCAGTATGGTTATAGAACATACAAAAAGGCATAACATATAAATAAGGTTATGGAACATACAAAAAGGCATAACATATAAATAAGAATATTTAGACAAATTATGTGTAAAGAAACTAAATTTTTGGTATTAACTCCAATATCTATCCACATACATTGAAAAATAAATAGATGCATATAATATCACATGAAATTTGTGACAAGGAATGACTGTACATTTTTCTGAAACAATAATATGAAGAGTTCGGCCGGGCTTGCACTATATTACAAGAAATGTTATGATTCTGCCAAGCTCAGCCCAAAGTGTACTAAGGCACAAGCACAGTTTTACCAGACCGCAAAAGATAATTTTTTTAATCAATATACAAATCTATTATACATAAAATATATTAATATATACTGTAGGTGGGCTGGGCCAAACCGAGCTTCAAATGCTCTTTCCAAGCAAGAACCGCACAATTGATGGGACCACAATTTTTTAGCCTAACCTGGCCCTAAAGGCCTAAACACTACTCCCAAGACCATAAAAATTAGGGACAAGTTAGGTGGCCAACCAGGTTGTTGGGCCAAAGGCCACTCCTAGTCTAGACAGCAAAAGGATATGACTACGTTAAATTACAAACTCAAAGTCTAAACATTAAACCATAATAAAACAATTTTAGATTGACAATATAAAAACATAACTTATAGGTGAGCAACTACCGATATTGTTCAAAATGAAAGAATCAACCCATGACACAACAAAGGTCTTTAGAGTTAAAGATTAAGGCCCCCCTATGGTGGCATCCAATGAAGTGTTTTTCAACTAAGACTTTGTAGAGAATAGGTTTCCCTAAAGTGGTTTGGTACTTTTTGGTTGCTACACCATGAGGTGCTTTCACTTCCTCTTTTATGCCAATGCATCTATATTGCTGCTTATTGAAAAGTTCTTTTTGGCACAAACTTCTAAAAGTGAGAAAACACTTTAATATACAGCCAAAAACACCATATAGCAATTAAAGAACCAAAAGCTTTCCAAGCTATAGGCACCACAGCAGTAAACGGGGCCTAAATCTATCCCTGAGTGACATCAGGCAGATTTAGGATTTGAGAAGCCTCCAGTTTTCCAGAGCAAAACCAAATTGAAGCTCATCCCAAAAAAGCAATGCAATGAACCCAAAGAAGTTATCATGCCTTCAGTTTATTACAGGTGTTTCACATGTGGTACAACCCAAAAGGAAATATAAAGCATCTAGTCAATAATTATTGGGGGGGAAAAAACAAGAAGAAGAAAAGAAAGAGAGAGGTAAAGAGGAAATCAATGTGGCATATCACATGTACCATTAGATGATACACGTTAGAATGTGATACCTATTATAGTGCTCTTGAGGAATTGAAGGTAAAATTTCATTTGCACGCTCTAGATCTCCATGCATTACAAGGGTTTTGTACTCAATCAAGCCAAGAAGTAAGGTGTATCCAACAACACTGCACCAAACAACCATAAATAATTAAGTATCAATCTAGAGAACGGAAGGAATCGACTCTTTACAAGCACATATCTCAAAACTCACTTAAACTCTTTGTCTATGAGATAGACCCGACTCTGATTAGCAAGATAACCCACCAAGTACATAGGTCGATCCAAGTGAAACATTGTTGTTACCTGAGTTACCACTTCAAAAGTTAAAACCCAATTTGATTAGTCAAAATAAGAAATATACAACCCTGAAGTAACTCTCTGATTATACCTCACCACCAACACAATATTTAAGTCGCCATGAAGAGTTATTGTAAATGAAGCAATCCCCAACCCATATTCCTGTTCTGATGCGCTCATTTATTTCATGGAGAAGCTCAAAAGCATCCTCAACGCCCTGTTCATCAACAGGCCTACCACTGTCGAAGTATGACGACACAATGTCACACTGCAGAAGTAACCATGTCAAACTCATTATCTGATATACCGTATGTAAAATGCATGCAAAAGATTTACTTTTAGAACAAAAAAATGACAGTTAAAACTTTAAATATATCATATCAGTGCAGGCAAAACAATAACAATCTTACGCTGTACTTCAACATGTAGAAAGAGGAATCGCTAGCAATTGCAACTACATCACCACTATCAGCCCAGTAAAGATTCTGATATTGTCAAAACAACCAATATAAAATGATAAATTAGTTCCACAGTGGTTAAATCTTAAAACCAGTTAATCAAAAAGCTCCTGATGTCATGTTTATACATACTTTGACATTAACATCAATTCGCCGAATCAATCTGCAGTCAGCCCAATCATAGAAACAAATGAAGTCATTTGAGCACATTGCTAGTAAGGCTCCTCCATAAATATGCTCCACGGAAAATGTTGGCCGTATGTTCTTCTTTTCCTGAATGCAACCACAGTAATAAACTCTACCAGATACCAACAGTAATAGTTCTTATGCAAAGACTTGGGGGCAGTTTGGTTTGAATTCTGTGTCATGTATTTGTGTTTTTTGTATTAAAAAATTTTGAAAATACAGAACAAAACATATTTTGTTTTACTGTTTTACTATTTTTCTTTTTTTCTTTTTTTCTCCTGAAATTTGTTTTCAGAACAAGACACCGAAGTGAAAACTCAGGTTGTTCATACAAACCGATACGCGATGAAACTGCCCGGCCTGACTCGGTCCACCTCACCATGGACGGTTTCGAGACACTTCTTGGACGGCAGCGGTTCTGGTTTAGACAAATTAGTGAGTTCATGGTCAGCAGCAGATTTAATATATTATTACCTGTTGGAACCGACCCGACCAAAAATAGGTCACATATTGGCCTTCAGCCATCCACGTGTCGAACCATGCATTTAATTTCAAACCTTTTGAGATTGCAATCTTGAATGATGACTCTCTTCCTATATCACGTGATGACTTGACTTCTTAGAAGACACTCTTACAATACTCTCTCTCTCTCTCTCTCTCTCTCTCTCTCTCTCTCATACTCTCATATATTTCAAAAAACCAAACAGCAGAGCAGTACAGAAGACTCTCTGCCTGCCTCTCTCTACTCTCTTATACCTCCCCCCCCCCTCTCTCGCCTTTTTCCTCATCTCTCTATCGCCATTTGATTCGATCTCGTTCGTTCTCCCTTTATTTCTTTCTTTGATCTGCTGGCTAGTTTGAAGCATAAATGCGACAAGGTCAATCTTCAACCCTAGAAGAGGGTTTTAATCTTCCATATATTGAGGTATCACTCTTAGGGTTTATACTTCTGATCTTGATTTTGTACCTTTTTGTTTGTTAATAGTTTCATATTTTGATTCATTGGTTTTAAAAGCATTTGAATTGATCATGGTTGATTTAGGGTTTGTACTTATTTCATGTTTTCATATTTTTATTAGGGTTTCAAATATATTTTATTTGTTCATGCTTTGATTAAGGGTTTCCAAATGTTTATTCATATTAAAACAGGCCCATCATTCTATCTGTCAAACCTGCTTAACTCGACCACAACCGATCCAACAAACCGAATAGGTGCTCAGTCGATTTCGAAAGCCAATTGGTTGGAAAGCAGTTTCACTAATTGGAAACTCAACTATGTTTGGTCGACTGACGGGATGAGGCTAAAATCGACCTGGACCAACCCCTGAACACCCCTAGTGAATACACAAAAAAAGGTGTTAACATCTGTTACCATAACGAGTGAAAGCACACAGATGAACACTAAGTGGAAGCTCAGTCCCAATTCGAATATTCTTGGAAAAAAGACAAAAGCATGTTTCCTCTTATCTAGAAACAAAAAACATGAAACATGTAACACAACCAAATGACCCCTTAGTTTGCCAGTCTCTTGGAATGACAATTATTTAACTATGTCACATAATGTCATCAAAAACAGGCAGAGAAGATAATATGATCAGGATGATTCTCAAAAGCCAAGATGCGACCATGCATACCAGCTGTTTCCTTAATTATAATGGTTCATTGATTTTGTCAGAAAAAATAGCAGAAATCTGACTACTTTCTTTTAACATGACATTGCTAGTTGCAAAAATTTCATGACCATAAGGATTCTCAGAAAGTCAAACCTGAAATGTTTTACTGAATATCTTAATCTTTGATGTACTTTCCCTAACAGCATATTCTCCCTCTGATGACCAAACAAATTCCAATGCTGAGCCGAAGGATCTATTTCTCCATGCCAAAGCTGTATATATTATATACTC
Source organism: Camellia oleifera (assembly GCA_022316695.1). NCBI lineage: Eukaryota > Viridiplantae > Streptophyta > Magnoliopsida > Ericales > Theaceae > Camellia > Camellia oleifera. The sequence goes on from CM039318.1 coordinate 33,761,498, forward strand.
TCCATCTCCACAAACGACCACAAACCTTCCATTGGGGTTATGCTTTAAACTCTGAAATCAGAATGGAAAAGTAACATCAGAGCACATTGTATGATCATGTAACAATTAATTGAGCAAGAAGGCAGAATATGATAGGGTCTAAGAAGTGTTCTAGACCACTAATAGCTGCAAAGAATAGAAAGATGACTGAAATCCTGTAATAACATGATGAACTATATTTAGATATAGCAGTTGTACGAGAAGCAACACTCTTTTTTCTCCTAGCACACATATCACTACTAATGGTAAATTAATTAATATAAAGTCAAATGAGGTCATTGTAAATTGATTGTACTGTTTCACAACAGCTTGACTCTTAAAATTCAAAGGTCGACCACAGCGATAAGAGCAATTGATCTGGGCATTTTTGTACCTGCAACTACTCTGCAGAACCATCTGTGACAACATATGGAAACTAAAATGTTCAGATCACTGGCTGTGGTACACTAACCACAGAGAGTATTCATGCAAAGGAGGAACCTGGAGAACAATACAATGCCAAAAGGAGGATTACCTCATCAATAAGCATTTGTCACACTCTTAACTATATCAGATTACAAAATAAGATTCATAGAGGTTAAAAAATTTACCAACATGCAGATATAAACTTCAAATTCTTAATTTAACTATTTGTACAAACTTGAACTGTAATTTATAAATGCAATTATCCAATAATCGATTTGAACATATATTTTCATTACAAATAAGGATCTGCCCAGCCACTTTTAGAAACCAGATTGTCATTTATGCAAGTCAGCATAAAGGCCTATGGCAATCCAACATATACCACTTCTACAAAGTTATGAAAAGAAAATGAACTAACATTAAAGAAATATCAACTTACTTGAGGATAAAGGTCACAGGTTCCCAACTCTTTCACGGCCAAAGGCAATCTTTCTCCATCTGAGGCCTGAGAAACACAAATATTTGTATTACCGTGTCAGAAAAAGCTAAATAGTTTTCTTGTGCAATAAGAAAGAAATCTGTAGAAGAAGGTTGATCAAACCTCAAAATCTGCTCCAACGCTTTTAATATTCACAGTCAGAATCTCATTGTGCTTAGCCCATATAATCTTACCACTACTATCCATGCTAACTATTGGTTCTTCTCGACCAATTTTTACCATAAGGACTCCTTCATCATATCCAATTACAAGCCTGTACATTGTGAAAAGAAGCAAATTAAACACTGCAACAAAGCAAACTCCCCTTTCAACCGAAAAAATAAATAAATACAACACACATACAAAATATCATTCAAAGATCACGTGATATCCATCATTTAAACATGTGAATATTTATTTTTTCCTTACCGACGTGAACCTTTCATGCATCCAACAACCCAGACTCGCTCAAGACCATAATTCAATGTGTTTTCAAGCCTGTATATAGTAAGCATGGTTATTAAATTCATTGAAAAGACAGCTGAAAAAGAGAAAAAATAATACTAAAATTACAATAGACTTTTTGTACACCTAGGTGGAATACAAACCTAACCTAAGAAGCACAAACACTTCTAAGGTGTCGTGTTCATATCAAACACCAACACGTGATGGACATATGTCTAAACATGCCTTATTAATTTTTACATTAAAAAAAAAGAAAAAGAAAGTAGACACGCTTTATAAAAAGGGACACAAGTGTTCATCACTTCGATGCATATGAAGCACATTGCAAGTTTTTTTAATTTTTTTTTAAATAACTTAGGATCAAATGATAAAATAAAAACAATGCGAGTTTAGAACTATAAATCTCTTTTTCCTTTAGACTTCTTAATTTTAGAATTCTAAAGCCCAAAACTTTCAACCTGTTTATGAATAGAATTTTTTAAAACAGATACTAGGATTTTGTATTCACCCTTTTTTCCAATACGTGGAATGTGAAAATGAGTTCTTACTGTTTTAAAATAATAAAATATAAATGTATTTGCAACAAAACTGAATAAATAGTTAATGTTTTCATTTATACACATAAAATTATACATTTATTTCCTGTCCTTGCCATGTAGTGTCATTTTTTTTCTTTAATGTCATGCTAGTGTGTCTATATTGTCATCTTTGAGCTGAATCACCACCAGTTCACTCGAGTGCTCAAGAACCGGCTTGTGTACATGCTCGCCAGGTAAATATGCAATTACAAATAATAGAAAATATCAAAATAATGAAATTCTAAAATAGACTAAAAGTCAACTCTCCCATGTAAGAATAAAATTCGAAAATCTTAGGAAAAGCTAAAAATGGAGAGTTCTCGAAATAAGATAATTTACCCTAACCTAAGATGTTCTGGGTCCATCTTTTTTAACTCCATATTATATTACAAATCAGTCCAAATAGATTTAGGAGTTTTGACATTTTATCATTTCATATCACCACACAAAAACTAAATGCCAGAAGTTTAACTTTTTTGACTCTCACTTGAGTCTCATATGAAACGCTAAATACGTGGTGGCAAAAATACTCATCAAGAAAGGTCAATCAAAATATCAAATCACAGATTCAGAATAAAAAACTTCGGTATCAAATAACTTTCACATGCATAAGTTTGAATCTGAATATGACTTACCTATATGTTGTTGCATGCCATATCCGAACTGTCCCATCCTCGGAACCAGTAATTATTATGGGAAGTTCGGGATGGAAACATACTGCAGAAACATTGTGTGTGTGACCTTCCAGTGTCTGGACGCAACTTTTGGTTTGGTAATCCCACACCTGTTCCAAGAAATATATTTTCCGAATAAAACAAAAACACAAATAGTATATTCAAAAAAACCCATCTTGTCAAGAAGGATCAGATCTAAGACCTTAGCAGTCTGATCATCAGAACCAGTGATTAGATATGGCTTATCACCACCAGTGAAGTAATCAACACAATTCACCCCTTTCACATGGGCATCTAACGTAAAATTTGGGTCTGGGGAGCCAAGATTCCAAATCTGCAAGAGAGAAAGATATCAGATCACAATAGATACCAGGTAATAATAATAAACAAAACAAAACTTCCAATTTCACAACAGGTTACCAAGCAACATCTCTAGTCACACCTTTATTGTGCGATCAAGTGAAGCACTAACAAACGTATTGGTATCTTTGGGATTAAATGTAACTTGCATCACATAGTGAGAGTGCCCTTCAAAAATCTGAGTACACATCCAATCCTTGTCCCAATCCCAGAGTCTTATTAGCATGTCATCAGATGATGACAACACATATGGAAGTGTTGGATGGACAGCCACACACCTAATGTAATCTGCATGTGCCTCAAAAACTTTAATCTTATCCATTGTGTTGTAATTATAAACACGGATAATCATGTCATCAGCTCCAGCAACCACCCACTGCTTGCGTGCAACAAACTTTGCTGACCGAACTGCACAGAGAGGATAAAGATGTCAGGCAAATAACCATGTCAAAAACAAAGCAAGTAGGTGTAACATAGAAGTACCTGGCAATTCAGTCACCTCAAAAGACTTCACCATAGTCTGAAATAGATTGGGAAAGTTCAAATCAAAATTATCCATAGTCAATGTAAAACAAGGAATCTTACAATGATATGAAACAAATTGAATGAATCAAGTTTTTAAGCACAAATCAAACTACTTAGCGAGACATGCAAAAACAAAATTAACTCGCCAACATGTTTTCTCAATCAACTTTAGGTATGGGATAATATATCAGAAGGTTTGCCAAATAACCTTAACTTCTGCAATGGACTTCAAATGCTGTCAGAAATAACTGCTTTTCCAATAAATGTCAAGAATGTCTTTTCGTGAAGGATCTAGAAGACAAGTATATATGATGATACCACCAGTAAGGACTAGGGTATCAGCATCAATGAAAGTGTAGACTAACATAGGCTCTTTATTATCCTAACAAGTTTCTTAGAGCTACACTTGAGAAATTAGCATACATCTCAAAAAAGCGCTAGTCTCAAAAGTATGTATAGTGAGGCCACCTAGGGAACTCAAGCAAGACAGTGGATCAACCAGAACAAGATCTTTAATGCTTAAAAATGTTTTGAAAAAATCATGAAAATATCAATCACAGTGTGACCCATGGCAAGACAAGGAATCTGATTAATCAATGTTTGATATTTATAGACACATATATATGTAGAAAGTGATTACAAGTCCTTCTATTGTGCTATTCATCAGCAAATTAAAGAGCCAACCAAAATTTGCATCACTCACAAAAATTTACATCATGATTTCTTCAAATTCACTTCCTCTGCGTAACCTCTTATATTTCTCCCATAATTTTGCTGACCACTTCTGCCTTCTTTTATGTAATAATCTGAATTATTTCAGGTTAGCCCAATAAAAGCTTGTTTATGGTGTTTTTTGGGTAAACATTCTTTTTGCAATTTTTATATTGTAGTTTTTTTTTTCTTTTTTTGAGTGAATTGCAAAAAAAAAGAGTCACTTGTCTTAATAGATTTCTAAGATCGTAAAGAGAACCAAGGTCCTAGCTTTTCCAAACAGCCTAACTAACTTGTTTGATGTAAGTCAATGAGATGAACAAGCCAAGATCAATTCTATCTTGGATGCCTCACTAATCCTAGGAATGAGTTCTTAGTGACGACTAACGGTGTTAAACAGAAAAAAATGAATTTCAAAAAGTAAATTTATAAGGAGCTACGAAGCATGGTCAATTCTAATAAGGTGCCCTGTACGTGTTGGACACATGTTGGTGGGGGTGGCCCAGTCCTCTGCAACGCAAGGCCTAAGGTGAAATATCAATGAGAGGCCTATTTGACATTTATAAATGTATTTTTAAATTTTTGTATATTACAATTTACAACTTTGAATGTAAACCTCATTTTTCTATTTTTATTACAATTTATTTTTGTAATAAAACTTTGGAGTTGTGAATAAACTTTACTATTATTAGGGACTTTGGATAGATTTGACGTCCCGAGTCTTGAACTCTAATTGAGCCCGTTATGACGGACGTAGTTATATTGTATTTGGATATCTAGAAGTGAGTGGTTGAATGAGTTTGTCCCCAACACTTGTGATTTTGAAACTTTTGATTTACATTTTGTGTATCGCTTGTTGTTTCTTTTGTTTTGTTTTGAATCTTGTGGTGAGGGCAATTCCATTGGAGCGTTTACCTCTGGGGTTTTAGTTTGGGCACAAGAACGACCCAGAACGGCGTCCAAACGAGAGAGTTTTGTGCTGGGAACATTTTAGCTTGAGCTTGCCTGGGGAGATCGCAGTCGCAGTTATGGGGACAACAGATGCAATGTTCACTCAGTTGAAATACTGCAAGGGTGTTTTCGTTGCGCGCAAGACCATGAGATCATCATGGGGCACGATGTGCATAATCACGGGTGTGACCTTTGGACATAGTGGGCGTGATGTCTTGTCAAGTGAGTTACTGCAAGTGGCCTAAGGGACCGCGAGCGCAACCATGGGTACAGTAGGCGTCATCTGTCTGGGTAGAAAGTCAAGACAGACATGCCCCATCACTTTTCAAGTCACTTTTCACACTTCTTTCTCTCTCTACTCTCTTTTTCTGAACTCTATCTCTTCTCTCTCTAAAACCTTTATCCAAATCCTACAAAACCTTCGATCCACCTCACCTAAAGTTAGAATCTCACCTTGCTTCTTTGAGTTAGAGTGTAGAGTGCATCAAGAGCTTCATTTTGACCGGAGCCAATCGCAATTTCGGCACATCCGACTTGTGGGGTTTTTCTCCTCCCTCTCAAACTTGAGATAGGGATTTTCTTACTCTTGTATATTTGTTTTACCATGTTTATATGGTATTCTGTTAGATATGATTTTATGAAAATTTGGGGGTTTCAATATACATATACGGTATAAAAACTAGGCTTTCTCTTTTTGGCTCAAAATCTAGAGATTTGTCTCTCAAATTGAGAAATGTGTTTTGATTTCAAAGTTTTGACATTAAAATTGAGAAAGCCCTAAATTTTGTTCAAACCTTAAAATGTGGAAATTGGGGGTTTTGTTGTGTATTGAAATTAGATGTGAGAAATGGATAATTTGCTTTGGAAATTGTAAATTTCCTTAGGAAATAGGATATTGTCGATTTTCTTGAAATTATTGGAAATACTTGAAAAATATTGAAACTATCGAAAATTTGAAGATATTGGAATTATTAATTTAGTTATGCTCTAGTATTGCCTTAGTGGAATACTTTGATAGTGATAACTGTTTTGGCAATCGGTGGAGGATTGCATGATTGTTGTAGAATGAATTGAAATCTTAGGAAAATCAAAACCATTTTCAATTCATGCATTTGCATAGTCATAGTCATGCTTTCATTCATGGATATCATGGAACATTTTGAGAAATCGCTGTTGAGCCATTTTGGATATCTATTGGAAATTGGTTGAATTATCAAAGTAAATAATGTGGTCAAATTCAGGATGTGTAAGAAATGTTTGTAAATTGATTAAGTTGGCTTGAGATCCTAGTGAAAGTTCGAAAACCTGCGTGGAGTCAGGTGTCCAATTACCCTTCTAGTTAATAACCAAAGAACATGGATTTTTAGTAGTTCTGTACAAACTACTTGCAGACACATGCCTAGGAATTTTCAATGTTATTTACGGTTTAATAATTGTTTTATTGGAATGGGTGGAATTTGGAACATTTTTGGAAAGCTTGCATCGTTGCATTATTGAACAATGAAAACCTTTTGAGCATGAAATGGCATCACTTGCATTCATGATCATACACATGCTAATCTTATATACTTTAGTAATATTATCTCTACTGGGCAATTGTGCTTATCCCTTAGTGGAAACCATTTTTAGGTGCAGATGATATGCCTCAATCTCGTTGAAAGGCTTGGAGTTTGTGGAGCACAAAGGCTCGTTTTGTTGATTAATTGTAAAGCTTTGGCTTATTTGTTTGGGATAGAGCCCACCTTTTATAACAAGGTTCCAACCTTGAGATGTGTAAGCCATTAGGGCCTTCAATTTGGTTAATTGCATAGTTTTGTAACTATATCACATGCTATACATTCAGGCTTTAGGAGTTGTGAATTTGTAATGCATGTGATGTGATTACATTTGTAAAATCTCAAGTTTATGAAATGGAAGATATTAATTAAAGGTTATTTTCATTTATAATCATGTCTACACTGGGTATTGTATCACTTTCCGCATAGGTAACTCTGAATGGACCAAAATTACAGAAAGGATCGAGTTATAGAATGAGGGTGTTACAATTGATTGTGTTATAGAATTTGAGGGCATTACAATAGATAAGTAGAGTATTTTATTTAAAAAAATGGATCTTTGGATAAAGGAAATTTTATTTTTTATTGGGCATTCACACAAGAAATGCGTCTTCAAACCTTTACAAGCATTTTCTACTCACAAAAATGCATAGGTTATATAAAATATTTGTGTATTATATAAATAAATAAAATACATATTTTGTAATTTGGCAATAAATAAAAATTTAAAATCCAAGCACAGTTATTAACTGTCTATGAAGCACAGACACGCTGGAATAGCTGCCATAGCGGTGTCAGACATGGGGACGTGCCAAGGACACAAGGACACGCCAGGGACACATATGGGACATGCCATTTTGGCGTGTCCCTTTACTTTTATTGTTTTTTTTGCGAGGGACACGCCGAGGACCCATCATCATGCAGAAATATTTCAGAAATCAAAGCCCCCAATCTACAAATCAGAACAGAAGAAGAAGAAGAAGAAGAAGAAGAAGAAAAAGAAGTTGGTTACCTAAAGTAGCTTCGAGACCTCAGTCAAGTAAGTTTTTCTCTCGCCTCTCTCTCTCTCTCTCTCTCTCTCTCTCTCGCCTCTCGATCGTCTCTCTCTCTCTTGCCTCTCTTGATCGTCTCACTCTCTCGCCTCTCAATCGTCTCTCCTGCATCTCGCCTCTTTCTCTTGTCTCTCCCTCTGACCTTTCATAGCTTTATCTCCTCTTCTTTTTTTTATATTTTTTATCCTTTGTGACCTTTTGTCTTCTTTCTCTTCCTTTTTTATTTTTTATCCTTTCTATCCTTATCTCTTCTCTCTCTCTCTCTCTCTGTAACCTTTTGTCTATCTCTTTTTTTATATTTATATATTTTATGTTATATACATTTTATATTTTATACATCTTTGATTTAAATCCTATTTTCTATACTTATATATTTTGTATTTTTCTATTTAATTTTTTTCTTTATAAGTTTATATCTTTTTCTATGTTTATAACTATTCTAATATATTTTTTAAGTTCTTTATTTATCTTTTTTTACCTTTATAAATGTAAATGTTGTGGTTTATATATATATATATATATATTACATTAATGTTAGTTTTATTAATTTTCAATGTATATAAAAAAAAAAAGTTAAAAAAAATTGCCGCGTCCCTTGTCATGTCCGTGTTCCCATTTTTTCGAAATCACTGTGTCCCGTGTCCGTGCTTCATAGTTAACAATTATTATATTGTGGATTAACATCCAAGTGATTATAAGATCATAGAAGGATTTTTAGAAAATGATGAAGGGTATTCTTGGCATATAGGATAGCAAGGCTTCAAGACACCAACTTGAGGGGAGCTTCTATTTCCACATCCCATTTTCTCTTTATTTACACACTCGATGATATTTTATTTTAGGGAAATTCTATTTACACATCACTCATTTGCTCAGTATACATCATCTCTCAATTGTTTTTATTACAATTATATCCCTCAGTTAAATTACACTTTTAGACAAAATCCCAAACTGATGACGGATCTCCCTCTCACGGCAGCAGATCTCTGTCTCTCTCTATCTCTCTATTGCTATGGCAGATCTCTCTCTCTCTCTCTCTCTCTAAGAGTTGGGGGTCATGATGGATAAGAGTTGTGGTGATGGTGCGTCGTGGAGGTGAGGGGCTACGAGGGTTGCGATTTAGCCTAGGAAACTAGGAGAAAAGGGCTAGGGGTTTGTCAAAAGGAAGGAGTTGAGATGGGAATGGTGGCAACAACAGTGGGAGGAGCGACAACAGGGCTGGGTTGGAAGGACGTCAGCCGTTGATCACCACGGCGACGACAGTGATGGCTAGGTTAGGGTTAGGCTTTGGACTTGAGGTTGGAGACAAAAATTACCCCCTAACCCTAATGGACGTTAACAACCAAACCAAAGTGAAAAAAGTCAAATAGCTTGAGAGCTAAAGTGGGAGAATCTTCTCTTTAATGACCAAAGTGAGAAATGAGTCGTATTTTATTTTAGAGGGTGAAAGTGTAATTACACTAACCTTCCTTAAGATCTGGAGAAAATACATCTAGCCCCACAAGTTTAACATAACTACATTGGGCTCCTTTCAAATTTTAATTCACATAACACGTTGCCCCCTTTTCATCAATAATTCATTAGTCATATGAATGAAAAAATAATGTGCTCTCTTTTACTTTGAAACATATATTTTTCCTTGTTTATCCTTATGTCTACACACCAATGCATTAGTTCCAATAACTTTAGACCAACTAAAAGGAAAATCGGTGTAATTATGTCAAACTTGTGAGGCCAATTGCATTTTTTCTAAACTTCAATGGTGATCTGTGTAATTTACTACTTTTTTTTATTAGGTTTTGGACAATGAGTTTTCTTTTTCTTTTTCTTTTTCTTTTTTTTAGAGTATTTAGACAAATATTTTAAATTTTTGGGAAATTTCGAAAAGCGAGGCCTTAGGCAACAACTTGATGGCAAAATGGTTGGGCCAACTCTATGATTCAGACACATTCCAACATATGTCAGAAACACATCTAAAAATGTCCAATTATATATATATATTTTTTTTAAATTAGATTCGAACGCACTTTGGATACTTGGCAAACACACATCCATTACTTAGGCCTCGTTTGGGAACAGGCTAATTTAGTAACTTTTTGGCTATTTGGCTAAAAAAGTAGGTAAAAAAAACTTATATGTTTGGGGTGACTTTTTGGCTAATTACGAAAATATGTGTAAAAAGTAGAGAGAAAAGAGAATCTTTGACTTTTTGGTATGAGTTGTTGGCTTTTTGGCTAAAAAGGTAACTTTTTGACTTTTTGGCTAAAAAGGTAAGTCCCCAAATACATAAAACACATTATGAGGGTTGGTTTGGGAATAGGCCATTTTAATAACTTTTTAGCTAAAATATGAGATAAAAAAAAACTATTATGTTTGGGATATTTTTTGGCTTTTTACGAAAAAAAACGTGCAAAAAGTATAGAGGAAAGCAAAGTTTTTTAGCTTTTTTAGTGACTTTTTTACTTTTTGGCTATTCTGAGTAGTTCCCAAACTTAACCTAAGAATGAACAAAATAACTTAGGCTCCAATGATCTAAGAAAACTAATGCTGATTTATACCTATTTGTTAGGACCTTTGTTTTGCAATCCCAAGTGACAAAAATCTTTTGTGTTGTATTCTTTCTTTGCCATTGTATTGTTGTGAGGTTTGTTGAGTGTTTACAATGAGAATCTATGAAGCACAGGTACGGGTACAAATACTGGTACTAGTACGATATGGATATGTCGATATGGTAAAATTCAAAAAAAAATAGGGTACGGGTACAGGTACGGTTTGATACGCTTGTAAAAAAAATATATTTATTTTTAATTTAGAGTAATGCAAAAATTACTTAAATGGTTAATTTGTTAAGGTTCAACCTATAATTAACATTTAATGCCAAAAGTAACGGCATAAATCAAAATTAAATGTTAATATATTAAATAACTTACAAACCATAGTTTAATTTTAAAATCATGTTAAACATAAAACAAAAGGAAGTCTAGTGAAAGGAGTTTTATCTCTGTAGTAGAAGAAAATATTGTTTCAATTGAGGTACGGTACGACTTGGGTATATACTAGCTACGTCTGGGTACGCCAAAAATTAAGAAGAGAAAATTTGGATACGTGTTTCGTATACCCGATACGTATGCAAAAGTACCATACGAGGTACCATACACCGGTAAGTACCCGATACGGGATACGACATGTTTTTCGAAGTACCCATGCTTCATAAATGAGAATCCTATCTTGGTTGATTTGTCACTGTCTTCAGCTCTCAGTGAGTGTTCAATTGTGTTTCAGAAAGGCTGCAAGTTTTCCTTGATCGCTCGAACGAAAGAAGTGTCACCCGAGCAAACTTTTCTAGCTCTCAGGATTTCAACCTTAGCCATAGAGATATTGCAAGGATGTATTCACCACTCGAGCGACAAAAGGGGCGCTTGAGCAAAGTTTGAGACTTCTCAAGATCTCAATTTTAATCTTAGAGATACTGCAAGGGTAAGTTCATCGCTCAAGCAATCTAAGGTGCGCTCAAGCGAACTTTGAGTCCTCACAGGATTTGTTGTCTAAGATCTCATTTTACTGCAAGCCTTGATTCATGCAAATAGATTTTTTTTATAACTGTTTTATTCCCTAAGATCAGGCTTTTAATTCTTCTGGTTCTCTCTTTGAACTTTACAGAAAACAAGGGGTGAGAACTATGAGTGAATTTTTTGTTTTCCCTTGTTAATTCATAAAAGTTTCCACACATCTCTTGTAATTGATTGAGCTCAACAAGGGGTTTATAATGATACTTCTTCTCAAGCATTCTACCGGAGGATTCAGGACCTAGTTATTGGTTGTGTATTCAATATCAACAAGGGGCAAATTCAAAAAGAGAATGGGCTATGAAGATTCATAAGTGTCTCAAGGTCAATCAAGTGTGGATTGGCTAGGAGATAGATTTGGTGAGATGACTTATAGTACTCATCTTTGTTTCTCATAGTGGATTTGCTTTAGCCTATTGGCTCATGGTGTTTTGACAATCACAATTGGAGGATTCCAATTGAGATTGTTTTTTCCACGTTAAAATCATTTGTCTCCAGATTTTTGATTGTTAACATTAGATCTAAATCAATTCCATTGTTTTTGTGAATTGATTTAGATTACTCTTAGCTATTGAGCATTGTTGTTGTCATCTACTTGTTTGTGATCGGAATTGGATATAATCACGAATCACAATCTCAGAACTTAGGTTTTTCACTATTAATCTCTCATCCTTTAAACTTTAGAAATTAGTACATTCATATATATATGATATACATTAAATATATAAAACTATATACTATGTGTGTGTCCCCAGCATGTTATGTCATGCATTTTTTGAAAATTGTCATGTCATGTGTCCTTGTTTCTTAGGTAAGGTGCATAAGTGCACCTAAATATAAAGCATGCACTTTGGCAAGTGATCATGGGATTTTAGTTTCTATATAAGATATTGGGGATAAATTGGGATAAATGAAAGACAACAATATTAACAAGTATTATCTAGCCCATTTCTATAACACTTACTATTCTACGCAAAGAAATGAGCGTGGATACTTCAACAAACATGTTGTACCTTACCAAGTACTAATACTTTACATGGTACTTCTGCATATGTACCAAGTACACAAAACATGTACCCAATTTTTCCCCTTAAATTTTTGGTGTGCCCCAGAGGTACTTAGTATATATCCAAGTCATACCAAACCAAACCAAACCAAGCCTTAAGTTCCATTAAACGGGATCGGCTACATGAATCCTTCTTCTCCACCTCAATCAGATTTTTATTTTATTTTTTTTTTATACAAAGGTAAAGTTAGTTGCAGTGGACCTTTTCTTACTTTTTATGCTAACCATGATTTTAAAATTAAATTTAATATTTTTATGTTTGGTTTATACCTTACTTGTTGTGGCATTAAATGCAAATTGGATCTTAATTAACTAAACCATTTAACCAATTTTTGTATTACTCTAAAGTAAAAATAAATATTTTTTTACAACCATACCAAGTTATGCCCATACCCTACTTTTTTTAGATTTTACCATATTGACATACGCATATCAAACCCATACCCTATATGCATTAAAAAAAAAAAAAAACCCCCTACCCCATACGAATATCCGCCGTACACGTGCTTCATAGCATGATACCTAGTGGTGCTTCAACTACAAAAAGTAAATTCAAATTAGATAGAAAAGAAAAGAAAATACATAGCAGGAGTGTTCGCGGATCAAGTTAAGTCGAGTGACCTCCCATCTGCCATCCTTCCGAACTTAGGCGGATTGGAAAAGCCAATCCGCATCCGTCCGCTTAGTTAGCGAATGCAAATTGAGCGGGTTGGCGGGTGAATGTGAATCGATTTGGCAGTTTGGACTTTACTTTTTATGTTTTTCTTTTCTTTTCTTTTTTGAACTATTTTAGAATAATTTTTTACTATTTTGGACCTTATTTGAGTCCATAATCTTTTATCTTTGGTTTTTTATAATTAAAATAAAGGCCAATTTCATATTTCATAAATACCTAATATCATTACGAAATAAAATGTCATTTTTTTAACATACAAAGCATATAACATCATTTTCTTAAAGGAGGTTGGCGGATCGGGTTGGGTCGGGTGGCCTCTCATCCAACATCCATCCGAACATAGACAGATTTGAAAAATCTCCATCCACATCCATCTGCCCATACTATCGAAACCGCTTAAAGCAGGTGGATTGTGTCGGATCAGGTCTGGTGGGTTTTGACGACCTGATCAGACCCGTGAACACCCCTAAGTAGAGCATAAATGGTAATACCAATAAATAAAGACCAGGTTATAGTATTAATAGCAGAAGAAAAACTATTCCTAATTAGATTCATGAAGAAGATTTTAGAAATTTGAGAGAGAGAAAAAAAAGTGCTTCAAATTTAGTACCTAATCTGGAAAGAAGTTCCCATGACACACCTATAATGCTCTCAATTTTTTTTAAGAAAAAGGGCACACGAACAATGCAGGAAAAACAGGTTGATAGATGCAATCAAGATGTGTAAGCTTAAATAACCTAGCTTGACTTCCACAATCATTGTGGTTGTGTGTGTATTTATCATGCTCAAGTTGTAATGACAATGGCATCAGATATATTAAACATATGAACACAGGACGTAGTCACTTAGTAATGTTCTACTACTCTTTTAACCACACAGCTTAGAACTTCTTCAGTAATGTAAAATGAAGCCATTACCCACATTGTCCAAAAGTAATATTTTGAAATTGAACAAATGTAAGCACTCATATGGGATGAGGGTGACAATTTACTGACCTGTGACTGGTAGTCCCATATGTACACAGTTCCCGAATAAAGACTTGCAAGTATCCTGCCAGAAAATCATCAAGTGCCATACTAATCGTAAGAATTCTACTTTTCACTTTAATCGATAATCACTTTAATCGATAAGTACTCAATAATTACCATGTTTCTGTTGGATGTATATCCACACATTTTACTCTTTCAGTTCTTTGTATGAACTTTTTCTGATCATTAGGCAATCATTAGCAAAACTAAATACAAAGCAAAGCACAAACAATATATTTATTGGAAAATATGATAAATTTTAATCCATTGCAACGTTAATACCTTGATTTCAAGTCTGAGAGGCTGTAAAATTCACCAAATTGTATGTGCAAACAGCCACAAAAAAAAAAAAAAAAAATACTCAATGTCAGTACAGAGAAGTCTTCAAAGCTCAAATCGATTAAAAATTCAAAATATTCATTCGAAACTGGTTCAATTACATAAATAAATAAATAAAACCAAAAAAATTAAAATGCAATGAAATACTGTGAACTACATAAATCACTAGAGAGTAGTCGAATTTAGGGGAAAAAACGATTAATTCAAATGCAGAGGCAAGCTCTGAGAAATTCAAACAAATGAATATGTAAATATGCAAATAAGTTTGAACATGTATGTGATAATTGGGACAGATCTGAGTTAGATTTGATTCAAAAGCATACAAAGGATGAGACAATGTGAAGAGTTTAGTTACCATTTCAGTGGATAAGAGAGGAGAGAGAAATGGTTTGATCGAAGTAGTAGTTGTAGGTGAGAAGAGCAGAGATCGAACTGATTGGAGAGTGAAGTCTTCGATGGAGGTTTTCGTTTCGCTCCAAACGACGAGCAGTGACGAAATAGAGAGAGAGAGAGAGATGGAGGGAGAGGTTTAGACAGAGAATATTATTCACACCCACTAAACTAGTAGAGCTGTAAGTAAGTCCTTATAATTTATAATTTATGTTTAAATAGTTTATAGCTTATAACTATGAATATAAGTTGAATTTTGCTTTATAAATTAAGTATTTCTTGTCTTATTCAAAAAATAAACTGATTTCTAACTTCTAAAATAGTATAAGTTATAAGCTAAACTAAACATATCAAAATAGCTTAAATTAAGTTGAAAGCTGAAATAAATAGCTTTTAAGCTGCACTAAACAGGCACAGAGTAATGCTATCGAAAGTTTTATCAAATGAGTTTTTTTTGATAAATTCACTTTTTAAGAGTTTTATTCTATTCAATTTATATTTTTTTTTGATTATTTTATTAAGTCTTATATGAGATAAGAAGATCAAAATACTATTTTTATCTACTTATGTTCTATTTAGTTCACATTATTTTCTTATGTTTCAATAAGTCTTATGGGTGATATAATTACCAAAATACCCCTAATGTGAATGTTCACACCGTCAATGTGAATGTTCATATCGTCAATGTGTAGGGGCCCGGCCCATGTTGATCCCGTCAATGTGAATATTGACAATGTGAATATTCACATTGACATGTTAACATTCACATTAATAGGAGTGTAAAATTAGCCCGCGTCTTGTGGCGGCGCGAAACCCGCCCGCGACCCATGGGTGGACCCGGTCCGGCCCGTTGACAATGTGAATATTCACATTGACATGTTAACATTTACATTGACATGTTAACATTCACATTAATAAGAGTATAAAATTGGATCGCGGCCCATGGGCGGCCAAAAGCCCGCCTGCGGCCCGGAGCGGGCCCAGCCCGGCCCGTTGACAATGTGAATATTCACATTGACATGTTAACATTCACATTAATAGAAGTGTAAAATTAGCCCGCGCCTCATAGCTACCCGAAACCCGTCCACGACCCGTGGACGGCCCGAAGCGGGCCCGACCTAGCCTGTTGACAATGTGAATATTCACATTGACATGTTAACATTTACATTGATAAGAGTATAAAATTGGGCAGCGGCCCAGGACTGGCTCAACCCCGCCCATTGACAATGTGAATATTCACATTGACATGTTAACATTCACATTGATAGGAGTGTAAAATTAGCTATTGCCTCGTGACTGCCCGAAACCCGCCCACGGCCCGAGGGCGGCCCGGGGCAAGCCTGGCCATTTTTTTTTAATTTTTTAAATTTTTTCTACCAAAATTTTATTATTTTCCACAAAAAAAAGATACTAGGCCTCGGCGCGGGCCGGGCCGGGCCTTGGACCAAGCCTTGAATGGGCCTTTAACCGGGCCGATGGGCTAGGATAGGCTTCAAAGTGATGACCCATGCCCTAGCCTAGGGTCTCGGACTAGGCTCGAGCCTAGGCCCAAACGAGCCTTTCTCGGGCCGGCCCACAGGCCAAAAAATTAGGCCCATGCCCTAGCCCTAGCATAAGGGTATTCGGGCTTTGGATGGGCCGATGGATTGAGCCTTAGGTCGGGCCGGTGGGCCTGGGCCTAGCCTCGAGTTTAAGTCGGGCTTGGGCGGGTCTGGCCATTTTTTTTTAATTCTTTTTAATTTTTTCTACCAAAATTTTATTATTTTCCACAAAAAAATACATTGCGCCTCGGTGCGGGCTGAGCCTCGAATCAAGCCTTGAATGGGCCTTAGACGGGCCGATGGGCCGGGCCAAGCTTCAAAGTGATGACCTAGGCCCTAATCTAGGGTCTTGGACATGCTTGGGCCCGGACCCAAACGAGCCTGCCCCAGGCCGTGGACAGGCTTCGGGCAGCCCACGGGCAGTGGGCCAATTCTATATTCCTATCAATGTGCATTTTAACATGTCAATGTGAATATTCACATTGTCAATGGGCCGGGCCGGGCCTACCCCGAGTCGCGGGCAAGCTTCGGGCAGTAGGCAAATTTTACACTCTTATCAATGTTAATATTAACATATCCATGTAAATATTCACATTGTCACGGGTCGGGCCAAGCCCGCATTGGGCTGCAGTCGGGCTTCGGGCCGCCCACGAGTTGCGAGCCAATTTTACACTCTTATCGATGTGAATGTTAACATGTCAATGTGAATATTCACATTGTCAATAGGCGGGGTCGGGCCCGCCCTAGGCCGCTAGCCAATTTTATACTCTTATCAATGTGAATGTTAACATGTCAATATGAATATTCACATTGTCAACAGGCCGGGTCAGGCCCGCCCCGGGCCGCCCACGGGCCGTGGCAGGTTTCGGGCAGCTACGAGGCGTGAGCTAATTTTACACTCCTATCAATATGAATGTTAACATGTCAATGTGAATATTTACATTGTTAACAGGCCGGGCCGGGCCCGCTCCGGGCCGCCCATAGGCCATGAGCGGGTTTCGGACAGCCACGGGGCACGGGCTAATTTTACACTCCTATCAATGTAAATATTAACATGTCAATGTGAATATTCACATTGTCAACGGGCCGGGCCGGGCCTGCCGCGGGCGGGCTTTTGGCCACCCATGAGTCGCGGGCCAATTTTATACTCTTATCAATGTGAATGTTAACATGTCAATGTAAATATTCACATTGTCAACGGGCCGAACCCGCCCCGAGCCGCCCATAGGCCGTGGGTGGGTTTCGCGCTGTCATGGGGCACAGGCCAATTTTACACTCCTATTAATGTGAATGTTAACATGTCAATGTGAATATTCACATTGTCAACGGGCCGAGCCCGCCCCGGCTCGCGGGCTGGTTTCGGGCCACCCACGGGCTAATTTTACATTCCTACCATGTGAATTTTAAAATATGAATGTTCACATCATAAAATTGCTAACCGTTCAAAAAATATTTATAAGGGTATCAAAATTAAATATAAGGGCATAAGTGTCCAAGAAAATAGCGTAAATCAAGAAAAGGACTTTATGGAATAAAACTATACATACATGGGACTAAATAGGTTAAAAAATTTCTTCATGGACTTCTTGGGTTAAAACACTTCTAAATGGAAAATGATTGGTGGCCCTAAAAACTGTGGCTCAAATGGCTCAAAATTTTCAGTTTTGGTAACTTTGTTTTTTTTTTTTTTTTTTTTTTACCTGATAGGGAAATTTGAGCCATTAGGGGCACCCAAATTCGGGCCCCCTAACAGTGCTCTTTTCCTTTTATCAAATATCTATGGAGTGTGGATTCCACACAATGTCAGTCCTATATAGAGGTTTCATATCTTATAAGACATTCGGTAAAATTTTTAATAGAATTTTGAAATCTTTAATATTTTTGTATAAAAAAGAGAGGTTTTAGTTTGAAAATTTTGTCATAAAAATATTACTAATTATAAGTTTTAGTGATAAATTTTATTAATTTTTAACTTTTACAGATAGTTTGAAAATTTGTCAAAGAAAAATGTTACTAATTTTAAGTTTTAGTAACAATTTATAAAAATCGTAACAAAAAAGTCAATAATTATTAATTTTTAGCGGTATATGTAAAAAATTATCATAAAAAATTATGTTTAACGACAATTTTACTAGAACTTATTTTCAATAGGACTTAATAAAAATTAAGTTCAATTATAAAGATCTATTGATAATTTATCTCGGGAGAAAGATACGGCACAATACACAAGGTCCGAGACTATAATTATACGGTTTGGATCTATTTGGTTTAGAGTTATAAACATAGTTTTTTCTTCTTCTTTTTTATTGAATTCTTTTAATATTTTATTTAAATTTTGGGCGTTCGGCTCATAAATTTCAATTTGAATTTTATTTGGCCATAAAGACAAACTTAGGCAAAATGATCATACTACCCACATATTTTTATCATACACATTTTCTTTCCTTCACTTTCATTTCTCAAAACCTACTCTCTTTCTCTTTCTATATCTCTCCATTTCATCTCTCATCAGTGAACACCACTGATCGAAAGAGTGATGTTGTTGTTATGGACGACCATGGAGTGCGGAGTCTCTTTCATTCTTTACCGTCCTCTACTCCTTATCTATCTCTACCGCTGTCATCGGTGTCTTCAGCGGTGACAGTGTTGATATTCTCACGTCATCACCTCCTCATCCGCTGTCACAACTACTACTGCTTCCACCACCACCTCCGTCGCCTCTTCTCCTCTTCGCCATTCTCTCCTTAAATTTGTTCAACATATTCGTTGTTCGGATCTAAGCAAAAACCAAAGGAATTAGCCATCTACAGTGACCTTCTCGTAGTTAGCGATGAATTTGCCATCGC
Organism: Camellia oleifera; assembly: GCA_022316695.1. Taxonomy (NCBI): domain Eukaryota; kingdom Viridiplantae; phylum Streptophyta; class Magnoliopsida; order Ericales; family Theaceae; genus Camellia; species Camellia oleifera. The sequence goes on from CM039318.1 coordinate 33,780,744, forward strand.
TGTCATGATATAGTGGTGGATCAACGACATAGTCATCGGCTTCTCTCTTCGTTTCTCTCTTTGAACCATATGTATATATTATAGATCTGTATATATATACCTATCTCTCTCTAAATTTGTAGATTCTCTCTCTCAATCTCTTTCAGATATGTTATACAAAATCTACAGATCTCTCTTTAGATCTATTCAAAAGTACCTTTTTTTTTTGTAGTTCTTATTGTTGTTGGTTGTATCTATAGATCTCTCTTTAGATCTGTTCGAAATTGCTATTATTATTATTTTTTTGGTCATTCTAATTGTTATCGTTGTTGTTGTTGTTGTTGTTGATGATGATTATAAAACAGATTACAACAGATAAAAAGATAAAAGGAAAGATTTAAACATATAAAAAAATTGAACAAACTGCAACAGATATGGGTTCATTTTGGGTATCTATTGCAACAAATAAGATTTGATTTGATTGGTATTTCAACAGATAGAAAAAAAAATTTGAACAGATATTTGAATAGAAAGGGAAAAAAATTGAACAGATTGTTAAAAAAATCAAAACTGATAGTCCAAAAATTTAAACAAATAGAAAATAATTTGAATAAATAGATACATATTTGAATAGATATTCAAAAAAATTAAACAAATAAAAAAAAGTCAACAGAGAATGAAATGCACGTAGTGGTCGTTAAAAAATAATATAGTAATTAAGGGTTCCAATCTACAAATGAATAGGAAGTGAGGTGAGGGTTTCTTTTGCAACGGCGTGGGGCAGATAGTGTAATTTGGACCAAGAGGGCATACGATATCCAGTACATAAGTGGTTCTACACCCATATGCAGAGAAGTCAAAGGCAAACATGGGAAGAACAAATGGCTCACATTCTACTCTGCTGATGATGGTATCGACTACTCGATCCTCAACTACAGAATATTAGGAACAAAGATCAGAATTCGTTTCGTTTGGTGGATCAGGCTTTAGAGAAGTATGTAGAGGGGAAGTAGAAGTAGGGACGGTAGGGAAGTTTATCGAAGATCCTTGGAAGTGAGGCAGTTTGGTTTTGCCTCTCAAAACTCATTTGATTGAATTAAGGCGACTAACCGCAGCAAGGGAAGAGAGGCTCGCTCCATGTTAGCAACTCGTCTTTTTTCTATTTTGACCACCTGGTCTAACGCAATGTTCAGGTCTTTGTGTACGTGACGCCTAGCTACAAACTCTATATGATTCAGCAGGTGCCACACTGCCTTATGCATCAGTGGCATCTTCGTTCTAAACAAGTCAAGATGTACCCCCGTGAAACCTTTTAGAAAATTTTAAAGTATGACATCAACAATCTATGGGGCAATTTGTAATGAGATTACAAATCTCAATGAGGGGAATGTAATTTTTCAATGTGAAGGAAATATTTGTATTAAATAGAAATCTCAGGAGATGTCAATATAATTGACCCTATATTGAAATATCTCTGTGTAATTGGTGATGTTACATAAACACTTGTTTTGTAAAAATAAATAATTTAGAGTACTCCATATGATGTGTGAGTTATATATATATATATAATAAAAAATAAAAAAATCTTAATTTATTAGACATGTTAAACGATTGTATTAAGTAAGAACAATAAATTGCTTTTATTAGGATTTATCTACATTATATATTAAGCAAAATGAGGTTTTTAACCCCAAGGTCTGTGGGAGTTTTAATATCCCAATCTGAATTTTCTAAATTTCTTATTAAAAAAAAAAAAACTTAGCATCTATTGATTTGGTCAAAATCCCCTGATCAGTATTTATTAACTTTTTTCGATTCACATGTTTTTCTACATGCCTACATTTATTAATTTGGTCAAAATTCCCTGATTAGCATTTAAAATCCCCTCATACAAATAATTATAGATATAATCCGTGTATAGTTACTGCAGTACCCTTTTCAACTTTTCCCATACACTATGGTTAGTGATAAGATTGTTAAATTATTTTTATAAAAAATCTTAAAAAACATAATTTATATATTAAAAAAATCTAAAACAAATATAAATAATTATAATTATTCCGTGCATAGCACGGTATTATGATGTCTGCGTATATTCCACATGTAAAAAAAAAATATATATATATATATGTGTGTGTGTGTGTGTGTCTTGGCCCATTAAATTGTAATTTCCATTAATTAAAATTTTTGTTTTAGCTCAACATTTATTAAATTCTCCAAAGTCTTTTTGACTTTTCCTATAAATACATCCTTTTAAACTTTTTTATTTCTATTTTTAACAAATATAAATATCTAAAACAAATATAAATATCTCTATCTATCTATCTATACTTATACGTACTATATATTAAGCAAAAGAGGGTTTTTAACCCCCAAAGCCTATGGAAGTTTCAATATCTTAATCTGAATTTTCTAAATTTTTTATTAAAAAAAAAAAAACTCAGCATTTATTGATTTGGTCAAAATCTCCTGATCAGCATTTATTAACTTTTTTCAATCCACATGTCTTTCCACATATCTGCATTTATTGATTTGGTCAAAATCTCTTAATTAGCATTTAAAATCCCCTCATACAAATAATTATAAATACAATCCGTGTATAGTTACTGCAGTACCTTTTTCAACTTCACTCATACACTATGGTTAGTAATAAGGTTGTTAAATTATTTTTATAAAAAATCTTAAAAAACATAATTTATATATTAAAAAAATATAAAACAAATATAATAACTATAATTATCCCGTGCATAGCATGGGTGACAAGCTAGTATCTATATAAGGAAAATAGGGTTTCTAACTCACAAGTCTTATAAGAGCTCCAATATCCCAATCTTAATTTTCTAATTTTTTGATTTAAAAAAAAAAAAAAACTCAGCATTTATTGACTTCTCTCAATCCACAAGCCTTGTTGACTTCTCTCATAGTTACTGCAACACCCTTTTCAACTTCTCTCATACACTATGGTTACTGAGGGGATTGTTAAATTATTTTTATAAAAAATCTAAAAAAATAGTAATTATTCCATTTAAAAGGAAAGTTAATTAATTCATTTAAAAATTTAAATTTGAAAGGAAAGATAATTAATCTATTTAAAATTTTAAATAGCTTCTATGCCTTGATTTACACATTTTAAAAGGAAAGTTAATTAATTCATTTACAAATTTAAATTTAAAAAGAAAGTTAATCTATTTAAAATTTTAAAGAACTTTTATGCCTTGATTTATACATTTCAAAAGGAAAGTCAATTAATTTATTTAAAAATTTAAATTTAGAAATTGAGAAGGAAACTTAACTAAAATATAAATTTGAATTTGAATTTTTGTACTACTAAAATATAGGAATTAATCTACATCTTTCATAGATTTTTTCTTAATGTTTAATAATTTTATATGCATCGATATTCCAATCTATATATCTATATTATAGCAAACAGACATTCCATTTAAAAAAAAAAAAAATCATTAAACCTCCAAAGATTAGTGATGTAGATAGAATCAAACAAAATGTGTAGGTCTTAGAGTTTGAAAGTAAAAAATTTATGTTAGAATTTGTTCAAATGTAATTCTCTTAATATTTATAAATATTTTTTATTGATTGACAAAAAGCGCCATAAACATTAAGATTATTGTTTTTTTTTATTATTATTATGTTGAGTTATTAAAATAAGATGTATTATAGGCTTAAACTAAGAATTGTTGGGAAAAAAAAAAAATCGACTCAAACTAAATTTTCTAGACTCATTTTTAATATTTAATCTAATATTGGAACCCTCAAACTAACTTATATCGGTTACAAACCAATAAAGACAATTTTAAACAATCAAGACAATTTTTAATGAGTAGGTGAATGTTACATTGACATAAATATTAAGTCAACTAACTTTCAGGTCACTTGTAATATTTAGTCCAACACCACAAGTTAATTTTAATCTATTTTCACATAAGAGTTATAACAACAATTTTAAGTAAACAAATTTTTAGGTTTTACAAAATAAGAAAAAATTAGTATATTAAAAAATAAAATTTATTACCAAAATTAAAATTATGAAACTTATAAAATGAAATGTATTTATATTTTATTGTAAATAAAATTTTTGTAATTTATTATTTAAATTTTACCAATTAAATTATGACATGCAGATTTTTATTAAGAACTTAGGAAATATTAATGACATTAGAATAAAAATCTTCTCTTAGTGTAACTCTAATAAAAATTAATAAAATTTAATTGATTATAAATCACTTTTACAACATATTTCAAATAAATTTTATATTATTATTTTAATTTAAAAACTAATTTTTAATTATTTATTTATACTTGTACATAGCACGAGTAATATGTTAGTATATTATATAACAAAAATGGGGTTTTTTTAACCCACAAGCCTTGTGGGAATTCCAATATCCCAATCTTAATTTTCTAATTTTTTGATTTAAAAAAAAATTCAGCATTTATTAACTTCTTCTAACCCACAAACCTTTTTGACTTCTCTCATAGTTACTGCAGTACCCCTTTCAACTTCTCCCATACACTATGGTTAGTGTTAGGATTGTTAAATTATTTTTACAAAAAATCTAAAACAAATAATTCGTATATTAAAAAAATATCTAAAACAAATATATATATATCTATATATATATGTATATTATATAAAAAAAATGGAGTTTCTAATAAGAAGCCTCCGCTCCAAACTCTCATCCTAAAATTATTTATTTTTCAATTTATAAAATAGATTAAAAAAACCTATTGATTGATTTATTTAATAAATTTATTTATTTATTTATTTATTAATAATTAAAATTATTTCCCAAAAAAATTAATTAAAATTATAATTTTTTTCACACACATGTACTAATTTTTTCATATTCCATCTAATAGGTATTTTTCCTTTAAATTTATTTATTAAAGTGCTTGTTAATTAATAAAAAGTAAAAAAAATATGACTTATTTTGTGCGTTAAATATTTGTTAGTTTAAGGAATCATATCATATCTATCTATCTATCTATATACTATATATTAAGGAAAAAGGAGTTTTTAACCCCCAAGGCCTGTGGGAGCTCCAATATCCCAATTTGAATTTTCTAAATTTTTTTTAAAAAAAAACTCAGCATTTATTGATTTGGTCAAAATTCCCTGATTAGCATTTATTAATTTTTTTTAATCCACATGTCTTTTTACATGCTTGCATTTATTGATTTGGTTAAAATCCTCTGATCAACATTTAAAATCCCCTCAAACAAATAATTATAGATACAATCCGTGTATAGTTACTGCAGTACCCTTTTCAACTTCTCCTATACACTATGGTTAGTGATAAGATTGTTAAATTATTTTTATAAAAAATCGAAAAAAAATAACTTGTATATTAAAAAAAAGGAAAATTTGGCTACAAACCCATCTTACCTTCCTTTTCTTGTTAAAAGGACCCCCAAAAAAAAAAGTTATACTTTCAAAACTCCCTCATAATTATAAAGTCTTGTATAAAAGACAAAAAATTTCAGATTTATATTTTGTGTGACAAATTTACCCCTTCACACATACACCCTCTATCTTTCTCATTTTTCTCTCCATTAGTTTGTCATCTCTTTCAGTTCTTTCTTTCTCTATCTCTTTCTACGAGCTCTCTCTACTATCACCACCATCGTCTACACCACCACCATCACCACCACCACCACCACCATCTCTATTACCACGACTACCATGACTACCATCATTTCTACCACCTCCGTCGTCTCCACCAACACCGTCTCAACTATCGATGTTGTTTGTCACACCACCGCCACCACCGTTTCACCACTAGCATCTCAACCACTAGCTCCATTTGATGCCATCATCGTCATCCTTAGTGTCCAAGACTTCAGATTTGAGATTGATGACCTTAGATTTGAGATCTATCATCTTAGATCTATATTCTCTTCCTCTTTTTCTCTTTGTCTCCTCATCATGCTCTGTTTTTTAGGCAGAAAAATTTTACTCTAGTTTGAACCAAATCTAAGGCAATATATGTGCTCTTTGTATCTCTCTATGTCTCTATTTTTTTCTTTGGTTTGTCTTCTATTTTTGTTTGACAAAATGAGAATAAAATTTTACTCTGATAGGTGCTCTGTTTTGTTTGACGGAATGAGAGTAAAATTTTACTTTAGTATGTGCTCTTATTTTGTTTGATAAAATGAGAAATTTAGGGGGTTTTGAAAGGATCTATATAATTCTTCTCCTTTTAAAAAATAAATTAGACAATGAGGGGTCTATCACCAAATCTCCCTTAAAAAAAATCTAAAACAAATATAAATATCTATATCTATGTATTATATAAGGAAAAAAAAATCTATATCTATGTATTATATAAGAAAAAATGGGGTTTCTAATAAGAAGCCTTCTAAGAGTTCCAAACTCTCATTCTAAAATTATTAATTTTTCAATTTATAAAATAGATTAAAAAACCCATTGACTGATTTATTTATTTAATTATTTTAGAAATAATAATTATTCATTAATTTATGAATTTCAAATGGAAAGATAACAAAAATATTTCATAATCTCTCTCACTAATTTTCAAAAAAAAAAAATATATTAAAACTTGCGTTCTTTTTCTCTCCTCCAAAAAATCAGATAATATTTTTCATGAAAGTTGTAAGTATCCATCTATATCTTATATATTATATTATAATATAACAAAAAAATAAAAATAAAAATCAAATACACAAACAGATAAAATTAATAAATTTGATTTTTATTTATTCAATTAAAATATTTCTTTTGCCTCTCAATATCCAATTTTAAATTTTTAAAATCTATAAAATCTATCTAAACAAATCTGATTTGAAAATATCTCTCACTATCATATTTTAAATCAATGAAACTCATATATCTATTACATATTTAACTCGTATCATAACTTACCTAAATAATAATAATTAAAAACAAATAGAAACCACAGATAAATTAATTTCAAAAAAAAAAAAAAAATAGAAACACACAACTCCCTCGGAAATAAATTGAAAAAAAAATAGAAACCACACAAAAATAAAGAAGATAAGAATTTAGATACGGATCTCAAAAAGATATAACAATATCTAAATTTGAATTATGATTTAGTAATAATAATTATCTATTTTTTTTATGTATATCTATCAAATTTTAAATCACTTAATGGGGCAAATTAATCAATTTTCTAAAATTATTGATTTTTCAATTTATAAAATTATAGCGGTTCCGATTTTGACCCATCACTTATTATGTTCCGGACTCGGGTTGGTATGGTTTTGAATAGTGATTCACATCTTGTTTCCCTTGTCTCCCTTTTGTTTTGGTTATTGGATTGTAGTTGTACGTTTGGAACAGATTGGTTGCTTGTTTTTCCAAACCTATACTGCCCAGAATTTTGGTCTTGCGCTCAAGTGAGGTTTGCAAACCCTCAATACTTTGCTTGTCTGCAAAATATTGGAGAAGTGTGTTCTACGCTCGAGCGGCGTTTCCTATGCTCGAGCGGGTGGGCGCTCGAGCGTCTTTTCTTGCGTTCAAGTAGTTTGTCTGTTGTCTGCATGAGTACTAGATGTGTGTATTCTACGCTCGAGCGGGCCTCTTCTTGCGCTCGAGTGGAACAACTTATTATGTCTGGCGCTTGAGCGTCAAATCTTCTGCTAGAGCGGAGTTATAGTGACCCAGGTTTTTACCCCGACTTTCGTTGTGTTCCGAACTCGGATTTCGTGATTGTATACTGTTGTCTATGTCTTGTTTTCTTCCTTTAACTCTTTGTATTTGAGTTTTATGTTGGGCGTGTTTGGAACAGGTTGGTTGTTAGTTGGTCTAGAATGTTGTTGCCCAGATTTTGGCTTCTTCGCTCGAGCGAGGCTTCTTGCGCTCGAGCGAGCCTTTTTGCGCTCAAGCGAGCCTTGTGTAATCTGTTCTTCGCTCGAGCGAGGCTTCTTGCGCTCGAGCGTGCTTCTGCGTTGGTGACAGACTTGAAGCTTTGCATTCTACGCTCGAGCGACGCTTCTTGCGCTCGAGCGAGGCGACTTGTTGTGTCTGGTCGCTCGAGCGACAACTCCTTCGCTCGAGCGAGCCTGTTCATATCAGATCGTGAATGAGACATTTCAGGACACTTTTGCAGCTCACTCACTCTCTAAAACTCTCCAAAAATGCAAGTTTTCATACTCTCCCTCTAGAATACACATTCTCTCTAAGATTTCATCTAGATCCGTTGTGTTTTTGACCCTAGTGTCTTTGAAAATAAGGTAAAGAGCTTCAAGAGCTCTGTATTGATCCAAGTAAGAGTTGATTTCGTCATCTTTGGAGTTTCGATCTTGCTTGCTCGTCTTCTACACTTAAGATAGGGATTTTCTTTGAGTTATATATATATATATATATATGTTTTTGCAAGATCTATATGATTTTTGAAATCATCCTTTGATTAGTTTTGATAATTAATTGTTGATTCAAGAAAAATAGTGATTTTGAAAGTGGGTTTACTATTTGATCATTTGAGATAGAAATTAGGGGTTTTGAACTATGTTGATTAAAGAAAGATGTTTTTGGTGAGATTTCTTCAAATGTTTTGGAGATGAATTGTTTTGGTAAGAAAACCTAGAAAATAGGAGTTTTTAAAAAGATGTTGAGAAATCATGGATGATGTGTTGTATTTATTTTTGTATGTCAAAATAAATGGATGTTGGAGAATTTCTTATTTATATTTATATAAATGGTATTTTCATGAAATATGGGAAATTGTTGAGATGGCTTGAAATGTGAGGGTTACGTTATCCCTTGGATGAATTGAAATAAATGTATTTATTCATCTTGTGAAATTGTATTGAAAGGAGAAATGGAGGTTTTGATCACAATGGAAATATCGTGTGGAAGAATTGAAAATGGATAAAATGTTGCATTGCATAAATTGATACATTGGCATATCAATGCATTCGATAATGAAGAGCTTTGAGATTTGATTTGAAAACTTTGCATTTAGAAAAGAATGTTGAGAAACAAGTTTTCATGAAATGGTTTTGGGGTAAATATGGTGGTAAGTCTTGAAAGGTGGTGTAGATTATATGTGTCGAGCCTTCCAGCTAACATTGTTAAAAATGACAAACTAGAGAGGGGTCAAGCCTTCCGATTAATACCAGTAAAAATGACAAATTGGTAATACTTGTATAGTCTACTTGCAGACACCGACCTAGGGATTACCATAGTTGTATTTGCCACCCTCTGAACTAAATTGATAAATTCTGAACAGTTGAAGTTGCATAACATCATTGAGCATGATGGTTTTCATAAGATGAAGATGTGTTTTATTTTCAAAAGGTATGGCATGACATGTGCATTCATCTTTTGAGACTGGTATAAAATGTATATACTTTGTTAAGAATTCTCTACTGGGCTTTATACTCACCCTACGAGATTTTTGTGCAGAAAGAGATGTGGTGATTCCGCCTAATTGAAGACGTGGAAGTGTGTGTAGAGAGCATAATGTGCTCAATTGCTGTGACTCTGATTGTAAGCCAAGGGCTTTGTATGTGTGGGTTTGAATAACCGTTTTGTGGAACCAGGCTCAAGCCTTGAAAACTTGTATACCCTTGGGGGTATTTGTTGTTTAATTAATTGTTGTTGGATTAATTGTATTGTAGCATGAAGATTATTTACATCATGTAATGCAAGTATGCGGATTTATTATCAATTTTACCTTAAAGGGCCATGATTATTGTATTATTATTTGGGCATGAAAATTGGGGCGTTACACGGGCTGTGCATATATCAGATCGCGAAAATGACTTTTTACATCACGTTTTCAGATCTTTTTACTCCAAAACCCTAAAGTGGGACATTCTCTCTCTAAAATACTTCATCTCTCTACATTTTCATCTAGTTTTAGTGATTTTCTCACCTTAATCCCTTTATGAAAAAGATAGACCATCTCAAGATCTACATTTTGAACCAAATAAAGTTAGGCTTGAGCATCTTTGAAGTTCCACCTTTGCTTTGCTCGTCTTCTCTTCTTGAGGTAGGGATTTTCTATACTTTGTTATGATTTTTAACTTGGTTATTTGTGGTTGTGTGACAATGGCGGGTTTTGGAGCATTTTAAACAAACCTAGAGTTTGGGGGTAAATGGAAAGAGAGGGGTTTTGATGAATGAGGGTTAAATGGTTGTGGTGTTTGAGAATGACGTTGTGTGTGATCAAAGTTGTTGATTTTGGTGCTTGGTTAGTATTTGGGAAAAGAATGGGGTTTTGCCCTAAAAAGATTATGATATTTATTTTATATAAATAAATGAAATTGGTGTCGTAAATATGAAATTAAACGAGTATTGAAACAAATGGTGGAGTTGAGTAGATGATATGTCTCATCTTTGGAAATGTTGAATAAATTATCTGTCTTGAGATTTTGTATCTGTTTAGAAATATCTGTATTGGGCTATCGGTAGAGAATAGTTTTGATTGTTGTAGAAATTACATGTGGATTAGGTGAATTAAAACTAATCTTTTGTTGGTTGTCATTGAATATGACTATGTTGATATACATTGTATATGTATGATTGTTTGGGAGAAGAAAGGAAATATACTCCATGTATGATTACGTGTTTAAATACATTGCATATGTACAATTGTTTGGGAGGAGAAAGGGGATGGATTCCATTATAATTAAGTTGCTCGAAGTGTTTTGGGTGAAAGTCCTAAAATTTATACATGGGTATTGATCCCGCAGACGAAATATCTATAAAATGGCAATTTGAAGTGTTTGCATGTTGATGTTGTGATTGTGGAATCATTGAGTTGTAGTCTCATTTGGGTTATTAAAGAGATAATGAAATTGTCTTAGCCGTTCTTGAAGAAAGGCTCTTATGGTAGTTTTAGAATTTTGAAGAAGAATAGTTGAAGAAATAGTTTTATCAAGTAATCTAGGAAGAATGAGTTCAATCTCCAATGCCAAGTTCGAGGTTGAGAAGTTCGATCGAATAAACAACTTCGGTATGTGGCAATGCGAAGTCTTAGACGTGCTCATCCACCAGGAATTGGATATCGCTTTGGAGGACAAACCTACAGAAATGTTTGACAAAGATTGGAACAAGATCAACTAGCTAGCTTGTGGTACCATCCGGTTATGTCTTGTAAATGATCAAAAGTATTCTGTCATAAAGGAGACGAATGCCAAAGATCTCTAGAAGAAGTTTGAGGACAAACACATGACGAAAAGCATAGAGAATCGGTTATACTTAAAGAAGAAGCTCTTTCGGTTTCAGTATAAAGAAGGAATTTCGATGTCCAAACACTTGAATGACTTTAACAAGATTCTTGCCGATCTACTAAATTTGAATGTTGCAGTTGAAGATGAAGATAAGGCTTTATTGCGGCTGAATTCCTTTTTCGATGAATATGAGCACTTGATTACCATACTGCTTTATGGGAAGGAAAAAATCAAATTTGAAGATGTGTCTAGCACATTGGTTAACAATGAGCACCAAAAAAAAGGTAAGAAGGCCCATCAAGACACATTAGATGAAGCCTTAGTTGCAAGAGGAAGATCAGAGAAGAAAAAGCAACCTGGGAGGAGGTCAAATACAAGCAGCAAAAATAGATCCCGCTCTATGTCTAAGGAACCGTCAACTAGAAGAATATTGTTATAGATGAATGTGCCCTTTGTCAAAAGAAAGGACACTGGAAAGTTGATTGTCCGAAGAATAATGACAATGAGACTATAGTCAACCTTGCTCAGGAGAATGAAGATTTAATTGTGTTTGTATTGCTCCATCGTTTCTTTGCCATTTTGATGAATGGATTATGGATTCTGGATGTATTTTCCATATGAGTCCCAACTGGGATTGGTTTTCTAACTTTGAGAAGTTAGATAGTGGAATAGTTTTTATGGGTAATGACGACGCCTGTAAGACAATGGAAATTAGAAGCATCCAACTGAAGCTGCATGATGGAACAGTTTGAGCTTTGAAAGAAGTATGGTATGTACTAGAATTGAAGAAGAATCTCATCTCACTAGGCGTTTTAGTATCTGAAGGTTTCAAGATTACCTTGGAAGGTGGAGCTCTCGAAGTAGTATCGAGAACTCGGGTTATAATGAAAGGAAACAAAAATAAGAATTTGTACTTCTTGAAAAGGAGTACAGTTGTAGGTGGAGCATCCACCAGCAATAGAAAGAATGAAGAAGTTGATAAAGTTGACACAGATTGTACGAAGCTTTGGCACATGCGTTTGGGACATGCCGATAAGAAAGCTTTGCAAAGATTGGCTACGCAAGGTCAACTCAAGGTCTGAAGAATTGTAAGTCGTCGTTTTGTGAGCATTGTGTTTTAGGAAAGAAGACTAAAGTCAAGTTCGAGACAACAGGACATTGTATAGAAGAAAATATGGACTATGTGCATACCGATGTATAGAGGCCCTCTAGAATTGCATTGAAATAAGATAAACACTAGTTTGTCACATCTATTGAAGAATATTCTCGTCGTGTTTGGGCGTACACAATGAGGAATAAGAATGAAATTGTGAACATCTTCACAACATGGAAGAAGATGATGGAAAACCAAACTGGCAGAAAGATAAGAACCTTAAGATCAGACAATGGCAGAGAGAACATTACTGATCTGTTGAAGGAACTCTATTAGAAAAAAGGGATAATACATCACCTCATTGAAAGATGAACTCCAGAACATAATAGAATGACAGAACGAATGAACAGTACTCCGTTGGAAAAGGTGCGATGTGTGTCTGGTTTATGTAAGCAATTTTGGGCTGAAGTTGTGATATATGCTCGCCACCTTATCAACCATCTATAGACTGCTGCAAATGAACGAAGAACATCTTTAGAGGTATGGTTCAGTACTCATGCCAACGACTATGATCAATTGCATGTATTTGGTAGTTCGACTTACTATCATGTGTAGGAAAGTAAGCTTGATCCTAAAGCCAAGAAAGGAGTATTCTTGGGCTTTAGTCCTAGAGTAAAAGGGTATAGGCTTTGGTGCCCTGAATTAAAGAAGGTCATAGTTAACCGAGATGTCACATTTAATTAGCCTGAAATGCTTAAGCAACTTAAGCCTGAAGACTTTAGTGATAAGAACAAAGCCATTAGAATGCAGCAGGTGGAGTTTGATGTACTAGTAGACTTAGAAGAACAAATTGAAGAAAGTGCAATTGAAGAAGAACCAGTCACAACAATACCGCATCAATCAGAGTCTATTATTACGAGAAAGTCGAATAGAGAGACCAGAAAACTGGCAAGATACGCAAATATGGTATCTTGTGCATTTCCAGCAGTTGGGAATGATATCTCAATAATTGAAGCAACCAAGAAGAACCCTGAGCAAGAAAAGGTAGTTAAAGAAGAAGTACAAAATTTGCACAAGAACAATACTTAGGATTTGGTACGACTACCAAATAAAAAGAAGGAAATCAGTTGCAAATGGAAATTCACCAAAAAGAATGGTGATTTAAAAGAAGAAAATTTCTTATCTCAACCTGGAAGGTTTTGAGTAACTGGAAAGGAAAATTTCATTTGGAAGAAGAAATCTCTTTACAGAATGAAGCAAACACCATGACAGTGGCATGATTGGTTTGATCATTTTACGGTTGCACAAAAGAAGGCTCTTGGGATGAAGAATCCCCAAGATTGGGTTAGGGTTAGAAGCACAGTGCATCTCTTCCAGTAGAAGAAAACCAGCAAAAGAAGAACAGAATTGGAGTTAAGTTCAAATAGAGTTTGAACTTAATCCATTTGGAGCAAATGTAAGCACCTTCGGGTGCATGGCAGCATTGATTGCTCACTATATAGTTTGGATGGAGAACGTTCGCCAAAGTGGAGAATTGTGAGGAAGTTGGCTTCAACTTCTCCATTAAGAAAGAAAAAGAAAAGAGAAGATTGGCTTCTCTGCTTGAAGAAGACTCGAAGGATCAAGATGGAAGGTCGTGGATGATCCAGAAGCAGCTGAAGAAAACCATCTTGAATTGAAGCTTCTAAAGGTCAACAATGGAGGCACCTTGAAATTTCCCAAACGTGTCTGAAACGTGGTGTTTTGACATCACCACTTGTGCATCTCATTGTAGACACCCCATTTTTGATTGATCTTAAGACTCAGACGTCATTGATTGAGCACTCGGTGATGGTGTATGTTGTGCTCGTTTTGAGTCTCCGGAGTGTTGGCTTGAGAGCCTTACCTCTGGGCCTCGGAACTTTTTGTGCTTCGAATCGATTTGTGGACCAGGTCTTGTTTTCTCTTCCTGAAGGGAGGGAGAGGTCTTGTAGACCATCTCTTAGTGGTCATAGACTACTTTTCGTGGTCGTAGGCCACTGTTCCTGTTTGGAGACTAGTTTCCGATTTTCGGGGTTGTCGGTCGTGCGCCTCGGCTCGGGACCGCTTAACATTCTCCGTTTGCCCCAATTTTTGGAGCACACCTTGTTTCCTCTGTCTAGAGGGACACTGTGGCCCGGGAGACCACCTTTGTAGTCGCACGCCACCTTTGATGCTTAACAGCCTGTTTTCGGGGCACCCGGCTGTGCGTTTTGACCCCCGAACCTTCGTTTTGCATCCGTCTTGGTTCATTTTTGGCATGGACCTTGTTTTCATTATTTGGGAGATGGTACAAGGATGGGAGACCACCTTTTTTCCTTAGAGACAACCTTTCTCCCCGCCAGCCGGTTTTCTTGTCAGGAAGCTGGTCTTCTTGGTCTTTGAGCTACATTTACTGGTCTCCCACCATACCACTAGCTTACATTCAGTTAGAAGACCACTAAATGGGTTGGCCGACCACCTTTCTTTGTGTTGACCCTTTTGACCTGGTCGGCCGACCAGGGAAAGTAGCTGGCTGACCACCTGAACTGGTCGGCCTACTCCCTCCAGTTTTGTCTCTGTGAGTTGTTGCCAGCTGTGCCAGCTGGAAGGCACAGACTGAATCCTCCATACATATATATGGAGGATCTTGAGCCTTGGTTTCTAGCTTTTTGAAGAAGCTTTGGCCTTGTATCTCTATAAGAGAGGCCCTCCTCTTCCTTGGCACAGGTTCAGATTTTGGTCTAAGGCTCCAAGTTTATATCTCTATATATCTCTATATTTTGGGTTAAAAAAGGGCCTTGTTCTTGGCCTATTGCACACCACCTCTTAAGTACACACCTCCACCATTGTTCTAAGGTTCCTAGAGGGCTTGAGAAGGCTAAAAGAGTTGGGGTTTTGGTCCAGAAGTTGCTAGTTTTTGCTGAGCTTCAAGGGTAATCACTTTTCCCTCTTTTAAGCATTATCTTGATCATTCTCTTAGCCATACTTGCATGCACATTTGAGCTTTGTTGTCAACTGAAAAAAGCTTCATATTTAAGTTTTTTTGATGTTTGTTTAAGATCATTTTGGTGTTGAAGGTCATTTACTCTCTTGCATGCTTGTTTTGGCCCTGTTTTGTGCCATGCCATAAGGCCTTTGTTTTAATCTTTGCTTGGCCTTTTAGCCACTGAAATCCAGTGGATTTTCAGTGGTTGGCATGCTGTTTTGAGGGTCTAAATCAGAGAGGGGTGACCCTCTCTCTTGTTGTTTTGTTTATTAGCATTTTTGGCCTATCAAAGGAGCATATATTTTCATACTTTCAAAGCTTGGTTCAGGTCATTTTTGGTGACTTTTGGGACCTGCCTAGACTCTCTCTATGGCTGGTTTGGTCCCCTTTTGTTTGCTTCTTGCATGTGTAGAATAACCCCTCTTATAGCCTATCAAAGGAGCATGACATTCTTGCATGCATTGATCATGTTTCAGTAGGTTTTTGGTCATTATTTTTCATGTCATACCTCTGTCTTTTTCTGGTTCAGTGGCCTCTTGAATGCTTCACATGCTTGTAGTGTAAACCATGCTCACTAGCTTACATTTCATGTGGTTTTGGCCCTTGATTCTAGCACATTTTGGCCATGCTCTAAACTGATTTTGTTCATATTTTGGGCTGCCTCAGCTCTTTTTTTAGGCCTCTTGGTCGAATGATGCTTGCCATGCATGCTTGTAGTGTAAATCCCTTGAACTAGCTTTATATGCTTCACGCCTTGACATGTCATTCTAACTTGTTTTCTTCCCATTTTAGCATGTTTTTGGTGATGTTTTACCATGTCATGACTCTGTTTTGGTCTGTTTTGGTTGGCCTTTGCATGCTCCATACACTTGCCATGCAATCCCATGAAATAGCCTAACATGCATCATGTTGGCACATGTCTTTTTAGCATGCTTTTGGCTTGACTTCAAGAAGACTTTGTTCATGTTTTTCCATGTTTAAGGCCTGATTTTGGTTGTCTTGATCATCCATGACTTGCTTTGTATAGCTTTGGTTCAACCTAGCTTGTTTGCTTTGTGCTTCGGGTCTACTAGCATGCATTACTTGGCTCATTTCAATGATTTGGCATCATTGGGTATACTATTTCAGTCCATGTTTCATGGCCGTGCACTTGCATTTGTCACTCAATCAATGCGTTGGAGGGTTCCCCTTTTATGCCTTAACATGAGCCATTGTGTATGCATTCATGCCTTTGCTTGCGAGCCATCATTTCAGTGCTTATTTGGGGTTATTTTGCCATTATATAACTCTGATTTTTGTTGGTGGAGTCATCCCATGCTTGGTCCTAATAGGTGTAGTGTAATCCACCTTATTTGCCTTGTATGCATTATGCCTCATGCCCCTCATGCTAGCACATTTTGGCTTCCATCCATGCATGTTTTAGTCTCATATTAACATGTACTAGGACTGTTTTTGGTTTCCTTAATCACATGCTTCATGTTTTGTATACCTGTAGTGTAAATGCTCTTGCTTGCCTCAAGCTTTGAGCACCATTGCATGCTTTATTTGTGTTGTGTACTTGATTTGGCATCACTTAACATCACATTTCAGAACATATAGACTTGCTATGTTCTCACGTCATTCATGTTTTGAATGCCTTTGATGGTTATGCATTGTTGCCTAGTTCATGCCTTAGTGTGCATGCTTGCATGCCTAGGACTTTGGGCCCTCATCTTAGCACATTTTGGTCTTTGTTAAGACCTATTTCAACTCTATCCATGCTTAGTTCATGCATATTTGCCATGCATTGTATGCTTCATGTGTAGTCCTCTTTGATAGCTCTCATGCCTTAGGACCCTTGCATGCTCTACTTGCTTTGTTTGAATGATTTGGCATCATCCCTTACTTAATTTCAGTGCACTTTAGTGTCTTTATACTTGCACATTTGTCACTCTTTGAGCACTCTTGAGAGTTGTGCTCTTGGGCCTCTTGAATTGGCCAATGCATTGTGCATGCATGCTTTGTATTTTGTGCCTTCATTTCATCCCATTGGCCACTGATTTGGGTGTGGTCGAGGCCCATCCATTTTGGTTTAAGTCTATCTTGCATCGAGTATGCCATCGTAGTTCATAGCATTGAGAATGCCATGTTGTTGCGAGATTGATCATTGCATTACGCATACCTTGTTCATTTCATTATGTATATATTTGCATGACCAAGTTGCATTGCATTAGGATTGCATGCTAGAGTCGCATTGCGCATGCCATATTTGTTGCATTGTGTTTGGAGTAGGAGTTAGTCCAAACACGGGAAACGAGGGATGTTTCATACTCCAAGTGATGAAACGTGCCTCGATTCTCGGTCGCTGACCCTCTTGACTACACATGATGGAGTTTAGGCATTTACGTATTCATATGTGCATTCATTCCATATCAAGTTATGCAATTCGGTTCCTCGGCCATCATGCATCGAGATGCGTGATTGGTGGCCCGAGGATCGAGAACTACACTTCTTCAAGCTTGTGCAATGATGGGGGGAGTGGTCGTGCACACATTTGTTGAAAATACCTTGCCATGCCTCTCCCTTGCTTTGTGTTACAGAAAACCAGAAACCAGAGGTAGAAACTGGTCGGCCGACCAGCTTTTCTGGCAGGCCGACCACCCCTTTTGGTTTCTCCCACAAATGGTGGTCGGCAGGTGGTCTCCAAGGCCAATAGCTGGTCGGCAGCCTTCCCACAGCTTCCTAGGGTGGAGTTTCAACCTTCTGGAGCCTTGTGCAGTGTTCTGAGGTCAATTGCAAACAAAGGCAAGTCGGAGCATCGCGATGGATTTCCCGACAAAGCGATTCAAGCATGCATGCATTCATTGCCATCCAAGGCAGAGCTGAGGCAGTCTATTTCATGTAGCTTGCATGATAGTTTTATTGCTTATTTAGTTAAATTTGTTAATTAGTCAGCGTAATGTAATAATTAGCTGTAGTTAGTTATTCATTTCGTTGTGTATTATTTATTCGGACCCTCCGAGAGAGGGCAATGTTGTAATAAGTGTGCGTATGTGTGATGTATGTCTTCCAACCCCACGTCTTTCTCCCTTTTATTTACCAGCTTATGATTGTTAGTTTTAGGGCACGTTTCAATTAGCATCCTTATGCTCGTATGTTTGCATCTATTCATCTGTTTTGCATGCACCGAGCTCGGCGCATCATACTAACTGCATCGTATTTCAATTCCAAATTGAATACATGTTACCTGTAGCATCTCATATGCCATCTTAGAATAGCCGAGCCTATCTTAGTTGCATTCTTGCATGTGTTGCATTAGGCATCTCAGCATAGTTAGGATTCAGGCATGTTTTCTAATTAACTTCTTTCTTTGGCTCAGAGTACTTGGTAAGTGTTTATGCTTTAGCATCCTTGCATGCGTGTGAGTGACTGCCATGATAGCATGCTTACCATGAGGCTATTTGCTTATGTGATATAACTACCTGTGTGCCCGTGGGTGAAGGTTAGGTTATTTGAATTGGGACAATTCATTGATTGTGAGTTTTAAGCCCACTTGAGAGTGGCAAACCACCATGTTTTCTAAGCCCACTTGAGGGTGGCAAAATCCGTGTTTGAGCCTACTTGCGAGTAGCAAACCGTTTTTCGAAATGAATATGCAATGCTTTGTTCAAACTTAGGTAATCCAGTCTATACTTGTATGTTGTGCGCATCACATAGTAATTCTAGGCTACTTAGTAGTGGCCGATCTTCGATCGGGCGAGCAGGGGTGCTCATGAAATGACCTTCCCCAATCGTACCCAAGTTCCCGAGCCGAGGCAACTTTGGTGATGACGGACACGTGGCCTTAGGCACGAGTCAGGGTTTCCTAAATTACCCCAAAATAAAATATTTAGGTGGTGAATTTGTATCTGGCAAAGGAGTCCATGTTTGACACTTCTTTCTAAAAATCTATTTTTCAAAACGATTTGCCAGATTTGGACTCTTTGGTGATTTATTAGTCTCGCATTGCACTTTGCGGGATTAGATTCAGAACCGTGACATTTGAATCCGAACTGTAGTGAGCCCAATGAACAAAACGGGATTTCTCCCGGGACGTTCGGGTGCGTCTACACTCATCCTTGAAGGAAACCTATAAATAGATAGGTAATGAATTGAATTTGGTATGCAAACATTGAATTGAAGAAGAATAGAGTGGTGAGGAAATACGAGTGAATTGTAATCTCTCCAAATATATAGAATTTTGCTACTCATGGATGTGGGCAATTACCGAATCATATAAAATCTATGTGTTTCTCTCTTGTGTGTATTTGTTTGCATCAATCTATGGCTCCCTGGCCTAACAAATATTACTTGGCCTCTTTTTTTCTTTTTTGTTATTTTTGCTTTTTTTCTTACACATATTACTTGGCCTCTTTTAATGACACATGTAGCATGTGTTCTAATTTATTATTGCCTAGATTTTGCAGGGAATTGTGTTTCAAAGGAGACAGTATGACATTTATAAATGTTTGGTCTATGTAAATGTGTGGTCGATAGGTGTCCTGCAATAATAATAATAATAATAATAATAATAATAATAATAATAATAATAATTGTACGGGGAGTAAATATTCTTTACTTCCGTACTCCTTGCGACCAAACTCTGCATGCTCCAAACGGTGTTGTACTACCTGAAAGCACAACTCAGGTGAGCTACTCGGTGGATGAGTTACCGGAAAACCCCTCCGACGGTCAAGTTAGTACCCTTGGAAAGAAGAAGAAAAGTAAGGAGAGCTTAGTGCAAGAAATTGTAGACCTTTTGCTTGGTGGAGTCGTGCGGCTTTTATAGAATGTTCTCTTGCCTTCCAAGATTGTGAGCACACTATCTCGCTTACTAGACGCATGAATGTACTGCCCTCTCCTTTCCTTACACATGTGCGCGTTAATACTGCCGAATAACATCGACGAAACAACCAAATGGTATTGACGCGTGCTATTGGTTGGTTTTCCGCCTTGCACTCCAATTGGGCCACATAGAATACGCCTGCCAAGCTATCTTCAACCGAGCTAATTTCAACTGATTACGCCCAAGTCGCTTCATGTTTGAGCTAGCTTTGGCTAGTTGACTCCCGAATAATTCTACTAGTACGGTCCACTGTATTATGCTCGGTTAAGCGACATTTACTCGTTCCTCAGACGAACTTCGTGCGGCCCTTTGTCTTGACTAAGATTCTTAGCTCGGTCAAGGGTTGCCCTCGTCATCTTAGCCCGATCATTCTCCATTGTGCATATTTAGCACGGTCGAGATCTTTCGCCCTTATCTTGACCCATAGTCCAAGCTCATTCAGCTTGGCCTAATGCCCATTTCATGTTAACTCAGGTGTACGATCAAAGGCCCATATGGAATTTAGGTTGGCCCATTTGCTTGGCACAAATTCCCCTCTCAATTATTATTATTGTTATTATTTTTATTTATGGTACTAATAATTATAAACACATAAATCAGTTATAGAATCGGATACAAATTACAGAAATAAATAAGAATTTACAGGTTTTATTAGTAAATTTACTTTTAAGAATACAAGTGAATATATGGTTTGGAAAAACTTACATCATTGTCAATATAACACATCTCAACTATGTTGATATCAAATACAACACCAATCATATGCAATGCAACAAAATAAAACCAAACTCGAGTTGGAGAGATACCAGTTCACAAATAGAACCCAACCAGAAAAATAGTTAAACACTTGGAAAAAAACCCAACTAGAGTCATCCACCATAACCTATACAAAATTTAACTTGCTACAGGTTAAAAATGAAAGAGCACTAATTGGTAGTTCGAATTTTAGTTTGTCTGAATTTTTTGAATTTTGATTTACTGGTTGTTTGTCCAATCGTCTGGCAAGAAGGTGATAGTCATGATCGACAATGGTGACAACTGCGGTAGACAAGTATTGCACCAATTGTCTAGACGGTCGACCGGTAAGCACAAATTTGAGATTTCGAGCAGACTCAAATTTGAACTACGAATCATTTTTAAAAATGAAATCATTAACAGAAAGGACATCTATGTTGAAAAAGATTCTACCCACAAAGCAATTCGCACTTTTACCAACTCACATAGCTTCTCCAAGTTTAGTTGAAAACCATTAAAAACACGATATCATTTCAGTTGAGAGTATTTTCCTCTTGTATTTATTTGAGGTATTCTTATATGAACGTTGGATTAATAATATGTTTGTAGTAATTGATAATTAGACTTTGATCATTTAGTCCAATCTAAATGGTCTCACCCAAGAGGCTAAAGCCCAAACTCCTACCATGCTTTCTCTTTCTTAGATCACATGAATGGAATAGTAACCATTCCCTATATTAAAATTACCACACAACAACACACCCAAAGATTTAACTTTAGTGGAGACATACATGTTTAAAGTTGGACATTATATTGTTTGTTTGTTTGTTTGTTTTTTTCCTTCTTTAGATAAATTACATAAGTAGTTTTGCATTTTACTTATTGTGTTATTTTAGTTTTTATATTTTCAATTGACTCGATTTTGATATTTAATTTTTAATTTTTTTTTATCAATTTGGTCTAATTGATAATGCTAGTTAGGGTTTTTGACGGAAGATGATCACTGAGTTGATTGATATTAACTTGCTGAGTTTAGCAAGTTCATAATTTTGCTTCTAAAAATATGACATGTGTTGCTCATTTACACATTCTTCATATACAAAAATATTAATGGTTGTAATTAATTTAACAAAATTGACACAAAATTTAAAATTAAGGATCAAATCGAGTCAATTAAAAGTGTAGGAATTAAAATTGTTAGACTTATTTATTTTAATGATTTATTTAATTATGTTTTAATTTTTTTGAAAGAGAAAAATAGAATCCAAAATTTATTTTGATAATTTATTTAATTATATTTTAATCAAAATTTATTTTGATGATTTATTTGAAAGAGAAAAATAGAATCAAAATTTATTTTGTCTCATTATTTCTCACCTAAACCTTTATCCTAAATGTTGTTAGAATGTATTTAATATTTGATTAAATCAGGAGTTCAAACAGCCCATAACAAAGGTTCAAACAGCCTAGCATAGCAGCAGGCCAAAAGGTTCAAGTGGAAGATATTCAAATTAGTAATGATGGAAGTACAACGGCTATAAACGGCTATAAAGGTTCAAAAGCCCAAAATGTTCAAGTGGAAGATATTCAAATTTGTAATGATGGAGTGGAAGATATTCAAATTGGTAATGATGGAAGTACAACGGCTATAAACGGCTATAAATTCAAATGATTACAACGGCTATAAACAGTTATAAATTCAAATGAATACAACGGCTATAAACGGCTATAATTTTCATTATATATACCAAAGCCTCTAATGTAAATAAGTTACAAAAAACCTGAAAATATTCTTTGATCTATAATCACTTACATCTATTCTCAGAAATTATACACTGAGCCTTATAGTTTTAAGCCCATCTTTCCTGTGTGAGATCTACAAAAAAATCAAAGTTTCATTTTATATATCTATTTTTGAGAGATATTTATTGTAAGTTTTCTTTGAAAGCAAAAATACCATTTCATTTTGTAAAAGTATTGCAAACACTGTGTTCTTGAAATCTTGAGAGTGGTTGTGAATCACCTAAGATTTGCAAGGGTTTGGGCTTGTGAAGTCTATGTAAAATCCATAGAGGATTGCTCCATTTGTAAAGAGGTTGCTAGCACCCCTGTGAAGTTAGAAGATAGTGAAAAATCTCAAGTGAAACTTGAGGAGTGGATGTAGGCTTGGTTGAAGCCGAACCACTATAAATCTGTTTGTCTCCTCTTCCCTAATCTCTTTACTTTCCTACTACTGCTATAGCTATCTAATATTCATGTGTTAATCATTTGATTTACCCTGTATGTTAGTTATACTTCATTATTATTTTGCTTGATCATTTACTGCTAAGTTCATCATTGTGCTTGTTAATAATTTGTTGCACTAGTAGTTAATTTTATTGGGATATTGTTAATTTTAATTTGTAGAAACCTAATTCATCCCCCCTCTTAGGTTGCTTTTTGGGTAACAAAAATGATATAAAAATTAAAATGTAGATACTATCAATGTAATTTTTCTTGTATCTTTTGGATACATGAAAAACATGCATTCATACAAACATAAAATATTTACAGGCATACACTAAAAAGGGCTTATGAATCCAAACTTCATATGACTAATACCTTGATTAATAGCCAACAGTGATTAGTGACTGTTGCGTAGTTCGTGAAAAATATGTAGGATTTTATTTTAATGATTCAAATTATTCAATTCAAGTAAAATATATTTTTAAAAATCAAATTGATAAGATATCGATAACTTTTTTATCAAATCATATTTGTATTTAGTTTGATAAATACTTATTTATTTTAGTTCGATACATATGAAATTTAATGAATGAATTATTAATATCTAATCAACTTAATTTTTTATAAATATATTTTACTCAATATTTTAAAAAAATTGGACGGTTCATATAATTAAAATAAGTTCCAAAGTAAATTTTACCAGCTGCGCAATAGTGACTCCAAGTATATTGGTTGGTTTTCCACCGACGTTTCGCAAAAATACCAATGCTCTTTTTATTAGAGAAATAATTTGTCAGACCGAAACTTACGACGAAGTGTTTTGATGGGCTCCATTAATAGCTAATAAGAAACTGTCACATAGGTCGGTCTTACACCAATTTTCAATGGAAAGATGGTCTTATTAAAACGAAAACAAAAATGCTAGACATTACAAAAGTTTTGTTAAAATTTTTATTAAATATCTTACATAAGTGTAGGACTCATATGAAACTCACATGATGTGAATTCTACACCCATGTAAGATATTTAGTAAAAATTTTGGTTGAATTTTTAGAATATCTAATATTACTCAAAGGAAAATGATTCCCAAATCAAAACTTCAGTTAACTTATGTAAACTCCGTTTGGCATGATTGCTTGGGCTAATTTATCCATATAAGACAAAATTGACTATTTTAGTCAAATAGGACAAAAAGTCACATCTAATCTATAATTAGTTCATTTTTTTTCTCTTATAAAAGTAAAAAAAGCCAAAAAACTTATCACAAATAAGACTTTTCAGCCCCAGACAAAATAATCAAAAAGCCAAAAAATTAAAAAATCAATCCACATCCCCAAACGAAGGCATATTAAATGCTTATCAATGCTCTTTTTATTATAGTCTTGGGATCACCATTAACATGCTGAAATAAGTTCAAACCAAGTTTAATAATAGGGTTTAACCTTGTTGGAAAAAATGATGTTTTATATGGCTTATTTTTGGCCAACTTTAAGGCCAAAATTAAGTGGGCCCTAAACGTCTTTTGGGATGGGTCCGAAAAGGTGACGTGTTTCTTGCCGCGTGGCAAGTCACACGGTGAAAACGGAACGTCAAAACCATTTATGAGTGAATGGAAAGTTGACGCCGTTTTCGGGTTTAACATTAATTTTTTAGACAAAATTCATTTGAATTTTTTCAATAAAATTATTGTGGGAATTTAATTTAAATATAATTTTATTTTTGGTTTCCTAAAGTGGTTTCCTAAAATAGATTAAACTATTCAAATAGTTTAATACATTTATTCCAAACAGTTTTATAACTTTCCACCTTTGGCTTTATTGTTTAACTATTCAAATAGTTTAAATATAGCATTCCAACAGTTTTGAAACTGTTACAACCAACGGATCCTTTTTTCAAATGATTTGAAAATTTGGTCTTAGCAACGGTCAATAGTGGTTGTACCTGTTCAAGTTATTGTGCACCTTTCCACTTCTATTTGATACCTGTTCGGGTCAAATGTTTGCCTATAAATACTATCATTTTTCAGCAGTCCAGATAGTCCGAAAAATCAGTCTGCTTTTTGCTGTCCAATTCTCTCCTAGAGCATATATTCTGCATATTAGATTTAGAATAAATTAAAAAGAGTATAGAACACTGGTTTGGTTCGCCGAACAAATTTGTTTGAAGTGCTTCTACAAATTTGTGAAGATCATTGTATCTTGGGAGATAGGCGCCACTCAACCGTAAGCACCGTAGTGGAGCAAATCTGTCTTAAGGACAGAGTGTCACACACTCGATTTGGTCTTTTATTTTTAAATTTAGTTCTATAAATAAATTCGATATGTTATTTATTTATTTTGTTTGAATTAGTTTCAATTTATTTTATTTACGCAGAAGATTGTTCTAACAATCTTAAGACAGATTCGAATTATTCTGTTTACAGAATTTTTCATTTGTTTCCTTTTCTCTTTCTTCTTTTAAGAAAATTATTTTCTGTGGATTTAAAAAATAATATTTTGGTTGGAAAAACAAATAGTGATTTTATGCTATTTGACAGATAGTAGTAATATACTGTCTCTTTTCTTTGACAACTAGTAGTACGACACTGGTGTCATTAACAATTCAGAATATATTTTTGTGGAATTTTTTCAGAAATTAATTTTGAGTTTTAGAAATTATTTTTTGAGTTTTCATTACTTAAAATTCTGTTTTAGTATTTTTATTATTAAAGTGTTACAGAAATTAATTTTCTGTGTGGAATTAATTTGGTTGAATAAAATTTTATTTTATTTCCAAATTAATTAAAAAATAAAAGTTATATTCTTATTTCTTTTATTTTACAGAATTTAATTTCCTGTGTGGAATTAATTTGGTTGAATAAAATTTTATTTTATTTCCAAATTAATTGAAAAATAAAAGTTATATTCTTATTTCTTTTATTTTACAGAATTTAATTTCCTGTGTGGAATTAATTTGGTTGAATAAAATTTTATTTTATTTCCCAATTAATTGGAAAATAAAAGTTATATTCGTGTTTCTTTTATTTTTTTACAGAATTTAATTCTGTGAATTTGGTTTAATTTTTTGTGTAGTAAATTCTAATTATAATTTTGTTTTATAAATTAGAATTGATGGCTACTGAAACTAATGCTCAAACAAGTACTACTGTGGTGGCTGCAATGACGCCAACCCCCTCTCCTGTTGTAACAGTACCGGTAAATCACCGTGAAAAGCCAGAGAAGTTCTTAGGAACTGACTTTAAAAGATGGCAACAGAAAATGTTGTTCTATCTTACAACTCTGAACCTGGCTCGTTTCTTCCGTGAAGATGCTCCTATCTTGAAAGAGGATGAAACTGACCGACAAGTGGTTACCGCGGTTGATGCCTGGAAACATGCCGATTTCCTTTGCCGGAACTACATCCTGAACGGACTTGACAACACATTATACAACGTCTACAGTCTATCAAGACAGCAAAGGAACTTTGGGAGTCTTTGGAGAAAAAATACAAAACGGAAGATGCTGGCTCAAAGAAATTTGTGGTTGGCAGATTCTTGGATTTTGTAATGGTTGATTCAAAAATTGTGATCAACCAAGCTTAAGATTTCCAACTCATTCTACACGACATTAACGCAGAAGGCATGTCTCTCAGTGAATCATTCCAAGTTGCAGCCTTACTTGAAAAATTACCAAAAGGCTGGAAGGAATTCAAGAACTACCTCAAACACAAGTGCAAAGAAATTTCTATTGAAGAATTAATTGTGTGTTTGAGGATTGAGGAGGACAACTGCAATTCTGAAAAACGGGCTGGTAAGCATCCTATGGAGTCTAAGGCAAATGTGGTGGAACATGCTTCCAAAACCAAGAAACGAAAGTCTTTTGGAGAAAGTTCATCACAAGGCTCTAAAGGGGGGGGGGGGGAATAAAAAGTACAAGTTTAATGACAAATGTTACATCTATGACAAAGAGGGACATCGGGCCAAAGATTGCCATAGCAAAGGCAAAAGCAAAAGGAGAACAAGCAAGAAGCCTGCTCAAGCCCATATGACCGAAGTGGACAATATTTCCAATGGTGTCGATGGCATCAATCTTTCTGCAGTTGTTTCTGAGGCAAATCTTGTCGGAAATCCTAAAGAATGGTGGGTGGACACTGGTGCTACTCGCCATATTTGTGCCGACAAAAAGATGTTCACATCTTATTCTACAGTGGACAATGGTGAACAACTTTTTATGGACAACTCCTCAACTTCCAAAGTTGAAGGACAAGGAAAGATTGCTCTCAAGATGACATCAGGAAAGGAACTCACTCTCAACACTGTACTGCATGTACCGGACATTTGCAAGAATCTTGTTTCCGAATCTTTGTTGAGTAAGAATGGGTTTAGGCTAGTATTTGAGAGTGATAAATTTGTACTTACTAAGAACGAGATGTATGTAGGAAAATGTTACATGTCTGATGGCCTTTTCAAGTTAAATATAATGACCGTTGTACCCTCAGTTATTAATAATAATACATCTTCTTCTTACTTGCTTGAGTCTTCAAATTTATGGCATGGTAGACTAGGACATGTTAATTATGGATCTTTGCGTAGATTAATTAATATGAAATGTTTACCTAAATTTGCAATTGATTCAAATCATAAATGTGAAATTTGTGTTGAGGCAAAATTATCTAAAACTCCTTTTCATTCAATTGAAAGAAGTATGGAACCACTTGAATTAATTCATAGTGACATTTGTGATTTTAAATCAATTCAAACTAGAGGTGGGAAAAAGTATTTTATCACTTTTATAGATGACTATACTAGATATAGTTATGTTTATTTAATTCGAACAAAGGATGAAGCTTTGGAAACTTTCATTCAATATAAGAATGAAATTGAAAATCAACTTGGTAAGAAAATCAAGAAACTTAGAAGTGATAGAGGTGGAGAATATGAATCACCTTTTGGTGACTTTTGTAAAGAACATGGAATAATTCATCAAACCACTGTTCCTTACTCACCTCAGCAAAATGGAATTGCTGAAAGAAAAAATAGGACTTTGAAAGAAATGATGAATGCCATGTTAATAAGTTCTAGATTACCTCAGAACGTGTGGGGGGAAGCAATACTTTCTGCTAATTATATACTTAATAAAGTACCCTGAAAGAAAGTGAATCAAACACCTTATGAATTATGGCATGGAAGAATACCATCCTACAAATACTTAAAAGTGTGGGGGTGTTTGGCTAAAGTGGCCATTCCTAGTCCTAAAAAAACTAATATAGGTCCTAAGACCATTGATTGCATTTTCATTGGTTATGCCAAGAATAGTAGTGCACATCGGTTTTTGATTCATAAATCAGAACATTCCGAAATGCATGTAAATACTATTATTGAATCTCGGAATGCATCTTTCTTTGAACATGTATTTCCAAATAAGACTAGACAAGAGACTAGTAACAATAAAAGATCTCATAATGCTATTACTAGTCAAGATCAAGAACATGATCAAGAACAAGAGTTAGATCAAAATGAGGAAGAGGAACTTAGGCGTAGTAAACGTGCTAGGACCTCAAAATCTTTTGGTCCAGATTTTCTAACATATTTGTTAGAAAATGAGCCTTTAACTTTTAAAGAGGCTATGTCCAGTCCTGAAGCTCCTTTATGGAAAGAAGCTGTCAACAGTGAAGTTGAATCCATCTTGCAAAATCACACTTGGGAATTAGTGGACTTGCCACCAGGTTGTAAACCTCTTGGGTACAAGTGAATTTTCAAAAGGAAAATGAGAGCGGATGGATCAATTGACAAGTACAAGGCAAGACTTGTGGTCAAAGGATTTAGACAAAAAGAAGGTCTTGATTACTTTGACACATACTCACCGGTTACTAGAATAACATCCATTAGAATGCTAATTGCTATTGCATTTCTATACAATCTAGAAATTCATCAAATGGATGTGAAAACTGCTTTCTTAAATGGTGAGTTAAATGAAGAAATTTACATGGAACAACCAGAAGGTTTTTCTATTCCAGGAAAAGAAAAGAAAGTGTGTAAATTGGTTAAATCATTATATGGTTTAAAATAAGCGCCAAAGTAATGGCATGAGAAATTTGACAAGGCAATGATGTCAAATGGATTTAAAATTAATGAGTGTGACAAACGTATTTATATTAAAAATACAGATAAAGGTTATGTCATTGTATGTCTTTATGTAGATGATATGCTCATCATTGGTAGTAATAATGACATGATTAAAACTACTAAGAAAATGTTGAATAAACATTTTGACATGAAGGACATGGGCATTGCTGATGTAATTCTTGGTATGAAAATTACCAAAACATCAGAAGGTTATGCTTTGTCACAATCTCATTACATTGAGAAAATACTTGACAAATTCGGCAAAGATGATGATCATTTTGCTAGAACACCTTGTAGATGTCCCTGAACGTCATGGGAGGGAAATCTCCCGTTTTGTTCATTGGGCTTACTACAGTTCAGGACTCAATGTCACGGTCCTGTATCTAATCTCGCAGAGTGCAATGCAAGACCGATGAATCATCAAAGAGTCCAAATCCAGCAAATCGTTTTTGAAAACAGATTTTTTTGAAAGAAGTGCCAAACATGGACTGCTTTGCCAGATATAGAGTCGCCACCTAAATATTTTGTTTTGGGGGAATTTAGGAAACCCTGACTCGCTGCCTAAGGCCACTTGTCCGTCATCACCAAAGTTTCCTCGGCTCGAGAATTTGGATACGATTGGGGAAGGTCACTTCGTGAGCACCCCCGCTAGCCCGATCAAAGATCGGCCTCTACTAACCATGATATCTAGTTTTGAAAACATTATGTATTCTTATTCCGGTTATTAGCCTAGATTTACTATGTGATGCGCACAGCATACAAGTATAGACTGGATCGCCTGAATTGGAACGAAACATCTCATATTTGTTTTGAAAAGGGTTTGCTACTCGCAAGTAGGCTAAAATGCGGATTTGCCACCTTCAGGTGGGTTTAGAAAAATATGGTTTTGCCACTATCTAGTGGGCTTAAAACTCACAGTCGATGATTTGTTCCAATCCAAATAACCCAACCTTCACCCACAGGCATTCAGGCAGTTATATCACATAAGCATATAGCCTCATGATAAGCATGCTATCATGGCAGTCATTCACACACATGCAAGGATGCTAAAGCATAAAACTTACCTAGTACTCCAAGCCAAAAAAGAAGCTATGTTAGAAATCCATGCATGACCCTAATTATACAGAAATGCCTAATGCAACACATACAAAAATGCAACTATAGTAGGCTCGGCTATTCTAAATATGGCATATGAAATGCTACAGTTAACATGTATTCAACTCAGAATTGAAATACAAATGCAGTTAGTATGATGCGTTGAGCCCGGTGCATGCAAAACAGATGAATGAATGCAAACATGCTATCATATTGTATGCTAATTGAAACATGCCCTAATCTAACCATCATAAGCTGGTAAATGAAAGGGAGAAAGACGTGGGGTTAGAAAACATACATCACACGCACGCACACTTATTACAATTGTGCCCTCGCTCGGAGGGTCCGAATAAATAATACAGTCCGAATGAATAATTAAATATTACAAAACCCTAATTAATTAACAAATTAACTAGGAAAGCAAATAAACTAGCATGCAAATTCATGGACTGCCTCAGCTCTGTTCCAAATGATGAAGGATGCATGCTTGAGTTGCTTTGCGCGGAAATCCATTGCGATGCCCCGGTTTGCCTCTATTTGCAATTGTTCTCGGAATATTGTGCAAAGTTGCAGAAGGCTGCTGATTTCTGATTTGCTGCAACAGAGAGCAACAAAGGGGCATGGCAAAGTATTTTCACATATGTATGCATGACTACTATTCAGGGAGTGTAGTCCTCGATCCTCGTGCCACCAATCACGATTCTCGATGCATGATGGCCGAGGAGTCGAATTGCACGACTCAATGTGAAATGAATGCACATAAAAACACAACGAGACCTAAACTCCATCATGGGTAATCCGGAGTGTCGGCGATCGAGAATTGAGACACGTTCCGTCATTCGGAGTATGAAACATCCCTCGTTTCCCGTGCTTGGGCTAACTCCTATCCCAAACACAATGCAAATGAGATGGCATACACAATGTGACTAACATACAACCTAGCATACGCAATGCTATGAAATGGCATACACAATGCTCGATGTAACATGGCATACACAATGCTCTAACATGCAACCTAGCATACCCAATGCTATGAACCGAAATGGCATACACAATGCTATATGGGCTTACACCAATATGAGTGGACCTCATCTACACTCACATCAGCGGCCATTAGATGAAAATGAGACAACTGAAATGCGTGCACACATGCACGAATACCAAGGACCGAACCTAAGGCATCAAATACCACTCTACCAAAGCATGGCAAGGGATGCAATATGGCATACAAACACATATGATACAGCTCCGAAACATGATAAACAATGGTCCCGAATCATGCAAACATGGCACACAATGCGAGCTAGGAGGCCCGGGTACCGAAACTAGTCCAATGCGTTGAACTATAAATATGCAAAGCAAGCATTATTTGATCATGAAGTACAAAGACAGAGCCAAGGCAGTCCCAAAACATGCACAATGTTAGTTCAAAGCATGGCCAAAAAGTGCTAACATGAACGGCTAAAGCAACATGCAACATTGGCAAGTAAGCATGAGTTGTATTACAACTATATGATGCGCATGAGATCTCATCAAACCAGCCAAAGACAGTGAACTAAACATGTCAAAATAGGCCCAAATAACCACTGAAATGAGGTCTACACATGCAAGAATGATGAGCCCCTTTGGAAGGCCATGTAAGGGGTTACTCTATACCTATATGATGGACACATAAAAGGTCAAAACCACCTCTGGAAATGAGTTATGATAGCCTTAAAACCCACCAAATAGGCCCTGAAATTGGTCTAAGAAACATGTAAATGAAAGCCCCTTTGAAGGGCCTTGAATGGGATTGCTCTACACATGCATCATAGATATAAAATGTGGCAAAATGGGCTCTTGATAGAGCTTAGAAAGACCTTAAAACCCACAAAATGAGGCTTGAAACATGACTTCAATGCATGCAAAATAGAGTCTCTTTGGAAGGCCAAACATGCTAGTAAAGAGAATGAGGGGTGAGAGGGTCACCCCTCTATGATTTCAAAGCTCAAAACTTCATCAAAGCCACTAAAAATCCACTGGATTTCAGTGGCTAAGAGGCCAAACAAGGCCAATGCAAATGCTCGAATGCATGGCTCAAAGCATGAAGAAATAAAGCATGAAAGGGAGGAGATGACCCCAAAAAGAGAAGTGACCTCAAGTAAACATGTTTATAAGATCAAAATAAAACTTTTTCTAGTTTATGAAAAATCTTGAAAATGCTCACAAGTAGGACTAAGATATGATGCAAAATAGGCCTACGAAGAGGGATAAAGCATACAAGGATGTAGGAGACCTCAAATAGAAAAGTGTCTTTATACAATCTTCAAGAGGAGCTCAAAATATGACACTTTTCAGTTTATGATAAAGTCCAGAAATGCTTTCAAATAAGGCTAACCAATGGAGCAAAAAAATGCAAGTTTAAGGGAAATAGGTACTTACCCTTGAAGAGCAGCAAAGTAGGAGCTTTTGGACCAAGTTGGTGAACCTTCAACCCCTGAAAATCAGTTCCAAAGTGCTGGAATGGATGATGGAGGTGGTAGGCTAAGGGTTGTAGTGCAAATGGTGCAAGACAACTAGGGTTTGGAGCTTGGAATAGTGAGTTATGGAGGGTGGAGGGTATATGCCTCAGCTGGTTTTTGTAACCCTTGCAAATGGAGGTGGAAGGTGTGTTTTATAGAGGGAGAGAGGTGAGGATTCTTGAAGAAGCCATGAGAGGGGGTCAAAGCTTCTAAAATAAGCTTGACCAAAAGGGTTAAGCTTCTTGAGGAAGCTAAACCAAAAGGGTCAAGCTTCCTCAAGAAGCTTGACCAAAGGGTCAAACTTCCTTTGGAAGCTAAGCAAAGGGTGCAAAACCACCTTTAAAGGACCACAAATAAGGAAAAATCCTCGGACAGAGGGTCAGGTGCAAAACAGCTAGCACAGCTAGAATGCACTCAAGGAGACAAGACTGGCCGACCAGGTTCAAAAGGCCAAGGTGGCCGGTCGGCCACCTCCCCTGGTCGGCTGACCAGGGGTCAAAAGGTTCAAGAAGAAAAGCTGGCCGGCCACCCCAGAAAGGTGGCCTCCCAAATGAGTGCAACACAGTTGTATAGTGGAAAACCAGAAAAAGTGGTCCAAGAGAGAGAAAAACCAACTTTTTAGAGGGGTTCAAAAGGGTCAAGAAGAATTACTGGTCGGCCTACCCATATTGGTGGCCTCCCAGGTGTGCATAACACAATGATGGTATGAAAAGCCAGAAATTGTGGCTCAAAAGTGAGAAAAACCAGCTTTCTGTCAGAAAAACTGGCTTTAGGAGAGAGAAAATGAGAAATTTGGTTTTTCAGGGAAAAAGGTGGCCTCCCACCATCCTACCATCTTCCTAGCAATGAAAATAGGGTCCATACCAAAAATGAACCATAACCGATGCAAAACGAGGGTTCGGGGGCCGAAACGCGCGGTCCGAGGCCCCGAAAATAGGCTGTTAAGCACCAGAGGTGGCGTACGATCACAAAGGTGGTCTCCCAGGCCACAGTGTCCCTCTAAGGAGAGGAAACAAGGTGTGTGCCAAAAACCGGAGCAAACAGAGGTAATTAGGCGGTCCCAAACCGAGGCACACGGTCGACGGCTCCGAAAACCAGAAACTGGTCTCCAAACGGGAAAAATGGCCTACGATTACGAAACGTAGCCTACGGCCACTGAGAGATAGTTTACGAGACCTCTCCATCCCTTCGGGAAGAGAAAACAGAGAAAATGGGACCCGGTTCGCAAACCGAGACAGAGCACAAAAGAACCCGGAAGTCTAGAGGCAAGGCTCGTAGCCGAGACTCTGAAACTCCAAAATGAGCAAAACATGCAACATCACCGAGTGCTCAATTGGTGACGTCTGAGTCTTAAGGTCGGTCAAAAATGGGGTGTCTACACACCTGTAGATGTTAATTTGCATCTTTCTAAGAATGTACAGGAAAGTATTTTTCAATTAGAGTATGCCCAAATTATTGGAAGCTTAATGTACTTGATGAACTGCACTCGCCCAGATATAGCTTATGCAGTAAGTAAATTAAGTAGATATACGAGTAATCCGGGAGTAGAACACTAGAAAGCAATTATAAGGGTTCTAAGATATCTCCGATTCACTCGTAACATTGGGCTGAATTTTCCTAGAAATCCAGCAATACTTGAAGGATACTGTGATGCAAATTGGATATCGGATACTAGAGACTCGAAGTCCACCAGTGGATATGTCTTTACTCTTGGTGGTGCGGCTGTATCTTGGAAATCTTCCAAATAGACTTGTATTGCTCGGTCTACTATGGAATCAGAATTCATAGCTTTAGACAAAGCAGAGGAAGAAGCAGAATGGTTTCGCCACTTCCTTGAAGATATTCCAATTTGGCCAAAACCAGTGCCTGCTATATGTATACATTGCGATAGTCAATCAGCTATAGGTAGAGCACAGAGTCATATGTATAACGGTAAGTCACGACACATTCGTCGTCGACATAACACCTAAGACAACTACTCTCTAATGGAATTATTTCCATACAATATGTTAAGTCTAAAGACAACATAGCGGATCCACTAACCAAAGGGTTAGCAAGAGAATTAGTTAAGAGTTCATCGAGGGGAATGGGACTTAAGCCTATTAAATAAGAGTTACCACAACGGTAACCTAACCTAGTTGACCGAAGATCCCAAGATCTAGGTTCAAAGGGACAACCGAGTCTAACTCCTACCCATTTCTTTGATGAAATAGTGATGTCTGCAGCGTTTGAGGTTACGTAAAATTTTAATGATTCTTATATCTAGGTAAACCTAGTGGAGTATGGCAGGATACTCTTCATAAGAATCACCTATGTGAGTGTGAACTGGGCTGGTTCTATGAGATTTGTGCAGGGCTACAAGTCTTTAGAGCACTCATGAAAGACCAGGTTGTTTAGGCCGAAAATGAACACAATAGTGAGAACTAGACTGTGTCTGGGGATATACTGTGTGAGTTCTATTGTCTTGGTTTACACAAATGGCTGAACAGTTCAAGACATCATGTTCACTGGTTAGCTAGTAAATCCGATAATGTCTCACAAGGGAAGGTTCAAAGCCAAAAGCTACCTATCCTTTGCAGAATATTTCCAATTTCTGTACTCTCTGTAGTTAGATCATGTTATTGCATTTTCTCTCCGTCAAATTCCATTCATGTGGGGGATTGTTGGAAAAAATGGTGTTTTATATGGCTTATTTTGGGCCAACTTTAAGGCCAAAATTAAGTGAGCCCCAAATGTCTTTTGGGGTGGGTCCGAAGAGGTGATGTGTTTCTTGCCGTGTGGCAAGTCACACGGTGAAAACGGAACGTCAAAACCATTTATGAGTGAATGGAAAGTTGACGTCGTTTTCGGGTTTAACATTAATTTTTTAGAGAAAATTCATTTGAATTTTTTCAATAAAAATTATTGTGGGAATTTAATTTAAATATAATTTTATTTTTAGTTTCCTAAAGTGGTTTCCTAGAATAGATTCAAATAGTTTAATCCATTTATTCCAAACAGTTTTATAACTTTCCACCTTTGGCTTTATTGTTTAACTATTCAAATAGTTTAAATATAACATTCCAATAGTTTTGAAACTGTTACAACCAATGGATCCTTTTTTCAAATGATTTGAAAATTTGGTCTTAGCAACGGTCAATAGTGGTTGCACCTGCTCAAGTTATTGTGCACCTTTCCACTTCTATTTGATACATGTTCGGGTCAAATGTTTGCCTATATATACAATCAATTTTTAGCAGTCCAAATAGTCCAAAAAATACCTTTTGCTGTTCAATTCTCTTCTAGAGCATATATTCTGCATATTAGATTTAGAATAAATTAAAGAGAGTATAGAACACTGGTTTGGTTCACCGAACAAATTTGTTTAAAGTGCTTCTACAAATTTGTGAAGATCATTGTATCTTGGGAGATAGACGCCACTCAACCGTAAGGACCGTAGTGAGGCGAATCTGTCTTAAGGACAGAGTGTCACACACTCGACTTGGTCTTTTATTTTTAAATTCAGTTTGATAAATAAATTCGGTATGTTATTTATTTATTTTGTTTGAATTAGTTTCAATTTATTTTATTTACACAGAAGATTGTTCCAACAAACTTTTCTCAAGTTATCATTTGAATTTGAAAGAGTATTTGGGTTTTGTGAATTCATTTTGGAATTAATTTTAGCAATTTGAATTGTTCACTTTTTAAAACTTGTTATGTAGAATATTCATATAAAAAATTAAGATGATTAGATATCAGTAGTTATATATTTGAATCATATTTGTTTTTAAAAAAATGAACAACAAATATAATTTTAAGAATAACCATTTATTTTTTGTAATACAAATGTGATTTAGACATATAGGTACTGATGTTTAATTATTTTAATTTTTTTATATGAATTCTACTCAACGAGTCTTAAAAATTGAACGGTTTGGATTACTGAAATTAGTCCCAAAATAAGCACATGAAATCCATACACTCTCTTAAGTTGAGATAACTAATTTAAAAGAAACCAAATCTTTAATAATATGATTAAGCTTACCTTGCTTATTACATGACAAATCTTAAGTTAATTATCTTTCATTAATGATAATTAATGGTACATTTATCTTATTAAGATAGTCAATCTAAAAGAAGTTTCATTTCTTTTGACAAATTTATAATAATCTTAAAGGGTAATACTTTGCACCTCTATACTTTATACCCCGCTTTGGTTCCTACAAATGAAATTGTGACAGTTAACCCTCTATATTTTTGGTTAAATTCTACTTTGGTTCCTACAAATAAAATTGTGACAGTCAACCCCCTGCAACTTTAGTCAAATCTCATTTTGGTTTCTACACAAGTGTCAATGTCTTCCTTCTGTTACTACATTATTTAAATTTTTAACAGAATCCAGTCATGTGACAAAAATGTGACTACAAAATTAGGGTAATAGAGGAAAATTATTCTCATTTTTTTGTCCTAAAATTTACATCAAATTATTACTGTATTAGGTTGAAACAAAATGCAGATTGTGAACGACTAAAAAGATGAACTAGGGTTTTACACAAATTGGAATCACGAAATTACATTTTCTATAGTGACATAGTCTTCTGTCTATTTCATTTCTCTTTGATTTCTCTACTGGTTTATTTTTATTTTTTTTTAATTTTCAAAAGTTCTATTTTGTTTCGTCTTTGTTCCAATTTTTAACACACACACATACACACATATTATTATATAACTTTCACGTGCTTATTATGTAGGACAAACTGTGAACCAACTAGGCCTAGCCTAGTTGGCCACCATGCCTTCCTTAGGGTTTAGTCCCAAAGAGGTCATGGGTTCAATTCTCCTTAAGGAGGTTGAATTAAGGGAGTGCAAGCACTTAGGTGTTATGCCAAGGGTAGAGAGATTTTATCCCATAAGTGCTAATCTAACAACTAATAACTAACATTTGCCGATCAAAAAAAAAAAAAAAAAAGTAGGACAAACTGTGTATCAGTGAAAAATATAGATAATTTTTCTCTCTTACCATCATTTCGTAGTTATATTCTTGTCACATGGCTGGATTTTGTTAAAGATTTGAACAATGAAGTAACAGAAGGGGGATATTGACTGTAACGCCCCCAAAAAAATATGACAAACCCATCTTGTTTGCAGAAGTAGAATTGGAACGACATACTTTCATTTATTAGAGTTAATATACAAAAGGTGACACATACGATATACATTCATAAATGTCCTATCCTGAATCTACAACATGTGCTACTAATAATCAAAAGATGAAAGTTGAACAAATAATTAAATGCCCTAACGGCTTACATCTTTCCAAGTCATTCCTTGGTTACAACAAAATGAGTCTAGCTCAATACAGTTAAAGCCCTGGTTATATAAATTACATACAACAAAAACGAGCCCTTGCTCCAAGTCTCTCCACGCTACTGTCTTGGCGGAGGCATGTCGCCAGCACCAGAAAATGGTTTTTCCCAATAGGGTGAGCCAAAGCCCAGTAGAACAATCTAACACAATATATGAATCTTAACAAAGGTATAAATATGAAGTGCATGTCTAATGCCCATTATGGTATCAATCATATCCTACAAGATCATAATATATCAAATTCCTTTATTCCAGTCCGTTTTATCCCAATTTCATTCATGTCAATTCATTTCACCTCAATTCATGTGTCATGTTTGTTATTATCCAGACAACCCAACTAAGAGTACAACTCATTGGTTCTCAAACATATATAATCAATACCCAACACTTCAATTTGCCATTTTACGCAAATCTCGTCCGCGGGAATTGGCACCCATGTATATGTGCGGTTTTTGGGACTTATACTCAAGACACACGAGCCTACTTAATTCAATGGAGTTCATCCCCTTTCTCCTCCCACATATGGAGTACATCCCATTTCTCCTCCCAAATATCATACATATACAATGTATTATAACACAGTCATATTCGATGACAACCAATAAGAGGTTAGTTTCAATTAGCCTAATCTTCATGTAATTTCGCAATAATCATGATTATCTTCCACTGATAGCCCAAAACAGATATTTTTAAATAGATATACAATCTTTACAACAGATAAATTATCCAAATTCAAATAGATGCAAGATAATACATATCTAACTCCACCATTCATATAAACAACCTCTCAATTTCACACTTTCACTACCAATTCCATTATTTATATAAAATAATCATTTGAGTCATTTTAAGGCAAAACTTTTATTTTTTCCAATTTCATCCCAAACACCAAAAATCAACTATTTTAACACAACACAAGCTTACAATTACTCCCATAACCATTTCCACTACATTCATTTGAAAACCCCTCTTGTGATTTTAAACCAAAACACTAAGTTTGTTCAAAACTACCTTAAATCCTAGTATTTCTTACGCAACAACAAATAACTAAGCTAAAACTCATAGAAAAATGTAGAGAGTCCCTACCTCAAGCTTAGAAAACCAAAGGAGAAGTGGAGAAACTCCAAAGACGCCGAAACTAAGATTGATTCGAATCAAAACATAGCTATTGATGTGCTCTACCTTTTTAACAAAGGCACAAGGGTGGAGAATTCACTAGATCTAGATGAAAAGTAGAGATAATATAGGTTTTAGAGAGAGAGGCTCTCAACTTTAGGATTTGGAGAGAAATAGATATGAAAAAGTGATATAAAATGACCTTTTCGAGAACTGATATACACACAGTCTACTCGAGCGCGAGAAGTGACGCTCGAGCGTCAGACACAATAAGTTGTTCCACTAAAGCGCAAGAAGTAACGCTTGAGCGCCAAGACACAAAACAAAAGGGCATTGCTGCTCGAGCTCAAGAAGTGACGCTCGAGCGCAGAATACACACATCCAGTAGTTTTGTAGGCAATAGACCAACGCTCGAACTCAAGTAAAGGCCGTTTGAGTGCCCACCCGCTTGAGCGTAGAATACATCCTTCCAGTAGTTTTGCAGACCTGCAAAAGTACTGAGAGTTCATAAAGTCCGCTCAAGCGCAAGAAGTGTTGCTCGAGTAGAGAAGCAAAATTCTGGGCAACAAAGGTTTGAAAACTAAGCAACCAACCTGTTCCAAATATAACCACTACAACCCAAAAGTCAAACTTAAGGAGATACAAGAGAAACAAGCCGTAAACAACAATGTGAAACCATCAAACCCAAGTCCGGGACACAACAATGGTCGGGTCAAAACTGGAATAGCTATAATCAAAGTTTGAAACATAAAATTACTTACATAAGTGGAAATGCTCAAAGAAAAGAGATAGATAAGAGTTGAAAGTTATTATTAATCAAATTTGATAAATATCGGATTGTTTGCTACCACACCGCCATCAATTAGGTTAAATTCTCTCATAGTTCCAGTGGGGTCTTTGATTTCGAAAGAATGGACTGGAAGATAAGTTGGCGCTGCCGAGGTTGCAATGCATATATTTGAGAGTAAGGCGTCCAAGGTTGGCTTATAGTTCACCTAAACCATGAAATATAAATTTTATGATAAGAAATTAGGACACATGATTCTTAGTCTCAAATTTCTATGTCCTCTTATCTTAAATTCTCATATT
The DNA here is from genome assembly GCA_022316695.1 of Camellia oleifera. NCBI lineage: Eukaryota > Viridiplantae > Streptophyta > Magnoliopsida > Ericales > Theaceae > Camellia > Camellia oleifera. Next base: position 33,821,061 of record CM039318.1, read on the forward strand.
TCACATCTCAAATATTCATAATTGTTGGATTATGTCTCGAAATTCTTACATATACATTCATATTCTCACATAATTCAATGACTGTAGTGTTTTGAGATAAAGAATAGAAAAAATTAAGGACAAATTACACCGGTAATTCCTATAGTTTGTCGCTTGTGTCATTTTAGTTCCTATAATTTTAATTGGCTCAATTTTGACTCTTGATTTTAAATTTTGCTTCAATTTGGTCCAATTAATAATGTCGTTAAAGTTTGACAAAAAAATTTCATTGAATTGGTTGAAATTAAATCACTAAATTGATCAAGTTTATAATTTTGTTTCTAAAAAAATACTAGCAATTGGACCAATTTGAGATAAAATTAAAAGCTTAGGGTCAAAATTGAAATTAGAATGATCAAAATGACATAAGGATCAAAGTATAGGGACTAACAGTGTAATTTATCCAAGAATTAATGATAGAGAATCCTTGGCCCATAATCAACACTATGTTCAATCCAAACAATCACTTTGAATTTCAGTATCAAAATTCGCATAGCTATAAACAATTGATAATATACCTCATAGGTGGAAAAAATGGTTGGTTGGGGGGTCTTAATGTCGAAAGTTGGAATTGCAATATTAGCCAATGTCTAATGTAGTTTTGTCTCCCCAAGCTCTTCCTTAACTACTTCACGGAGATACTTCTTATCATGTTTTGGTCTTGATAGGGCTTTGATTGCCTTTCTAGCTTGAGAAAATAGAGAGCTGTTTGTTTTAAAGTTTTAACATGTTAATACTCCCACTACATAGTATCATCATCAGTGAATGGAAAAAGAAAAGAATCCACAAAAATAATTTTTATAACTAATATTGGTATGTGTTTTAGTTTGAAATAACAGGATAAAAACCACTATATATAATATTTTGTATGAAAATTTTATACTAAAATTCATAATTGTTTGTAATTATTACCTCTCTTGTGGCAATATTTTGGGACAATTGTCAAAGTAAAAGTCTTTAATATCTTTAGCTGCAAACACCGGACAATTATTTTCATTTGGAGCAGTTAACATCGCAGCCACAAGACCGCCAGTGCTTTTTCCTGCAATCACATCAAAATAGTCCACAATTCTTACATCCTCACCATCCAGCTTCTACATCATGACCAAACCATTTTGGAGTTATTAGCACATGAAAGATCATAACCACCACTACCATCTTAAAAAAGAAAAATAGTATTTATCACAATAAATTCACCATCCTTTTCCTCTTTTATGTACATTAACATAATAATTATTATAGGTACATACTATTGGGGATTTAGATACTAAAACACTTGAATAGAAAATTAACTTGCACAAAATATACCTAGTAAAATCATGAAATCAATAAACAAAAAAATATTAGTATATTAAGTCACTTTGGATTGCTGATAAATATACTGATGTGAATTCACTGATTTAGTACTGAATTGATTAAATTTGCATGATAGAAAATGTTTTTTTGGAAAACTATTGCTCGGTGAATTCTATAAAAATTAATTACTGATCGGTGATAAAGTTTATCACTTCATACTTTAATAATTATAAATTTTATCATTAATTTGTAAATATTTTTCTAAATATACACTGACATGTAAATTCCTCTAAATTTTTTCATTCAATCATTATTTTCTCTCCTAACAACCATGCTATGTACGTAAAGAAAAATATTTTAAAATTTGTCTAAAATTTAAATTTGTGCAATATATTTGAACGTTAGTGGGGATATATGGATCATACCATGAATGAATATACACTTCAATTATATATATTTGCACACACATTGTGTGTGCCCCCACTGCTAATATATATATATATATATATTATGTAACATTGCAACTCTCATAGTTCATACCATATGTACACAACCTTAAAAAAATTAAAAAAAAATTAAAAAGAGTTAATACCTGAAGCTGGGATTCAAGGTAAGTAAGGATTCCTCGAATGCCACCTCCATCAATGCTAAGAATAGTTATCAAGTTCCCATTAGTTTGGGCCTAGATTTGACCTGGAGATTGCGCTACTACTGCCTCTATTTTTAAAACTGATTTTATAAAACAGAATAATATTTTTGTGTTTATTTTGCACAATGATCAAATGACTGGATTAGGAATATATAAGAGGAGCTCTTTGAAGTTTGATATGTTTTCACAATAAGCTAGGTTGTCTATTTATAGTCCTCTATTGACCCCCAAAGAAACTTTCTTGTACCCTCCTATTGTTGCCTACGTATGTTGTACTAGTTTGTTACGAATCTTGAATCCCAAGAAAATTGCTATCAATTTTAAATTATGCCACTAGTAGAAAATTATTAAAAGTTAATTACATCAAGAGTTCGTCTACTATTATTAAATATTACCTTATTCCATCTATATTAACTTATTCACCCCCTCCGGACTACCTCTAAAAGGAGGTATTTATACTATTTTTAAAATTAAAAGAATCAATATTTACAAGTTAAGGATCCAATGATATTCACTAATGTAAATCATGTATAATGCAGCAGGTAAAAATTTCAGATCATACCTTAATAACAGAACCTAAAGCGAAGAATCTCGTGGGTAAATCACGTGCTTCTAAAATGTGAACAACGAACACCCAACAGTGGAGTGATACCACAATATGAGTATCACCCACACAAGTTACAGTGCAAAAAGCTTGATTGTTCTTTTAATGGGAGAGAGTCAGTATGGGAAAAAACATACGTTGTTTCATTATCCCATATCCCATATATCGTATCAGATATATAGGATAAATATATCATCTATCCACATCAGTTGATATGATAGATATAGATATCATGAGTGGTTATCCAAATAAGTTTTGAATTCAAATTCAAACTTATATGGATAAGGTTCAAAAGGTTCATGGGTCATGCCACATAGGCACCCAATTTCTAACATCTCCCATTCGCACATGAGTTGGCATGATACTACCACATCTCTATCTCAATCTCCCAAAAAATGAACAATCTCATACTAGCCAATGCACCGTGCGACCGCTGAGAACACCTGCATGTGGGAGCTCTATACTAGAAACTCAATATGAGTCAGCATAGAGACATCAACCCAAAATGAACAGAAATAGTGTCTCATGTACTCAGACCCATCTAGCTATATTGGTCCAAAAACATCTCCAATCCCTCAAAGAGCATGTTTGACTCTCCTAGGTCCTGCATTATATTCACACCCAATCAGCATCCCATAGAGAGCGATGTGAGTTGTCGACAGTGAATATAGAGCAGAGATGTAGAACTAGATGATCTTCCCTTCACCCTCATATCATTTAATTTGAAATTGACCACTTTCCCAGTAATGTCCCTTAAAGCCGAATCATACATGACCGCAAGCAACATACCAAAGTAGTTGAACATCAACTCCTCATCTTATGACATAGTCAAAGGTCATAAAAGGCACAAAGTGAAGTCATTTAGGGAAAAATGAATTTTAGGACTCACACGGTGAAGAAGCAGGGATCCATTTTTTCACCTCGCTAATGGGTCGATAAGCACATGCAGTATGAATGCACGTTATAGTGGAGTAACTCTTCCAAAGAGTGATGTTAAACTCACACACCATACAGATCTTAGTCTAGTCGCTCTTAAGCACACAAGTCGCTTCCTAGCGTCTAACTCGAATTCTCTATTTACTCGCCTCTTAAACATCAAATGAGATCTCGCATCTGGCTATCCATAACAGGCACATCATGGAAAAGTGGGTACTCTCGTATCCATGGTCAGTCGCTAACAAGACCTCATCTTGGCTCCAACCAAGGCGACATAGCTAGTGGATAATTTTAGCTTCTCTATTTGCTCCAAATACAATAAGCCACTAGTCTCATCCTTGCTCGCTACCTAGCGCTAAGGGCGATTGCTCATGTGAGTGAGCCAATCTTGCTTGCTAACATCAATTTATTTATTCTGTGTATGCTAATTCACAAACCATTGAAAAAAGTAGTAAACATAAATCTGTAATAGAAACAAATATGAATACTAATGGCATAAATATCCCAAAAAATATGAGTTCAACTAAATACACATATAGATATCACCAACTACGTAGTCCTAAAGCCCTAACATGAGTAAGATAAACATCTCTAGCAATGGGCTTAGTCAAAGGGTCCACAACCATGCGACTCGTAGGGATGTGCTCCAAGATCACTTTTTTTTTGCGCCACAATGTCTCTGATAAAGTTAAACCTCACATCAATGTGTTTGGTTCTCCCGTGGTATTTAGGATCCTTAGCGTAAGCGAGTGTAGCCATGCTGTCACAATGGATAGTCATAGGGTCTGAAGTGCGTGTGACAATATCCAAATGTTGAAGGAATCTCCTCAACCAAACGGCTTCCTGAATGGCAGATGAACAAGCCACAAACTCAGCCTCCATAGACGATAAGGAGATACAAGATTGCTTCTTACTGCTCCAAAAAATAGCACCATCGCTAAGCATGAAAGCATATCCTGAAGTAGACTTTTGCTCATCAAAGTCTCTTCTCCAGTCAGCATCACAATAGCCAACTAGATGTAAATCTAAACTTTGGTAGCAAAGTGTGTAATCTGCAGTCCCTCTAAGATATCGTAATATCCTCTTAACTGCTTTCCAATGAGCTAGTCCTGGGTTGGATTGGTAACGACTCACCAATCCGACTGCATAACAAATGTCAGGACGTGTACACATCATAGCATACATCAAGCTTCCAACAACATTTATATAGGGAACACGGGCCATCTTTTCATTCTCTTCTGGAGTCTTAGGACCCATATCAAGGCTTAGGCTCTTGCCTTTCGCAACAGGAGTGTCAATGGGTTTGCAGCTCTGCGTCTGGAATCGCTCTAGGATAGTATTAATTTAAGTCTCTTGAGACAAGCCAAGAAGTCTCCTAGAGCAATCCCTAAGGATCTTAACATCGAGCACATAGCTTTCTCACCCATGTCTTTCATTTCAAATGTAGAGAACAACCACATTTTAGTGGTGACAATCATCTCCTTGTCATTTCCAGCAAATAATATATCATCTACATATAATGACAATATCATAAAAATGTCCTTAGACCGTTTAACGTACACACAATGATCTTCATCGATCATCGTAAACCCATTAGAAACAATGGCTCGATGAAATCTCAGATTCCACTGTTTAGATAATTACTTTAAGCCATAAATAGATCGTTGAAGCTTGCAAACTTTGCGCTCCTGACTTACTACCACAAAGCCTTCTAGTTGATCCGTATAGATCTTTTCATCCAATTCTTCATTGAGAAATGTAGTCTTAACGTCCATCTGATATAGCTCTAAGTCCAACTGAGCTACTATGGCCAGAATTAGGCGAATAGAGGCAAACCTTGCAACTAGTGAAAAAGTTTCCTCATAGTCCACACCCTCTTGTTGGGTATAACCTTTCGCTACTAAGCGAGCCTTTTACCTTTCTATGGAACCATTCGCCTTGTGCTTGATTTTGAGAACCCATTTGTTCCCAATAGTCTTACGCCTTAGCGGCAAATCAATCAAGTCCTAGACATGATTTTTCTTCATAGACTCTATTTTTTCATCCATTGCAGTACTCCATTCTTTACTAGTAGGGAATGAGAGAGCCTCTTTGAGATTCTTAGGCTCCATCTCATCACTCAGAGCAATCATGAATGCTTCCCCTTCAATCTCAAAACGACGTCGGGGTATAGCTTCACGTTTGCTTCTACGTAGTTGAGAATCTTGAGAATCCTCATCCATTGGATCTAATCCATGGACAGGTAGATCGCTCCCACTGTCGCTAGGAGCTTGAGGGATTATCTCATCATTTCCTACTAGGCTACTAGGTGTGCTTTCAAGTAGATCCTTCATCTCATAGAGTTCTACTTCTCTAGTTACCTCACATCTGCTAGGGAAATCCTCCTCTAGGAAATCCACATCTCGTGACTCAATTTCAGTTACACTTCTATCCGGATGCTCCCCAATAAACACATAGCCCTTAGAATGCTCACTATAGCGAATGAAGATACACTTCTTTCCTCCAGGGCCCAACTTCCCAAACTTATGAGAAGCGTTGTGTATGTAAGCTGCCAAACCCCAAGGTTGCAAATTGCCCAAATCAGGCTTTTTGCCAGTCCACATCTCATATGGGGTAGAAGGAACTGATTTGGAGGGCACACGGTTAAGGACGTAGGCAGCAGTCAACAAAGCATCTCCCCAATAAGAAATGGGAAGATTTGCTTGTGCCATCATAGATCTAACCATGTCAAGCAATGTGTGATTCTTTCTCTCCACTACACCATTTTGCTGCGGAGTCCCAGGAATTGTCAATTGCCTAATAACTCCTTTTTCCTCACAGAGCACTGTAAATTGCTTAGATAGATAATCGCGTCCTCGGTCAGTTCTTAGAGCCTTAATGCTCTTGTCTAATTGATTCTCAACCTCATTAACATACCGTCTAAAGCAATCCAATGCTTCTGACTTGTGAGAAATCAAATAGACATGGCCAAAACGCATGCAATCATCTATAAATGTGATGAAATAACGGGCTTCATGCCTTACCCTCATATTTATTGGTCCACATATATCAGAATGAATAAGTTGTAATGGGATAGATGCCCTTATGGCTTTCCCAAATGGTTTTCTTGTTGCCTTTCCAGCAAGACAGTGCTCACAAGTAGGCAAAATGACTTCAGCGAGTGGGCCTAAAAGACCTTCTCTAGCCAATCTAGTCATCATGTCTTGCCCTATGTGGCCTAATCTAGCATGCCATCTCATAGAATCATTATCACAAAAAGATGCAATATTAGAAACAGAACCATTGGCATTTTTATTAAAACTAGAATCATCCACATCCAAAACTAAAAAACCATACGAAAGATAACTAAAACCATAAAAAACTGTTCCCAAATAAATGCTAACACCATTATTCTCAAAACAAAAGCTAAAACCAAGGCTCATCATGCTAATAACTGAAACTAAGTTTCATCGAATATCCGGAGCATAAAAAACATCATAAAGATACAAGGTGCGCCCTCGTCGCATTTCCAGCTTGTATGTGCCAATGCCAAGCACCTCCACACTGGACTCGTTCCCCATGTAAACTTTTCTGCTCCCAGCAGGTACTCGATGATACTCAACGAACCCTACTCCGTCCCTCACGATGTGGTCTATTGCTCCGCAGTCTTTTTCTGCTCAGGGAAATCCCGAGCGAAGTGTGCTTCTTTGTTACAGTTAAAGCATGTCAATTTAGCCTTTACTTTCTTGCCACCTCTCTTACCCCTACGCTTGAAATTTCTAACGCCATTGGGCTTTAGCGCAGCTGTTGCTTGCTTCTTAGAGGCACATTTTACTTTTCCACACTTGAACTGAGAAGTCCTACGTGAGCTCGACTTAACCACCATAGCAGAACCATCAGACTTAGCCATCTCAAGGCGCTCAGCCTCTAGCTCCAAATGACGCGATATGTCTTCAAATATTTTCACACTCTCATTATGCATCATGTTCTGCTTCATTTGCTCCCAATAATTTGGCAGAGAGCGAATCACAGCTTGTACTTGTTGTTCTTGAGTCAAATTGTGCCCAGTAGCCGCAAGCTCACGTATCATGGCTGACATGACCCTCAAATGTTGCTTCATTGAGTGATGCACTCTTTTCTGATAAGAGTCAAACTTCATAGTCAACCCACGAAGCTTTGCCAAAGAGGTAATACCAAACTTTTGCTTGAAAGCTTCCCACATCTCACATACAGTGGGGCAATGCTCAAACTCACTAATCAAGTCGTTGTGCATGCTGCTCAACATAGTAAAGCGCGCACACCAATCTTTGTTATGCCAAGTCTGAAAGACTTCAAGATCACGACGATGTTGAGCTGTATTGCCTTGCTTTGGCTCAACCATCACTTGTTCAAGTGTGGTCAACACTTCTTGCTCATTGAGGAGGTATTGGATCTTATGGCGCCATATGTCATAATTGTCGCCATCCAATTTCTCTCCCTTAGTTAAGTCTGCCACTACTGTCTTAGCAGCCATTTCTACATACAGAGTAAACAAATGCACAGGGAATATTAATGATAACAACACAAAAATTATTTTGCAGCAAAAGAATCTAAATTAAATAATGATAATATTACACATGTCTCAAGATCGAAAATTTGCTATGCTCGTAATCATCTCTTGCGCTTCTAGTGACAATTGTCAAAATTTAATTTAATTCAATGTACAAAAAAAAAAAAACAATCAATCTCCCACTACTTATGGCATATACAAAGCATGATAAATTCCATATAATAACATCTTAATGTAAATTTACAAATAACTTATGCTATATTCATTTAATAATAGAATTCAAATAAATAAATAAAAACTAATCATGCTTTTCTAATTGCAACATATTACAAACCAAAGAAAAAATAATATGCTATATTTAATATTCAGATTATGCCATAATAATATGTACATCATTCTGCAATTTTCTGGAATTTTTCTGAAATTTTCTGGAATTTTAAATAACTAATAAACACACATAAAATTAGAAATAAATATTGCAGAATCTAGTAAACTAAAACAATTATACCAGTAAATAGTAAACCTTTACAATAGTCTACAATAAAAATTTCAACCCCAGAAAATTATTCATGCAATACCAGAAGCATTTTAAAGCATAAATAGTGAATTATTATCACAGAAAAAATATTTTTTATTTTTATAAAATTTTTAAAATTTTACAGAAGATAGAAAATTTAATTCTGAGTCTAACAGTAACAACCACGCATAAAACAAATCTATAACGAATTATTTATGACCATTTAAACCAATTCTGGATTTAAAAAAAACAAACAGTGCCTTAACATCAACAGCCAAGCCAGCCAAGCTGGTGGAGAAAAAACGGCGCAGCTCAGTGCACGGCGCGTGTGTGATGCGCGGACAGCGCGCGCGTGGTAGCGCGTGGAAGCCCGTGGAAGCCACTGACAGAGTCATATGGCGCGTGCGGCTCACGCACCGCCTTCCTGGGTGTTTTCTTGTCTAATTTTGGTACAGCTAGACTTCATTTTCAAAAATAAAAACATTTGTGGTCTAAAAAATAACGTTTAATGAACATAAATTATGAGGTGTATTACACACTCTTCTCTAATGAGAGTGGAAGTGCAGAAACCTGCACTTGTTCTTCCTCCTTAAGCCATCAAGAAATTAAAAACGAACCCAAATTAGTGTTTAATGTATCTCATCAAACGTAAATCCAAATCTAACAAATAATATATGGTTTCGAAGGTTTTGAAACAAGGATTATAAATATGTATGATTTGCAGACTGAAATTAAAGCATGTAAAACCATCATGCATGTAAAGTTTTGAAAAAACATTAATTTCCATGCATATAACGTGTATATATTTATATAAAATTATACACATATTTTAATGCATAAAATAAGCACGAAAATAGCCATTAATGCTCTGATAACAATGTAAATCATGTATAACGCAGTGGGTAAAAATTTCAGATCATACCTTAATGACAGAACCTGAAGTGAAGAATCTCGTGGATAAATCATGTGCTTCTAAAATGCGAACAACGAATACCCAACAGTGGAGTGATATCACAATATGAGTATCACCCACATAAGTCACAGTGTAAAAAGCTTGATTGTTGTTTTAATGGGAGAGAGTCAGTATGAGAAAAAAATATACGTTGTTTCATTATCCCATATCACATATATCGTATAAGATATATAGGATAAATATATCATCTATTCATATCAGTTGATATGATAGATATAGATATCATGAGTGGTTATCCAAATAAGTTTTGAATTTAAATTCAAATTTATATAGATAAGGTTCAAAAGGTTTATGGGTTATGCCACATGGGCACCCAATTTCTAACAACTAATCAATAAAAGGAACCCAAAGAATTATCATGATATATGCATTGGTGTATTTTTGATCAATGAGACTTCACAAAAAAAAAAGATAGACAGACCGATTTTTATTTTTACCAATTAATCAAGATGAGTAAAATTGATGACACACACTTCATTACTAATATTTTTATTGTTTTTAAAATTTAAAAAAAAAATGTGTCTAGTACATGCAACAATCTGTCTATGATGGCACGGATCTATTGTTATTGGCCTAAAGCAATGCATCATATCATGTGTATATATGTATTATTAAAAATAGTATTTGCCATTTTTTTTCTTTTTTTTATTAAATGCTACATCAATATATCTTTTTATTAAAATTCTTTTTAAATTGTAATATTCAAAAGATTTCTGCTTAATCTAAATTACCTATAAACAAAACCTAATAGAATTATACATACTAAAAATACTTTATCAATTAATTTTATTATACTTTGTTCACTTTTTTTTTTATAAATAAAATATTAAAATTATTTCTTATTTTTATGTCTATCTTATTTATAATATTACTTATATTGAATTTCTCAAATAATTAAAATCAGTTTTAATTTTATAGCAATTATTTCTAATATCTAGTTATAATTTAATATCATATATATTTATTTAAATTAAATTTTTTAAGCACGAAATGTCAAAATTATCAAATGAATGTTTATTTTATTTTGTTATATTTTAATATAATTTAAAATTAATATTATATATACATTTAATTTATATTTTTATAGTATGATAGAACTAAAATTATTAATATATACACAAATAATTTATCTAAAATTATTATATGTGTTGATGTAAATATCAATTTTATAAAACGATATGACTAAGATTATCATAATAAATATATAAAAAAATACGGTCTATTTTTAACTTTTTTCTCTCTCTCCTATGTAGCGCATCTTTATCTATTTATTTATATTTTTTATTTTTTATTTTTTATTTTTTAACATACCCTTACCAAAATTCTTTCTAAAATTTAATATTTATAAGACTTCTACATAATCTAAACTACCCATAAACAAAACTTAATAGAATTATATATACTAACAATATTTTACCAATTAATTTTATTATACTTTTTTCACTTTTTTAAAAAATTAATATAAAAAATATTTATTTATATGAAATATATATATATATATATATCTAAGTTACATTTTTATAACACAATAGAGCTAAAATTATTAAAATACACATCAATAATTTATTTAAAATTAATATATGCGCTGATTTAAGTAACACTTTTATAGAACGATACAACTAAAATTATTAAAATAAATAATTAGAATTATTATTTAAATTTTAAATTATTACTTATTTTTTTCTCCAATTTAATGATTATTTTGAATATTTTATATATTAAAAAATATAAATAATTTAACTAAATTTTATAAAAAAAATATTCTAAAACAATTATGTTTAGCTCATGTATCGCACGGGTTAGCTACTATTATATATATATATATAAGTAGTGTTTTTATTTTAATTAAGTGACACATTTTAAAGGTTTTTTTTTTTTCCTAAAAAATTTACATCAGCATGTCTTTCATTTACATATAAAATTCTACACAAAGTCAATTTCAATTATAATAGCCAATTTTATATGGATTCTATTTGAGACATACTTATTTTTCTTCTATATAATTATAATTTAATTATTATGATATTTGCAAAAAATTTATCTCAATATACAAATAAATAAATAAGATAGAATGTATTTAATTATCTACATCGCAAGGATTAAATTAAATTTCTTTTATATTTATATTTATTTATTTATTTTATTGATGTCTTAATATTAATTTGTATTAAATTACATATATATATAAGTAAAAAAATTACTCTCTCCAATGTGGCATATCTCTCTTTTTTTTGTTTTTTGTTTTTTTTTTAAAGTGCCACATGACATGCCCTTGTTCTTAATTATTTCTAAAATCTAATATTTAAAAGACTGCTACTTAATCTAAAAGAAAAATTAGTGAAACATTTCTCTTTAATTTTGTGTAGTAGGAGAGATCAAAGATTTTTTTTATTAGCTAAGATCCTTCAACATTTTCACAGAGAAAATTTGACTTAGAGAAATTTTGTCCAACTCAAAGAAATTTTGTTTGCTCAAAGAAATTTTGCCCGACTTAGAGAAATTTCGGCCTTAATTGAGAGAAATTTTAAAATTTCTTCGGTATGATTATAGAGAAATTTCAAAATTTCTTTGTGATATCAGAGAAATTTCTCTATGAAAATTGAAATTTCTCTAAGTCGGGCCAAATTTCTCTAAGTCGAGCAAAATTTATTTGAGTTGATTTTTCTTTGTAAAAATGTTGAGCGACCTTAACTACTATGAAAATATTGTATGTCATTTATTTTATAAAATCTTAATATCAGGGACATTAAAAAAAATTCCCCTAATCTAAACTATCCATAAATAAAATTTAAAATAATTATATGTACTAAAAAATACTTTACGAATTAAATTTTTTCTACTTTTTAAAATTTTATTCAAGTATTCAATTTTTATATAAAAATTAAATATATTTCTTATTTTTTTATCTAACTTATTTATATTTTATTATTAATTTATATTGAGTTTCTTATTTAATATGAAATTGTTTATTAGGAAAAATTTATATTTAATCTAAACTTTATATATATATATATATAATTATATATAATATGTATAAACAATTTTAAAATAGATATTAAAAAAAATCAATACTCTACATAATTAATCTATCTATTTTTTCTTCATCTAACGGCAACATACTTATATTTAATTTTTTTTAATAAATGTTTTTATAACTTCCATTCCTACTTTTTTTTTAATTATTATTTCCAAGTGAATAAAATAAATAAATAATTAGAATTACTTTTAATTGTATGTTACTATTTTTCTTTCAAAATTTAACTATTATTGTTAATGTGAAATTGAGTGTTTATTTTATTATATTATAATTTAATATCATATAAAATCCTTATATATTTATTTCAATTACACTTAGATAGCATGATAAGGCTAAAATTATTAAAATATACATAAATAATTGAAATAAAATTATTATATATATTTGTTTAAATAATATTTGTATAGAACGATAATGTTAAGGTTATCAAAATAAATAATTAGAATCATTCTTTAGAATATTAAAATAAATATTTATTTTATTATATTAAAATAAAGTACAAAAGTATCATATATATATATATATGTATATATATTTAAATTACATTTTCATAGTTTAACAAAACGAAAATTGTACTACACACTTCGCAATATATTTTTAAATAGTTGCCATATATGTATATATAAATATATACATAAATAATTTTATTAAAATTATTATATGTTTATTTGTAATGCATATATTGCAACATAAATAAATATATAATAATTTTTTAGGGTTTAGTCTAGTTGGCCACCATGTCTTTCTTACGGCTTAGTCCGAAAGAGGTCATGGGTTTAATTCTCCTTAGGGGGGTTGAATTAAGGGAGTGCAAGCACTTATGTGTTTTGCCAAGGGTGGGGAGATTTTATCCCATTAGTGCTAATCTAAAAACTAACAATTAACATTTGCCGATCAAAAAAAATGTAGGACAAACTGTGGATCAGTGAAAAGTACAGATAATTTTTCTCTCTTATCGTCATTTCGTAGTTATATTCTTGTCAGATGGCTGGATTATGTTAAAGATTTAAATAATGAAGTAACAGAAGGGGGATATTGACACTTGTGTAAACCAAAGTGGGATTTGATCAAAAGTGCAAGGGGTTGACTGTCACGATTTCATGTGTAGAGATCAAAGTGAAATTTGATAAAAAGTGTAGGGGTTGATTGCTATGATTTCATGTGTAGTGACTAAAGTGGAATTTGGTATAAAGTGTAGGGGTGCAAAGTATAATTTACTCTAATCTTAATATTGGGTACTTTTTACTTGATTATATTAATCACTAGGGTGTTTGATAATATGATTCAATACTTAAAACTGAATACATTAAGAGGGTGTTTGTTTGGTGGGATTAGGATATGAGATTGGACTCCATGCCCTACAAACTAAATAGTCCAATGTTTGGTTGGAAAAGTAAATGTTGAACTAATAATCCCTCATATATAGGATAACTCAATACTATGAGGGAGGTGTGGGATAGAAATGTGCAGACTGAGCCAATCTCCGAATTATCTAGTTAAATGACTTAAGTATATATAAAATTTATTTCTTTCATTTTTTAAATTTTTTTTAAACATGTGTAAATTAATCTTATGATAGATAATAGTCTTCTCTTAGTTCTTCTCCTTCTTCTTCTTTTTGGTATTAGCAAAATCATAAATGAAAATATACTTCTAATGTCGTATTTAAATAAAATTAAAAGTGGTATTTGTAAAATAAAATAAAATAAAATATGCATTAAATTTAATATTGTCATTGTAAACAATTTAAACAATATATTTCATAGTTTTCAAATTAAACATGAGATTCACTAAAATATTTATTTCCATACATTTAATCCCATGAAAAAATAAATATAGAATACATATCATTTCCAACAAAATAGTCCAGAAACTATATATTCCAAGACTATCAGTTTGTTACATTATAATCATCCCTTATCTAGTCTGTCCAAATAAACATGACCTAAGTGATAATCAATGAAACCCGTTTGATACCCACAATTAATATCACTTACAAATTTAGGCTAAAATTTAAGAAAATTTTAAATCATATGAAACTTACTTAATTCTAAATGAATTTACAAATACTGTATCGATATACATGTTAGAAATGGTTGGGAAAATTCTAGGTAAAACAAAATTTTTTCCTAACTTTGGTCTATTATTTAGGTGGGACCTGTATGCCAAAATTGGCGGGTCAAAGTAATAACGCGTTCTATGCCGCGTTGTGATTCACGTGGTATATTTGGTTGTTCAAAACCATTATTGAGTGAAGCCAAAGTGTGCTCCATTAAAATAGAGTTTTGGTGAAAAATCCTTAAAGGTTGAAAAATGGCTTGTCCCACATTGATATGGTGGGAAGTTTTGAGTGGGTCTATAAGGCATGAGATTGGAACTTGGGGTGTGCCCCAAGGGATACCCAAGTTTTGTAGAGAGGGAGGTTATGGGCTAGACCCATTGGACCCAAAAATTATTACACGCGTGCGCTGCCGGCCGTCCGGGTGGACCGGGCTTGGGTGCGGGGTGTGAGGTTGGGTTGGGCTTGTCCGGCCCAATACTAATCTTTTTGGGCCAAAAACATTTGAATTTAAATTTTATTTTTTGAAATAAAATTTGTCCAAAAATTCATTTCGAATTTCTGTCCAGATTTAAATTTCAATTTTTGAATTCAAAATTGTTGCACTTCTTCACAGATAGACCCGAATTTGTCCAAACCGAATTTGTTCTGTTCAAATTCAAATCCACCCAAAACAGGTTTTTGAATTGTTTGAAATTCAAACCAAACAGTGCCTATCTGTTTAATTTAAATTGAACAGGTATTGTACCTGTTTAATTCAAAACTAGCACCACCAAGCCACCACTTCATCTATATAAATAGACTAGTCTCTCATTTGGTTTTCTGCTCTAATTTTCGTCCATCCTTGTTGCAATTCTTCTCTGCATTTTGCTGCATTTATTTCATTATTTTTCTGTGAGAAAGAATGTATACACTAAGTATGTTCGTTGAACAAATAAATTGTAGTGCTGCATTTATTTGTTGATTGATCATTTTATCCTGGGAGATAGACGTCCACTTTCTGAAAGTACCGTGGAGAGGACGAATCTGTCTTAAGGACATAGTGTCTAACACTGGACTTGATCAAATTATTATTCGAAGAATTTAATCAAGTAAGTTAATACTTTTTCCTGTTTTATTTATTTAAATCAGATTTTTGATTTTGTTTTTGTAACAAAAATAAAAATCTGTTTTTATTTATTTATTTGTTGGTTTGATTTTTGTAATCAAACATTCTCTCTCATTTCCTATTTTTCTTTTGTATTCTGTTTGTTGTTTAGTACCCAAACATAATTAATTTATTTAAATACAGTAAAGATTGTCCAACAATCTTAAGACAGAGTTTTGTAGATCTTTATTGTATTTAATTTTCTGTATTTTACTATAAACTTATTACCATCATCACTACCACCATTGTCACTACCGCTAACACTACTATCACCTTCATTACCATTGTCATTATTTCCATAACTATCACCATCTTTTTAATATCACTTCTATCACTACCGCTACTGTTACCACTACCGCTATCACCGCCGCCGCCGCCGCCACCACCACCACCGCTACTACTGATGCTGTCATTTGCATACTAAAATATCATATTTATAACCAAGTAATAACTACTATTGCTAAGTATAGCGATTAAGACTAAATGTCAATCCTTAAAGACTAATCGAGTTGTTTTGATAAAAAATAATAATTAAAGTAATTTAAGAAGATTGGTTTTGAAAATAATAAAACTAAAACTAATTAAAAATAAAATAAATAAAATAAAAAATATCTCAGGGTTTTGAATCTGCCACTAACCTTATAATCAGTGGTTATTGTAGTAGTTTTAAAAAAATCATTAATTTAGATAAAACGATATAGATTGATTATAAATACATCATCAAGAGGATTTGTTTATTAAAATCAGAATGTCATGAATCATCTTTGCTTAGCACGAATCATTACCACTAAACTAAACTAAACTATGGTTGATACACGACTCGTCTAATAATTTAATACACAACAATAAAAATAATTGTATAATATGATTTGAATAAAACATTTATTGCACAAAAAAAATTTAAAAGTTATACAATTTATCTAAATTAAATCAAAATTAAAAATACCAAATACAACTAGTATTTCTCCTCTATCCTAAGATGAGAATATTAGTCCATAACACCCATATAACTACCACACTCTATAGATACAAATTTACACTCCCACTTTTCCTTTCTTTCTCTTCCTTTTGGCCGAAGTCCCCTCTCCTTGCTCTTCGTCTGCCCTTTATCGGCAAAAGAACCTACAAAAAAACAAAATATAATAATACAAATAATATAATATCATAATAAAATAATAACATAATATTATAATAAAATAATATATATATATATATATATTATAGTGGATGGTGTCGGGCTGCCGACACCAATTTATTATTTATTATTTATTTTATAATATATATAATATAACATATAAAATATCTATAATATATTATTTTATACTAATATTTATACAAACATTCAAAATATATAAAAACACATAACAATATGTAAAATTAGAAAATAATAAAAATAAATAAACTAATAAAATATATTTTAATGGGTCAGATATATAATATTTAGGCTTTAATCAATAACCACTACCATTACTACCACCACCACAATATAAAACTTGAAATATACAATTTGAAAACATTAAATTTCAAATTTAATCTTATAAATATCAAATAACTTATTTTTAATTCAACACTTAAATTTTTATCAAATAATTTTTAACTTAAAAAATTCAATATTTAATTTTCAATAATTAATTTTCAACTTTCGGTTTTTCAGTTTATTAACATCACCTACGTGTTTACGTCATGGGTTATAGAAATGTGGCCTTTTAACTGAAAGCCTTATGTTCTAAATATTGTTTACACTATGATTCAATGTCCTAAAAAAGCTGTAATATTTGATTTTTTTTTAATTTAAAAAAATTCATATTATGTGACTATGAAATACAACAATGCTAGTAATATAAAAATTAAACGTAGAATGGGAGACAACACTCTCACAAGAGGTGAGTCTCTTATATGAATCCCACACATGTAAGCTCCACTCATTGTTAGAGAGTTGTCACATTCTATATTTGATTTCTATGCATATAAAGTTATTCTATAAAATACATACAACAAGAGAATTATTATTATTATTTTTTGGGGGGGACAAGATCATGCCCCCATTTATGTCGGTTATTTGTATGAGCACGGAAAATACCTTGCACACGTACTCCTTGTGATCAAGGTAGAAATCCTCTAAACGATGTTGTTCCTCCTACAAAACAATTCCGGTGAGCTACCCAGCGGATGTGTGCTGGAAAACCCCTATGATGCCTAAGTCAATTCACAAGATTAATTTGGAAAACGCTCTGCAAATTCGAAAGTTAGAGTTGCAATACCTCCATTAGGGCTGCCTCTGAGCTTTTTATATTTTTCGCATGGTAGAATTCCAATAAGACTCTAATTCCTTACTCGTAGAGTCCTATCAGGATTCTATCTCTTAAAAGATAAGGCCCATCCTTTAATACCCTTATCATCAAAGTTAAAGTAAAATGACCTAACCCCTAGGCCGGTAACCGAGCTTACTCAAGATTCTAGGCCACTAACCTCTACTGAGACCGCCAAGCTAAAACTTAACATGAAAACCATGCTAAGTTTGCCCGATTCATCCTTTTTGTTAGGTTCTGGTCAACGACCTAAATAGGTTGTTCAGCTAGGCCGAAATGTACGCTTCGTTTGTCCAATCAACATTCATAGCCTGGTTCAACCTTCGAAGTCAACAAACATAGCTTGGCCCAAGACTCATGATCATACTAATTTAGCCCGGTCAAGACTATAGACTATATTGATTTAGCTTTGCCCAAGACTATGGACCATACTGATTTAGCCCGACCCACTAGTTTTGTAATGCCCCAAAATAAATGCAATATACTATCCAAAAAGATAAATAAATAACATTATGAATTAGAGTATAATGTCCTTCTATTACATGAGATTCGATTGTACAAAAGGGTGACACATGCGATATACATTCATAAATAGAACATCCTGAATCTACAACATGTGTTACCAAACATCAACAATGTAATAAACGCTAAACAAATAATTATATGTCCTAAAGGCTTACATCTTTCCAAGTCACGGCTTGGGTACATCAAAAGTGAGTCGTAAGCTCAATATAATTAAAGCCCTAGGCTTGTACAAATGTTAAATACAAAATAATAAAGCTGAGCTTTTAGCTCCACAATCCTCCCAAGCTAAGTCTTTGGTGGAGGCATATCACCAGTACCTGAAAATGTTTTTCCCAAATAGGGTGAGCCAAAGCCCAGTAAAAATAATCTAATATAATATATGAATCTTAACAAAGATATAAGTGTAATATGCACATACAATGCCCGTAATAAAATCATTTATAACACTTTTGCAAAATCATACTATGTCGAACTTATATTTCGATCCATTTTATCTCCATTTATGAGTCATTTCCATTTTAATCTGACAACCAAACTAAGGATGCAACTCAGTGGGCCTCTAACCAATATACCATCATACAAATACTTTTATTTGCCATTTTACGGATATTTCGACCGTGAGAATCGGCACCGATGTATACTCGTGGTTTTCGGGACTTTCACCCTGGACACTCCGACCAACTTAATTCAATGGAGTACATCCCATTTTCTTCTTCCGAACATGGAGTACATCCCCTTTCTCCTTCCAAACATCATACATTTACAGTGTATTAAAGATATGACAACGTTCAACGCAATTGAATGAGAAAATTAGTTTCAATTCACCTAATTCTCATGCAATTTCTGTTGTTCAAAATTGTGAAATTAAATAAATAGATTTATGAAGAAAACAAATTATATACCAAGAACATATGGTGATAATTACAACTAAATTTCAACAGAAATACACAAAAAACAATAAAGGGTAAAGAGACAAAACCGAAACCTGCACGGAAGCAGTTTCCTTAAAACAGATTTCGCCGCCTCACGGGTCGAGTACTTGAGGAAACCCGGCGTCTGTCTTCCAGGATACGACGGTCAAAACCAGCTATGGCAGAAGCACTATCTGTCTAGCTTAGCGAAAAAAACAATGGCAGCACTCTCTCACAATAGGAACTAACTAGCAAACTGACTTGTAAAAAGGAAGCAAAAATTTCTATATAGAAACTTGACAGGAGGGTCTCAATTTATACATGTATAGGGGAGAGAGGAAGAGCTTCCAGCCTTTAAGGCTAGTCATTAAAACACCAAGCATCCATAGCCCATTTCCACAAAATGAAAAGTATGGATGCCCAAAGGATTCACACCCTTTAGCCTAGAAAAAAGATTTAAATATTCTTTAAAATCCTATTCATGAATCTAACATCATGAAGCAATTTCTTATTCAAAACCCAATGGTTTTTGGCTCACTTGGACCCAACACAAAAAATGGTTAGGACCCATTTTAATATTTAATTAAAGTCACCACACTTTAATATTAAATTTAAGTCCCCAAAAATCATTTTTTCCAACAATCCCCCACATGAATAAAAATTGACCGAATGACTCAACAAACGGACATGGTTCAACAATAAAGACTCTGAGAGAGAGTACAACGGACTAACCCCGACATCAGAGAAGGTAGCTTTTGGCTTTGAACCTCTCCCAGTGAAAACCTATCGAGTTTACTGGCAGATCAGTGAATAAGACATCTTGAACTGCTATACCGTTTATGTAAACTGAGACAATAGATCTCACATGGGAATTACTCCTACCACCATTATGTTCTCACTGGTGTGCCTTGTGTGGCCCTGGACACTAGCTTGGTTTAGCGAGCGGTTTCAAAGAATCTTGGCCTGCCCAATTCTTCTAGAAGCGGCCCCACTTCAAACTCACATAGGTGACTCTACTAAAGTATCCTGCAATACTTAGCTCAACAGCTTAACACACAAGAGTCATTAAAAGCTCAGCTTATTCTCTACACTTGTAGGTATCACTGGTAGAAGGAATGGATGGAGGTTTAACCTCCTCAGTGACATACCACGGTTACACGCAATTAGGTTGTCCCATTAAACCTAGATCTTGGGATTTCCAGTCAACTAGGTTGGGTTTCTATTCCGGTAACTTCCAAAGGCCTTAACCCCATTCCTTTTGACGACGTTTCGACTAACACTCGACTTAACCCTTTGGTTGGTGGATCCGCAATGTTGTCCTTATACTTTACGTAGTCTAAAGAGACAACTCTATTCGAGAGTAGTTGTCGTATGGAATTATGTCTACGACGGATATGTCTAGACTTTCCATTATACATATTACTCTGTGCCCTACCAATTGCAGATTGACAATCACAATGAATACAAATAGCTGGCACAGGTTTAGACCAACGTGGAATATCTTCAATGAAATGGCGAAGCCATTCTGCTTCTTCCGTTGCTTTATCCAAAGCAATAAACTCTGATTCCATCATTGATCTAGATATACACGTTTGCTTGGAAGATTTCCAAGACACGGCTGCCTCACCAAGAGTGAACACATATCCACTAGTGGACTTTGAGTCCTTTATATCTGATATCTAATTCGCGTCACTATATCCTTCAAGCACCACTGGATATCGAGTATAATGCAGCCCATAATCCCGAGTGTAGCGTAAATACCTTAACACCCGCACAATGCCCTTCCAATGAGAAGCATCAGGATTACTTGTGTATCTACTAAGCCTGCTAACCGAGTAAGCTATATCAGGCCTAGTACAACTCATCAGATACATTAACCTTCCAATTACCCGAGAATATTCTAACTGAGAGACACTCTCTTTATTATTCTTGGTAAAGTGTAGACTTAAGTCTACAGGTGTCGATGACACACTCGTATCTGATCCACTAAACTTCTCAAGTATCTTATCAACATAATGAGACTGAGATAGTACAATTCCGCCAGAGATTCTGGTAATCTTAATTCCCAGAATAACATCTGCAATGTCCATATCCTTCATGTCAAACTTAGAGTTTAACAACTTCTTGGTAGTTTTGATCATTTCATCGTTACTACATATAATGAGCATATCATCAACATATAGACACAAAATGACATAACCTCTGTCAGTGTCTTTGACATAAACACACTTGTCACATACGTTGATTCTAAACCCATTTGACAACATTACGTTGTCAAACTTCTCATGCCATTGTTTAGGCGCTTGCTTCAAACCATACAAAGATTTGACAACTTTACAGACTTTCTTGCTTTGCCCTGGAGCTGAAAACCCTTCAGGTTGCTCCATGTAGATTTCTTCATTCAAATCCCCATTTAAGAAAGCTGTCTTTACATCCATCTGGTATATTTCCAGATTGCGCAAAGCTGCTAACGCAATCACCATGCGAATGGATGCTATCATAATTACAGGTGAGTACGTATCAAAGTAATCCAGGCCTTCTTGTTGCCTGTACCATTTGATAATGAGCCTCGCCTTATACTTGTCAATTGACCCATCGGCCTTCATCTTTCTTTTAAAAATCCATTTGCAACCTGGAGGTAAATCTACCAACTCCCAGGTGTGGTTCTGTAAGATGGAGTCAATCTCACTTTTGATCGCTTCTTTCCATCAAGAACTCTCAGGAGAAGTCACAGCTTTGTGGAAAGTTTGAGGTTCGTTCTCAACCATATAAGTCAAGAAGTCTAGATCAAAAGACTTGGACATCCTAGCCCTTTTACTGCTTCTAGGCTGATCATCACCTTGATTCTCAACTTAATTATCAAAATGATCATCATCACTAGCAAGCTCATCAGATTTCTCCAAAACCTCAGAACCCCTTTTTAGGTTCGGCAAGGAAAAAAAAAGTTTTCAAAGAAACATGCATTCCTTGACTCCATGATGGTATTCCTGTGTATGTCTGGAATTTCAGACTTATGTACAAGAAACCGATATGCACTACTATTATGTGCATAACCAATGAATATACCATCCACGGATTTCGGGCCTATCCTAACCCGTTAGGGTGTAGGAATCGCCACAATAGCAAGACACCCCCACATTTGTAAGAATTTATAAGAAGGCTTATTACTAGGAATCACTAATTCTTAGCATATGGTCAGTAGACTTTCTACTACTAGGAATCACAATGTTTTAACCTGTGTTCAGTAGTCACTTTACTACTAGGAATCACAACGTCCTGACATAGGATCAATTTACTAGGAATCATCATGTCTTGACATATGACTAGTAGCCTCTCTATTACTAGGAACCATGATGTCTTGACATGTGATTAGTAATCTGTTCACTACTAGGAACCACAATCTCATAACTGAGTAGCCAGTGGTCTAACACCACTTAGGAACCACCAGTTTTCTATCTCTGTGATCAGTTATCTTGTACTCACTAGGAGTCACCAATTTAAGAATATATTTGGAATTCAAAAATTTAAAAAATATTCACCCACTATAACAAGTTGTCTTAACTTTGCTTTCAAGCAAAGTCACATAGCAATCATAGATGCTATAAATAACACAAGGATACCATACTATTTGCCTTTGATCAATTCAGAGATATTTAAATGCAATCTTATGATTTCCTTTAAGAAACTCGTGAGGCAAAGGTTGTCAGGTGGAACAACATTTCTGTTTATCACATTTTGAAGCCATTTCTAAAATTTCACAACAGAATTTCACTTCTATGATTCCAGAAATTAAACTTAACTCTTAGAAAATCTCTCAGATGGAAATTTAATTCAAAACTAGTCTCACCATTTAACCTAGAATCGAACATGGTCAGGAATGTTCCCAGGAAGACTGGAGGGGTCACATCGATCCCACTTAAAACCCAGTTAACCTTTTGACAAAACATCCAAGAGCATGTTGACTCCTAGTCTATAGGAAACAATTTTCAAATTAAGATTTTCAGGGAATAAACTAGGTTATAACAAACCAATTTCCAAGCAAATAAAATTTGCTACCAGAATTATACCACTCTTAAAAATTAACGGGTACTCCCGGAACTAAGCCCAATATTTCTGAATAAAATCAGAAATATTTTAGCTAATGCTAAAATTTGGTTTCCTTTCTCAAAAACCAAAACACTTTGGACATAATCAGATTATAACCAAAGACTTTCTCCAAACATGGTTTACCAACACTTTGGGAATAAAATGATTAAACCCAAAGAGTTCCTCAAACTCCAAAAGTTTGAAACCAAATCTGTCTTAGTTGTCATTTTTGAACAAATAAGAACTACTCTTTAGCCAAAGCTAAAGCTTTGGTTTCTATCAAAGAAAACCAAACCAAGTTCCAAACTTACAAACAATTTAAAAAATTGCTATAACAAATTACACGTATATAAAATGCTTCTAACAAAACAAACAAATAAAACTTGCTACCACAAATAGATAAACAAACCAACTAAATCTCAAGCAAACATGCTTCAAACATTTAAATAAAATAGCCAATCCATAAGGATTTTATTTAGTCCAAAAGCCTTTCCACGCTTAGGTATTCCTATTCAACACAAAAGTTAGTAATCCAAACATTTTTGTTTTTACATCCCAAATTCTATTCATTTGGTTTTATATTTGTTTTCTGCATTGGTATCCTTACAAAGAAAGTTAGTGGCAAACAACAACAAAATACAAACAAATAATCTAAAACATTTAATAAATTAAATGAAACCATCTAGCCAACTTTTAATTATATAAGTAACCAATGCATTAAAATGCCAATTAAATTAAAACTTTAAAATAAAGTTCTATACTTATGGGTTATGAATGAAATTAATTCATGATACACATTTAAACTATTAACTCCAAATAAATAAGTTAAATTCAAAGTTAATGCATCCAATGAAATAATTCAGATTAATGCACCCAATGAGATAATTTAGATTAATGCACCCAATTAAATAATTCAGATTAATGCACCCAATGTGATAATTTAGATTAATGCACCCAATTAAATAATTCACATTAATGCACCCAATTAGATAATTTAGATTAATGCACCTAATTAAATAATTCACATTAATCATGTACACAATTCATAAAAAACTCTATAACTCCAAAATACATTAAATTAGGTAATCTAGTCTAGAAAATAATAAGCATGTAACAAATTAAAACTAGAATAGAATTAGCATATCAAAATTGCAACATCCATAAATTATATTTTATAACCTTAAAATTCATGTAAATTATGATAGAGAATTCTAACTAAACTAAGCAATTAAAGAATACCATTGCATAATTTACAATCATTGAAATAATGAGCAATTCCGCAACAATTCCTAGTAACATTATACAAAACTAACCTAATAGTCTATATAAATCTATTCGAACAATTTCATAGAAAAGATATATAAAATCTGTTTTAAGCTTGTTGTTCAAAATTGTGAAATTAAATAAATAGATTTATGAAGAAAACAAATTATATACCAAGAATATATGTTGATAATTACAACTAAATTTCAATAGAAATACACAAAAAACAATAAAGGGTAAAGAGACAAAACCGAAGCCTGTACGAAAGCAGTTTCCTTAAAACAGATTTCACCGTCTCACGGGTCGAGTGCTTGAGGAAACCCGGCGTCTGTCTCCCAGGATACGACGATCAAAACCAGCTACGGCAGAAGCACTATCTGTCTAGCTTAGCGAACAAAACAATGGCAGGACTCTCTCACAATAGGAACTAACTAGCAAACTGACTTGTAAAAAGGAAGCAAAAATTTCTATATAGAAACTTGACAGGAGGGTCTCAATTTATACATGTATAGGGGAGAGAGGAAGAGCCTCCAGCCTTTAAGGCTAGTCATTAAAACACCAAGCATCCATAGCCCCTTTCCACAAAATGAAAAGTATGGATGCCCAAAGGATTCACACCCTTTAGGCAAGAAAAAAGATTTAAATACTCTTTAAAATCCTATTCATGAATCTAACATCATGAAGCAATTTCTTGGCAATTTCTTATTCAAAACCCAATGATTTTTGGCTCACTTGGACCCAACACAAAAAATGGTTAGGACCCACTTTAATATTTAATTAAAGTCACCACACTTTAATATTAAATTAAAGTCCCCAAAAATAATTTTTTCCAACAATTTCTATAATAGTCATGGCTATCCTTCACCGATAGCCCAAAATAGATATTTATAAATAGATATACAATCTTCAAGACAGATAACTTATCCAAATTTCAAAGTATGAGTGATAGTACATATCCAACTCTACCATTTATATAAATATTCATCTAATTTCACATTTTCAATACCAATTCTATTTATTTATACAAAATAAATATTTGAGACATTTTAGGGCAAACTCCATTTTCTTCCAAAATTCAGCCCAAGTATCAAAATTAACAATTTTATTGCAACACAACCTCATATTTGCTCCCATAACCATTTTCAATACATCTATTTGTAAACCTCTTTTTTGATTTTAAACTAAAACCCTAGGTTTGTTCAATATCTTCCAAAATCACAATATTGTTTATATAAAACAAATAGTTAAGTTAAAAACCATAGAAGGGCGTAGAAAATCCATACCTCAAAGTTAGAAGATGAGCAAAGTAAGGAAATAACTCGGATGAAGTCGAAACCCAACTCTATTCGTATGAAAACGTAGCCCTTGAGATGCTCTACCTTTTTAACAAAGGCATACGGGTAGAGAAACCACTAAATCTAGGTGAAAATATAGAGAGAGCAGGAGCATTAGAGAGAGAAACTCTAGATCTAGGGTTTTTAGAGAGAGAGAAATAAGACAAAGTGATGTAAAAAGTGATTCTTACGGACTGATATACGCACAGTCTGCTCGAGCGCAAGAAGTGACGCTCGTGTGTCCAGACACAATAAGTTATTCCGCTTGAGTGCAAGAGGTGACGCTCGAGCGCAGCATATACACTTCCAGTAGTTTTGCAGACAGCAGACCAACACTCGAGCTCAAGAAAGACTGCTCAAGCCGAGACTGCTCGAGCGCAGAAAACACCGCTCAAGTGTAGAATATACTCTCCCAGTAGTTTTGCAGACTTGCAAAAGTACTGAGAGTTCACAAAGCCTACTCGAGCGTAAGAAATGACGTTTTGGCAGAGGAGTAAAATTCTGGGTAACAAAAGTTTGAAAACCAAGCAACCAACTTGTTCCAAACGCAACCACTACAATCCAATAGCCAAATTCAAGGAAGTATAAGAGAAGTAAGACATGAACAACAATATGAAACCATGAAACTCGAGTCCAGAATACAAAATGGGTTGGGTCTAAACCAGAATCACTATAAGTCAAAGTTGTTGTTTGACCGCTCGAGCGGTCATTTGTGCACTCGAGCAGTGAAGTGGTTCATCCAGTATTTCTGCCTGCATTCTATATTTCTGGGAAATATGTTTCACTGCTTGAGCAATGGATATTGTGCTCGAACGGTTGGCCTATATGTGAGCACCGCCTTTTAGTCACACTGCTCGAGCGGTAAAGTGGTTGCTCGAGTGGTCTTCGTGGCTTTGTTCAATATGAAGTGAATCGTTTGCTTTTTTTAGGGTTGAACCTATCTAGATTCTCAGAGAGGAAGAAAATACAAAGTGTTCTATATTAGAGGTTGTTTTTATATGAGTTTACTTGATATATAGAAGAGATCTATTGATCAACAAACTATATATTGACAAACATCAAGGGTTATTTTTATTCTTTTATTCATTAAAAGAGAGAGGTGTTCGTCGGTGGATTCTGGAGAACTTAGGCTTGAAGCTTTGGTGCATTTCGAAGCGGCTCATCATTGTTGATTTGAGATCAGCATTGTGGATTCAGCGTTGGACAATGAAATTTCAAGGTGAAGACGGTGGTGAAAGAGACGCATCGGGTTTGATTAATTCAGACGTGGATTCGCTAGGTAATTGAGAGTACTCGTGTATAATTTTTTTTTGTCTTCTCAGTGGATTGTTTTGTGAATTTGGCTTGTGATTTTTTTTATCATAATTAGAGGTTCCACTACAACAATTTGCACTTTTGGAAACTAAAATAAATTTAGTAGCCAAAAGTCATACCTTTGGCAACAAAAATTTGTATTGGTCGGCAGTGTTCTGTATTTTAGCTACTAGTTTTTTTTAGTCATTAATCTAACCAAAACCCATGCAATTGTTTGGTATGACTTTATGCTCCTTAATTATACTTCATAGACTTCAAGTGTTACTTCCTTTTTCAAAAGAATTGTGTCATTCAGCTCTCCCTCTACAGTTATTATCTTAAATGATGACCAATATCTAAATGGCATATAGATTGAGAATCTATAGACCTTGCAATCTAATTTTGACTGGTATTGACATACTTAGGCATCGTTTGGCCACTACATGTTTTAGCCAAAAAGTCAAAAAGTCACTATAAATTGTCACATCACTCTCTCTACTTTTCTGCATATCTTTTCATAAAAAGCCAAAAAGTTACCAAAATAGCTTGTTTTCAAATGAAGTCTTAGTATCTAAATTTTCATATGGTTCTTCTCAACTACATTGTGTAGAAAAAGTATTGAAATTCATTTTTACCAATAAATGAATGAAGTGGAGAATCCTTTTTTTAGGTGAGGACAAGTTATCAGTATTTTGCTTCGTCTTGAAACAACAATTCAAGCTTTACATGTAAATGTTTAACTTCGAAAAATGGCGTTCGGGGAGGCGAAAATGCAAAATAGCCCCCAAACCACTCTATGGATGTCACGAGTACTTTCTCATGACAAATACAACCTAGGGGGATAAAAAACATGTAATTAGCACACGTAGATTGGGAGTTAGAGGTGAAAATGCCTTAAAACTTAGCCAAAAAAGACCGTTCGGGGAGCGAAAATGCAAAACAGCTTCGAAACTACTCCATGGATGTCACAAGAAGCTTCCTCATGAAAAATAAGACCAGTGAGGATAGATGACATGTAATTAGCACACATGGGTTGGGAGTTAGGTCGAAAACGCCTTAAACTAGATTGAAAATGCCTTAAACTTAGTTGAAAAAGGACATTTGGAGGGTGAATACGCAAAAAAGCCCCTAAACCACTCTATGGATGTCATGGGAAGCTTTCTTGTGACAAATAGGACCTGTGTGAATAGACAACATGTAATTAGCACACATAGATTGGGAATTAGAGTCGAAAACGCCTTAAACTTAGCCAAAAAAGGGCGTTTGGGGGGTCAAAAATGTAAAATAGCCCCTGAACCGCTCTATCGATATTACGGGAAGCTTTCTTATCAAAAATAGGACCTGTGGGGACAAACTGCATGTAATTAGCACATGTAGGTTAGAAATTATAGTTGAAAAACTTTGAACTGAGTCTAAAAAGGCTATTTGGGAGGGGGGCAAAAATGAAAAACAACCCCCAAACCACTCTATGGACGTCATGGTAAGCTTCCTCATGAAAATAGGACTTGTGGGGACAGATGGTATGTAATTAGCACAAGTAGATTGGGAGTTAGAGTCAAAAATCCCATAAACTTAGTTGAAAAAGGACATTTGGGGGGCAAAAATGCAAAACAGCCCCTAAACTACTCTATGGATGTCATGGGAAGCTTCCTTATGACAAATAGGACCTGTGGGGATAGATGACATGTAATTAGCACATGTAGGTTGAAAGTTAGAGTAAAAAATGCCTTAAACTTAGCTGAAAAAAGGTCATTCGGGGGCAAAAATGCAAAGCAGCCCCCCGAACCACTCTATGGATGTCATAGGTAGCTTTCTCGTAACAAATAGGACCTATAGAGACAGACAACATGTAATTAGCACACGTAGATTGGCAGTTAGAGTCGAAAATATCTTAAACTTTGACGAAAAAAGTCGGAGGGCGAAAATGTAAAACAGCCCCCGAACCACTCTATGGATGTCATGGGTAGCTTCCTCGTGACAAATAGGACTTGTGGGGACAAACGACATGTTGAACATTATATTAGTACATATAGGTTGAGAGTTAGAGTCGAAAACGTCTTAAACTTAATCCGTCTAAAATATATGTTGTTTTTGTTGAACATTATATTATTATTGCCTTATTGACAATGGTAAATGCATTTAAAAGTTCTCTCTAAAATTTTTATTCTTATAAATGGGTTGGTGGGTTGGTTTTGGGTTAACATCTCACCTCTAGTGAACAACTTAATTAAAATAGTTTGAAATACAACCTGCATTTTGCCTCCTTAGTAGATGTACAAGAAGCTTTTTCACTGTCAACTAAAATTCAAATTGATGGATATATAACCAATAAATATGCTGGTGTTACTAACTTGAATGGTGATAGGTCTGGGATCCCAATCCTTATAATTGCTGACTCCACTCATGTTATTACAATACAAATGAAATTTGACAATGCATACGTATTGATCTATTGAAATGTGGCAGTTTAGGCATGTAAGACCTTGACATCCAACTCTAATTCTGTTACACCCAGGGATGTGTGTGTAAATTAAATGTGTAAATAAAATAAACAACCAAAAAAATAATTCATAAAATAATTATGTAAATTAAATTCTGAATTAAATGCTTACAGAAATTAAAGTCGCGGTTTGTGTTGGAAACAATCTTCTTAAAGTAGATTTTGCCCTCGCTCCAGTGCTTTGAGTTTTAACCGGCGTCTACTTCCTAGGATGCAGCGACTAACACTTGAATTTGCAGTACTACAAAATCAAGTATGGCGAACCAAAACTGTACTGTGACTCTTTCTTTTTCTTCCTAAAAATTAAATACATAATAGATGTAGGAGCATAAGATGACGAATAGAAGAAGAAAGAGAAGAAGTTTGGAAAATTTTCGATGCAAATAAAAGCTGGAATGACAGGGTATATACAGGAAAATTGGTGGCTATTTGAACAGGTACCAAACAGATAGAAATTTGTTCGGACAGATTGAATACATACGGTTTGAATTTTAACAGGTAGAAAACCTATTCGGATGGAACTTAATAGGTAGAAAACCTGTTTGAACCTTTTCAACCTATTTGGCTGGGTTAGGATCTGTTTGGGTGAAGGAAAAAATTTGGACCAATTTACTTTGAATTTTGAAACCAAAATAAAAAATAAATAAATAATTTACAAATGTTTTTGACCCAAAAAGATAAGTATTGGGCTAGACAAGCCCAACCCAACCTCACACCACGAGGGCGCCTAAGCCCAGCCTTCTCGATCGACCGGACGGACGGACGGACGGACGGCGACGGCGCGCGCGCGTGGGGTTTTAGTTTTGGGTCTAATGGGTTTAGCCCACTTTACCTATAACCTCACCCTTCCACAAACTTGGGTACCCTTTGGGGCCCATCCCAAGTATCCCAAGTTAAGGTATATAAACCCATTCAAAACCTTAAACCTTTCCAATTTGGGACAAGTACATTTCACAAATGTGTAGGGAACTCACCTAAATTTATTTCCACGAACCCGAAAATGCGTGTTGAATTCTCATTCATCTTGAAATGGTTTTGAGCAATCAAATATACGATGTTATTCATTACACGGCATTAAACATGAACCCACTGAAAAAAAAAAAAACGCTTGGGTCCCACCTTAATTAATGCTCAAAGTTAGCAAAAAATAATGATTTTCAAAGCCATTTTCCAACAATCCCCCACATGAATGGAATTCACAATAACGAACATGTAGTAAGATGCAGACAAAGAAAGAGTACATTAAGAAGATACACCACATTGAGATAGCTAGCTTTTGGCTTTGAACCTCCTCTAGTGAAAGCCTATCGAACTTACTGGCTAGCCAATGGATGAGATGCCTTGAGCTGTTCAGCTATTTGTGTAAGCCAAGATAATAGACTACACATAGTGTATCCACAGACACAGTTTGGTTCTTACGGTTGTGTTCATTTTGGCCTTGAACAATACCTAGTAATTCATGAGTGCTCTATTCTTACAGAACCGGCCCAGTTCACACTCGTATAGGTGATTTCTTATTAAGAGTATCCTGCTATACCCCACTTGGATGTCCAAGCTATAAGAATCATTAAAAGCAAAGCTTATCCTACTAATGCTGCAGATATTACTCTTCTTATCATAGAAATGGGTAGGAGTAAACCTCCTTAGTGATACGTGAAGTTATCCATAATTCGGTTGTCCCTTTGAACCTAGATCTGAGGATCTCCAGTCAATTAGGTTGGGTTACCATTATGGTGACTTTTAAGTAATAGGCTTCAATCCTATTTCCCTCGATAAATGGTACATTTGCTCACTGGCTAGCCCTTTATTCAATGGATCCGCAATGTTCTCCCATGACTTTACATATTCTATGGAAATTATTCCACGTGAGAGCAAATGCCTAATGGCATTATGTCTTCGACGAATGTGTCGAGACTTATCGTTATATATATGATTCTGTGCCTATTCTATTGTTGCTTCACTATCACAGTGAATGCATATAGCTGGCACAGGTTTAGGCCACATTGGAATGTCTTTTAAGAAATTATGAAGCCATTCTTCTTCTTTTCCTGTTTTATCTAATGCGATAAACTCAGATTCCATTGTCGACCTTATTATGCATACCTGCTTGGAGGATTTCCAAAAGACTGCAGCACCTCCCAGGGTAAAGACATATCTATTAGTGGATTTTGAGTCTCTAGTATCCGATATCCAATTTGCATCGCTGCACCCCTCGAGTACTGCTGGATATTTAGTATAATGTAAGTCATAATTCCGGGTATTTCTTAGATACCTAAGTACCCGAATTATCGCTTTCCAATGATCGAACCCTGGATTACTTGTGTACCTACTCAATTTGCTTATAGCATAGGCAATATCTGGCCTAGTGCAATTCATTAAGTACATCAAGCTTCCGATTATCCGAGAGTACTCTAATTGTGATATGCTTGCACCTGTATTTTTTGACAAATGAAGACTAATATCAATAGGTGTTTTAGTAGGACGGTTGTCATGCTTTTCAAATTTCTCCAGAAACTTCTCAACATAGTGAGACTGAGATAAAACATATCCTTCAGATGTTTTAGTAATTTTTATTTCTAGAATTACATCTGTTACTCCCAGATCTTTTACGTCAAACTTTTTGTTCAACATTTTATTTGTGGATTTAATCATGTCATTACTGCTTCCAATAATAAGCATGCCATCCATATAAAGATAAACTATGACATAGCCTTTGTTTGTGCTTTTAACATAGACACATTTGTCACATTCGTTTATCTAAAAACCATCCGAAAGCATAGCGTGATCAAATTTTCTATGCCATTGTTTCGAGGCTTGTTTTAATCCATAAAGGGGTTTGACAAGTTTACAAACCTTTTTGTCTTGGAGAGGAACTTGAAACTCTTCCGGTTGTTCCATATAGATTTCTTCATCTAACTCACCATTCAAAAAGGCTGTTTTAACATCCATTTGATGTATTTCCAGATTACACAAAGCTGCAATCGCAATCAACATGCGAATAGATGTTATTCTTGTCACTGGTCAATAGGTGTCAAAATAATCAAGGCCTTTCTTCTGCCTGTATCCCTTAACAACAAGTCTAGCCTTGTATTTATCTATTGAACCATCTGCTTTCATTTTTCTCTTGAATATCCACTTATATCCAAGAGGTTTACACCCTGGTGGAAGATCCACCAGTTCCCATGTGACGCCCCAAATTTTGATAATATATAGTACAATGATACATCGGGTTTAACTAGTGGATACATCTCATTTTTAAGAACAAAATACAAATAATTACACTAAAATAAAACAGTAGTAAAAATTCTTCAAGTCTTTGAGTACAAATCAGTTCATTGATACAAAGAGATTATCTAAAATACGGGAAATATAAAATCTGATCTCTAAGGCAGCCATGGTTCCGCAAAGCTTTTAGGGATTCCATTCTCGATGTAAAACTCGCATTCACCTGGCATAAAACGCCATGGGCTTGGAATGCCCAGTAAACACACACACCCAGACCCTTTTCCCATTCCAAATACACAAGAACATAACGACATGATCATAACATACAATGAAAGCAATAATTAATCAGAACTTATAATTAAATTTCAGTTCTCATGAACAATAGTCAATTTTAGTTAGTTCTAGGCAACTCCCCGCGGAGTGCCGTTCCTACCCAACCACTAACTCTGGCCACGGGCAATTCTGACTCCCCCTTGGTTAATACAATACCAATGCGTCACTCATTGCATAACCACCAGTGCGTCGCTTACCGCACAATTACCAATGATGCCCACGCACCTAGGTTACATACCCGAGTGGTGACATCACGGTCTGCCCCAAGGAAACGGGCTTCCAGGGATACTCTCCCTGTGTGAGACCCTCACTGCCACCCTTATGCCTCCCATTTCCGTTAAGCAGCCAGAATACCTCCCGTGCCATGTTAGGGTTCGAAAACACACTTGTGCAAAACTTCACAAAAATGGAACACATTCCATTATATCATACCCTTGAATCCATCGTTCATTATCTCATAAAATTTAACACAATGATCGCAACCCATTACCATCCCATTTGATTTCCCCTTTATTAAGTGCATTATGTTATTAAGTGCATTATGTTCTCAGTTATAGCAAAGTATGGTCAGTATAATTACGAACCCAAACTGATCAACAAGTAATTTATTCATGGTAAAGCAAATTTACAATTTATCACAGATTACATATCAAGACTAAGACATTCAAGAAACGTAGAATATAAGAGTTGCAAACCAAATAAGAGCATATTAACACAAATTTCCAGATTTCCAGATTTTGAACCAGTTTGAAATAAATTATGAAAAAATAGTTTTATTGGCCCTAAGTACCTGGCCTCATGTGAGTTTGTAGATAAATAAGTCTAGTTTCAAACTCAATTTACGAAAGTATGGTAGGTATTTTAGATTTTAAGATAATTCAGAATTACCAAGATCTGTCCAGATTCGTTGACCATTACGTAAATTGGTTTTTCTCTCAAACCCCTCACTCTCTTGAGTTCAAAAAAATTTTAGTTAAAATATAACACCAAGATTAAGATTTTGACATAAAATTGGGCTCAAGATTATTTTTCTGGAATTTTATAAAAATAGACAAAGTTGACTGTTTTTCTGGTTCTGTGAGTAACAAACTTATAAAAATTGTTTAGGTTATAAAAACACATCCTTAGGGCCTACAAAAATTACCACATACTCTAGACATACCAAATATTGTACCATAAAAACAGGTTTTGAGTTTATGGAGTTTTGATAGGAAAATAAATTCAAGAGAGGGAAATGATTTGCTGCTGGAAATTTAAGAAAG